>CM042141.1:78093676-78266176 GCA_023376005.1 Doryteuthis pealeii | reverse complement strand
TCTTCAATAAATCCTAAAAGAAATTCATTAACAAGAAGAAATAACTGTAATTTTATTCTTTACTTCCTATTTTAACTAAATAGTTAAATTAGGAAAATTTAGCATTGAAAAACGGAAGTGATGAAAGAGTAAGTTTCAGTTGTTCTATTTTCCGATTATACCCCCCTCCGTTTCAAATCTTTTTATTTGAATTCTTAATTAGTTTCATTAGCCTTTCTGATTTAATCTAATATTTTATTATATTTAAACTTAAATACTTGCACCCGGAGGGTGCGTATATTTGCTAGTATATATATATATATATATATATATATATATATAAAGTTGTGTCAAAAAAAGTATCAAGATTTTTTGTACTTTTTTTACACACCTTGTAAAAAAAAAATTTCCATTCAGTCTTCATTTCAATCTTGGTAAATACAGCTTTAAACTTGGTACGTTTTTGACACACCTTGTAATCTTAAAAAAATCAATGAATGGAACGTTTTTTTTTTTTTTTTTTTTTTTTTTTTTTCAGAATACAAGGTGTATCAAAAAGTACAAAAAATCTCAATACTTTTTTGACACACATTGTGTATATATATATATATATATATGTATATAATTAAGTAAAGTCGTCGGGGAGGCCTAAAGTCGGTATCAGTCAGTCAGCGAAGGAGTCTATCCCCTTTTCAATAGCGCTAGACCAAGGAGATTGTTTTGGCGTCTGAGGTGGAGCGCCACACCTACCATCAGCTCCTTACTTTACCACACAGATCCCTGTGCTACTCATACACTGAATTGGCGAGGACCGGTATCGAACTAGGAACCTTGTGGTTTCTAGCCGAACGCTCTACCGACTGAGCTAACCCGGCCCTGGAAGTAATTCAGTGAATCTGGGTTTCATATCTTTCAGTTTAACAGATTTTAATTCAGTTTTCCTTCTCCTAGACTGGTTGCCATACCAAGTTTAAAATGACTAGTCTGCCCTGCTATTTATCTATAGCAGGAGATAGAATAGTTGGATGTAAGGATATTAGTGCTATGTGAAATGCAAACAGTCTCGTCCAGGATTTGAACTTGAGTAGCTGTGTCCATTTCCTATGACGATAACCATTACATAAGAGAGCCTCCATATACCATATCTTCTATCATGAATGACAGAAGAGAATTTCTTTTTGTCATATGTTCGAACTTGAAGATATTTCATTTGTTTTCACATGACTGATGGATTTGACAGACGAAGAACTGCAAAAGTTTTATTTCTATTGGAACAGAAAAAGTTTATTGTTGTAAATGATGATAATAATAATATACAAAGTGAAAACTAGTTTGCATTTGTGTTTTTTTTTTTTTTTTCTTTCAAAAAACTGTCTCAAGGATTTGTTATGTAAAGAGGGAAATAAAGTCAATTTTTGGAGGAGTATAATATATATATATAAATTTTTTTTTACTATAGTAACAATTGATTCATAACCTATTATTGATGTAGACTCTCTAAGTGCTGCACTGACCAACTTGTATTTAAATTTCTTATGTCCATCATTTATCCGTCTGTCTATGACTTTACTGTCTCAAGAAATGATATTTACATTGTCATTTGGGGTTTGTTCTTCACCAGATTGTCTGAGTAAATTTTAGTAGTTTAACTTTCCTGTGATTTACTTTTGCATGGCATCCTTTATCCAGAGCTCATTGATATATATATATATATATATATACATACACACACACACACACACACACACACACACCAACTCCTCCGCATGAGCAGGATGTGACACAAGGTCAATTTCTTGAGCGGAGTTCAACAGGTTTGAATTCAGAGTTTTCCTTCTCCTAGACCAGTTGCCTAACCAAGGTTAAAGAGCCCGGTCTGCCCTACTATTTATCCATAGCTGGAGGGAGATTAGGATTCATACCTTTCCCAAGGGTATTTAGCGCTAAGTGAAATGCAATTACCACATCCAGGATTTGAACTCGGGGCGACGAATCCATTTCCCATGACTTTAACCATTACACCACGCACTTCCATTGATATAGGGTTTGGGATCCCTATGTATTCTGATTTTTGTGTACACACACACACACACACACACATATATATATATATAAGGAAAAGTGGAGATAAATCTGATGGTATGTAAATATATAAAATATGAAAAAACAAGGTATTCAGATGATGATTTTATTATAGAGTATTTGTCAACATTAAACGATGGTTTAATATAAAAAAAGAATAAAAAGACTATTATAAAATCATCTTCTGAATACCTTGCTTTTTCATATTTTATATATATATATATATATATATATATAGGTTAATTTGAACTTAATGGACCTAAATTCCACCATTGTATGTCACTCCGCCGAAAAGAAATAAAATACCAAATATCAGGGAATTAACAGAATTTACATTTTTTTCAGGTCAGTTAACTTTTAACCATGTATCTTTGAGAATCTGTGTTATGCCTCAAAGATATGTTGTTATAAGTTAACTGACCTGAAAAAATGTAAAAGTATTTAAATGAAATAACTGGTGCATTATATCTTTCATTCATTAATATATCAACACTGAAAATTTCATTAAATTTGGTTAATTCCCTGATTTTTGGTATTTTATTTCTTTCGGCGGGGTGACATACGATGGTGGAATTTAGGTCCGTTAAGTTTGATTTAACCTATATATATATATATATATATATATATATATATATATATGGTGTCTTGATATATGTATTTATCAGTTAAAATTCCAGTTCTTGTTTGTAGGTGCTGACAGCCAAGGGGTTAGGGACTCTGACTGATGAAAAATCGGTCGGGTGTCGACTCCATCTGGAGTTAGTCAACAAACTCTAGCCACACGGAGGAGATGTGATACGTCGAAACACAGTGTCTGTGACATATATATATGATTATTTAAATTTTTACATATATATATGATTATTTAAATTTTTCTTAGTAAATTTTTTTAATTAGATTACAGGTACAGATACTACATTTTTATCTTAGGCAGAAGAGCTTGGGAAGAGTGATAATTTGATCCTCGGATGGGTAGACAGATCTTAAGCGAGTTTGGCGAGAGACAAATAGAGAATCAAACAGAAAAAAAAACCTCACATTGTTCATTATACCAATAGATAATTTCTTATGTTTGAATTTTGAAGCATTAAATTAGATATTCTACACTAGTTCATTTTATAATCATATAGAAATTATATTGAGTTTAGGATTGAAGGTACAGTCAAGAAACAAAGCAATCTTCTAACCAATTATCTAATAATTATTTATTCAAGAACAGCAGAGGAATGATATTGGATAGATCAGTGAGGGTATACAACAGTATTCCATTCCTGGTATAATGTTGTATACCAGCAATAATATAAGACATTATTTCATTCATGGTATACTATTGTATACCAGCAATAGTATAAAACAGTATTCCATTCATGGTATACAGTTATATGCCAGCAATGGTATACCATTGTATACTGGCAATAGTATAAAACAGTATTCCATTCATGGTATACTATTGTATACCAGCAATAGTATAAGACAGTATTCCATTCATGGTATACAGTTATATGCCAGCAATGGTATACCATTGTAATCTGGCAATAGTATAAAACAGTATTCCATTCATGGTATACTATTGTATACCAGCAATAGTATAAGACATTATTTCATTCATGGTATACTATTGTATACCAGCAATAGTATAAAACAGCATTCCATTCATAGTATACCGTTATATGCCAGCAATGGTATACCATTGTATACTGGCAATAGTATAACAGTATTCCATTCATGGTATACTATTGTATACCAGCAATAGTATAAAACCGTATTCCATTCATGGTATACTGTTATATGCCAGCAATGGTATACCATTGTATACTGGCAATAGTATAAAACAGTATTCCATTCATGGTATACTATTGTATACCAGTAATAGTATAAAAAGATGGTGTTGATGTGATCAGTATTGGTATACACAAATAGTTTAGTGAATACAACAAAATTGCTTAAACAATTAATGGCTGGTCATTTTTGGAGAGAAAAAAAGATAAAAAGAAAACGTCAAGAAACAAGTGTAAATGTTATTGTAATAATGAACAAAAAAAAAATGATGATAATAATAATAATAATCAAAGAAGGGGAAAAAAAAAGCATTCATAATTCACACGAAACATGACCAAACCTGGTACAGACGACGGACAAGCAGCAGAGTTCATTTCGGGCTGTTGTGTTGGAGAAAGAAGTGCTGTGACAGTAGAGAAAGGATACCATCATAAGTTTGCAGTACTTGCATTGTGGGTGAAAGAAATTTAATAATGGTAATGAAGAAAAGACAAGAAGGACTATATAGTGGTGATGATAATAATAATCATAGTTTATGAATAAGAGCAACAAGTTGTTTGTGGTGATTGGTGGTAGTGGTGGTAGCAGTGATAACTGAATTTCGCTGAAAGGCAGAGAATTGTGCTATGAGTGCAAAGAGAAAGAAAGAAAAAAAGAAAAGAAAAAAAAACAAAACAATAAGTACAACATTTACAGAGTAAGCATCAAGGCTAATTAAGAATTTGTACAAGTTTTTTTTTCTGTTTTTTTTTTTTTCTGTTTTTTTTTCTGTTATAATAATCTGTTTCAAGACAGCATGCGTGTTTCATTCATGTTGATTAATGACAAGCTGATGTTAATGAAGATGATAGAAACATGACGATATAGTGGTTAGATTTCTGATCATTATATAAAGACTGGTTATTACTATATTAACCCATTGTACCTCTCGTTTTATGTAGTGGTGAATATTTCTCTAGAAATGTTCTCAAATGCCCAGTTGTAAGGGATAGCGACTACTTATTATTTTTGATGTAATTGGTATATCTGAGTTACAGAGAAAGTAGGAAGAAAAGTAGGAGCATTTTATGTAAGGATTAGGTTTACTACACAAGATACAGTGAATGAGTAATCAGTAACTGACAGGTTGCATTCACAAGTCCATGAAAGTCGCGCTTATCCGAGGCTCACTATTTATAGAAAACAGACAATTCCATTGTCCTTCTTTAGGTACTATATGACAATTTTACAATAGAAAAGTTTGATTTAAGTATCAAACACAGTGATCTGTTAAATTATAGAATAATTAGATCTTAAAAAAAAAAAACAACAATTTATGTTGTCTATAAGAATAAGATACTGTGTGGCACAAAAGTCACTTAGCATTTTTTTAAATAAAAAAAAAACTTCTTAAAAAATAGATAAGAAGAAAGAAAGTACAGAAATTTTTTTTTAATTAATATTTATTTTGACTCTTGATATTATTTGAACATTGTGGAATATAGTAATAAAGTCTGCGGGAGTGGTCAGTATCAGCGGAGTGGTCAGCGAGGGAGTCTATCCCCTTTTCCCTCACACTAGACCAGGGAGATAGTTTCTGTGGAGGTGGAGCAGCACACCTACCATCAGCTCCTAGATGCTTTACCGCACTGCATGGATCAGATTACCCAAGCTGTGCTACTCATGTGCTGAGTTAGTGGGGACCAGTATCGAACCTGGAACCTTGCAATTCCTAGGTAAGTGCTCTACTGACCGAGCAAGACTAGTTCTTAATATTCCTCAAATGGCCTCCATTTTTGTGCCATTGATTTTTTTTTTCTTTTGCATTCTGTAACAAATTAAAAATTTTCTTTAGGTACAATGAGTTAATCATAGTGATTTACTAAGCTTAGTTTAGTTGTGAAACAAGGCCAGAAGAACAGGGCACCCAGTGAGAATCAAATTCCTAAGTAATGGTCTGCAAGCCTAGCTTGTTAACCATTACACCACATAGGGTACCCACAATAAGTTAATCATTGATATGCAAAATAAGAATAAAGAAAATAATCTTAAAGGAAAGAAAAATGACTGTATTTTTGAGAATTTTAGTGTCTTCAACTTTCTATAATCTGTTTTGGTGTACGTGGCTATTTGATTCCAGCAGTGAGAATCCATTGGCTCACTCACTTAAAGATATGTTCATGAATAGTTGTTGGTATGATATAATGGTGAGAGGAGTAGGTTCACCAGACTTTAAGGACAGTAACCACCAACAATTTGAATGTAGGAATGCATTACAAAAGAAAAAGTAAAAAAAAAAACAAAACAAAGGAAAATTAGTATTATTTGGATTATTCGGACTATTGTCCTCATCTTTATTGTTATCTGTACAATGTTTCGGCTGATGTGCCCTTCTGCAGGTATTTCTTATCAGACTCGGGAGCCTTCTTGAACTTGGGAAAGAAATATATATATATATATATATATATATATATATATGGAGGCACATGGTGTAATGTTTAGAGTTGTAATAGCGCTAATACCATTGGGGAAGGTATGAATCCAACTCCAGCTATGGATTAATAGTATGCAGACTGAGCTCATTAACCTTAGCTAGGTAACCTGTCTAGGAGAAGGAAAACTCTGAATTCAAACCTGTTAAACTCTGCTTAAGAAATTGACCTTGTGTTGCATACTGCTCGTGTAGAGGGGTTTGGTAAATATATATATATATACACACACACACACACACACACACACACACGATATAACACAGCATTGAAAATATATCATTTTCAGCTTAGATCATGTGATTATTATTTCTATTTACTAGACTTAGCTTATCACCTTGTTACCTTGTAGGTAAAGGCTTATCAAATGCATCCCCTTCAAACAGGTGTTCAGGCTGAAAACAATATCCAGCATCCTTTGCATGCCAGAACATGTGAAACCTGATTCTTCAAAAATAGGAGGGGAACCCCCTTGGTGTAGTGGCTAACGTGTTGGACTGCAACATCGCAGTAAGCAAGTTCAAACTCCAGTCATACTATTACATTCACTTTTAGAGTAATACCCTTGGGAAAGGTATGAACCACCTCATATCTCCAGCTATGGGTTATTACGACTTCTATTTTTATACTACAAGGATGGTGTTAGCATTTGATAACCCACAAAGGTTGATATGCCATTAAAAAGGTTTTTTATTTGCTCTGATTTATTTGGGCAAACCTAAGTTTGACACAAGACAATGTTTTGTGAGCACCAAGTGAAGAATGAATTCATACTTGAATGTTTATAAAATCTGCATGCTTTCTATTTCAACTGAGCTGAGTATGGCACAAGGCTACATGTTTGAGGAAACCAGGAGAGAATGAATTCAAAGATCAGCAAGATTAATGTGCCTACCATTGCTCTATGGTAAGGAGGTTCTAGATACCTACTGGTGGGGTGTCAGAAAATAACTATTCTTACCCAGCCTTTGGGGCTTGTATCCAGTGGCTTCAGCTATTGGACCAGTAAGGAATATAATATCAGCATGAATCTCAGGGTACCATCCATGCAGGCAACACCTGCCCTCTCATCTAAAAGAGGCAGGGCTGGGTTTATTGCCCAGTGCCTGAGGCACTTCAAAAGAGGAATGCCAAAGGGATACATGCAATTTTTACACTAGCCAATGCATGAGCTTCGGATTATGTGTGACTCCCCACAATAATAATCGGACTTCATGTTCATCTGGTATGGTGGTATATCATAAAATACTTAATTACTAGGGAGGCACGCTTAGCATAATGGTTATTGTCGTAGAAAATGGAAGCGACAACACAAATTCAATTCCTGTTTGTGTTTCACTTTGTGCTAATGCCCTTAGGAAAGGTTTGAATCTATTTGTTCTTCCCCCAGATTTGGGTACATATTAGAGTGGACTGGGTTCTTTAGCCTTGGTTAGGCAGCTAGTTGAGGAGAAGGAAAACTCTAAATTTAAACTAGCTTTACTCTGCTTAAAAATTGATCTTGTGTCACATTCTGCCTGTAGCAGAGGGGTTGGGAAAATACATATTTACTAAGTTTAGCTTTGTCCTATATAAGACTACAAGAGTAAATCACATACTACTGTAGTAATGGTCTACAGGACTAAGTGAAAAATATTATTTTATGAAAAGGTGCCATTACAAGTTGCATTTATGAAACTTGTTCTATTCACAGGGCAAATAATATTTTATCTGTGGTTTCAATATATTTTCATAAGAGTTAAAAAATGTTCATCTAAAAGGCATGAATTCAGCTCTTCTCTTCCTTGATATGCATAAAGAGTAGGGCAGACTGGGCTCTCTAGCTTTGAAGGTAACTAAACTGGTTTAGGAGAATTGAATTCAAACCAGCTGTACTCTGCATAAAGAATTGAGCTGATGTCTCTTCCTACCTGTAGTGGAGGGGTTGGGTAAATACTAAGGGTAGATTGGGCTCTCTACCTTTTGTAGGTAGGGTAGGCAAACTGGTTTAGGAGAATTGAATTCAAACCAGCTGTACTCTGCATAAAAATTGAGCTGATGTCTCTTCCTACCTGTAGTGGAGGGGTTGGGTAAATAGTAGCTTTTCATCTAAAAATACAGTCACTTGTTTCTCCACTTAAAAAGTTTCATTACTACTTTTTTTTTTTTTTTTTTTTTTTTTTGACTAGATGTTCTTTCATCTTATTTTTGTTGCTTGTTTTATTGCAATGCTGAGGTCATTTTTAGACTATGAACCTTTTAAGCAATCAACATGGATTAGAATCTTCCAATTCATATTGTTTGATTAATAGTTATTGGAATGTAAAAATCACTTTAGCATTGCAATTAAAAAAAAAAAAAAAAGATGAAAGAAAAATGAATGATGATAATACTTCATCTAATAAATTTCAAAAAATTTCAAAACTCATAATAACAAAGCTTGTGTATGCATATATTTCTGTGCATGCTTGCTGTGGAAAAGAAGAAAAAAAAAAAGATTGATGCAAACCACTATGAGAATAACTACATATCTCAACATGAACACACAAATCTTTAAAAGACTCTTGATGCACACTCAAACACAACTGAGTGAAGAAAGACAGGAGAAAAAAAGACTACATTGTTTGAACACAAAATGGCAATACTTATAAAGGAATGGCTTACTACCTCCAATGCATGTGTTTGTAAATGAACTACTTTTCTTTTTGGTGGTTTCGTCAATAGCAAGAAGCTGCTTGGGTGGATCGGGGGTATCCAATGAAAAACTCTTCATCCGTGAGTTCAATTTCTTTCTTCGGCCTTTGGGGCTATGAACAACTGAAATGTGTCATGGCACACAAGAAACATTTGAGAAACAAAACTAAGCACCAAAAATACAATTCAAGAGAAGAGAAGAAACAAGAAAGAAAAATAAACATGAAAGACACACACACAAACACATATTTATTATATCATATTTAGAAAGAAAGAAAAGAAAAGAAAGAGAAACAAAATAATCTCTGAAGACATCTTTTAAACATGAGAAAGATTTTGATACATTAAAGAGTTGATGAAAAAAATGTAAGTGGTTAATGCAAGATTAGTTTGATAATGGAATGACGATTTTTTTGTTTGTTTGTTTGTTTTTACTGAAAAGAATTGGAAGAAAGTGTGAAACATTGTGTTATTGAAATCATAAAATGGAAAAAAAAAAATATATATATATATATGCACCTATAATGTTAATAGGTATTTAGTAGCTTACTAACAAAAAAAATTTGTTTGTGACTTTTTTTCATTTTTTTTCTTTTTTTCTTCTTTTTTTAAAAATGTGTTGAAATTGTGAAAAACAAGTTTCCATTCCAGTCCCTATCTAGATATTCAAAAACAACAAAAAACAAAATGAAATTATTGAAATAGAAAGATTAAAAACATGTTCACCTGTAATGTTAATAGATGTTTAATAGCTTACTAACAAAAAAACATGTTCACCTGTAATGTTAATAGATGTTTAATAGCTTACTAACAAAAAAACATGTTCACCTGTAATGTTAATAGATGTTTAATAGCTTACTAACAAAAAGATTTGTGATTTTTTTCATCTTTTTTGTTTTTGTTTTGTGTGTGTTGAACTCCTTGTGAAATGTTTACACATAATACGTTTCTTTTCCAGTCTCTATCAAAATATTTAGAATAAAATAAAACCATTGAAATAGAAAGATGATAAACATATGCACCCATAATGTTAATAAATATTTAGTAGATTACTAACAAAATATTTTTATTTGTGAC
Source organism: Doryteuthis pealeii (assembly GCA_023376005.1). Lineage (NCBI taxonomy): Eukaryota > Metazoa > Mollusca > Cephalopoda > Myopsida > Loliginidae > Doryteuthis > Doryteuthis pealeii. Next base: position 78,256,118 of record CM042141.1, on the reverse strand, counting down.
TTATTTTTTCTTATTTTTTTCTTTTTTGTGCTGAAGTCATTGTGAAATGTTTAGGCACAAGTTTCTTTATCTGTTCCTATCAAAATATCTAAAAAAAAAAAAAGTTAAAAAAAAAACTAAAAAAAAACATGTTCCCACATAATGTTAATAGAAGTTTAGTAGCTTACTCACAAAAAATTCCAGTTTGTGACTTTATTTATTTATTTTCTTTTTTGTGTGTGTTGAACCATTTTGAAATGTTAAGTACAATGAGTTTTTCTTCTAGTCCCTATCAAAATATTTAAAAAAAAAAAACTTGTTTAAATCCCATTTTTATCAGCTTCTACTTAATATCAAATCCTATTTATAGAATTTCTATTAAAATTATACAAGGTGTGTCGAAAAAGTATTGAGATTTTTGTACTTTTTGACACACCTTGTATTCTGACCCCCCCCCCCGTTCTCTTCATTCTTCATTTTTCATTTCTATCATGGTAAATACAGCTTTAAACTTGGTACTTTTTTCACACACCTTTTATTCTGAAAAAAAAAATTAATGAGTGGATGGTTATTCTTTTTCAGAATACAAGGTGTGTCAAAAATTACCAAAAATCTCGATACTTTTTTGACACACCTAATATGTAAATGCTAATTATCACTAAAATTTCTGGATTCTTCCTTCACCGTGAAATATTAAGATTAACTTGTATCTTGTGATGAATGATGTCTTCTCACAGAAAATTAAAAATCATTCAAAAATAAAAGTAGCCATTATTAGAAATACTTGAATCAATCCCTATCAAAATATTAAACAAAACGAACTTACTTAACCCTTTCATTACCAAGTCTTAAAGTTTTAAAAGAATCCATGAAACTGACAGTCATGGGGCAGTGAAAGAGGGAGTGAGTAAACTATAATTTATTTTAATTTTTTTTTCCTGCTCTACTGGCTGGTATTGAGTACTTTTTGATTTTAAAAAAAATAATTCTTTTCATGGTTAAAATTAAATTAGACTGAGACATGGTTGTCCAAGTGAATGTAAAAGGGTCAAATACCATTTTTATCAGCCAAAATTTGATGTCAAATCCTATTTATACAATTTGTATTAAAATTAATTGCAAGTGCTAATTATCACTAAAACTTTTGGATATAAATTACTTATTTACTTATAAATCATGTGAATTATTATGCTGTCATACACTAAACTTAGAAGTATGAAGCACCCAGTGAGAATCAAACTCACTAACTAGCCATTATGCCATATGAATTGCCCTGTTGGATAATTATTTGAACTAAGCTTGGCTTAGTTAGGCTTCACACAAGGCCAGAAGTATGAGACACCCAGTGAGAATCAAACTCACTAACAATAGCCTGCTAGCTATTTTACCATGTGCACTGCCCTGTTAGCTATTTTACCATGTGCATCGCCCTGTTAGTTTTTACTACTCTTAACTTAGCACAAAGCCAGAAGTATGAGGCACCCAGTGAGAATCGAATTCATTAACAATTGCCTGCTTGCCATTATGCCATGTGAATCCCCCTGTTGGATAATTGTTATTTTTACTAAGCTTGTTTAATCATGTGCACTCATATTTTAAAATGTAATGTGATAATTTAAACATGATTTGAAGGTTTTTGGTTTTAATTGCAGGAAAATAGTTATTCAATTATGATCTTATTCCTAAACTCTTGGTCAGCGGAAATTGTTTTTGTTTTATCACCTGAATAGTAAACAAGATTCAAATTACTGTGAAGAAAAACAAACAAAACAAAGAAATTGTTTTGACAAGGAAAAATACAAGAAAAAAAAAAAAAAAATTGAAAGCAAAATGCATTTATTGTTAAGTGGAGGAAAAAATGTTTTTTTTTATTGTTTCTGCTACTAACAAAGCACACTATGAAAAAACAAAAATGTTAAAATAATTATTGAAAAAAAAAATCAAACAATTTGGTTTTATGCTAAAAAAGATGACAAAAGCAGGTGAAGCATTGAGAATGGATGCTATAACAAACATTCGATGATTAGTTTTTTCAAGATGAAAATATTCTAAGCAAATATCGGTTTCGAATAAAGGAAAAGAAAAAGAAAGAAAAAAAGCATTCAGAAAGAGCAGATTAAGAGAAAACATCAAAGAAAAAAAAAAATTGAATATAAAATTCATAAATATATTTATATCTTAAAAAACCCGTGTATTTTTCTCAATTAACTTGGTGTCTGAATTTGAATCATAGATTTTCAGTTGTTGTTTTCAGGTAAAGTTGAGATCCCAATATATCAAATTTTTTTTTTTTTTTTAATGGATAATTTTTAGTATGATGAAAATATACTCAAAATAAGAACCATATGAATTAGTGTAATGAACAACTTTTTAAGACTAATTTTTCACCTAAAAAAACAAAAACAAGGGGTTGTTCATTACACTAGATATGTTTTCGAAAAAATTACATGCAATATATGATACACCCCCCACCCCCGGTTTCTGTGGTTAACAATTAAGGGTTGTTCATTATATGGAGTACTTCATTATTCAAGTATATAAGGGATTGATTTATAATTGTCTTTTGATCAGAGAAGTATTTTGTTGAATCAATTAAGAAAATATTATAAAATCTCTAGGAAAAAATGTAGAAAGAAATAGCAATGAATATAGTTTGTAAAAGTTTTAAAATGTAATGTGATAATTTAAACATCATTTGAAGGCTTTTGGTTTTAATTGCAGGAAAATAATTATTCAACTATAATCTTATTCATTCTTATGTTTTTTTTGTTTGTTTTTTTTTGTTTTTTTTTAGTGTTACCAATTTTAAATATTGTTTGTATATGTTGGTGTTTTCCTTATGTTTGAATAAAAATTGCATTACTTTTTCTTTTAATTCTTTTTTAGAAATGTCTTATAAATCACTTATAATTCTCTCAGTTAATCTCAAGTTCATGCAACTTAAAGTTAATAAAAAAAAAAAACAAGGGATTGTTCATTATTCGAGATGTTTTTGAACACTTTGAAACTTATCATAGTTCATTACACACAATATATGTTAAAAACAGTTTTTTGTGGTTAAAAATTAGGGGTCTTTCATTACAAGAACTGATAATTGAAGTATATAAGGTATAGGATATGATTGTTTGAGTGTCTACCAATTTTAAATATTGTTCCACATATATTTTGTATATGTTGGTGTTTTCCTTATGTTTGAATAAAAATTACATTATTACTTTTTCTTTTAATTCTTTTTTAAGAATATTCTATTAATCATTAATAATTCTCTCAGTCAATCTTAACTTCATGCAACTTAATTTAATCAAAAGATGAAAGAGAATAATGATGATTGACAAATCTTCTGATATTTGAATTCTTTTAATAAAATCATAATAAAAAAAAAAAACTTGTCTCAAAAAATCTTGGTCACTGGTTATTTAGCAGAATAGATATTTTGGTTTGTGATTGATAGCAGACATTTCAGTTTCTGGAACAAACAAACAAAAAGGAAACAGCAGGAAGGAATTTTGCATATTGACCTTTTCATATTAGCATATTTGCATATTGAGCTTTTCTTATTAGCATATTTGCATATTGACCTTTTCATATTAGCATATTTGGCTATTGACCTTTTCATATTAGCATATTTGCATATTGACCTTTTCTTATTAGCATATTTGCATATTGATCTTTTCATATTAGCATATTTGCATATTGACCTTTTCATATTAGCAGATTATTCTGGCGTTTTATCAGATTGTATGTTTTTTTTTCTTAGCTAAATCTAAAGAATTTAAAAAAATTTTTTTTATTTTTTTATTTTTTTAAATAAATAAAGTCTGTGGAGTGGCCTATTGTCAGTATCAGCTGAACACCAAGAGAGTTTATCCCCTTTTCGCTGATTTTAACTGCTGAGATCGAAAATATAACAAGTCAATTTTGGTATCAAATAGAAGTTTAAGAAAAATAATTTAAATTACTGAAAATTTTTATCTATTTTCTATTTTCAAAAATTTTTAATCTATTGAAATTATTCCTCGTTACTGGAATAATGTTTGCCTCTCAAACCCTCTTTCATGGAGCCGAAGAGATGATATTCTGAAGGCACTAAATCTGGTGAGCATGGAGGAAGTGAAATCTGTAGTGAAGAAGTGGCTCAAAGAACAGTCAACAGAATTTTACGGGACAGGGATACATTCTATCATTCGTAGGTGGAACATTGCTATTGAGAGAAACGGTGACTATATGGAGAAGTAGGGTTGTGATCCACAGAGGACCAGCTTCATTTTGATATATGATACATTTTCCGGTGTTGGTAATTATACTTGTCCTAAACAAAATGGCATTACTTTTTGACTTACCCTCGTAGTATAAACTAAAAGCATATTTTACATATAAAATTGTATATATGTTTTGAATATATAATTTGTATGATATAAAATTTTATAATGGGATAAAATAACATTGTCATAATTACCCAAAATATTTGCCATATAGATGCACAATAGGGTAGGTCAATTTTTCACTTTGTTTAAAATATCAAATTGTCCATCTAGGTGAAAGTTGTGTGTTAGTATACTGAATACTGATACCAAAAATTAGATCTTTTACATGTACCATTGTTTGAGGAAATAGCATCAAAGATCATCTGTTATACCTTAATTAAGATAAAAAGCAGCATATCAGGTGTTGGTAGTGATGGGGGGGGGCACATTTTCTACTTGAATTCTATTTATAATATTTAATTCGTTTCATTTTAATGAAATGAAATAACATTTCTGATTTAAATATTGAAAACAGTAAATTTTCTAACCAATTTCTAGGCTAACTTTTGAAAAAACGAGGATTTTTAGTGCGTTTTAGTAGATGATCTTTGATGCTGTTTCCTCAAACAATGGTGCAAGTAAAAGATCTAATTTTTGGTATCAGTATTCAGTATACTAACACACAACTTTTGCATAGATGGACAGTTTGATAGTTTAAAAGAGTAAAAAATCGACCTACCCTAATGCACAAGCACACATGTAGGTTTCCTTTAATTTTCTTTGTGTACCAACTATCGCTCTGAAATCGTTTAAATCATTCATGCTTGAATACCATTCATAGACACTTGCTTTGTTATTCAACTTCTCATGAAAAATTTGAATGTAATATATATATATATATATATATTTGATACAAATAATTGTTGATATAATTGAAAAACATATTCATACTCCTTTTTCTGACCATTATCTTATGCTCTACAATCAAATTTAATCTTATTCAGCTTTCTTCCAAAGATAAATTGATTTTTTTTTTCAATGAATGAAAGCAAATAATATATTGGCTAGTTGAAATGCAGATTTTTCACATACATTTTTTCCCACTTTTTGATTAAAAATCAAAGTTTTAAGACTATGGAAAAATATAAAATGTATTTTCATATATATATATATATATATATATATGTGTGTGTGTGTGTGTGTTAGTGAGAAAAATGGAAGTGAATCCATCAGTTATGATGAAAGATAAATGGAAAGAAAATGTTGTTTGGATAGAAATTTATTTATTGAAATGTCGACACGTGTTTTGACCAAGATTTAAATATTTTATTTCATTTCATATTTAAAATAATACTAAATAGAATACTATGTATTCAAGGACAAACTCTTGGTTGAAACACATGTCGGCATTTCAATAAATAAATTTTATCCATACAACATTTTCTTTCCATTTATCTTTCAACATATACACACATATCAACCCCTCTGCTTGAACAGTATGCGATATAAGTTTGAATTCAGTTTTCCTTCTCCTAGTCTGGTTGTCTAACCTAGGTTAAAGAGCCCAGTCTGCCCCTACTATTTACCCATAGCTAGAGGGAGAAAAGTTGCATTCATACCTTTCCCAAGGGTATTAGCGCTACGTGAAATGCAAACAGCCTCTTTCAGGATTTGAACTCATCTCGTTATGTCCATTTCCTACGATGATAACCATTATACCAAGTATCTTCATTTTTAGATAATGAATTTCAAGAGAGATTTTGAAAACCACAAAGAGGAATTAGTTTTGATTATTTATTGCAGGGATCACCAAACTTTTTTCATGGTGGGCCAGATAATTGAAAAAATAACGAGTGCGGGCCACATTATTATTGTGTTCAATACTTGCTAGCCAGAAAAAGATGTAAAACAAAATTTATATTTCCATGTTATATTCATGGATGAGTGGCGTAAGATGCACAAAAACAAATTTAACCAACATATTTATTTTCAAAAAATTATCAAAGAATGCAACATTAGCAGAAAGGTTTAGTGAGATTTGTGAAACTCAAGTTTGCCTTTCAAGATATCGTCAATGTTTGGTTTGGAATTGCTACATCCAATCAAGAGAATTGCTTTCAAATGTTTATCAGTCAGTTTTTTAAATTTTTTGTTGATGGGTTGATTTCACATATTTCAAGTTTTGGTGGGCCTGATAAAATGCCTTTGTGGTCCGTAGTTTGGTGACCCCTGATTTATTGTGTTGATTAAAAAGAAGTTTGTTTTTCTAAAAACTTTGGAAACTCCATTTGTACAATAAAAGTAGTTTGTTTAAAAAATATATATATATATATTGAATGTATAAAATATAAAGAGAATGCCCAAAAAATAATCTTTTTTTGGTAAAATTGATTAAACATCTCATCAATCAGCAGTTGGCATTGTAAACAAATGATAATCAACTGTTTTATCTTTTTGTATTAAAAATGATGAATTATATAAGAATATAAAATCAATGGAATGTTAATTTTGATAATGGCCAAAGCCAAAATAAATTAGTTATAATGGCCTCTGACCAAATTCTAATCATCTGATGTTGGGCACCTCCCATGGTGTAATGGTTAGCAAGTTAGATTTGCAGACCATTGTTAATGAGTTTGATTTTCATTGGGCACCCCATACGTCTGGCCTTGTGCCACATCTAAGCTAAGCTTAGTGAATAACTATTTCATCTAATGTTGATGTTATATATACATATATATATATAATGAATGGTAACAAACGTTTTCTATTCATTTTCCAATCACAAAGCATTCAAAACATCCGTCATCTTTTTAACTACATAAATCCTTTTTTCTCCTTGACTAGTTTCATTGTCCGGAAGAAAGTTTCTTTATAAACCGAAATGTTCGAAACATTGACACTACAATTAATAAATTTCTATTCATTGTAACATCCTGTGTTTGTTCTACATTTTCTCTCTCTCTCTCTCTCTCTCTCTCTCTCTCTATCTATCTATCTATATATATATATATATATATCTATATATATCTATATATATATATAATGAAATTTAACATTTTTGAAAAAACAAATCATGTTATGTAATTGCTGACAGAAATCTGTTTCGACCAAATTGGTCATCTTCATGAGCAACATAGCCGGGAAAAGAAAAATATCCGTTCTTTTCCCGTCTATGTTACTTGTGAAGATTAAATTTCATACTGTCGGATTAATTTCCATCTTTTTTCATATATATATATATATATATATATATATATATATAAGCTTATTCTTAAACTATAATATATATATATATATATATATATATATACTTCATCAAATGTTGGTACGTTTTCATTATAGTATCATGAGTAGTTAATCCAAAAAGTGCTCAATATATTTAATAAAATATAGAGCATTCATAGTTGTAGAAAAAAAGTTTTTTTCTCTCTATCATGGTTTCGGAGAATTAAAAATTTACAGGTACCTACATTATATATATATATATATATATATATATATATATATGTGTGTGTCAGCATAAGAATTAGTCTGGTTTGGAATTATTTTTATTACTTTTTCTGTCTTTTGATTAGTTTGTATAAACTTAATTTCTAAGTCTAAATGTTTTTTTCTTTGAAGTCAAAAATTCTTTTTTTTTCTAAATTTACATGTCTTCTTCATTCAGGCATAAATTGTTGAGATAACACTTTTTCATTCTAATGTCCTGATAAAGGTTTGATATTAATTGAAATGTATTAACACTGATTTCGCCATCTAGAATAAATTCATCTTTTTGAAATATTCATCGTGAGAGAAGCAGAAAGATGTTTTCTGCTTCTCTCTCAATGAGTCCGGATTTCTTATAAATCGAAATATTGTTCAATATTTGCTATGAAAATGATATAAAATATTTTCATTTTAACATTATTGTATGTTTTCATACCCTTTTATCTATGCATATACCATCGGATTCATTTCCTTACTCATATATATATATATATATAATGATTTTTACTAAGTATTGAGCACTCTTGGATAAATTACTGACAATACTATTACAATAAAAATGTTGAATCAGAATTTATATATATATATATATATATATATATATATATGTATATATATATGTGTGTGTGTGTGTTATGAATGACATTTGAAGGTCAATTTTTCAACTAGAAAGAACATGTGGTCGTACATTGCACTAGATATATTTTAGAACACTTGGAAACTACCATTGTTCATTACATGCAATATATGATAAAAACACCATTTAGCAAATAAAAATGATGTCCTGTTCATTACATAAGTATATACAGTGTATGTATATATATATATATATATATATATATATACATATATGTGTGTAGATACACACAAATAGAAATAAGATTAGGAAACTAATTTGAAGTTTTATATATTTATAATGATGTTTCATTCGACCATATTATATTTCTAAGTTAAGGTAGTGTAGACATGGAGTCAACAGCACTTGGTTACTGACAGTTTCTTGCCTATACAATCATTAGACCAAGACAAGAAACTGTCAGTAACCAGGTGCTGTTGACTCCATGTCCAGCTACCTTAAATTAGATATAAATTCTCTATCCATAATATTGTGCACTGTTTATTTATAAATATAGCACCCATATTATCTATATAATGTATAAAAATATATATATATAGCACCAATATTATCTATATAATGTATATGAAACCAACAATTTTTAAATCTTCATGAGTTAAAATACTAGGTTGCATGAGGTGTATGTAGAAGTCTAACTACCGTCGAGTTAGCAGATGAGAACAAACATGCAATCTGTAACTTAAATACAGTCCTTGCATGTTGCTGGCATAGTGCAAAGTGATGGCTGAAGAGTGGGTACTTGTACATGTCTTTACTCACCCAGGAAACCAACAGCCAATCAGAACCTAGCAAATGAACTTGCCTGGGTTCATAATGGAACATTCCAAAGCTCCATATAAGCCACCTACCAAACTCTAGTTTCAGTTTAGTAGCCAGCTTGTAACAGAGCTGAACACTTTAAAAATCCAACAGTGTATACTGTCAGAAAGAAAATAATGTCTACACACTTTTAATTAAACATATTGCTGTCATAATAGTGATAACTCCTACTCTCTGTAGAAGTTGATAATAACAAAAAAAATGGGAGATTGTAACTACATACATATATATGGGGCCAGTTTAGCTTAATCAGTAGAGCATCTACCTAGGAATTGCAGGGTTCTGGGTTCAATACCAGTCTACACCAACTCAGTGCATTAGTAGCACAGCTTGGGTAATCTGATTTGTGCAATAAAGTGGGAAGCTAATGGTAGGTGTGACGCTCTAGCGAAAATGAAAAGAGGGATAGACTTCCTCATTGTCCGGTTGATATTGACATAGGCCACACCGCTGACTTTTTAAAAACTTTTTATGCTTACTTTTCTTTGGTCTTGTTAACCAAAAAATTGGTGAGTGATTATAAACTATTCAAGTCTTTATCTACCAAATTTCTTGGTATTTTTTTATACCTATATGATGGAATATTTTAAAATTCTCTATCTATTCACCTCAGAACTCATTCTATTCAAATAATGTCCGATTATTATTGTAATTTAAGTTCTTCTGTACAATTATAATGAGAGCCACTGTCAGTGGTTTACGTTAGGACCATAATGGTGAGAGAGCCACTTTGAGTGGTTTAAAGTAGGCAAAGAGTTAAAAAAAAAAAAAGAATTAAAGGCTGAATATCAGATAATTCTTCTCAAAATTATCAGAGCTATTATTATTATTTCAAGAGTTGTTTGGAATACTGATCTCATTCTTTTTATTTTTATCATAACATTTCAGCCAATTCATTCTTCAGCCTTCTTCAGAGAATGCAATTTGTACAGAAAGAGATTAATCTTTCTTTCTTTCTTTCTTTTTTTTCTTTCTTTCTTTTTTTTTTTTTCTTTTTTTTTTTTTTTTTTTTTTAACATGAAAATTATAATCAACAGAAAACCTCTGGGGATATCATACCTAAAGAAATCTACAGAATGAATTCACCAAAACATTTTGATACTGACTCAAGAAATAAAAACAATAAGATCAGCCATTTTGAATTTTCCTCCTTTATAATATCAAATTGTTTGTTCATTAAAATTTGACTTATCAAAAAGTGTTACTATTAAATTTACACATGTGAATTTAAAATAAGCAGTTCTTTTCCCAATAAACAACACAATGCCTGTTATTGTCAATTATGTTGAGGAGAGAAAAAAAAAAGATGAATGAAAATTTTCAGGAACACTGCTGCATTTTTATTTTTTATAATTTTTTTGTGAAACTTCACGAATAGTGCCCCTCCCCCCTTATTTTTTTTTTTACTGTTCAGTTTTATTTGCTTTGAATGCTGTATAGCATTCTAATGATCCCTTATAGCATATAATAAACACAGAAGAAAAATGATTCAATCCACAAATAAACTATTTTTTGTTGTTGTTGTTGACTCCATTGAAAAGTCCACCATAAAGAATAAAAACAAATAAATAAAACAAATTATTTCTGTTGAAGTGTTCCAAATAAAATACAAAAGGTCGCAGGACAGAATTGCATGGATAACTCGTGCATTATCATATTCAGCTATCAGCAAGCACAATTCTCCAGAGTTTCTTCAAATGGCGGACAGAGAAACTGGTGTGTCTTGTTGTTGAATTGCAAAAGCCTTCAATAATGAAATATTACAAGATCTAAAAAAAACCTTTGTTTTTAGATCCATTAAGAAAATCATTGTAACAAAATAAAAGAATTTAGCTGATCACAGTTCAACACAACTTTCATTAAGAAAGGAAGTAGTAGTAGTTGATTGTCATGTTTTATGGCATATCAACCCTTTTTGGGCTATTTAATGCCGAATCAATCTATTTTTGATAAACAAAAGACCCAGGTTGCTTCCAGTACCAGCTGTTGCTTAAGTGGTCACACAAGTGTTGAACAATCTCATCACTGTTTTGATGATCCAGCGGGAACCAGTGCTTTCAGCGTGACTTGAACACTAGTAGAAATATTTGATTTTTTTTTTTTTTTTTACTGTCTTTAATAGTTGTTACATTTTTATATGAATTTTATACATTGAATGTGATAACTATTATGGGATAGAGGTTTTATATTTTAGAGCAGAATATCAGTTTTTGATTTTGGACTTCATGTTTTCTTTTTTACTCATGGGCTTTTGTGGAATCCTTTTTTTAGTTATTTTATTTAACCTATGAAATATTATAAAAGTTATTTAGTATGGACTACTCGTTTTAAGAGGTCTGCAAACACATGTGTCCCATGGTCTGGTAGACACTGAAAAAAGTAGTTATCTTTTTTTTAACAACAAATGTTAACTTTCAAAAAAATGGAATTGTTGGATATTAGATTTAATTTTCATATTTTATTGTTAGTTTTATTTTTTTATCTAAACTTTATTATTTGTCTGAATGATGAGGCTTGATAATTTCTATAATTTAGATTTTTCAGTCTGTTGTCCTCATCTTGTTATATACACAACGTTTTGGTTGATATGCTCTCTGGCTTTCATCTGGTGTTTCTTGTCAAACTTAGGAACCTTCGTGTCTGAATTGGGACACTTAATGGAACTTCAAACTGAACTCTTTATTTAATCCATTGGGGTAGATTGTTCTCATTCCATTAACCATGACCAAGTACAAGTGTTAAGCTATGTTAAGTATTCTATGTTGTTTTGCTCCTTTAGTCAGGATTGAACCTGCAACCTCCAGATGGTTGTCACTTAGAACTGTATTAACTCAACATAGCTTAACATTTGTACTTGGTCATGGTTAATGGAATGAGAACAAATGGTTTGAAGTTTTGTGATGGCTCCTGATTTTGACAAGAAATACCTGAAGAAGGCAGAAGAACACATTGGCTGAAATTTGTGTATATAACAATAAAGATGAGGCAAATAAAGTTTATATTATTTACATTTTTCAGACTGTTGTCCTCATCTTTGTTATATACACAAAATTTCAGTCAATGTGCTCTCTAGCCTTCTTCAGGTGTTTCTTGTCAAACTTGGGAACCTTCAAGGAACTTCAAACCAAATTCTTTTTTTTTTTTTTCAGTAAGTTTTGAGCAACCAGTGATATTAATGCTATTTTTGAATCAACATGTAAAAACTATTTTAAGACATTTTTATTCTCCAAAAGATTCAGTTTACCAAAATATGTATGCCGTTTATATTTGTTTGAAGAAATGGAAGAAGATAAAAAGTATAATTTTTTTTATCAAGGTTAAAAGATGAAGCCAATTGCAAGAAATACTTCTGTCTTCTTATTCGCTGATCTGATGTCTGCACTTTGATTAAAATATTAATGGCTTAGTCCAGGGGGCCTCACTTCCAGGCAACACCTGACCCCTCGTCTAAAAGGAGTAAGGGTTGGGTTTATTGCCCAGTGCCTGAGGTTCCCCTGAAGGGCAATGACTATGGAACCAATGAATTTTTTTAAACCACTGAGCATGAGTCTCGATTTGAATGTCATTCCCACAATTAAATAACCATGTGTCTATTTTATTATTCTCTGATCTGTGAATGATTGTCCCCTCATTACATTTAGAAAGATGTTTTGTGCTTTGCCTCTTCTTGGTAAGTTGATCTGATATCTACAAGGGAGAGTAAAAACAATTATCCGCACTCTTGTTTTATCAATGTATTTACACAAAAGCAGGGGGATAAACAAGTATGTAATTATTCTATAAATTCTTTCTTTTTTTATGCACTTGGTCCAGTGGTCTACAAGTTTGAATATTCCCGCCAAGAAGAAGGTTTTTGGTTGGTCATGCAACCATTTATGCACTGCTTTTTTCACATCTTCATTCATGCACTATGCTTGTCCAGCCAATTTTAAACTTCTTTATCCACTCATACACACTTTTATACAATATTGCAATAGTCTCCATATTGTACTAAAAACTGGATGAATTTCAGTCCCTGATACTCTTTCCGACCAGAAAAATCAGGTGACTGCTCTTTGTTCTTACTACTGGTGGAGTGGTCATATTTACACTTTAAAGACAGTAAGCAAAATGGTGCAATCAGGCTCAAACTTAGATCACATGATCACAACAGTGCCAACTTTAAGCACACACGCACAGAACGTAGTGTGATAAAGATATGTTATGGCAAAAGTGCGGATAATTATTTATTCTCCCTCATATATAGAATAGCTTCTGTTTCATTGTTTTGAGAAACCTCTGATCTTGTTGATAAAGACCTTTCTGTGCTTGTGTCACTACTTAACTCTTTGAACCTGTGACTTCTTGACCCTCAGATGATCTGTACTTTTGTTCTTTTTTTTTTTTTTTAGAACTCACAAAAAATTTTTAGGCTGAAACACAAACTTTGGTCCAGAGCTCAGACACTTTTGTTCAAAGGTGTTCCATTATTTTATTTGAAAAAAAGAAAAAAAAAAAAAGGGTTTTGAATAGTCACTATATTAAAACATTTATCATCAATATTTATGATGATCCACCTGAAATATTAAACTTATGCTATATTGTAAAATATTGCTCAGCCTGAAATGTTGGGCTAAGTGATTCAACGGGTTACAGGTTAAACATCCGGATTCTTAGAGTTGGTGATAAATTCGGACCAGTTACACATCCATATTCCAGTATTGTTTGTTTGTTGGTTTTACGGGCATGTTTAACCCATTGGGCCATTTTATGCTGAAGACATTGTTTTTTTTTTTTTTTCAATTCTTGATGAGTACTCAATTTTTTATAAAACTCAATTTTTTTAAACACATTTTTTTTTTTTAGAACTCATTTTTTTCTATTTAACCTATAGATGGGACCCTAACAGGTACTACCAATCCGGGTCAGAGTGGACCTGGAGTAATGATGATGAAGGGATACTCCACATTCCCCAAAGCTCCAGAATTGGAACTTCACCATTAGATGGAGTTTAATGTCATACCCAGATCATGAAGATCCTCAGCCGGCGGTGCCTTCTGGCACATACAAGGTGCCAAAAAAGTATTGAGATTTTTTGTACTTTTTGACACACCTTGTATTCTGAAAAAAAAAAACGTTCATTCTTCATTTCTATCTTGGTAAATACAGCTTTTACTTGGTACTTTTTGACACACCTTGTATTCTGAAAAAAAATTAATGACTGGAACATTTAAAAAATTTTTTTTTCAGAATACAAGGTGTGTCAAAAAGTACAAAAAGTCTCGATACTTTTTAGACACACCTTGTGTATGATAAAGAGGGTTGGGGTTTGCCATAAGGGCAATAGGGTTGGGACAATCATATAGGTGCTCGGGTTTGACATGACCAGCCAATTGATCATCTAGTCTAAGTAAGGGCCAGAGTGTATTCCAGTATTGTGTGGGTGGGTATGTGATATGGTGCAATTCCTGGTGCCAGTATTTTTTTTTTGGTGTTTGTGAAACTGTGCAATAAAATAGAAGCTAATCACATTTGACGGTTGGACATGCATAGTGTGAAGTTGTTGGTGTAATCACAAAACCACATAAACGTTGGAAGATGGAGACTGGCAGATAGGATGTAAAAGTCAAAGGAAGAAGATGGTGTTCACTGGAAAGAAAATGTGCAAAATGTGTTGCACTTGTTGGTGCTTTGAGAAAGAAAGGAAAAAAAAAGAAGGAAGGGTTGAAAGTAGGCAAAATAGTGAAAGATAATGAAGGTCACGTGGTGCTTTTTTTTTTTTTTTTTTTTTTTTTAAAAAGATGGGATCTCATTCAGAAAAAAAAATGGATGGGTTTTTATAAATAAATTTACCATGCTGACAACAATATTAAAAGTTGACAATATTTCATTGTTTTTCCTTTTCTTTCCTTTTTTTATTTTTTTTTTAACTCTTTCTTGGTTCCAATTTATTAGCAACTGGTTTGTTGGCTGGCTTTAATAAAAACCAAAACAAGTCCTTAGGATTTAGTTTTAAGATTAAAAAAAGATTTCTAATAAATGGTTTAAAAAGTAATAGCTATTCTTAAATAAAACGGACATAACTATATGCTGTTGTTAGGGAGTCCACATATGCTTCTTTATAGATATATGTTGGGAACATTTTTTGGTTGTATTAGAAGCATGGAAAAATATAAGATAAAGAATAAAAATCAAAATTCAAAATATTGTATTTTTAATCTTTATTTTTACAGAAGCCTTTGACAAAGGGTGGAGGCCACCTGAAATATTAGGTTGAATAAAGATTCAAAACAACACATTTTGGTTTTTATCCCTTATCTTATATTTTTCCATGCTTCCAATACAACTAAAAAAGTTTCCCAACATCCATCACAGGAATAGTAATAGTAATAACGATTATTAGTTATCAATAATTTGATTAAAACTTCACCATTTGTTGTCTAGTAGTTTAATGACACTGCAATGTGAAATTGTTGCTGTGTTAAGATGATAAACAAAATTTTGACCCTTATAAAGATATATACTGCACAAATAATCCAAGTTTTTAAAAGAGGAACATTTTTCAAATATAAATATAACTAATGAATACACTTATGCTCAAAAGTGGACCACTGCCAATTTAAAAAAAAAAAATTAAATAAAAAGTTAATTTTCTTCTGAATAAAAAATACCAGGATTTTTATCATTTCGCATAGAGCATGATTACTACCAAAGCTGATATCATTAGGTATTATTTACTACCAAAATCTACAGTATGAGAAATTTAATGACCAAAAGTATGAATTTGCAGTGGTCCAAAAATAGGTACACCACTTGTTTTATTTATGTCATTTTATTTTTTGTTTGCTTCAATGTTGGTTGATTTAGAAGCATGAAATCACTCATTTCTTTCATGCTTTTAAAAATTATTTTTCCATATATATATATATATATACATATACACATATAAAATAGACTCATCAGATATACCGACAAAGCATACGTGGACACCACAACATCAGTGTGTGTGTGTGTGTATATATATATATATATATATATATATATATGTGTGTGTGTGTGTTCTCAGTGCTGTGTGGAAGTTTTCTTGTAAAGTTCTCTTTGTGTTGATGCTTATCTATGTAGATTTTGTTGGAACAAAAATAAAAAAGATAAGTACAATGTTTTAGTTCTTATCTGTATTGAATGTTAAACACACAGTTTTAGTCATCTTCATCTCGCACGGATGTTGTAGAAGATAGTTTCCCTGTAGAAAGTTACTCCGATTTTATATTAGTTATAAAAAGTTTTGGATTTTTATTTATTTTTTTTTTCTTGTAGGCCTGAATCCACCTTAAGTAACATAGGCTTACTGTAATTTCTTTATAATTAATATCTCTTCCAGGCTTGTCTTCCTATCTTCCAGATATATGAAATAGATAATGGTTTCTTTGAATGATGCTACATATTAGTCCAAGTTAAATGTGCGGTAGGGCTAACCCGAAGCCAAATTTTCTTAGACATTATTTTTTCTGATGCAAGTATTATTAGAGAATGAGAAAAGTTTTGGCGTATGGGCAAACACTTTTCTCTGTCCCTAATGATACCTGCACTGGAAAAATAAAATCTAAAAAAAGTATGTCTTCAGGTTAACCTGGACTATATAACTTTATCTTTATTATGGAAGTACCATTCATTTAACAAAAGTTTTGTTTATTTTTCTAAACAAAAATGCATTTTCAGGATTAAAATGTAAATACAACTGGACAATTATAATTTAAAATCTAATGCTAAAACCATTTTTAATCAGTAAAACCTTTACAGTGATCTATGCATGAAAATGCAGAGCGATATCACAATATCTTTTAAATATGAAATAGGATAATGATAAAAAGGGAATAAAAACTCACGATTCAGAGTTTGATACTTCAGGTGAGCTAGTATTCAACACTTGTTGAATACTCATAAGTTTTTATTATTATTATAATTTTATTTCTTTTACTTGAAAAATAACGTAAATACAACAATATGTATTGTTCTTCCATAAAACAAAGGAAGACGAAAATATTGTGGATTAATGGTCCTGAATAATCTTAGAATTTTAGACAGTATTGTTTCCCATTATCCAAATATTGTAAAGTTGGGTGAGGGGGATATTTTGCTAAGTTTGTTAAACTGGAATTTGAAAAAGAGATTATTTATTTTCTGATTTATATCGAATGTTTTGTAAAAGATGCAACCTTAATCTTTTTGCAGGAAGAGAGACATTTTTGTCTTCAATGGTACACAGGCAGTGACATCTTTGTCATAAAGCGGTAGCTCAATGTAAGGAATTTTTCCTATTAGCTGCTTGTAGTCAAATTCAATATTAATGTATAGAAATATTGCTAAGAGGCCTCACTGTGGTGTAGGATTTTGTAAAGGTTGTTTTGCAAAAGATAATTAAAAGTGAGTGATTTGTTTTCATACTAATGTACTATGACACACAATTGTTGATCAAATTATCTTTATATATATATATATATATATATATATATATATATATATATATATGATAATTGACTTGTTTAAACATACCCTCTATTTTGTAAACTTTCTGAAAATAATTTGCCTGCTCTACAAGGATTTAAAGAATTATCAGCCTGTGAAAGAGTTAAACTGGAATTTAACAAAAGATGAGATTTATTTTCTGAATAATTTGAGTTATAAAATAATGAAAGATAAAATTCCTGATTTATATGGGATATTTCATAAAAGATGACACCTTTAACCCTCTTGCAGGCAGGGGGACATTTTTGTTATAAAACGGTAGCTCAATGTAAAGCATTTTTCCTATGTGTTGCTTGTTGACCAATTCAATGTTAATGTATAGAAACATTGCTAGTAGACCTCACTGGAAGATAAAATTGCTGATTTATATAGTCTCTTGCATAAACAAAGAGACAACCTTAAAGATAAGTAGAATTTCTATGCATATAAATTTCATACTCAAGCATTAGTCATATGGCAACATTGTATTAAGAGACAACAGTATTTGGTATTTGAAATGATTGCTGACTAGAATAGAATTACCAAAAGACTTTTATATTGCTTTCCATGAAAGCAGCTCTAAGATATCAAAGAAAAAAAAAACAGTTCTTAACTGTGAATAACATTAAAATTTAGTTAAAAAAGAAAATATAGAAAAATAGAACTAACTTGCCTTGTCATATTCTATGAGTTGCAAAAAAAAGATTCTTATTTTGCTCCATTTGATATTTTATAGGTAACACATAGATTACTACTTTCTTGGTTTACCATATATGCTCACATATCATATAATGTTCTAATACCTAAATTTTTAGCCTAATATTAGGGGATCACACCATATGTGAGTTATAAAATTTATGTGCCTAAATAGTTGGTTAAAGCTAGACTTAGGTCTACTGGTACACCTACAATTTCCAGCTACAAAAGGTCTCAATTTAGATCTCTGAAACTTGCATGAAATGCAGGTATATATAGTAATAACTGCTGTAATAAATTCTTTTCAAATTTTACTTTGCTTTCATCTTTAGACTTTCAGACTGTTGGCTTTTGATTGATTTCTATTAGCCAATCATTGGGAAGTGGGTGTGTTCTGCTTGATCTTTAACAGCCAATCATTAGGAAGTGGGTGTGTTCTGTTTGATTTCTATTAGCCAATCATTGTGAAGTGGGTGTATTCTGCTTTTTAACCACTCCTCTTTTTAATGAAGATATTATCTATTGTTTATGTTGTGAAATGAGTTGTATTCTGAGCAGTCTTTAGTACAAGATTATGATTACATTGATGTTAATGCTGCTTTGTTTCCAGAACTGAGGATTTTGAAAAAAACAAACAAAACAACATATTATTCATTTTCTGAATAAATTTCAAGTGTTCAGGTAACCCTTAATTCTAACTGAAATGAACAAACTTTTCATTTGAATTTAATGTGGTCATTGAGCTGTTGCTTTTTGGGTTGGGACGAGCTGTTGCTTTTTGGGTGGGACGAGCTGTTTCTTTTAGGGTGGGACGAGCTGTTGCTTTAGAGCGGGATGAGCAAAAAGCCATCTTGAATATGGGTAGGGGTTGAAACATTCTTTTTTTATCTACAATTATTTGAGCCTTAAGTGTCCAGTTAATAGTGGAATTGGGATAGGGAGAGTCCATGTGGCCCAGTGGCTAACATACTAGACTGTGACATTGTAGTAATAGTGGAATTGGGAATAGGGAGAGTCCATGTGGCCCAGTGGCTAACATACTAGACTGTGACATTGTAGTAATAGTGGAATTGGGGATAGGGAGAGTCCATGTGGCCCAGTGGCTAACATACTAGACTGTGACATTGTAGTAATAGTGGAATTGGGGATAGGGAGAGTCCATGTGGCCCAGTGGCTAACATACTAGACTGTGACATTGTAGTAATAGTGGAATTGGGATAGGGAGAGTCCATGTGGCCCAGTGGCTAACATACTAGACTGTGACATTGTAGTAATAGTGGAATTGGGGATAGGGAGAGTCCATGTGGCCAGTGGCTAACATACTAGACTGTGACATTGTAGTAATAGTGGAATTGGGAATAGGGAGAGTCCATGTGGCCCAGTGGCTAACATACTAGACTGTGACATTGTAGTAATAGTGGAATTGGGAATAGGGAGAGTCCATGTGGCCCAGTGGCTAACATACTAGACTGTGACATTGTAGTAATAGTGGAATTTGGAATAGGGAGAGTCCATGTGGCCCAGTGGCTAACATACTAGACTGTGACATTGTAGTAATAGTGGAATTGGGAATAGGGAGAGTCCATGTGGCCCAGTGGCTAACATACTAGACTGTGACATTGTAGTAATAGTGGAATTGGGATAGGGAGAGTCCATGTGGCCCAGTGGCTAACATACTAGACTGTGACATTGTAGTAATAGTGGAATTGGGGATAGGGAGAGTCCATGTGGCCCAGTGGCTAACATACTAGACTGTGACATTGTAGTAATAGTGGAATTGGGAATAGGGAGAGTCCATGTGGCCCAGTGGCTAACATACTAGACTGTGACATTGTAGTAATAGTGGAATTGGGATAGGGAGAGTCCATGTGGCCCAGTGGCTAACATACTAGACTGTGACATTGTAGTAATAGTGGAATTGGGATAGGGAGAGTCCATGTGGCCAGTGGCTAACATACTAGACTGTGACATTGTAGTAATAGTGGAATTGGGAATAGGGAGAGGTCCCCCCAGTGGCTAACATACTAGACTGTGACATTGTAGTAATAGTGGAATTTGGAATTAAAAAAAAAAAATCAACCAGCATTTATGCTGAATTCTTTAAAAGTTTTGAAACTTGATTATGCAAAATATCATTCATAATTTTCTCTTAGTTCCATTATTTGGATTGTTATGTTCCCACTGTAATAGATAGAATAGTAGGGAAAACTGCACTTTATAGCCTTGGTAGGCAACCAGTTTAGGAGTTGGAGTCTTTAAGGCAATCTGATGTTGCCTACAATCTTGTTATGGTAGTGCCTATGATGTCAAAGATGTCAAGTTGAATGAACCATTGACCCCTTTCTTTAGACAATTTTGAAATATGCATGGGTATAGTTATTTACTAAGCTTAGTTTAGATGTGGCACAAGGCCAGAAGTATGGGGCGTGCAATGAGAATCAAACTCACTAACAATGGTCTGCAAATCTAGCGTGTAAACCATTACACCACGAGAGGTTCCCAAAATATGTATAGGAAGTGCATGGTGTATGGTTAAAGTCATGGGAAATGGACTCGTTGACCCAAGTTCAAATCCTGGATGTGGTAATTGCATTTCACTTTGCGCCAATACCCTTAGGAAAGGTATGAATCCTACTTTTCCTCCAGCTATGGATAAAATAGTAGGGCAGACTGGGCTGTTTAACCTTGGTTAGGCAACTGGCCTAGGAGAAGGAAAACTCTGAATTCAAACCTGTTGAACTCCGCTTAAGAAATTGATCTTGTGTCACATCTTGCTCGTGCGGAGGGGTTGGTAAATATATATATATATGGTTCTTTCATACAATTTTGCCCAAGTCTATGTAGATCCAGACATAAATTGATGGTCTTACTAGACTAATGGATGCCACCATATTTTCATTTCACCTGAATAGTTGAAATTAATTAATCAAAAAAGAAGAAATGATGTTAAACTTGTGAAGTTGTTCAGCATGATGGATTCATGAAGCAAGTGAATTGTTTCCTTGTGAACAAAGCACTTGCTGCTTTTTTTTTTTTTTATAGAAAAGAAAGGGTAAGCCCATTTCTAATCAGCAGGTGGGACAGGGTGATTCAACAATATTTGGTAGCCAAAGATGGTGAGTTCAATCCTTGGGAGGATCAGCATAAACCATCTCCACAACAGCTATATGGAAAGTAGAAGAGCATGTTTAGCATTTTCAGTTTTTGAAAGACCTCTATTATCTGCATTTAATCATCAGTAGACAATAAATAAAAATTGATATATTGGATTTAGTTTAATTTTATTGTACAAAAATTTCTGTATTGATTTTTTTGTTGTAAGTTTTGTCGGTTTTGAAATCCATTTATTCAGAAGAAAAATAATTGGTAAAGTGTAATTCTTGTATTGGAGTAAATACCAAACTAAAAATCAATTTGCAAACCTTCTTGGACCTATATTATATACTAGAAGTGGCTACCTGGCATTGCCTGGGTAGAGGGGGAATAATAAAAAGTTAGTCACGCAGATCCATTAATTGAGTTATTTATTTTTTAATCACGAATGCAACCAATGACTTTCCTGTTTCTTACTATTCAAATCCTAATTTTTAAATATCTTCCCAGATATAAATAAAATCTTCATTATTTTTGCATGAAAAGCAAGCTCTGGTGATAGTGAATGTGTATGTATATTTACTTTGTTGTTGTTTTATTTTCATAGTTTCCTCCAGATATACATACATACACACCAACTGCCCTTTTTATATATATATATATATTGGTTCGGAGGTTGATTTAGAAGGCTATCACAGTGCAGATGTAAAGAAAAAAAAATAATATGGTAACAATGGTGTTGTGTGTTAACCTGTATTTTATTCTTGAATTTTCGAGATAAAATCTCTTTTTCAAAAGATCACTGGAACTGAAGTAGTCTAGTTATGGCATTTCTATTTAAAATAGAAAATATTTAAATAGAAATGCCATAACTAGACTACTTCAGTTCCAGTGATCTTTTGAAAAAGAGATTTTATCTCGAAAATTCAATAAAATACAGGTTAACACACAACACCATTGTTACCGTATTATTATTTTTTTCTCTTTACACCTGCATTGGGATAGCCTTCTAAATCAACCTCCTAACCAATATATACACAATGCTTCAAGCAAATTATAAAACTCTCACATATAATATATATATATATATATATATATATATATATATAATAATAATAATAATAATATTTTGAAGGCCAATACAATGCGTATGAAAAATAAAAACAAAAAGATGTTATTTTTGTCTTATCGATTTCGAAGCATGAACTTCATCATCAGAGTTTATTTTCAGAAATGGACGTGCTTATGTTTTTATTTGTGTGGTTATAATTTCTCTTATTTCCTTATCCTCTCCTTTTTTTTATTTTTATATATATATATATATATATATATATATATATAGATGTTAAAGTGTATTTAGTATATTAAGATTTAGGAATTTTATTTATAATAATAATATCAAAATCTATTTGATTATACCATTTCTATGTGTGTGTATTATTACTAATCTTATGGAGGCGCTTGTGGCATAACAGTTATCATTGTAGAAAATAGACCCTCTGCTACTCATGTTCAAATCCTGAACATGGCTGTTTGCATTTCACATAGCGCTTAATACGCTTAGGAAAAGTATGAATTCAACTATCCTCCCTCCAGCTATGGGTCAATAGTAGAGCAGACTGGGCTCATTAATCTTGGTATGGTAACTGGTTTAGGAGAAGGGAAACTGACTTCAAACCATTTATAGACCTGGAGAGAGATGGGCTCCACCAAGCTATTCCTGCCTAAGACATGTTACATAATTTGTAGCCCTCAACCAAACCAGGTTATGAGACCAGTGAGAGATTATTACTACATAGATAATACAGTAATGTTAGCACACTTTTTAACTAGTGGATTATCATAATTACTTACAAAAGATATGAGTCATAGACTAATTTTGGTAGAGTTGTGTTTATGCTTAATATTTCTTCAATATTCATATATGAAATCTTTGAAAAAAAAAAAAAAAAATTCTAATACATCACTAAATATACCTTCTAAAATAATAACTGAAATAAAATCTTATTGGTAAATTGTTAATAATTTATTGCTTTGTGCCATGTTAGATAAGAATACTGAAATTTTTTTTCCAAACCCAAAGGAGTTATTTCTTGTTAAAAAATGAAAATGTATTTCAAGATATTTACAGCTATAAGTTAAATAGTATTACTACTATAGAATACTAAGTCCAATTACCGTCGAATTGGCAAGACGAGACGGCAAACAGTCGTAACTGAATATGATTCTGAGATGCTGTAAAGACCACTGAAAAGTGGCAGGATTTATGGAGCCTCAGAGGGCCCTACAAATCAAGCAGCCAATCAGGACTCTGGAATGGACTCGCCCAAGTGCATGGGTGGACTGTTCTGAATTCCCATAAATACCAGTTGTCTTGACACTGGTGCAGTTATGCTTGGCCAGTCACATTGCTCAAACCAATTGTTGACTGTCTAACTGACTTACTTCAATAACTACTATTTTTCTACAAGGATGGCTTTGTCATTAAATAACCCATGAAGATTAATATGCCATTAAACAAAGACACCAAACCAAACCAGATAAGTTCATATAATACTTTCAAACTATTTACTAGCAGTTGCCCATGTAGCAGATCTCCCCTCTCTCATGACACTGATGTTGTTCCAGAGAAAGACAATGACGTATACAATTTAGTGTTACCCAAGAAATTGCCAGAATGAGATTTGGGGAAATCTCCGTGGCATAATAGACTGTGACATTGTATGTAATAAGCGAGTTTGAATTCCAGTCACACTATTATGTTCACTTTCAAACCAATACCCTTTGGAAAGGTATGAATCCCCCATCTATGAGTTAAATAGTACCACTACTGTCCTTCTACAAGGATAGCTTTGTCATTGAATAACCCACAAAAGGTTGATATGCCATTAGATAATGAAACAAAAATAGTTTGTTTTGAAGATAAGTTTGAAATTTCCAGTTAATAATTCTTTGAAGATGAATATGAACTGCGATTTAAATAATCATTATAATTATTTCAGAGTTTTTGTTTTTAAATTTTTAGATTTTCATAATTATGACATATCCCATAACCTGGTATGGTTGTGGGGTGCAACTCAGCTAGTGTATATTGGGCATAAATAGCCTAGTGGAGCCCATCCCTCTCCAGGTCTACAACTGGTTTAAATTTTTTCTTCTTCTTCTCCAGTTGCCTACCAAGGTTAAAGAGCCCAGTTTAACCTGATATTTACCCATAGCTGCAGGGAGAAGTGTATTAATGCTATATGAAATGCAAACAGCCTCGTTCTGGATTTGAACTCTGGTAACCGAGTCCACTTCCTATAGATTGTAGCCATTATGCAACAAGCGCCTCATTCTTAGTTATATGTGATTTCTGATATTAATTTTGTGCATCTTTTGCATTCTTATCATGAAGATTTTGATTAATTTTTATTATCTTGTAACTTTTTAATTGCCATAAAGAATTTAAAATGGAGCTTATTTTTTCAATAATACTATTTTGAATTGCCATAAAGAATTTAAAATGGAGCTTATTTTTTCAATAATACTATTTTGAATTGCCATAAAGAATTTAAAATGGAGCTTATTTTTTCAATAATACTATTTTGAATTGCCATAAAGAAGTTAAAATGGAGCTTTATTTTTTCAATAATACTATTTTGAATTGCCATAAAGAATTTAAAATGGAGCTTATTTTTTCAATAATACTATTTTGAATTGCCATAAAGAATTTAAAATGGAGCTTATTTTTCAATAATACTATTTTGAATTGCCATAAAGAATTTAAAATGGAGCTTATTTTTTCAATAATACTATTTTGAATTGCCATAAAGAATTTAAAATGGAGCTTATTTTTTCAATAATACTATTTTGAATTGCCATAAAGAATTTAAAATGGAGCTTATTTTTTCAATAATACTATTTTGAATTGCCATAAAGAATTTAAAATGGAGCTTATTTTTTCAATAATACTATTTTGAATTGCCATAAAGAATTTAAAATGGAGCTTATTTTTTCAATAATACTATTTTGAATTGCCATAAAGAATTTAAAATGGAGCTTATTTTTTCAATAACTATTTTGAATTGCCATAAAGAATTTAAAATGGAGCTTATTTTTTCAATAATACTATTTTGAATTGCCATAAAGAATTTAAAATGGAGCTTATTTTTTCAATAATACTATTTTGAATTGCCATAAAGAATTTAAAATGGAGCTTATTTTTCAATAATACTATTTTGAATTGCCATAAAGAATTTAAAATGGAGCTTATTTTTTCAATAATACTATTTTGAATTGCCATAAAGAATTTAAAATGGAGCTTATTTTTCAATAATACTATTTTGAATTGCCATAAAGAATTTAAAATGGAGCTTATTTTTTCAATAATACTAAAATGAAGAAAAGAAAGAACACATTGGCATAGAGATGAAAAAAACAAGAAACATGTGGTACATAGAAAGAGCACAACTTTATTGGAAGTGAAAAGAACAAGGGGGAGGTAAATACATGTCTGCCTGGTCAAAAAAATGGTAAAAAAAAGAAAAAGAAAAAATAACAAAACAACAACAACAACAAAAACAACAACAACAGTGTTTGTTGCTGTGATCTACAGCCACCACAGCTCCTAATTCCATTGGATGTTTGTTAACAATAATAACAACTTTACCACCGCATTACCACGGTTAGAGAACAGACACTGTTCTCCCATAACCAGTGGTTACAGCAATGGTGACAGTGATAGTGGAAGGGGTATCTTGGGTGACAACTACACAAACATGCTGATTAGTATAATTGTGGTATTTTGTTGTTGGATGGGGGGGGGGATAATTAGATCAAAAAGTCCATGAAATTGTAGGGATCAGATAGACAGAACTCTGTCGTACTCTGTTTTTTTTTTTTGTCAACAGGTCATTTCCAAATTGTGAATATTACCTATACTTGGCTGAATCATCATTTTGCTACAAAAAGGAAGAAAAATAATAAATAACACTTTGCTTTAGTTTGGCTTTAAAAAGATAAAACAAAGGATAATGCTTAATAATAAACACTCAAAAATAAAATTTGAATTATAAACTTAAGCAAGATTAATAATAATGATAATAATAAAGAAAATGTCTTCATATGAGCTTATAAAAATGTATCACTTATACCATCATATAGAGCTATATATATTATATAGATAAATATGGGTGCTATATTTATTAAGTAAACAGTGCTCAATATCATTGATAGAGTATTCATTTCTAAGTTTAAGATAGCATGGACATGGAGTCAATGGCGCCTGGTTATTGACAGTTTTTCGCCTATGTGATCTTCAAACCAGGTCTGTCAGTAACCAGGCAACGCTGACTCCATATCCATGCTATCTTAACTTATATATAATTGTTGAAAAAATTATGGGTCTACCATGGTTTCAATCGCCAGTCACAATCTCATCAGGATCTCAAGTATCTTGATTAGAGGTCCTGATGAAATTGTGACTGGTGATTGAAATGTATCACTTATAACAACATGTAGAGCTATATATATTATATAGATAATATGGGTGCTATATTTATAAGTAAACAGTGCTCAATATCATTGATAGAGCATTCATATCTAAGTTAAGGTAATGTTTACATGGAGTCAACGGTGTCTGGTTACTGACAGTTTCTCACCTATATGATCTTCAGACCAGGTCTGTCAGTAAGCAGGCAATGTTGACTATATATACATGCTATCTTAACTTATATATATTTGTAGAAAAATTTATGGGTCTACTACAGTTTCAATCGCCAGTCACAATCTCATCAGGATCCTGATGAGATTGTAACTGGCATTTGGAACCATGGTAGAGCTATAATTTTTTCCACAATTATCATCTCAATAATTGTAGAGATATCTTGATATTGGATAAAAATCTAGTTATATATCTTGAGAGATAAGTATCTTACGAAGTGATATGTCAAAAATAAAATGCA
Source organism: Doryteuthis pealeii (assembly GCA_023376005.1). Lineage (NCBI taxonomy): Eukaryota > Metazoa > Mollusca > Cephalopoda > Myopsida > Loliginidae > Doryteuthis > Doryteuthis pealeii. Next base: position 78,228,729 of record CM042141.1, on the reverse strand, counting down.
TAGAAAAAATATAAAATTTTGTCTTAATTTTACATGTAAAAAAAATGTAAAATATTTATTTGGGAAGCATTTAATTCTTTTTATTTTGTTTCTATGTGATATCAAAAAAGTAAACTCCTTATTAAATATAATTTTTCTCCCTTTCAAAAGAAATATAACCTGCAAATATCCTTATTAACATAACTGATAATAAAGTATTTTCCCTTTTAAATTTCTTAATGAAAATAAAAATCTTTGAACAAAGTATCTTTATTCATTAAGAATTAAAAATAACCTACAGGTTTTTGAAGTTAAGAACACAGAAAAAAAAAAACTTAACTTTGTTCAGTTTTGCATATTAAAAAATTGAAGTGTGAATATAGATTTAACTATTATAGAATTGAAGTTTTATTATCATTAAATTTAAATTTTGAACTTTGAAGTTCTTAGAAGTCTATTAAAAACTTATAAATTTAAAAAGAAAAAAGAATTATTGGTCCCATTTAGATTCTAATAGTTCTAATTGATATATAATCAAAACACTGTCTAATGTCTTTATACAGAAGAAATGCAAATTTCACACTTGAAACTTCCTGGTTTAAATTTGTTTTAAAACATATTAATTTAACATATTAAAAAAAAAATGATAACCATTATTTGTGCATTGGCAGTGCCCATGGTGTAATGATTGTCATCGTAGGAAATGGACACGGTTACACAAGTTCAAATCCTGGACGAGACTTGTTGCATTTCACATAGCACTAACACCTTTAGGAAAGGTATGCATTCAACTATTCTCCTTCCATCTATGGGTAAATAGCATGTCCGACTGGGTTCTTTAACATTGGTTAGGCAACTAGTCTAGAAGAATGAAACCTTTTAAACTAAAACTTTAAGCTTGAAAATTGAAAATTGACCTTGTGTCACATCCTGATCATGGGGTTGGTAAATAGATAATACTAATATGCAATACTATTAATTTTTTCTAGCAAAATGTATATGTATGAAGGCCAGCTGAAAAGCTCATAGGCTGACCAAGATACTCTCATGGAATGTGACTGAATGAGGTGTATTTTTCAACATAGTACCCCTTGCAGTTTACACACTTTCTCCATTGATATTGCAATGCTTAAAAATTGACTTTTTATCACATCCTTCTTGTGAGGAGAGGTTGGGTAAATACACTGAGTTATTCCTTCTTTATTCTAATTGTTAGCTTTTGATTTATAATGATAATATTAAAATATTTTTCTACTCAACTAATTTCAGCATTGAGCCACATTTATGGAGAACCTGTTACATAATTCGTAGGTAGCCTATGACTTATGTCTGTAAGTGTAGTTCGATTTTGAATTAAAATTCGTTGAAATTCAAAAATCGGATACGGTCATGTTATTTATAGGTAATGACCTTTAGCTGACTCCCTGGCTTCCGCCAATGGGAAGATGTGAAAATGGAAATTAAGTTTAGTCAGTGAGATTTTGGCCGTTAGTCAACAGGACTAGATGTAATGTTCATCTGTCTCAAGATACCAACTTCTCACTGCACGGTTGGAAACCATTTAGGGGTTTCTGATAAAGAATAAAGAAAAATAATTAAGTCTTGCTCAATTATTACAACCCAAGAAATAAGCACTGATGACCCAGCCCAGAAGAAGGAAGAATCAGCACTGAGGAAGGTGGCTGCCAATGAATCAGAACCATTAAGAATTCCTCTCCTCTCTCCATTTACATAGCTAATGCAAAGGGCTATATAACAGACCAAGTAAGGAATAAGCCAGTGAATCCTCATATTTTTTTATTTTTTTATTATAGACATGGGATTTTAATTTCTTACCATATTTCGTCCCTTCTATTTGACAATAAATGAATTTGAATTATACTCAAGATTTACAGAGGAACATTTATTACAGTTATTACATTTATGTGATTTCAAGCCAAACATTGAATTCCTGGTTTCTGCAAAACACTGCCAAAAACCATCCTAATTAGGATTGAGCCTATTCTAGTAGTGACCACTCCAAGTGGAGTTTGATAGGTTTGAATTCAGAGTTTTCCTTCTCCTAGACTGGTTGCCTAACTAAGGTTAAAGAGCCCAGTCTGCCCTACTATTTACCCATAGCTAGAGGGAGAGTAGTTGGATTCATACTTTTCCTAACTGTATTAGCGCTATGTGAAATGTAGCTTTGTCCAGCATTTGAACTCGGGTTGATGAGTCCATTTCTTACGCCTCTAACCATTACACCTCCAACATAAATGTGATCAGAACCAAATGAAGAGAATATAGAAATTCAGTAAGAAAAAAAAAGTTAATTTTTCTGTTTGATATTTATTCACAATTTTCATTGTGTTCTGGTTTACAACTCCCAGGCATTTAATATCACCTACACATTTCTTTTGATAAATAAAGTCGGTTATTTCCTATAACTCCACCATAAACAAAGGGGAATCACTCTTGACTGATAAATTTATTTATTGATCTATGGGAATAGATAAAACAGGTTTAGGGTTAGTTTAATGGGAAAATAAATAATTTACCAGTCAAGAGCGGTTCCCCTTTGTTTATGTTAGAGTTATATGAAATAACCATAAAGTCTCTCTAGAAGTGTAATGCAATTTAATTCTAAAACAGATGTAAATTGTGGTTCAGTCCTATCTACTGCTTAACTTCTACAGAATTTTTTGTATCCTTGAGTTAAAAAACAAAACAAACCCTATTGTAAACCAGGAAGATTATTACAGATTACAATTAGAATAATCTTTTTAATTGGTTGGTTTCTACTATTATTTTTATTTTTTTAATTATTTTTTATTATTTTTATACTAAGTAGGTGTTTACCTAACCAGTTTGCCACGAGTAGGATATTGCACAAGGTCGCAAGTATGGGGCATCCAGTGAGGATCGAACTTACCATATTCAGTAATGGATCTGAGAGACTAGCTTGCTAACCATTACACTATGATGGGATGCTCTTATACTCTCTAAGTATTAACAATTTTAAGGAGTACTGAACTGACAGTTAAGAGAAGAATGTATGTTTGTTTATTCAGGTCTGACTTTTTTTTTTTTTTTCTTCTCTTTGAATTTTTTCTAATGAAGTTTGATTTTTTTCTCAGCTTCTGACTTAACCCAATACCCACCAGAATTATTTGAGGGGGGTGGGTTTTTACCTTTCTTTACTAATTAGCATGTGGGTCCCTACAAAGATAATGTCTACACAATTTATAATTGGTATGAATGTTGGTGTAAAATGTTCCATTCTATTTAGGGGACATTAAGTAAAGTCGTTGGGATGGCCTAAAGTCGGTATCAGCCAACAGCGAGGGAGTCTATCCCTTTTCACTAATGTGAGACCAAGATTTTTTTTTGTGTCTGAGGTGGAGTGCCACACCTACCATCAGCTCCTAACTTTACCACACAGATCCCTGTGCTACTCATATGCTGAGTTGGCGAGGGCTCGTATCGAACCAGGAACCTTGTGGTTCCTAGGTGGATGCACTACTAAGCTAAACTAATCCTTGGGGGGCATTAGTAGGATCTAAAAATATAAATGTAGCAATTTTTAAAAATAAATTGAACACTAGGTCAAATAGAACTTTATACCTATTCTAAAAAAAGTAAAGTCGTCGGGGCGGCCTAATGTCGGTATCAGCCATGCAACGAGGGAGTCTCCCCTTTTCACTAGCGCTAGACCAAGGAGATTATTTAGCATCTGAGGTGGAGCGCCACACCTACCATCAGCTCCTTACTTTACCGCACAGATCCCTGTGCTACTCATACGCTGAGTAAAATGTTCCATCCTATCTAGGGGACATTAAGTAAAGTCGTCGGATGGCCTAAAGTTGGTATCAGCCAGACAACTCAAAATCACAAAATTTGAGCTGTTTAAATTTTTTTTATTTGACCTCATATCTTGGTTTTAAAATAATTTAACAACATCAATAAGCCTTTCTAAATATATAAAAACAGTTACAACTCTTGTTCCATAATAGTTGTTACATTTAGTGTAAGAAATTTATATGCAAATATAATTACTATTATGGGACAAAAGTAGTATAAAAAATATATACATATGAATTTTTATACCAGAAAATACAGACAAGTACTGAACAACACTTACAATTTAGATAATCACTTGTATTTTACATTTAAATCCCCTTGTAATAAAGGGGAATTTATTTGGTCATATGACTGCCTTATCATAAGTTGTACAAGCAGGAAAATGGAAGTTCTGTGGTGTAGTCGCTAACATGCTGGACTGCGACATCTTAATAAGCGAGTTCGAATTCCAATCACACTATTATTTTCACTTTCAGACTAATACACTTGAGAAAGGTATGAACCTCCTCATCCCCACCACAGTTATGGATTAAATAGTACCACTACTGCTCTTCTACAAGGATGGCTTTAGCATTAATTAACCCATGAAGGTTGATCTGCCATTATATAAATAAAAAATAAGAAAGTGAATCCAACAGTATATCAGAGAAGAAATTTGAAAAAAACACACATGTTATTAATTAATGTTGTATTTATTGGCTAATAATGCAATATTTCAAACTGTATAAGACTATCAGCTCTGATGATAGTCTTATACAGATTTAAATATTGCAATGTTAGCCAATAAATACAACATCAACTAATAACATCTGTGTGTTTTTTCGAGTTTCTTTTCTGATATAAAGAAATAAACAAGCAGGAAAATAGGCCATATTAGCATGGTTTTTAAAATCCAAATTTTGCTTTATAATTTTATGTGACTTGAAAAATACAAGTTTTTGCTATTTTCAAGTTGATAAAAAATGGACATCCAGAATATGAGGTCAGAAAAAAAAAAATGTGAAAATTGTGAAGGAAATTATTTATCTTTCTTGATAATTTCTCCAAATAAAGTTGGTTTCTTCAAAATAAATAACTTTGATCTAGTGCGAACGAAATACTCCCAAGCAAGTAATTTGAAAAAAACTTTTCACAAAAATAAGACCATCCAGGATTTTATATCTTCTAAAAGATGCGGTAATGTACTCAAAAATATGAGTAATTGAACAATAGTTAAAATCTATACATATATACATTTGTTTTCTACCAAACTACTGCTACAAATCCAAAACTTAGTTGGCATTAAATGACCCACCGAGGTTGATATGTCGTAAAACAAACCAAACCAAGTAAATAAAGACAGTAGACAATGTTCCGATTGAAAATACTAAAATAAGAATTAGCAGTTTATCTCAAAATTTAAAATTACTATTTGATATATTAAAAAAAATTCTGTCAATGGAATTTAAGATAAATTAAAAAGTGAAAATTTAAAAAAGAAACAAAAAAAAATTTACATTTCCTTACTGAGAAATACATGTAAATAAATATCTACATACTTAAAAAAGTTAAGGGGTGTTTTTTTGTTGTATATTTTAAAAAAATAATAGTAATACAATAAACTTTTTATTTAAGTTAAATATTAATCTATCCTTTGTTGAAGCTCTCCTTCACAGAAAACAACAAAAATCAAAATAAAGACATAATTATCAGATTTAGATACTTTGCTTAGTATAGGGAATATCATTTAAAATTCTGTTAAGGATGTATCAAAAGTATTTCAACTTTTTACAGGCCTCTACTCCAAAGCTTTCTTTCATGTACACCATGAAAAACTATGATTTAATTATATAACATCATTACTATTGAGCTGTATCCTTTCTGTTTCAAATATTACAATAGCAAGTACAAGTGGGTATTTCCCCAACTGTTTGTTATGGGTAGGATAAGACACAAGGTCACAAGCATGGGGCATCCAGTGAGACTTAAACTCACTATTCAGTTATAGTAATATACGTAATGGACGTGTGAGACTAGTTTGCTAACCATTACACTATGATGGGAGGCCCTTTTTTTAAAATTTTTTTATCCAACCCGTTCGTCATGGTAGGATGTGACACTTAGTTGCTAGTATGAGGCATTCAGCGAGGAATCAAACTCACTATTCAGTCATAATAGTTCTGTGAGACTGGCTTGCAAACCATTACACCATGATGGGATCTGTTCTTTTTACCCAATCCATTCACCATGGGTAGGATGTGACACAAGGTCGCAAGTATGAGGCATCTAGTGAGGATCAAACTCACTATTCAGTCATAATGGATCTGCAAGACTAGCTTGCTAACCATTACAACATGATAGGATGCCCCAAGTACTGAGATTCTGGCAATTTTGAGGGATTATTTTAAACTGGACCTCAAAGCTGATGAAGCTACTCACAGAATTCAGGAAGTTGGAGAAAATTAAAAAATCATCTGACTATTCAAAAATGGTGACTTGTTCTTTGAAATAAAGCTGAGAAGTAGATGACCATTAGTTGTCAATCATTATTAATAAGTTTCAAGATCTGGTGTGTTGGATTTTGTGTAATGTATTCAACTCTGTTACAAGATGAATGCAAAACTAAAACTAGAGTTTGGTAGGTGGCTTATATGGAGCTTTGGATTGTTCCATTATGAACTCAGGCAAGTTCATTTCCTGAGTTCTGATTGGCTGTTGGATTTCAGGGTGAGTAAGAACATGGATAAGTACCCACTCTTCAGCCATCACTTTGCATTAGGCCAGCAGCATGCAAGGACTGTATTTAAGTTACAGCTTGCCTGTTGTTCTCGTCTGCTAACTCGACGGTAGTTAGAACCCCACTGCAACGGTGAGTATCATATTGTTTCTATGTCTGGGGGATAACTTCTACATGGTGTAAATGGATATAGTTCCTCCAGATAAGTCAGAGGTAAATGCCCAAGGACAAATAACAACAGTTCAAATGGTTAATTCCATCTTGGGTAGGAACGGATGGGATACAAATGTAAAAGTCGACGGGGCAGCCTAAAGTCGGTATCAGCCAGTCAGCGAGGGAGTCTATCCCCTTTACAATAGCGCTAGACCAAGGAGATTGTTTTAGCATCTGAGGTGGAGCGCCACACCTACCATCAGCCCCTTACTTTACCGCACAGATCCCTGTGCTACTCATACGCTGAGTTAGCGAGGACCGGTATCGAACTAGGAACTCTGTGGTTTCTAGCCGAACACTCTACCGACTGAGCTAACCTGGCCGGAAGATACAAATGTATGCTCCTGCTATTAAGAACAGCCCATTAAGCTGGGGAGGGGAGATAACTTATTATACCAGTTATGATAAATAATAATTAACAATGTTTTCAAATGTGAGGTAGAGGAGAATCTAACCATTAGTTTATAAACTTTAAAAACAGTAGCTCTTAAGAGTTTCCCCATAAACTCTTGGTTGATTCGAAAATGAAAATACTTTCAATACATCTTAATTTTTTAAATTTTTTTTAGATTAAGTTTAAAATAAAATAAAATAAAAATCATGGAGTTAATTAAACAACTTTAAAATATTACGTTGACTTTACGAATCAAATTTAAAAAAAATTTTTTTTTCAAGATTAGATTTTTTTTTTTCTGATTAAGAATAAATAATCAAATCAAGTTTTTACATATATGTATATACAAACGCGCGCTTACATGCATATAGATGCAAAGAAAAAAAAAAAAACCTTTCCACAAACACGAACCTAAAGTTCATTATTCAAAATTGTGAACAAAACTCATCAAAGTTAAGTTTGTTGGTGTTGGGGAGCAAAACTATGTTGTAAATTATTAGAGTAACAAATCAAAATAAAACTTGCTTTCAAAAATTAAGATGAAAAAAGATATCTTGAGAGAAAGAAAGAAAGAGAAAAAAAAAAAGATTTAGTATGTGTTAAGAAACCAAGTGATTTTGAAAACTGTTCACAACTAATTTGTTTTTATACAAATATCAAGGATTTTTAAGGGATTGGAATTTTTCCAAGAATAAACAGGTGCTGCATTTTTAAACCCAATTTCTATCTTATATACTTAAAGTTATATGAACAAAGTTTTTCTTTTAAAGTGTAGAAAAATTCACTTGTGGAAAAAAAAAACAAAAAAAAAAAAAAAAACTGGCAATGGAAGTTATAATAAAGCTGTATTTTAACTCTTTGCCTACTTTAAACCGCTGACAGCAGCTCTCCCACCACTGCAGTTTTACTGTAAACCGCTGACAGTGGCTCTCACACGTGTCACTAGTTTACACTGAAAAATCAGTAATAATAGGACTTTATTTGAATAGAACGAGTCCTGAGGTGAAAAGATAGTGAACTTTTAAATATCCCATCATACAGGTAAAAAAATACAAATAAAACTTAGTACAGCCATAGGGAAAATTTGGTAGGCAAAGAGTTAATGATATATAAACAAATTATCATTATTTACTATGTGAGAGAAGTATTTATTAATGTGACAATCTAGTAATTTTTATATATATTTAATATCATTGTGACATTCCAGTATTTTAATATATATTTAACATATATATATACACAAATCATCATTATTCACTGTGTGAAGAAGTATTTAGCAATGTGACAATCAATTTAATTTTTAAAGATTTTAAAAAAACCTTCTCCATTTGAGTTTGGAATCAAATTTTAGCTACAATTTCCATTACTGCATTTTCCAGTTTTTGGTAGCTCCCAGCTACTCATAAATGACTATTTTAATGTCACTTTAAAATCTCTAAAATGGGGTTCTCCAATCAGTGGACCAACAAACAAAATGTTTTATAACATTCAACTATAATTGTATATGGCAAGGAGTTGAGAATTTGACGATAGTCAAAATTTTGGCAGTGAGACATTAAAAAAAAAAATGTGTTCCATTTTGCATTTGTCTTTTTTATAATTTTGTGAATATTTTTTCAAGTTGTAACTGAAATAAGAGTTTTAGTGATGGTAGTGGTGGGAAGGTATTTTTCTGATGAGTAAGATGTGGTTTGAATGTTTTAATTTTAATGATAAAAAATGGCAGTTAAAGTTTAAACTAAAGTTAGTGTAAAATAAAGAAATAAAAATTATTTAAGCTGAGGAAACTTTTCAGAGACAGAATCAACTTCCAACTCTGGGAATCTCAAATTTAAAAAAAAAAAAAAAAAAAAAAAGAAGATAAAACAATATCATTTCAGGAAGTAGATCATCAGCATGTTCAATATAGATGTCACCTTTTTGAAAAAAATGTTTCATGAATAAAAAGCTGGTGTAGAGATAGGTAGGTAGACAATCTTTATGAGACATTCACACATGCACACGCACATAAATAGTTCTATATGCACACATATCAAACAAAATGAAACGTAGGAAAAACATTCAAAAAATTTTCTTTCATTTTTTGGGGGTGGGGAGGTAATTTTTTTTTTTTCTAGTAACCAGTTTCCTAATTTTTTTTACATGAATTTAATAGCGTCCTTGTTTGCTATCAACAAGGGGAAAAAATACTGTTTGTACTATATTGCTGCTGAAAATAGTAATAATCACATTTTTTCCCCCTGTTTCTTATTAATTTCATATTTTAAACAATTTTTTTTTTTTTTTTTAAATTTTTGTTTTTCAGGATTGTTAGAACCATTGGCAAACATGTAGGACATTTAAACATAACAAGAAGACTTGCTGTGCTGAGGCAGTGGCAAAATAGAGATGTGCTTCAGTGCTCAGTAGTGCCAGCTATGACAACAGTGCAGGTAGGACATGTGCTTACATCAATAAAGACAATAATTAGGAAAAAAAAAAAATGAAGGAGAAGAAGGAAAAATATAAAAGAAAAAAACAAATGTGTCTAGAAAAAAAAACATGACATTCAATTTTAAGTTGTTCTCTGTCAGTCTTTGTTTTTTTTTTCTTCTTTTCTTTTCTGTGCAAACAGTATAGACAAAAAGCTGACTTAGTTATGACAATGATGTCTGATAAATGAAGAAGAAAACCAAGCAAACCCAGTTCGTCTTTATGTAGGATATTTCCCTTCTGATTTTATTATATAGGGGCTGGCATGACTGATTGTTATAGAATAAACTCCTGTATTTTATAAACCAATAAAAAGAAAATGTAAAAGACATGCCAAAGATAACTCCTATCCAAATTTAAAAACTTCCACAATTTTGAACAAACGGGATTGCCTAATTAATTTTTTTGAATCTTGTTTGTCCAAAATTGTGAAGTTTTTGAATTTGGATAGGAGATATGGTTGGCAAGTCTTTGATGTTTTCTTTCCTTGGTTAGTAAAATATAGGAGTTTATCCTATACTGTATAAAACCGTGCCCTTGCCTTTTCAAATTTGTTGTAAGATATTTGATAGATGTTTTTAACAATTTCTTTAAAAACTATTAATTAAAAACAAAAAAAAACCCAAAAAACAATCTATGACAACAATCAGCTGTTCATCTCTCTATCTTAAACTTATTGCAAAATCCTACGAACCTATCTAAAAAAAAATAATATAAAGAATTTAAAAATTATAATTTTTCTTATTTGGTATTTGTTCATCAATTCTCAAAGAAATATTACATTAATAAGATTGTTAAGAAGAAATAGAAAAAAATACAACAATATGTGGAAAAAAAAAAGAAGTGAAAAATTAGGTAGAAAGATGATTTATTAATATTTTAAAATTTAGTTGACGTTAAAAATATTTTGATTAATAAATAGATATGTAATCAAGACATTCAAATATTGCCTGGTGACATTAGCATATTTGTTTGTCAAAAACTTTGCATATTTGATTACATTATTCAAATAAGAAACACTAATTAGAATCAACCAGTTAGAAGCTGTATTTTCAGAATAAGTTATCAATAATACAAATCAGATGTATAAAAATTACTCCATCCCCTTCTCGTATCATTTGAAAAATAAATATGCCCATGTCACCAGGTAATATTTGAATGTCCTGATGAAGATTATATTAAATATGTATTTAATAATCAAAATATTTTAGATGTCGACTAAATTTTCGAATATTATTAAATCATCTTCATAACTCTTATTTTTCACATTTATTTATTTTTTCCACTTAAGATTTCAATGATTGTTTCCCTTCAAGTTTTTGGTGAATTTTATAACAATCAGCGTCTTTATTTAATTTTATAAAATATTATTTGGATGCTAAAATATTTACTTCTCTATAAAGAAAATTTTCTAAACTAATAGCAAAAATAATACTGTCAACAAATACATTTTTGTTATAATTCAAGCACAGTTCTTTATTTTAAAAAAAATATACTAAGTGTGTTTTATCAAGTAGGATTTTGTCTGTATCTATGTATATATTTTTCAACCAATGATATAAAGATTCATTTTAAGTAAATATATTGCAAAATCCAATCTGCTATGTTTGCTATGAACTCATTCATACATAATAATAATTGTAACTAATTTAGAGGGGTTTATTCAATAAAAAGGTTCTTTAAGTTTTTCTACCTTTTATGTACTGAGCAAACCTTAAGTAGCATATGGAGATTAGCAATTAATTCAGGTTAAAAAGGATGGTTACCCATTCGGTTTAAGCTTGATAGAATATTGCTTAACTACAAGTATGAAATAGAAAATTTGTGTGGGAGGGGAGTTTAAAATATTCTACAGCTGTAAAAGCATCACTATAATATCAATCAAATAACAATACATTAATAATGAATAACTAGGTTGAATAGGTAATATTTTTTTTTCTGAGTCAGAAGGGATCTTGAAACCTTTTATGGGTTTGATTTGTAAAATATCAGATTTTAAGAATATGAATGTCAGATTATTTTCTTTATTTCTCATCTGAATATTCAACTTGGCACAAAATAATCGGAATGCCTTTTACATGCTATTGCTTTCCAATTCTTTTTTTTTTTTCTTATCTTTCTTTTTTTTTTTTTTTTTTTTTTTTTTAAATCAAATATTTAAAAAATATTTGCTTTTGTGACCCTCTTGTATATGATCACCCAGATCATACAGAATTGGATAAAAAGTGATATTTAAAAAAAAAATTTTCTTGAATTATTTTTATTTAAATTAAATTTTTTTTTTTTTAAAAGGAATTAATTTCTTCCTTTTGATATACCATTTTGAGGGTTAAAAGATATTGTCCAAAGTCTGAGGCAAAGTGACCTCTTAAGTTTAATTTGTCTTACAGCTACTGTTGACTAACTCTTACCAAAAATTAATCTTTTTGTTTACTGAGCATTATAAAACCTCTTCCTCTGACTGATTTAACTTTAATTGAATACAATAAAAGCAAGTTTTAGAAAAACTGAAAATGGGTGGCAGTGCTAGCAAATTTTACCAGTATCTCTTTATTCATTTATTTATTTATTTTCTTTTATTGTTAGTTTAATCCTTCTTGTGTCATTTCTTTTTGAGTCTTTTTATTTAGCCAAAGTTCAAATCCCATTTGGTGGGGGAAGGCATTATTATTTATTTACACAACTTTTATACAGGGTGCCCATAAAGTCTCTTTACAACTTTAAAAAAAATATTACAAGAGCAAATGAACAGAAAAATATATGGAAATTATACAAAATGAAGAGTACATAAACATAAGTTTATTTGCCTCGTTTAATACACCCCTACATAGACACCGTTATTTCCACTAAGTACATTAAGACAGTATTCAATTTCTTGCCATGTTTGCAGTAGCATAGCCTCATGGATGATCACAGTGGAATTAGTTATCTTTTGCTTTAGGTGGGGGATGTCCAGTATCTTTGTTTGATACATGATATCTTTAGCATAACCCCACAGAAAAACGTCCAGTTGGAGTGATATCTAGAAAACGAGGTAAAGAGACTTTATGGACACCCTGTATAATGCATGTTTTGATATTTTGACACTTGTGAATAGTTTGAAGTTTGGTATAAACTTGTAGGTTTTTGCCTTGAAGAAATTTTTTTTTGATGAAGCTAGCAATAAAGATATTGATAATTATTATTGCTATTCATTAAAAAAAAAAACAAACCCCAAAAACATTTATTTCTGGATATCATTTCTTAGTTCTTTGGGAATTAACATTTCCCTGCTGATAATTTGCATGGACTTGCAAAAACAATGAGAAAAATAAAATATAAGTTTTATATATATATATATATATATATATATATATAAAATAAGTTGGAATAAAATAAAATTATCTTAGATAACAAGTTGATTTTTTAAGGGAATATCAGGAACAAATCAAAACCCAGATAAATATATACATATATATATATATATTACCTACTTGTTATAGATGTAAGTTTTTATTTTCACTTAATAAGAATAAGGCAAACTACTCAGAATTTGTTAATGGAATCAATATTTGAAAAAAAAAAATTTAGTATGTTTGAAAAACATACTAAAAATGCTTAGAGTAAATTTAACAGATTAAAAAAAAAAAAAAGATATCAAATCTGATTCTTGAAATTTTTATCAAAATGATTTTGTTTCATTCATTTATTTTCACTGTCATCATCTCGAATTTTTGTTGAAAAGGTTTTGTTTTAATCTTGCAATAGATGGCTAGAAGCAAAGTTTGAAAAAGAAAAACTGAATTATTTAATTCAGTTTTGTTCTGAGAATCAGCAAATATTTTATCTTTATAAATAATGAATTCTTTATCTTCTTGTATTGATTATTATACTTACAAATATGAAACAGAGGTTTCAAAATATTTTCTCTTCAAATAACTTTGTTAAATAAAAAATGGTAAATTTGTTAATAAATCTAAAAAGTCAAATTCACTTGGAATTTTCTTTCACAGAAAGAAAAACGAAAATGGAACCAACTCGAAAAAATTTTTTTTTAATCAGTAATTCTGTTATTTTTTTGTTTTTTAAAAATTAATCTAAAATTATATTATATTTTATTTGAATTGATTATTTTTATGTATTTTTAGCCTATTCACTGTTTTATGTATTTTTTTAGACTATTCACTGTTTTATCTATTTTTTTAGACTATTCACTGTTTTATCTATCTTTTTAGACTATTCACTGTTTTATCTAGAATTTGATTATAAAAACATGTTTATATTTTGCTGATTTTTAGTGTTCTTATTTATCTATTTTCCTAAAATTCATATTTTTAAGTATATGATCTATCTAAGGTTGATATTTTTAACTATTTCTTTATTCTACCTTGTAACATTATCATCAAACTGTTCCTTATAATGACTAACATATATATAAGGTTATACAATTTGTATTTTATAATTCTATTATAATTTATTCATAGTGTCAGTCTTTACTTTAATAAAATAGATGCTTCTTACATACAATAGATTAATAAAATGTTGCCACATAATATCTTTGTGTTCCACATTGCAAAAAGAAATGCTAAAAATTATATAGAATGATGAACTTAGTAAAAGTTGGATATTTCATTTATTGCAGTCGTAGGACATTTTTTTTTTTATTTAAATGTAAAAAAAAAAAAAAAAAATTTTTTTTAGAAGGCTTTATTTTATAAACAGCCAAGTTTTATGATATTTCATCTTTGCAAAGGTTTTGTTTTTATATAATTAAAAAAATAAATCTAGATTAAATTCTTATAAAGTTTTGAAAGTGAAATGGGAGAAGTAAGAGTTAAGAATATTTCCTGACCGATCATAATTCAACAAATGTCTATTCACCTTTACCACTATAAAGTGTTGCTATTTTTAGCCAGATTTCAATCAAACTTTCAGAAATTGTTAGGATTATCTCTGAAAAAGGTTGTAACTATATTTGGCCAAGGTTATTTGATTTTTTACTCTGTAAAATGAAAGTATTACTTAAGTCAATAAACATCAAGTAATCCCAAGGTAACATCATTATTTGAAAGGGAGATAACTGAGAAAATGTACTTAGGTTTCACCACCAATTTAACCATGGAATACCTAAAAATTAGATTGTCAACAAGATAAAAATTGGTAATATATTAGGAAGCTCCAAGATTGGGTAGGAGTTCCAAGATTGGGTAGGAGTTCCAAAAAATGGTAATATATAAGGAAGCTCCAAGATTGGGTAGGAGTTCTATTTGCATCACACTAACTCTATTCAAATAAATTTAATAGTGAATCGGCGCTTCTTTATTCATGTTATCTGACTTGAAAAGTGACATGTGTGTTGTCCATGAATAAATGTAATATCTTAACACAATGTGCTTTATGAACATGAGCAACCATCTTAAAATCTGTATGTAAAATGGGTAATTATTGCTTGTTTATTAAAAGTAAGAAAGGCCCAAACAGAATGCAATTTTTTTTTTTGTCTGTGTTTATTTTAGTGAGGCTAGTCAGGCCAGTCAAATATTAAGAAAATCAATTATTTGACTTTGGGAATTACACATGCTTTTGATAACATTTAAAAAAAAGCCTTCTACGGACATTAAACTATTCTAAAGAGCAATATAAAATGACATTTTAAATCTTCAGCATATGGCATCTACAGTCACAGTCAGTTTCCCAGGACAGAGTCAGAAGTAAAGCGAATACATTAAAAATATATCTTATGGCAATCATATGACATTAAATGCAATTTATCCTAAGGGAAATTGCTTCACTTTTGACCATGTGAGTGAGTAAAACCCACTTGCCCTTGGTAAGAAGGTCCCATACAGCATAAGGAACTGTTTGCACTCATGGCAGATGCCCATACTTCAGAATGTTATAGAAGTATTACTAATATAATAATAATAATCTCTAATTACAGTTATGCAACTAATGAAAAATAAAGCCTACCTTTTTTTTCTTTCTTTTTATGTAGATTTACAAAAAAATAATTGTAAACTTAATTTTTTTGATGATTTTCAAATTGTAGAACTAAATAGAAATGTTTTTAATCATTCATATATTTATTGATTCAAATCATATTGTGACTCTTAAGCATGAAGTAGTATTATTATTATTAATAATAATAATCTATTAATAATCGAGATTCTGTAACCAAAACTATGTCACTGCTTAAATCACAATTACCAAAATTGTCAATATCTAGAATAAAGAACAATTAATATTAATAAAATAAATCAAAATTATTCCTCATAATTCTACATTTGAATCCTTTCTGTTGTAATGAATACACTATAAAATTAATTAAAAAATTGCATTACTTTAAATGGAAAAATTATATGTGAAATTTGTAATCAATTTTTAAAATTATTTTTTACTGTCGCCTTTTTTTTTTTCAGTAACAAGAAGTTAACTAAAAGTTTGCAAATAAATACATACTTATGATTTTGTGTAAAATTTATGAGTAAACATTAAATAATTATTCAATTAATAGATGTGCACAACATTTTATTTGGGGGGACAAAACTAAGTTTCATTTCAAATTGTTTTATATTTTTTACTCCTTTAATAAATTTGATGATTTTAATTACTTATGATAAAAACCCTCAGACATTGTATTTTTGACCCCACCCCACTTAGGCAATATCTTTCAAAAATAATTTTTTACACCGCCCAAAGGGCGTTTTTTTTTTTTTTTTTTTGCTAGTAATAATTATAAACATTACTAATCTCAGCTATGCAACTAATGAAAAAAGAAGCCCATTCACTTTCTTATATTTACATTTTTTAAAAAATCAATGTACACTGGGGTCAGGTAGTTTTGTTAGTACCCGTAGATGTTCTGGGTGAGGCTTGTTGATCTCTTCGGATACATATGGTATCACAAGTGATCAATTGTCTGGATAAAGAATTTGCATTTCTCTTCATTGTATATCCAGTTGTCAAGACATTTTTTTTATGACTTTAAAATAGCAGAACCAATCAGAAATATTTCTAATTTGTCAATATTTATTCAAAGTAAGACTTTGACTTTTAAGCATGCAGTATACTAATCTTAGCTATGCAACTAAAGAAAAATAAACCCTATTTTTTCCATGCAAAAAAAAAAAAAATCATTTTACTTTTTTCATTTTTCAACCACATAGTCTAGGCAAATGAAACAAAACAGGTTTAACAGAAATGATTTCATTTTCTTCTGAAACATCCTGTACATTATAATCAGATGCTCACTAGAGAGTTATACACTCATCTAAATCAATAAAAACCAAATGTCTATTAGCATTTCAATTGATTGGGTCAGCTTGGCGAGAGGAGTATGATGTTGAAAGACCCGGAACTTCCCAGTGACCCAAGTAAAAATTACATCACTGACGACACCTACCAGCACCTCAAATGTAGCAAGGAGCATATATTTAAAGAAAGATGCAATGACTTATAAATATCTGATACACACACTAAGACAAAGGATTAAATAAATCCAAACTTAAAAATGAAGTTATAAATATTACTTGGCTTTCAAATAAAAATTAGAAAAAAAACAAAAAAACCCTCATCAGAAACTGATAGATAAAATAACAATTTAACTTACTTCAATGTCTTCAAAATTGCAGGACCAAACAGAAATAAATTTAATAAAAGTTAATTCCAATCTTTCACTCATAATTATAGATAGATGCTTGTTGACTAAATCAATTTGGAATTTAAATTTCTTTTTGTGTGTATTTATTAAGAATAAAGATAATTTGTTGAAATATTAAACAATATTGGATTTAATAAAATCTTTCAAACAAAATAATCATTGGAATTAGATATGCAAGAAGCAGATATTTAAGTATATTGTAGCAATTGAGTCCTAGTAAAAGGATTTATACTTTTTATTATAGAAAATTAAAATTAAAATACTTTAATTATAGAAAATTGATATCAAGATAAATTTATACTTTTATCATAGAAAATTAAAACTAATATGAATTAATATTCTTATCATAGAAAATTAGAATTAAAATAAATTCATATTTTTATTATAGTAAATAAAAATAAAAAATAAATTCATATTTTTATTATAGAAAATTAAAATAAATTCATATTTTTATTATAGAAAATTAAAATAAATTCATATTTTTATTATAGAAAATTAAATAACCTTTTTTGATGATTTACTTTTCAAACTAAAAGATTTCATTAACCATTTGATATTGCAAAGATAAACATATGAATTCCTCGAATTAAGAATTCTTATTGATGCTTGAATATTATAATTGTAATAATTTGTAATTCTTTTTTTTGATTCAAATAAAATGTATCAATTCTTATTTAAATTTTTGTTAAAGTAAGTTATATTGTCATTTTATCAATCAGTTTCTGAGGAGAGTTTATTCTATTTTTGTTTGATAGTCAAGTAATATTTTAACTTCATTTATAAGTCTGGGATTATCTAATCATTTATCTATATTTAGTGTGCGTATCAGGTATTTATAAATCATTGCATCAATTTATAATGTACAGGGTGTTTCAGAAAAAAAATGATATCATTTCTGTTAAATCTGTTTAGGTTCATTTGCATAGACTAATGTGGTTATTCAAATATTTACATCTCAAATCTTATTATAATGGAGATTGTGTGTTTTCTGTCTGTAACCAAACTATATTACTACTCATGTCACAATTCCCTTAGTTATTTACATTACATTCTCCATGATTTTATTTTTTATTTAAACCTCAATTACATTATTGATACTGTTGACCATATCTACATACTAATAACATGCAATTGTATTTATATATACAACAAAATATTTTTTTACAGTGTGAAAGGGAAGGCTAATTTGCATATTGATCTTTAAAATTTGATTTTAATAAATATATGCTTAGTATTATTGATTTCTAATTGTTTGGTTTTATCTTAATGAATATGTGCAAAAATCTCAGATGAATCTTAAAAGAAATCCATTAACAAGAAGAAATAACTGTAATTTTATTCTTTACTTCCTATTGTAACTAAATAATTAAATTAGGAAAATTCAGCAATGAAAGATGGGAGTGATGGAAGAGTAAGTTTCGGTTGTTCTATTTTTCGATTATACCCCCCCCCTCTGTTTCAAATCTTTTTATCTGCATTCTTATTTAGTTTCATTAGTCTTTCTAATTTAATATGGTATTTTATTATATTAAAGCCTAAATACTTGCACCTGAAGGGTGCATATATTTGCTAGTGATATAAAAAGAATTTGAAAAATTCTATGTAGTTCAGGTTTGTGTGTGTGGGGGGGGGGTAAAAGTATATTTAAAACTGAATGTGTCTAAAATTGACATTTTTGTTAAAGTACATGGTGTTTCAGAAAAATTTATATCAGAAGTAGCTACTCAGATATTTACATCTCAAATGATGTAAAATCTTTAACCCTTTAAATAAAAATAATAATGATGTAAAATCTTTAACCATTTCTGTTACCTATTGTTCTCTGCATGCCTAGAATAAGCAGAGCTCTCTCATGTATGCCGATATACAGGATGTTTCAGAAAAATTGATATAATTTCTTTTAAGCCAGTTTAGTTTCATTTGCTTAGATTATGTAGTTATTCAAATATTCACATATCAAAATATTCTGTATATATAATACATAATTATTCTTATTTCTGTTTCTTATTGTTTTTTGCATGCCTAGAATAATCAGAGATCTTTCTAGTGATTGTGATCCCTTGTAAAAATCAAACAATTAATAATTTTTTATATTTATCAGAGAATTAAGGAAGCTGTAGTGAAAGACATACTGAGAGGAAATTGTGTATTCTTATTGTCAACAATATAATAAGCAGCATAAAAATTATAATCAAAATAAAGAAAAATATGAATTTTCTTCAGGAGGAAATACAGAATAATAGTTTTTTTAATCTATTTTTTAATGTATTACTGAGTATCTTCCTAGATGTGTGTGTATATATATATATATATATATATATATAAATATAAATAATAATAAAGTAAGCCTAATGAGTCAGAGAATATCTACCTAGGTTTATCCTAATGGATCATTAGGATAATTCTGAATCAGAATTATCCTGATGATCCATTAGGAGAAACCTAGGTAGATATTCTCTGACTCATTAGGCTTACTTTATTATTATTTATTGGCTTTAATTAGTGTATTGAACACTTTAGTATATTTAACTTAGGCAACTCTTATGATATTTTTTTTTTTGGTGGGGGCCATAATAATAGGTCCGACTAATTATTTTCCGGTGGTGCATATGATTTGGTCTTTTTTTTTTTTTTTTTTTTTTTTTTTTTTCAGGTGAAAATTTGTATTGTGTAATTATAAATTATAGTGCTGTTTTTTTTTTTTTTTTTTTTTTTTTTTTTTTTTTAATACTGTCAGAGTTTATATATATATATATTACTAGAGTCTACTCTGATTTTTAGACCAAAGACCAGCTGCTCACAAATCAGTCTTGTTTGATTTGAATATATCATCCTTTAAGAAAATGTGAATTATTACGAATAATTTTTTTTTTTGGTATTCATACTTGTGGTTGCATAAAAGAATTTGTTCTTGGGTCAATGTTTACAACTAAATCAGCTAACATTTAATAAATTAAAAAAATTAAAGAACTAATTCCCTTGCTGTTATGTATCCACAGCATATGAGGAATGTAATTTCTGCCAAAACCCTTATTTTAGAATTTAACTCTTTTCAAATATATGAAATGTTGTTAGTTTTAATTAAAATTACTAATATGGCTGCTATTTTAATAATATTTTTCAACCATACTCTTCCGATTCTATTTTCAAGACAGATGTCTGATATTGAAATTACTATTCTTAAAATAAATAAATATTTTCTGTGTTTTGTACATTTTTTTGTAAATTTAAGCAAAGAAATATGTCAGCTGTCTTATTTCAATAACACATTTTTAGAATGATGTGAGTTGAATTTAATGTAAAAAATTCTTGAAAGATCTGTATTGATAGAGAAAATTACTGCATGTTGACAAAATGTATTTTTCTGACACTAAAGTAACAAGGATTTTGCAAGTGGCATTGTTATCTATGATTAAAACTTTTAGTTTAACTAATATTCAGTATCTTACTATTGTTTCCATTTTAAAGTACAAGAATGATTAGTAAATGGGCAAAAAGTAACCATTATTAAAGTAAGCTAATACAAAAACCCTGTTTAATGTTTATGTGGTGTATACTTTAAGCAATTACTCTTTTGGTATGTTAAAATAATAACCATCTTATATCGTTTTAAAGATCTAGCTCACTTAAGAATAGTGTGGTGCCTCCTAGTGGTAAGTGTACAAACTAAGGGGAGTAAATCCCACAATAGTTATTAAAATCAGTATTCAAACAAAATATATCTATAAAGCGTATCATTTTAATTGATTAATACTATAAAGAGCAAGTAATTTGGTTGCTCAAAGATATCATTATGATATGACCAAAAGATATCAACATTACATTTGACTACAGGTAAACTGGTTCCTCAAAGATATCTTTATGATATGACCAAGCAATATCAAAATATACCAGCATTAAGTTACATTTGACTACATTATATGTATAAAATATCTAATAAGCAAAATTAATTTGACAAGTAAATTTTATATATATATATATATCATATTTATCTGGGTAAGTTAATGGCTGAATGAAATGGTGGGGCGCGAAAGCAAAATATGGGGCAAGGAAACAACATATTAAAATTTATTAGAGATTAACTTTCCATGGGAATGGTATGTAGACTTGTTTGGTATCCTTATTGACTGATGAAAATAATTCAAACTTCAATAAGTTCATTTTTTAATTAAATTTTTTTAATTTTTTATTAAGAACCTCAAAGCAAGCTTTTAGAAAAAAAATCTATGTCAGTAAAAGCTGAAAGGCCAAAGTGCCTCCAAGTGTTGAGAATAAATAAGATTTAAAACTGTATTATATACATTAAGAATTAGTGTAGACTTTTTGTGATATAATTCCTGTTTAAATGTGGGCAGTCATTTGTTTTACAGCACAGTCAAGTATTCTCCAAAGGGCCATAACTCTAACTGCCATTTCATTTATAAAATTTTCACAAAATATATTTGTGAACTGACTAATGAATGACATAAAACCAATAATAAAATCTGAGATATTCCTTGATATGTATTTATATAGTTTACATTACTTATTTTTTGCCTATGAATTTAAACTGAATTTTGATATCTAGACTATTTATTTATTTTTTGTGGGATAAAATTAGAATCTGATTTTACTTAAAAAAAAAAAAAGATAACTACATAGTCGTGTTTTACCAAAATGTTTTCGTTTTTGTGAAAGAAAGAAAAACAAATAGATAAACCTTGATATTTTCTCTGATTAACTTTTATGCACTGTTATATATCATTTTTGAGTCGGAATTTTGTAGTTCACTTATCTTTATAAATTATAATTTATACATATGATCCTTCCTTGTTAATTTTGAAATTTAAAAAAATTTAATTATCTTTAAAAGATATAAATTACTTTTTTTTTTTTTTTTTTTTTAGAGGTCGGGGTGGGGGACAGAATATCCATCCTTAATTGAAACATGTCTAAAATAAAGATCATAAAAATTAATTGTATTTAAAAAGAATCTGAAAATCCTATGGATCTACTTTATTGACTGAGCTGTATTAAATGTTCTTCTGGAGAGGTTTAATGTATAAAGTGTTTGGAGACAAAACAAAAGAAAAAAATTAAAAATTAATTTCCTATGAACAAAACTTAAAAAAATGTAACCTTAAGTTTTCAATTTTTAGGATGTATCTTAGTCACAGCTGCAATACTGAGCAAGTTTGCACAAAATCTTAAGTGGATACAATAAACAAAATAATAAATAGATAAATAAATATTAACCAGTGAATGAAATAATAATAATAATATATGCAGTTGTAACTGGAATAATTACAATAAAAATCTTATAAACATTTCTTTCAAATGAAATTGATTTCGATCAGTTCCAAAGGGATATCTTCAACCACCACAAAAAAATAAACATTTGTCATGTCTTTTCAAAGACATTTAACCAATAGAGTTAGGAGGAAAAAAAAAAGAAGAAAAATTTGGAAATTTATTCAAAAGAAAATTGATAAAACTGAAAGGATCTTTCAGTTAAAAAACAACTAGCCACACATCCTTACAAATAAAGTTTTTTTTCTCTTCTTTTTCATTATCATTTAAAAATACAGTTTCCTTCATAAAATTTCCCCAATTTTCCAGGGAAGAAAGAAATGAAACAGGTTTTTAAAATTCAAGAACTATGTGGCAAAAAAAGAAAAAAAAAAAGAAAAAAGATCTTTGTTGTAAATTTATATCACAAACCAAATATTTTTTTTTCTCTCAACTAAAGAATAGTTTCATTAGCAATAATATACATACATGAGACAGAAAAAAGGCTGAAAGGGAGGTCATACACTTTGGTTGTTTTTTTTTTTTATTCCATTGTGTGGGTATAAATCCTTTAGTTTCTCTTGGAGTGTAAGCATCAGTTCTTTATACCATTCTTCAGAAGAAATGTCTCTGTTGCACACAAGACGTGTCATATTCATAAATCATATCTCCCCTTTCACATTTAAAATTTTTTTTTATCCTTCTTTGCAGCCAACAGATTCCAAATTATTTACATATAATAATAATAATGAAATGTTATTTATCACAAAAACTTTCCAGCAGCCAAACTTTGTTAATCATCAAAACCTGCCTCCAACTGACTTAAGCTCTGCCCTTCCTACAAACAATCGGTGAATGTCTGAGGAGATGACAAAATCCCGTCATAATCACCACAAAGGTTTTTTATTTATTTATTTATTTTTTTTTTTAGGTTTCATTGATTAATAGTTCTTTCTTTTTGATTTAGGTAAAAAAAAAAAAATTAAACTTTAAAAACTCAAATTTCAGGGGAATCAAAATTAAGTTATTTTTGGTTAATAATACAGTGACAAATTATGTCAGCCAAAATTTTCTTTTATGGTTGGACAGAAATAGAAAAAAAAGTTTATATAGTCTTTCATAAATGAAGACATTTTATAAATTAAAAAAACTTTTAATTAAATTTTTTTTTTTTTTGTAAAAACTTAATTAAAAAAAAAAAATTTTTTTCTTGCCAAGATTTTTTAAAAAATTAGAATAATTAGAAATAATTGACCATTTTTATTGGTCATTATTAATTAGAAATAATTGACCATTTTTATTGGTCATTATTAATTAGAAATAATTGACCATTTTTATTGGTCATTATTAATTCTGCTTGTGATTCAATATATACAAAAACAATTCTCTTAAACATATTCTTTTGTGTATCTTTTTTTATTTTTTTTATTAAAGAAAAGTCATATTGTTAGATAACTAAAAAATAACTTGAAGATGTTGATCTTAGTATATGTTATTAAAACCTCTTTAAATGAAAAAAAAAATGCAAGAATTTCCATTGAAGAAGGCAATAATAAAAAATACACAGGACCAAGTTATATGATAGCTTGTTTACCGTTACCAATTCTTCACATCTTCAAAAAAAAAAAAAAAAAAAAATTTTTTCCCTCTCTCACCTTCTTCTCTGTGTTCGTTCTTCTTTTTGAGGGAAGGGGGTCGTTTGCTGTCACTTATTTTGGATATTTTAAGGAAAAAAAAAATACATCTGTGAACATCTCACCAATTGTTTTCTCACTGCAATTTGACAATGAGGATAGTGGGAGGTTGTCCTGTGACCTGTTTTACTGCTTTTGTCCTGGTTAAAAGCCAAGAAAGATATCTGTTAGAATAATTCTGACCACTGAAACGCAATTGGGGTTAACAAAAGACTCCTGCAGATGGCAAGCACCGAGAAGTTTGTAACGCATCAATAGCTGCAGCTAGACAGATGCGTTTAAACATTGTATCAATAAATGATAGTGTCTAGATCTAAAATGCTCGCCTGGTAGACAGTTTTACCCTGAGCTAGTTCATTTTTTGTTTTTTTTTGTCTGCTGAAGAAAAACTCTCATTTTGATTAGTCATCAATGAGGGTTATTTAACGAAGGTGGATTCTTTTTGGCAGGGCTTGTTATTTTGTAGTAATACTTGAACTCTGACCCCAGGCTCTGTATGACTATATCATGCATACCTACAACAAATATAAAAACAGCAGTTTCTTTAATAATTATTAGTAATTACTGGATATTACACAGATCTTGAAGCAGATAGGTGGGCTTTTAATAATTTTTTGAAACAAAAAAAGTAAATAAATAAAATAAACATGTAATATTTATCGTATAATGATGAAAAACATTTTTATAAATAGGAATACTGTATGCATAATATATATATAGGTATGAATAAATAATTGTATACACAGATAACTATATATGCAATATAAGTGCAGAAAAGAAAAAAAAAATTCTTCAAACTAAAAAAATAAATAAATAAATAAATGAATTAAAAAGGTAAGTGGGAGGGGGGAGAAACAACAACGAAAAAAAAAAAATTCAACAAAATGCATGAAGAAGAAAGTAGTTTGAAAAAAACATTTAAAAAAAAATTTTTTTTTTTTTTTTCTTTGAGGGTTTAAAATCAAATGATTATGGCTAAACTAGTAAACCATGAAAAATGATTATTTTTAATTCATATTCCTTCAATTCTAATTAAAACAAAATGATTACATTATGGATGATGAAGAAAAAAAAAAAAAAAAAAAGCTTTAAAGAAAATGGTTGTTACTCAACCTGCATCCTGTTCTTCTCTTGTACCCATAAAAAATAAGTATAATAATATTTACAGAAATTTATGATCATATAAAGCAAATGGTGGCGCTTTATATGTGCCTGTTGTTTAGTAAGGAGAATTGTGGCAGTTGTGGTGGTAGGTATTGGCGGCGTTGGCAGCGGCACCAGCAAGTAGTTATTCACTCAAAGAGTTGAGAAGAAAGCTGTTAGGAAAAAACTCCATTACAAAAACACTGTTAGTCAGTTTTCACTCATGAGAGGAGGGGGGGCAGCAACAGTGACCATGCCAAAATGCATTATTTCAGACACCATGGATTGAGGGTGGGCCATGACACTTGGGCGCAAAGACACTGTCCTTTTGATTGGTAATGAGGGGTGGGTGGGGTTTTGGAGGGTTAGCTACCAAGCTGACCAGTGACTCCCAAACCCGTGAGACGCTTCTCCTCAACTTTCCGAAACGATAGATGAGGGAGGTCAATCAAGGTTGATGCCATTTTAAAAAATTGCTTAAGAGTGTTGACTGTGTTTTGTAGCCTGATTTTGTGGTCAAGTTCAATAACAGTCATAGTTATTAGACCTATTCTTTTGTATACCGTGACAAGGGCAAGTACAATCGTCAGGTCGGGAACATTGCCGAAATATGGCTGCTGAAAAATAAACGTTATGAATTTGATTGGTTAAAGTTATCAAAATTCAATGAGAATTATCAAAGAGGAAACATGGTTGATGATGTTTTTGTTTTTCTATTCTTATGTTGTTTTTTTTTTTTTTTTTTTTGTTTTTTTTTAGTAGAGTTATTAATTTTGGAGTTAAAAAGTGTTAATTTTTGACTTTGTATTTTTGTTATTATTTTGTATTTATGGGTACATTTTTTTTCTCTATTTGCTTTTAGATAAAAATCACTACTTATTCCTTTTATTTGGATTAGTCATATATGTATACAAGGTGTATCAAAAAAAGTATCGGGATTTTTTGTACTTTTTGACACACATTGTATTCTGAAAAAAAAATTCCATTCATTCTTCATTTCTTTCTTGGTAAATACAGCTTTAAACTTGTCAAAAAGTACAAAAAATCTCATTACTTTTTTGACACACCTTGTATATTCTAGTAATGTTATCAATTTTGGAGTTAAAGGTGTTAATTTTTGTCTTTGTATTTTTGTTATTCTTTCGTATTTGTGGGTACATTTTTTTTATTTGCTTTTAGATAAAAATTAGAACTTATTCATTTTATTTGGATTAGGCATATATATATATTCTAGTAGAGTTATTGTTTTTGGAGTTAAAGGTGTTAATTTTGGTATTTTTCTTTTTCATTGAAAAGTTAATTTTGTATTTATGGACATGTTCTTTTTTATTTGCTTTTAGATAAAAAAAAATCAGGATTTAATATTTCTATTTGGCTTAGTTATGTTTTAATTTTTCTTTTGTAATGTTATTAATGTTGGAGTTAAAGGTGTTAATTTTTGACTTTGTATTTTCCTGTCCTATAGTACCTAAATAATGAGAATGGAATCATCTGTTTTTCCTAAATGATGTAATATCTGACGAAAACCTTAGAAGGGAGAAACAAGATCTCAAGGGACTTGTTAATTCAACCTAGCAATTGCTAATTACTCTATTCACCTTGTATCTTTGCTTAGTAAACTTTTTTCCCTATCCTTAATACTTGTGTTTCTTTCTATTATTTCTCTGTTAATTCTGATACTCGAGTTGTATTTTTTTTATTGAAAAAATAATCTGTACTTATGGTTACATTTTTTTTTTTCTGAACTTATGTCTTTCATTTAGCTTAGTGATATATTTTCCAAAAATGGACACTTTCCTTTCCCCATTATTATTTGGTTGTCATTTAAAAAATAAGGCCCATGAAACTCTGTAAAGAGATGATTGGTTGCATCAAATATTATAGTCTAAAATTAATAAAAATATAAATATTTGGTATTTTGTTCCTTTCCTCACAAAAGCAAGAAATTAAAGGATCTAATAATCTTAGAAAAATATTGCAAGGATCTAGAATAAAGCTTTGAATGGTTTTGAAATATAAAGATATGTTGAGTTGATCCTTGTTTAGACTGGCAAGGATTCTCTTGGCATGTAAAAGTCACCCTCAACTGGAGAAATAGAGAATTTATATTGAGCTCAGAGGTTGAGTTTATTTGGATTTGAAGGCAAGACAAAATTGCTGCAACTGCTAACAGGAAGCTACCAATTTGTAAGAAGAGGACTAAGGCTAACAGGAAGCTACCAATTTGTGAGAGGAGGATTAAGGCTAACAGGAAGCTACCAATTTGTGAGAGGAGGATTAAGGCTAACAGGAAGCTACCAATTTGTGAGAGGAGGACTAAGGCTAACAGGAACCTAACGATTTGAGTGTATTCCTGATCACATTTAAACACAGAATGTGGTTAAATGACCGATTAGCAGTGGGAGTAAGTAGGAGAACTTGCAGAAATTATATGAAAGGGTGTGGAAGTTGGGAGGATTTGTTTAACACTGTATGATATATATATTATATATAATATATATATATATATAATAAAGAAACCAGAACAAGAGTTTCTTTCCTGATCTAAAGAAGAATGTATTGGTTGAAACGTATGAGCAACAAAAGCAAAGGGTTTAATCATCCAAAGAAATCTTTGAATGCCAATGGCTCTTAAAACTATAGATAGTAATGTACTTTTAGTGACACTGAAGTTTAATTAATTGTTTTTCACTTACCAATGCAACTACACCTCATATCTATACAAACATAGACACCTAACGTATGGATGACAGACAAGTCTGTTATGTAGACTTTTAAATGAGAAACTTTATGTTCACTGTATAGCAATTGTTTGCCCTTGCTGAGATGGACTTGTGTCCAAAAGATTTATCTTCCCTTGCTGCCTGGGTTTCGCCACGAGGTGACACTACTAGCTGGGTATTTAAACTCAGATTGGGAGGCCCCCTCTCTCTTTCTTGGTCTGGCATCCACAAAAGATGGAAAAAAGATTTGTTTTAAAAATTCTTTCTGTACATAAAAATACTCCCTTTTGTTGATGCTATTATTTGTTTCTTAGCAATGCACACCTGATAGGTGTGTAATGAAATGTTTATTATCAAAGGAAATGGACTTGGTGACAGGGGTTCAATTCCTGAAGGAGAATGCTTGAATTCTTCATAGTGCTAATAACCTTGGGAAAGGTATGCATCTAAATATTCTCCCCACCAGCAATAGGTAAACAGTAACGTGGACTTGGCTCTTTAACCTTGGTTAGGTAACCAGTTTAGGAGAAGGAAAACTCTGAATTCAAACCTGTTATAGTCAATTTCTTAAGTCGAGTTTGTGTTGCATCCTGCTTGTGTGGAAGTGTTTGTTGTGTAATGGTTATCATCATAGAAAGTGGACACAGTGAACAGAGTTCAAATCCTGGACAAGGTTGTTTGTATTTTTATATAGCACTAATACCCTTGGGAAGGTATGAATCCAATTATTCTCCGGCCAGCTATGGGTAAATAGTAGGGCAGACTGGGCTCTTTAACCATGATATGGCAACTTGTCTAGGAGAAGAAAAACTCAGAATTCAAACCTGTTAAACTCTACTAAAAATTGACAGTTTGTCTCATCCTGCTTGTGGAGAGGGCTTGGGTAAATAAATATACACATTTGAAGCCTCACCCTAAGGTTAATACAGGGCATAGCAGAAGGTTTCGAATGTAAAAAAAAAAAACGTGTATCCTATTCAAAAAATTAATTTTACTATAAGAAAGAACAATACTTTTTAGTTTGCTTTGCTATTGTCACCACTTAGTTTTAAAGATAATTTATCTTCTGTCTACACATATATAAAGGGCAGTTGGTGTGTATGTACGTATGAAACTACAAAAATAAAACAATTAACGACAAAGTAAATATATATACACATTAAATATCACCGGTTCTTGCTTTTTTGCACAAAAATTTGAAGATATGATTTATATTCAAGATATTTAAAAATTAAAATATACATAGAAATAGCATTGACATTCTACTTAAAAATGTCCAGCATTTGTAAATCTCAAAAGTAAACAAATCAATAGACCAGGTTTTTTTTGTTTGTCCATCCTCTTTACCAAGGCAACACTGGGTAGCCACTTCTAGTATTGTCTAAATGCTTGCCCTTGCAAACTACCCCCTCCTAAAGACTCACCCTAAAGTTCTGCAGTGCTCCCCTATTCATTGCCTCTGGTATTGCTGCAATTTCATAACTTTCAACTAATTAGAAAGTATTCTTAGTGTAACTGTAATTGTCATAGAAAATGGAATTGGCAACCCAAGTTCAAATCCTGGTTGAGGCTGTTTGTGTTTTACTTTGTGCTAATGCCCTTGGGAAAGGCATGAATCCATCACTCTCTTCTATGGGTAAATAGTAGGGCAGACTGGGTTCTTTAGCCTTGGTAAGGCAACCAGTCTAGGAGAAGGAAAACTGAATTCAAACTTTGTTTAAAAATTGACCTTGTGTAACATCCTACCCATGGCAGAAGGGTTGGATAAATGCATACTCCTTTAACTCATCTCCCTGGTGACAGTACTCCTGTGTTTATTCATATCTGATTAGCCTCTCTTCATTCCTCTAAACCATATATGCATATAGCAGTGATAAGACTTATTGATGTAATTATGATTATATTGGTTGTAGCAAGTGGGTTAGGGAAATAATTTATTTTAATTGGTGAAAAACATCTTGATGATAGAGGACATTTTAGACTAGTATCTATAATTTTCTTTTTTTTTTAGAATTTATGCGGTGGGGGAGGGGGTCACACTGTTTTACGGATGGTACCATCTTTTAGATTTTTGAGAAGAAATCAATTTGAGTCACATGAATCTGGAACTTAGCCTACTTCTTTGATCTGAATTTGTGTAATTTGAATTTAACTCAAATGCCTGAAGAATGTGTTGACTATAGAATATTATAGAAAGCAAGAGAATTGCTGAAGATACAAGTCTCAAATCTTTGAGTGAAAAAAACTGAATAAAATCAAATAATGCAGGTGAATAATTCCCAACAACCAAAACTGATTCACTAAATATATATATATATATAATATACCAAGCGTGTTGGTAGATCCTTGCGGAGAGAAAAAACCCGGCAGAGAGTTTGATTGTAAAAATATACTACCAAACATCAACCAGAAAAAAAATTTTGAAAAAAAGAAAAGACCAAGATACTCGTACCAACTAGTATTTGGCCAAAAGAAAAAACAATTTATATGCATATATATGTATATAAGATATATATATATTCATATAACCGCTAGGAGAAGCTAATTTTGAAAAAGTGCTCGATACCTAAGTAGATACCTAGTCAGATTTTAGCCCTTAGGTTCGTCTGACTCAGTAGATATCCTTATATATATATATATATATATATATATATATATATATATATATATATATCTTTGTCACCAGTTTACACAATTCTGAGATTTGTATAGAATTTTTTCAGTTAGTAAGAGTATATTAATGTAAAAATGCTTAAGCACTTTATATATATATATATATATATATATATATATATATAGGCACATGGTCTAATGGTTAGTCATAGGAAATGGACTCGTCAACCCAAGTTCAATTCCTGGATGAAGCTGTTTGCATTTTCACATGGCGCTAATACCCTTGGAAAAACTACGAATCCAATTTTTCCTCAAGCTATTGGTAAATAGCAGGACAGACTGGACTCTTTAACCATAGCTAGGTAACCAGTCTAGGAGAAGGAAAACTCTGAATTCCAACCTCTTAAACTCCACTTAAGAAATTGACCTTGTTCTGCATTCTGCTCACGTGGAGGTTTGTGTGTATATATATATTTGTGTGTGTATATATATATATATATATATATATATATATATATATAATATTATGAAAAAATTGAAAAAAAAACAAAACACAAGTTCATAAACGAGTAGTGTTTATTTTTCGCCTAAGCTGCAGTGTTTTAATCTGTTTCAATAGATGTTCATCAGGGCTTTCGTTAGTTTGGGGAAAAAATAAATGTATCACAGAAAATAAGAAATCTGTGAGACTCTTTTGCTTTGTCGGTCAGTCTATCTAAAAATTGTTGAATGAAAACTAGTAATTTTTAAATAGACTGACCGACAAAAAAAAAGAGTCTCGCAGATTTCTTATTTTCTGTGGTACATTTATTTTTTCCCCAAACTAACGAAAGCCCTGATGAAGATCTATTGTAACAGATCAAAACAAAATTTTTTTTCATAATATTACATACTGTCGGATTCACTTAGACTTTTTCTTTACACACACACACACACACACACATATATATATATATATTTGTTGCATGGAAGTAATTTTATGACCCAGGGTTTCATGCTTCTCAGGCATTCATCAGACAGTTTGTCTGATGAATGCCTTAGAGGCATGAAACCCATTTTCACAAAATAACTTCCATGCAATAAATATG
This sequence comes from Doryteuthis pealeii, assembly GCA_023376005.1. NCBI lineage: Eukaryota > Metazoa > Mollusca > Cephalopoda > Myopsida > Loliginidae > Doryteuthis > Doryteuthis pealeii. The sequence continues at coordinate 78,196,947 of CM042141.1, read as the reverse complement.
TATGTATGTATGTATGTATGTATGTATGTATGTGTGTGTGTGTGTGTGTATATATATATATATATATATAAAACACACACACACTAATATATATTTATTCCTATATGTATGATAGCTCTATCACTGATATTGAGCACTCCACTAGTAATACTGCAAAAACTTGATCTACTACTAACTCTCCAAGTGAGTTAGTGATAACCATATACTATTGCTATATATATATATATATATATATATATATATATATATATATATATATATATAGAGAGAGAGAGAGAGGAGAGATTAAAATTAAATGCTAAAAGTGTTTTTAATTTGTAAAATCTTTATAATGCAAATGTAAATGCAGAGCAATATTAAAATATATTTCAAGTGTAAAAAAAAAAATAGTATAAAAACAAAGATAAAAATTCACAACTCAGAGTTTCATGCTTTTGATCCTCAGGTGAGCTTGTTGTTGGAATTTTTGTTATATATAAGGCATGAGGCAAGTAGTCACTTCTACTTATAGACTCGCCGACTACCATGTGACCAGCCTTCTTATCCAATCACTGGCAGTGCTGCTGCTGCTGCTGTTGGTGTATTTATACAGTCCGATTCTAATCTTAGCTCATTGACACTTGGATCATCTAGGACGTCGGAACCTAAAGGACACTATCCCACAAGGACTTATTGATTTACTTACTTATTTACTTTAAGTTCTTTTACAACTGGAACCAAGGATGGCGGCCGGTTACTCAACACTTGTTTTCAATGTGTGTGACTTTTTCAACTCAACAAATGTTCTCTTCTTTTTATACTCTTACAAGTGTAAAAGAAGATTATATTGGTTTTGTGGAATACTTGCTCACCTGAGAATCAAAAGTGTCAAAGTCATAAGTATTTATCCTGTTTCGTATATCTTTAACACTTGAATATATATATATATATATATATATATATATATTTCAAGTAAATAGTGTTCAATATTGTGGACCAAGCAAGTATATAAGTTAGGGTAGTGTGGATATGAAGTCAATACCACTTGGTTACTAATTGCTTCTCACCTATTTGGTTTGAGAATCACATAGGTGAGAAACTGCTGTCAGTAACCAAGTGCCGTTGACTTCATGTTACTACCCTGATATATAAGAATTTTAAAATTTTATATAATAAATAATATATATATATATATATATATATAAACGAGTGCTTTTCAAGTTTTTGAGACAATTAATTCCTAAATATATATATATATATATATTTAGGAATTAATTGTCTCAAGAACTTGAAAAGCACATTCACACACATATATGTATGCACACACATACATTTATGTGTATACATATGTGGGCATATTCACAACTCCCAAGAACCCTCCCTCACATATATAAGAGCATTCAAAAAATAACCCACCTCAAAGAGGTTTTTCACGGAACAGATGGACTTGCTACTACTAACACACTCTTCTACCCTGATTTTAATAGCATGTCAGACCCTCAAAAATACTCCAATTTTTATAGTTGAGAATAAATAACATATATAAAAAATATTCCTGTTTGTCTTATTACTTTTTGTTCATACTATATATATATATACACATAATATATAAAAAGATAGAAACGAGTGCTTTTCAAGTTCTTGAGACAATTAATTCCTAAGAGTAAGTTTCAAATTTTTTTATTCAGAATGTCTGTTTATTTAAAATTCTATTTTTCTAGTTGATGCTCTATTTTTCCACAAACTTGAGTAAATATTATGATAGTCATGAAGATTATATTTAAAAAAAAAATAGAAATTAAACATTAAGTTTAGACAAATATCAATTTTGTTTAGTCTGGTCTGATTTCCTTATCTTGTTTTTTTTTTCTTTTTTTTTTCTTTTAAAATTTTATCACAACATTTTCAGCTTTTCTTTCTGGATTTTTTTGGTACCTGTTGTATTTTTGAAAGGACATACAATTCATCTCTAATACAAATCACATCTGTATAACAGGGTGTTAAGTCCGAGAAATGAACACTGGTAATCAGGTTTCCTCTTGGTAGCCCAAACGGTAACTCAGCAAGCATCAAGTCATAAGTCGGTTGTCATCATCACACACAGTAACAGTGCTAGCAGGTCCCTCCTCTCAGAGAAATCTGTCTCCTTTTATTTACTGTGGGACCATTGCTCAATTTGCATACACGACCTCGGCCTGGCGCAGTGATTGCCCGTCTTCGTAATCAAATGGATCAGAGTTTGTGTTGGACTAGATGCCACCTGTATATGCAACACACCACCCGTTGTCTTTTGGAACAAAACTCATCGAAGATAGCTGGCTGTTTGCCATGCTGGTCATTTCTGCTACAATCTGCTACCTGTGCTGATGAGTTTTTTTGGATTGTCTTTCACAATTTGAATATGGTACTTTTGACCTTCCAATAAACTGGATGAACTATTTTCCTATTTGCTCATTGCTTTTGGAACTCCAAATTCTAAGTTTGCTTACTCCTGATTAGTGACTTCCATGTGTTAGTAATACCTATGCTGATTGAATACATATTTCAAAATTGTCTAAAGCAAGGGGGGCAACAGTTCATACAACTTGACATCTGTGACATCACAGGTGCTACCATAATAAGGTTGTAGGCAACATCAGACTGCCTTAAGGACTCCTGCTCTAGAAATCAAATTTGTCCTTCTCCTAAACTGGTTGCCTAGCAAGGCTAGAAAACCCAGTTTTCCCTACTATTCTATATATCACAGTGGGAACATAACAATCAAGGAAATAATTCATTTGCCTCTTGAATCCATCATGCTGGACAACTTCATAACTTGGACATTTTATGGTAGCAAAGTGTAGTTAATAGTTTCTTGAAATATTAGAATTTCTTTGGGAAAGTAAACCACTTTTTGGAATTGGTAACTGTTGTAACTTAGTTATTAAGTAAAAACAAAACAGGAATACAAGTTCTGTCATTGCTATTTGTTAATAAAAAGGGATGGTAGGAGTATCTCTCAGGAGTTAAAATTTGATTGGAGTCTTGTATTGAATTTATTACAGTTACGTTTCCAAACAATTGTGTCATTTTGGTAATGAGGATGAGATTTTATCTTTCCAAACATGGAAATATAAGTTGCAGTTTTTTTTGTATATAAGATGTGCTGTAATCCACCACTTAAACTTATAGACTAAGTGAGGTCACATGGTTTAAACCCCAACCAATCAACAGCCCGAATACGTGGTTGGTTAACTACTTAATCACTGATATTGACAGTCATTTATTTGCATGTTATTCAGCATTGACGAACGGACCAACAATCAAAGGATCATACCCAACATTAAGGGACACCGAGGAGCAACCAAATGTTTCTTCACTAAGGATCGTGCTCTACTTAACACAAGGGATCTCCACTGGATAGTGCTCTTGCTTAAAGCCTAAGGATGGTCACAAAAATTGTAACACATCTGGACAAGTACTTCCCTGAAACTGGAAATATTTTTCATCTGGACCAATTTTTCATATCAAATGATATTGCAGTTGACACTCTGTGAGTCAATTTTATTCAGCACCATCAGGGAGAAAATTTATAGAGTTCTGGAGGATTTTTGTGCACCACAGATGCTGAGAGATAGTCCTACCACCTTTTCTATATACAAATAACAATGGTGAAACTAGTACTTCCAGGTTCTTAAAAAAACCTCAAATTACAATAGTAATTTTTTGACAAATCTATTTTCAGCTTGTCAGGTGTAAACCCCCCACCCCCAAGAACCCCAGTGTCTGTGTAGAGAGGGGATATATTTCTTCTCCATAAAAAAAAAACACAGCCAGATGGAATGACTGAAACATTGAGAATACCAAAAATCAGTTAGATTGTCCAAAGAATTTTCAGTATATAAACGACTCTTTAAGTTACCAACAGTTTTATGTTTTCTTCACTTATAAAATGTTGAATTTAAATGTTGGTAGTTTGGTTGATATCTGTCTGAATCTTTGAGAATTTTTTTCAAATATAAAATGAAAGGAACAAGATAAATAATTTGAAAAAATAAGAGTAAGTTGAGGAAGTGATGTGAATTAATCAAAATGGCAGAATAAAAAACTTTAACAAAAAAAGATAAAAACTAAAAGAATTTGTACAGTAATTATCATGTAATCAAAATAAGTAATTTCCTTTAATCTTGGCATTTTAGAATTTTTTTCTTAAATGTTAAAATGTCAAGATTAAAGCAAAGTTCCCGCCTAAAATTAAAAAAAAAAAATGCAATTTCCCGCCTAAAATTTAAAAAAATCCAAGTTTCTGCCTTTAGAAAAAAAAAAAAAAAATCCAAGTTCCTATCTAAAGAAAACTTCTAGACCCTGACACAAATAAACATATTGGATTTTTAGTCTCGTTGATGATGCATTAGTTTTAATTTGGCCATAGGGTATCGCATATAACTAAATACTCCCTTACCAATTTTTTGATAAAAAAAAAGTTAATTTCTTTTTCTGAATCAAAGATGACAGGATTTTATTATTTCTACTGGAACACTATACAATCAAAACATGAGATATTATTAGTTACCAAAATCTACAGTATTGAAATTCTGTAACCAAAAATAAAATTGCATAAATATATACAAAGGGTGTACTTATTTTTCAAACTGCATATTTTAAGTTCCAGAATTTCAGTACTGAAGAGTTTGGTAATAAATGATACCTAATAACATTCGTTTAGATTGTATTCTATTAGAAATAATAAAACCTTTAATTCTGAAGAAAATTAACTTTTTATAAAAAACATTGTTAGGAGTGTATTTCTGGGTGATAATGTATATTGATAAACAGAGTGGTAGTACCTGTTAGAGTACCATTTATGGGTTAAATAGAAAAACACAAGTTTATAAAAAAATTTAGAATCCATTAAGAATTAATTTATTTCAAAACTTTGTCAGCATTAAATGACCCACTGAGGTTGATATGCCATAAAGCAAACCAAACTGATATTGATATAATTTTGTCAGTGTTTTTGGCTTAATGGCCGAGTCATCTTCAATAAAAAGGTAATGTGTAAAAGGTATTAGATACCAGGTAAAAAGTAAACGATAATAGGTTATAATTCATAATAGGTAATATAAGTAAAGTCGTTGGGGCGGCCTAATGTCGGTATCAACCATGCAGCGACGGAATCTATCCCCTTTTCACTAGCGCTAGACCAAGGAGATTATTTTAGCATCTGAGGTGGAATGCCACACCTACCATCAGCTCCTTACTTTACTGCACAGATTCCTGTGCTACTCATACGCTGAGTTGGCGAGGGCGGGTATCGAACTAGGAACCTTGTGGTTTCTAGCCGAACGCTCTACCGACTGAGCTAAGGTAATATATATTATGCAATATATGGTACGAATCTGTAATAATGTAATAGTTGATATGAATTTGGTAGAAAGTAATATGCAGGATGTAAGTAAAGTAAAGTCGTCGGGTTAACCTAAAGTTGGTATCAGCCAGACAGTGAGGGAGTATATCCCTTTTTCACTAGCACTAGACCAAGGAGATTGTTTCGTGTCTGAGGTGGAGTGCCACACCTACCATCAACTCCTCTCTTTACTGCACAGGTCCCTGTGCTACTCATGTGCTGGGTTGGTAAGGGCCGATATTGAACCAAGAACCTTGTGGTTCCTAGGTGGACTCTCTACCGACTGAGCTAAACGGCCCCTCAAAAAATAACCCTTGATGGATTGACATGCCATTAAAATTAATCTGTGTGTGTATGTGTGTGTGTATATATATATATATATATATATATATATATATATATATATATAAGTAAAGAAATAACAAAATAGACTATAATGCTAAATCTCTAAGTCTTTTGTTATTTCTTTACTTATATATTTGCTCTGTGACTCTAAGAGCACACATTGAGCTCTCAAACTGCGACAGGTTTTTTAAATAAAACTCTTGTGTCGTAAGAAAGATTTCTTCTCTGGACTTTTGGATTATATATATATATATATATATATATATATATATATATAAACAAGTTTTTGGTACAACTAAATAATATCATACTTTATTTGGTGATAATCCGTTTAATTAGCTGATCACCAAATAAAGTATGATATTATTTAAACTTGTATACATATTTATATATATATATATATTTATATATGTATGTATGTATGTTTGTATGTAAATTACATTTGGTTTCCATTATATATTTTTATTTATTTTTAAAGAGCTTACACAGAATCAAATATGTTATTAATTCTGAAGATATTGTTTGAAATACAAGGTTTGTGCATTTTTTATAATTTTTATTTATTTATGGGGAGCCACAGGATTGACTGTTCCCTATGAATATTTATTAAGCTTAGCTTAGTTTTGGCACCAAATGACTGGCAGTTTTACATAGATAGGGCAAGATTATGGCTTATAGCACCTGTAATTTTCAGATGCAGGTGAGAATACATCTGTACTGTCTACTAAATTATAGTAGAAAATAAATATATTTAAAAAAAATATGTAAGTATAAACATAAATAACTGATGTTGCAGGCATGGATCAAGATTACAGCTTTTCTCTTATTTTATATACATTAAGCTCTTTTTTCTGAATTTCTGAATTATTATTGTAGCGATACAATAAATAATTATCCCCTCTTAGATAATTGGCATGTCCATTAGACGATTTGTAGGGTGTCACTTGACAGTCCCAGAAACCATTTCTTGATCTCTGATTGCCTCTGTTCAAATAACAAAGACGTTGTCTCTGACCCCTGCTAGGGAATGATAAAGCCACATGGTGATTTTTTTTCTAGATTCATCAAGTAAGCCCTTTTCCATTTTTGTACCTCTTCCACATACTGCTTGTTTATGGAACAATATATGTATAATTCTACCATGGAACATGTTTGTATTATTTCTTTTAATACTATTGGTATGTATATTGTATATATTAAATGTTAAAGATTATTTTATGTATGAATAAGATAATCTTTCCTTCTTCCTAGCGAATGATAAAGCCACATAGTGATTTTTTCTAGACTCATCCTTTTTCCATTTTTGTACCCCTTCCACATACTGCTTGTTTATGGAACAATATGTGTACAATTCTACCATGGAACATGTTTGTATTGCTTCTTTTAATACCATTCATATGTATATTGTATATATTAAATATTAAAGGTTATTTTATGTACGAATGAGATTATCTTTCCTATGTTATGTTCAGTTAGTAAATCTAATATTGGCCCCCCTTCATGAGTGGGGACTCAGCTTAAATATCTTCACTATCCCCAAGCTTTCTGATATCATTATTATACACTGGTGTAATCAGACTAGTGTGCTCATCTTCACAATTGAAATCATATGGTTTTGGTTTTTGTACCCTTCAGTCTTGTTATAGTTGGTAAACTTGGAATTACTAACCAAAACCTTTAATAAAGCCACAAATTAATTAGAAACTATCTTATATCAATTAATTTCAAGCATAGATTTTGGAATGAGAACCATCTACATCTGTGGATTGAATAAAGGAATCAATTTGAAAATCCCCCAACTATGACAGGCACCTGAAGAAGAGCTTTTTAAAGCCTGTAATCTTCAGGGAATTTCAAACAGAATCCTTCATTTAATCTGTGAATTAAACCAAAATAATTAACTGAAACAAGATTTCCTTTAAGCATAGGCAGCAGAATGAGAACAATCTATCTCCAAATGGGAAATTTCCAGTAGTCCATTGACCACAACAGTACCTGAGGGAATGGCAGCCGAAATGAAGACACTAATTTAAGTACATGTACAGCAGTATGCAAAGGATGTGCTTGTGGCATAATGGTTATTGTTATTAGGAATAGACTTGGCCACCTGAATGAGTCTGTTTGCATTTTCACATATCACTAATAGTACCCTTAGAAAAGGTGTGAATCTAACTATTCTCTCTCCTGCTATGTGTAAATAGTAGTGCAGACTGGGCTCTTTAACCTTGGTATGGTAACCAGTCTAGGAGAAAGAAAACTCAACATTCAAACCAGTTGTTGAAAAATAGGCTTTGCTAAGCTATCTATGCCCAAGACATGCTGCATGAGTCTGTCTTTTTTAAAATTTTTATTTCAGCTATTGAGCAGATAATTTTGAGTCTAGCACACTTAGAGGTACTTATGGCGTAATGGTTATTGTTTTAGGAAGTGGATTTAGCTACCGAGTTCAAATCTCACAGAACTTGTTAATTCAACCTAGAAAATTACTGTTCACCTTGTATCTTTGCTTTTAATAAACCTTTTTCCCCGATCCTTAATACTCGTGTTTCTTCCTATTATTTCTCTGTTAACTCTGATACTCAAGTTACAACAGACTGTAAACTGCATTTGGACGGTGAGGCTTCAGTTCTGGAATGTGTGGAGGACCCCTTGATTGACATTACTTCCAGGTACACTCAAAGTGGTAGTATCTGTTAGGGTCCCATAGATCTATTTTTTAAAAATGACCACACACAGATGCGCACAAAAAAAACAAAAACAAAAAAAACATCCTAAGAGACAACTATAAAAAAGAATTAAATATGACCATATAATGAATGTGATCGCCTACTTTCTAGGAATAAAATAACTCAAGATTGACATGCTATTAAAATCAAACCCTTTAAAAACCTGTGATAGTTGTTTTATTGTTACTGTGTATCATATAATGAAATAAAGAAAGGTAAAACAATTTCCTAAAAATCGACTACACAAAAAGAACTAAATATTGAATGTACAATAAATATGATTCCCTAATCTCTATGCATAAAATAACTCTACGTGAGTTGAAGGGCCATTAAAATCAATCGGTCTTGCCCTCTACAAACCTGTGATAGTTGATTTATTGCTACCGTGTATCTTACGATGAAATCCAGAAAGGTAGAAAACAACTGACTCACTCAACTTGCAAAGATTATGTTTTCCATTGCCACTAATGTCTGAAAGCACTTTATTTAACATAAGAAATTGACATTTTTTTTTGACAGCCCTATGAAAAATGTCATTGCTTTCACTCAAATGCTATTATTGATAAACACTCTGCAAATATTTTGACATGAGATAATTTAATGAAAAACAACAGAACTAAGAATAACCAAGTTGGGTTATGTAATAAAACAGCTTTATTCTAGCCTAAAAGATCTTTGGATGTTTCTTTCGAAAGAACGGAATGATTTCATCAGAATTTAGCAGATTCTTTTGAAAATAATGGATTATTTTAATTCCAATTTTTTCAAACAACCTGATAAATCTCTCTCTCTCTCTCTCTGGACATTCTAATGCAACATTTCTCAAGAGTTATTAGAAATGATGAGTTACAAACCTAAAGAATCTACAGAGCTCTACTCTTTAAAATTGCTATATTGTATTGATGTTTAAAAAATGTCAATTGAAAAGTTTTCACCTCAACAGCTGGAGAAAAAAAATAGATTTAAAGAAATTGCAGTGCTACTCATGAGCTGAGTTGACAAGGGCCGGTATTGAACCCTGAACCTTATGATCTACTGATTGAGCAAAACTTTTCCCAAATGTAATATAATTATGAATTATGGGAGCACGTGGTCTAATGGTTAGAGTCATGGGAAATGGACTCGTCGACATGATTCCAATTCCTGGATGAAGCTGTTTGCATTTCACATGGTGCTAATACCCTTGGGAAGGGAATCGAATTCTCCCTCCAGCTATGGGTAAATAGAAGGGCTGACTGGGCTCTTTAACCATGCCTAGGTAACCAGTCTAGGAGAAGGAAAGCTCTTAATTCAAACCTGTTAAACTCTGCTTAAGAAATTGACCTTGTGTCACATCCTGCTCATGCGGAGGGGTTGGTAAATAGCTTATTAATAATGGAGATTCACTTCAGGTTTTTGTCTGTAACAAAAATTATGTCGATGCTTACGTCACATTACCCAAAATCATCATAATTTGAACATGCAACATTAGACAGTCCTCATTGTTTTTTAAAACAAGTTTTAATAAATACATGACTGGTATTATATATCTATATATAATTTGTTTTATTTTAATACATATTTAAAGTTTACATTTCAAATTGTTTTATTTTTTAATCCTTTAAAGAATTTGATGATTTTACTTACTTAGGGTAAAAACTCGCTGACATTGAATTTTTTACTCCCACCCCTCAGGCAATATGTTTCAAAAATCTATTTTTACATCACACGGAGGGTGTTTTTTATTTTGTACTAGTAAATATAATCATGAATTGCACAAAGAAATGTTAAGAGAATCTACAGTCCATTTTACAAATTATGTTAAAAAAATGCTAACCTATATCTCCTCTGCGTCAAGTTATCAGAAAAGGATATCACCAATTGATTGAAATGCCAGTCAGACTGATTTTAATCAATCTGAAAGAGTTAAAAGCTGGGGATTGCATTGAAAAATAACATGAAACAAATAAAATGAATTTTGAGGTTGAATTTGGAAGATGAAAGAAAGTTAATCAATTTAACATTTGTTGGTCTTGAGAGAAAATGTCATGTCAGTTGGCAGGAACTTTTGTGACAGCCATATTTTGGATATTAAATACATTCATTCAAATAACTATCAATAAAAATAATTCACTCTCAGTTTTATAGCAAGCATTCCTATCTAACAGAAATAATATGTGACAGATCTATCTGACACATGGACAGAACCCTAATAGTAAGTAGGAAGGGGAGGAGGAACTCTCAAAGTAGTTTTGACTAATGAGAAGAGATCCCCTTTGATTAGAATTCTGAGTTTATTCTTCTACAACTGGTTTGAATGCTGAGTTTTCCTTCTCTTAGACTGGTTGCCATACCAAGGTTAAATAATCCAGTCTACCATACTATTTACCTATAGCTGGAGGGAGAATAGTTGGATTTGTCCTTTCCTAAGGGTATTAGTGCTATGTGAAATGCAAACAGCTGTATTCAGGATTTGAACTAGTTTGACCTTGTCCATTTCCTATGATGGTGACCATTACACTACCACATGTCCAACTAATATATAGATAATGTGTGTGTGTGTGTATATATGTTAAAGCACTAATAAGCAGGAATATGAATAAGAAAATACTATAAAAATCAATGCAAAATCTAAAATAAAAATTGGAAAAAAAATGTGAAACAAATCATTAAAATCATTCCTCTCTTATTATTAAAGAAGGGTTGACTTACCTAATCATCTAAACCTCGTAATCCGTACAGAAAAAAGTGTTTCTGGCTACGTATCCCATTTAAATATGGGATAAGCTCATCTGATTGGCTGTTACTAACAACCAATCAGATGTGCGGTGCTTTGTATTTAAATGGGATATAGTTCTACAACCGTCCATAAAAAATAATTTTTTTTGTCAATTGTCTTTTAGCGGCTATTGTTGGCAGTTGTACCAGAGTTTGATCACCTCTGATAGGGTCAGCAGGGCGAGGGAAGTCTGATGTTGGAAGACCCGAAACTTCCCAATGAACCCTGCGGATTACATCACTGACGACAACCACCAGTGCCCCAAACGTAGGAGCGTATATTTAAAGCAACAATTTGCTTTGTTGCAATAATAAATTCAAGTTTGAAATAATGTTTAATCAATGAGTTGTATTATATTATATTATAACTAATTGCAAATAAATATGTAGTACACTATAATTAATGTTTAGTTTTATCCTTTTGAGAAATAATAATAATAATAATAATTGCTGCACAGAATAATGCCATAAGGACAAACTATATCAAAGCAAAAATTGATAAGACCCAACAAAATAGTAAATGTAGACTATGCGGTAATAGAGATGAGACCGTAAACCATGTACTATGTGAATGTAGCAAACTAGCACAATGGGAGTACAAAACTAGACACAACTGGGTTGGGAAGGTGATCCACTGGGAATTATGCAAAAAATTAAATCTTGACCATACAACAAAATGGTATATGCATAAACCAGAATCTGTTCTTGAGAATGAAATGCATAAAATTCTCTGGGACTTTGAGATAAAAACGAATCACCTTATCCCAGCAAGAAGACCAGACCTAGTATTGATTGACAAAAAAGAAAGAACTTGTCAATTGGTGGATTTTGCAGTTCCAGCAGATCACAGGGTGAAGCTAAAGGAAGAAAAAAAAAATGGACAAATACCTGGACCTTGCCAGAGAACTGAAAAAGTTATGGAATATGAAAGTCAAAGTGATACCAATTGTAATTGGTGCACTTGGAACAGTCCCAAAAGGATTAGAAAAGGATTTGGAAAGTCTGGAAATCAGGACGGATTGATACCATCCAGAACACTGCACTGCTGCAATTTGCCAGAATACTCAGAAGAGTCCTGGAGATTGGCTGTCACTCAGACTCCAGTGTAAGACCATCAGCTAACGCTGATGTGAAAACTCAATAGGAGTAAATAATAATAAGGGTGAGTTTGAGTGAAGATCCCCCCACACCATCATTAGCATTTCATAGTTATCTCCCTTGAGAAATTATAACAAGTCCTTATGAAGATAACCCACAACCATCATTAGCATCTAATAATTATGCCCCTTGAAAAATTACAGTGATATGGGGAACCCAAACAAAAAACACACACTATCAACAATTAATTTGCAAATTTGATAGAAAATTGTTTTATTCTCTAAATTAGCATTTTAACACTATTTTGCTAAACAACATCTTACTATAGTGTACTATTTTTGCTGTGCTAGTAGAGTAACAGAAAAAAGTATGGTGAAATGTTATCAAAGCTGATATAAAGATTTTATAAACAATTTTCATTTGGATTTTTTCCCCTCTATTCTTTTTTATAACTTAAAATAAATTTGGGAGAAATGAAAAAAATAAAAAATAACAGAACAAAAGAAAGTCAAACTAATGAGTTGCAAAATATCAGAAATATATTTGTAGTTATTATCATGAGTAATATAATAGTAATTAATTCAATATAACAATAATAATAATCCATTTGTAATTTGAAACTATATATATATATATATATAGGCAATAGCTAAAAATTATGCCAAATGTTTACAAGTATTTGTAACTGCTTCAATAATTAAAGCAGTTTCTCTTTGTTATAAGTTATCTCCCTTTGGGTTTAGAACTCTCTTTGGTACGTTTAAGAGAAGAAAAGCATAAAAGGTTCAGTCCCTTTCGCCATGGCAGCAGCCAATAAGTTTTCATGGTTGATAAACCAGTAAAACAGAAGAAAACTACTTGACTATTCATGTCAGCAAACAGGGGATTACTATATATATATATATATATATATATATATATATAACATGAAAATAATATATAACAATGACTTTATCAAAGTATTTTGCTTCTAGTCAAAATTGAAATATTTACATATATTACAGTAAATATTGTGTGCATGTTACTATTTATTTGGTATTAAAAATGAAATAAAAGAATAATTTATTTCTTTAAAAAATTTTTTTGAGTGTATTTGCTATGAGTAAAAACATATGTACATGAAATTTGTGATGGGTATATAACAGTAGCAAGGATAATATAATTAACTGTTATAATGAAAGATATTTTTCATTTATATAACCAAGTTTATTGAATAGAATGTTACATGTTCTTAGATTATTTTGTTTTTATAATGCAATTATCTTCATTAATAAAAGGGATTAAAACAATAGCAAGAAGAAATGATAAAGAGTTGGAAATAGAGACATGCTGAGTCTTTAAGGTAATTATTTTGTTCATAGTGTTGGGAGACAAAATAGGATTATCTCCCTTTTTACATTGAAGGAGGGGCTTTCCCACATCATGTGTCTGTTTTGGTTATAACATCAAATAGCAAGTGGGGGGTGGGGTTCATCATAGTGAAATAGAAATCAAAGTGATCCATAGGTTAAAATTCTGGAGCTACCCTTTCATTGCTATTACTCCCAGGTCCACTGGAGGGTAGTACCTCTTGGGGTCCCATGAATGATTAAGATAGATCTGCTTGAAAATTATCTGTATTAGATAGGAATACTTGAAACCCTTCAACTGTGTGCAAATCATTTGTATTTAGAATAATTAATTGAAGCTATAATTGTTTACAAATGATTTTCATCAGTTATTTGTAACAATATGATTTGGGTATTAAACATCTGAATAAGGGTTAAAATACCATACCAACCAACCAACCAATGTCTCAGTAGCATCATTGAAAAGAAAAAGGCATAGTTTCACTGGTGACTTGCTAATATTTAAAAAATTAAATTAAATTACTAGAATATTTATTATTCAAGTCTTTTATGTTAAGTAGTCTGTGGAGTGGCCTACAGTCAGTATCAGCTGAATGGCAAAGGAGTCTATCCCCTTTTCGCTTGGGCTAGACCAGGGAGATTGTTTTTGCTGAGGTGGAGCGCCACACCTACCATCAGCTCCCAGATGCTTTACGGCACAGGTCAGATTACCCAAGCTGCTACTCATGCGCTGAGTTGGTGAGGACCAGTATTGAAACCAGAACCTTGCAGTTCCCTATCGAATGCTCTGAGCTAAACTGGCCCCTCTATTATGGTAGTGAAGGTGTTTTTGCTGAGGTGGAGTGCTGCATCTACCATCAGCTCCCAGATGCTTTACTCCACAGATCAGATTATCCAAGCTATGCTACTCATGCACTGAGTTGGTGAGGACTGGTAACAAACCTTTGTGATTTCTTAGTGGATGCTCTATCGACTGAGCTAAACCGACCCCTTTTATTATGACAGCGAAGGGGTTAGGTGATTTTTTTTTTTTTTTATGGTGAGGGATAGAAACTGTACTTATGTGCACGAATAATGCAAAAATGGAAGAATCATTATCTCAGCAGAAGGAAAAGAAAAAGTTTTATTCCCTTTTATTGTGAAGATTTCTTCTTTTAGAATCAATGTGAAAAGTTATAAAGTAAATTTGCAAAAAATGAATAGTTTCATCAAAAGATCAATGGTTTATTATATCAATAATCTTTGTTCATTAATATTGGCAAAATGTCTTGGCACCTGCTTAAAAACAATCAAAGAAAAATCGTATACATTTTGGAATGTCTGCCTCTGAAGGTGAGGGGGGGGAAAGTATATTAACAATTAGCCTGCCTATACATTCTTTGATCTGATAGGTGTAACTTGTTTAGATATAAAGCTTTGACTCCATCTCTTTGGTCTGATATGTATAACTGTTGTTTAGATATAAATCTTTGATATTATTTGTCTGAAATTTCTTCTTTTTTTTTTTTTTTTTTTTTTTTTTTTAAAGATTGGGACACTTCTTGTGATGCTTTTTGGATTAATGGGCATGCAAAAACAATGACATCATTATTTGAGAACTTCATAAGTTCTTCAATGCCTGGTTTGCTCAACAGTGAAACTGTTCAAAATGATTTCCCAAGTTGAATCATTGCTTTGCTTGGATAGAAAAGGAACACCTGAAGAAAGCCAGAGGGTCGAAACATTGTGTTTTTACATATCATGATAAAAATGAGTTCAAAAGTCCGAAAAAATCAAAATAGCACATATAATTAGTATTATTTGGATTACTCGGACTAATGTCCTCATTTTTATTGTTATCTGTACAGATAACAATAAAGATGAGGACAATAGTCCAAGTAATCCAAATAATACTAATTAACAAGCCTCGTCTCAAAAATTCAGAGAAATCTTTGGTCTGATATTTAGATATAAAGCTTTGACTAAAACTTGTTACAATTTTTATTCTATGATTAACTTCCTTATAAAAGTGAATTATCTATCAGTATCCTAACTAGTAGGCATGTTGTATACCCTTTTCTTTACTTTCTTCTATTCTTCTTCTGGCGTCTTTGACATCTTAAGTTCTTCTAGCATCTCTTCTAACATCTGGACTTTGTCTTGGGGTCGGTCGCACTTAACTCATTTCTTCTTCTAGATCAGTCTTGTTACCAAGACATTCATTAATCACAAAACCGTGTTATTTTCTTAAGCTTTTATTTACTTAACTAAACATTTCATGTAACTAAACATCTGACTAACATAGTGCGCGTATGCAGTGAGTTCCAGTTAAGGCAGTCATCTTCTCTGCCCGACGTCAAACTGAAACTGAGGACCCAACCAGTTCCCACGTGACTTCACGTACTTTTGCGGGCTTTCTGTACTATTCCATGGAAAGTCCCGCCCGTGATATGAAAAGGGCCATCCCTTTAGAAATACAGGGGATTGACAATAATCTTATGCAACCGCATAGATTATGTAACAGGCATTTTTGATTTTTAAAGATCAGTAATAATGATATTTAATAAAAGAGACCAAAATCCATGTCTTCATCAGATTCTTCAGACTCTTTTCTTCTTTTCTTCAGCAGCAGCAGGGACACCACCAGCCATGGTTACACCTCCAGACGGCACTGAGGCAAGCTTCTGTTAACCAGCTGCTATAAGTGCTTCAATATATTTTCCTTTCAGTTCAGAGACAAAAGCATTTTTTTTTTCAAGATATCTCATTGGGGTTCTTAGAACCACCAAGAGTAGCAAGAGGTACCCAACCCATTCACCATAAATGACACAAGGTTGCAAAGATTGAACTTGCTTTCCAGTAGCAATTGATCTGGGAGATTAGCTTGCTAACCATTACACCACAATGGGACGCCCAGAATATTCTAACTAGTATTATCCTTCATCCTCTCAATTCTAGTTGTTTTTTTGTTTTTTTTTTCATTGAAACTCACTTCTACAACAGCAAGAAACAGTATGCATTGGAAACAAAAATAAAGAATAAGCTTCAAGTGAAACTCAATTCTTCTTCTATATTGAAAATAATTGCACTTTCACTTTATCTTTATTAATGTCACACTCCATTCTACATGTTATGTAGCGCCTTCTTCGCAGCCCTAAATCGTGTATCTGTATACGTAGTGGGTATATATGGTCACGTAGCGAAGTATGTAGTCAGACTTAAGAAACCACAACACATGGGTATAGTAGGAGTTTTGACTTTATTTCTTCTTCCTCGCATGGTGGGTGGTGAGCATTGACAATGGAAATGCCCGAGGGTTAACAATGACTACTACTATTGGGAGGACTGGCGATGGTGAGGTAAAGGGGTGGCTAGGTGACGTCTCACAGCCCGTCAGCTGTGACCGTGGGCGGCGGTCACGCTCACTTGTTCTCTGTCCGCTGTCTGCTGTCTCACTAACTTGTCTCTGCTATTGACCTCCTTTTTATGTATATCAGCCGCCTACGCATTTCATTTGTTATACTTATCAGCGGACAAATCTATTTCCGAACTTATTGTTACCCTTCCTTCTTTGTTCGCTTTACCCGGAAAAAGTCCTTTGTTATTTTTTTTGTCTTTTCTTTGTTTCGATTTAACCGGAAAATCCTATTTCGGTTTTCCCCTTCTTTTAAATATCTTCAATATACAACATACATATGCATACTTATAGTTGGCACTGTTGCTGTCATGAGATCAAAGTTTGAGCCTGATCATGCCATTTTGCTTGCTGTCTTTACAGTGTAAACGTGGCTGCTCCTCTAGCAGTATGCATCAAGGAAGTGACCAGATTTCTCTGGCTGGAAACAGTGTCAAGGACTGAAATTCATCAGAGGCTTTTAGCACAATACCAGGGTAGTGCACTACCATATAGAAGTGTGTATGAGTGGATAGAGAAGTTTAAAAGTAGCCAGACATGCATGACGCACAAAGAGGGAGCGAGATGCTTGTCAACCTTCCCCACTAATGAGAAGATTAGCAAGCTTGAGAGATGGTAAATCGGCAAGTTATCATCGATGAGATAACTTGCTCTCTGCAGATTAGTCATGGTTCTGCCTATAAAATCATCCAGGATGAGCTCAACTTCCATAAAACAAGAGTGCAGATAATTTTTGAATCTCCCTCATACCAGCTGTTATATGACCTCAACCACAAGAGCATGAATGATATCTCAGATGTCCAAACAACACATAATGCCATTCAATATCTCTGTCTCTGATTGGTCAGTATCATGTTTGTTTGTAATGGTTTTTTACACTGGAAGTCTTAAGAGTATTATTAATAATGATGATTGACAGAGCTTCTTATCAGAACAAGTTTTAAAAAAGTGGCTTGTCTTCCATTAAATGAGAAAAACAATTTACTGGTTTATTTTCTTTGGCCAAATGAATATTTCCTGGCTTCTCTGAAAGACCAACTGAAGTGGGGTCTTATTAATTATAATGATCCAAAGTTTTTGTTTTGACTGTCAACTATGTTTATTTGAGCAGAATTGACAAAATTAACAGCAATATATTAAATAATGAACATAATTGCTGCTGACTATAAATAGTAAATGCTAATAGATGTTTATCTACCTCACCATAGGGAAGAATGTTATACAAGGTTGATGTTATTGGAGGAACCTCACACTTGTATGTGAGTAGAGACAAAAATATTATTGCGCATCAATTTTTTTAATATTACTTTTTAATATTAACATAAAATCATTATTTGTATCTCTTTAATTGACTATTTTTCTGCACAATTTTATCAAATGAAAAGTTTGATACATTAAAAAAAAAAAAAAATTAAAATGGCTTCTTTCTATCTAGGGGTAGATAACTCTTGTTCTGACAGGCTAAGTGTTATAAAAATGTCAAGAGACAATTATTTGAACTTTTATATTGGCCAATTGATTGACCTTAGGGCTTTTTTTTTACTCTGATGATACTTCATACAAAACTTATTTTTATAAAAAGGAAAGCATCTAAATTGATAATCCTTTATAAAATGTTCTTTTTTTTTTCATATTAATTATATATAGAATATATTTTTTGTAAGGCAGACTGGCAAAACATTTTGCTCACTTAATCAAAAAAAATTATTACTCCTTGCATCAATGAATTATACTAAAAAAAAAATGGAAATTATATCAAAGCCTCGAGAGCTTTTTAAATTTATTTCCATCAGATTTTCATGAATGTTTAATTTAATTTATAAACAAAGATCAAAAAGAAAAATAGAATATCTAATAAAAAGAAAAGAAAGAAAGAAAAAGACTATGGATTAAAATAAGCACACAAGCTACTGTAACTATATTTTTGTACTAACCTACTTTGAAAACATATTAGGACCAAATCATATGTCTGTTAAAAAACTTTAAACCTGAATTTTACAAGCCAACAATAGAGCTGCATAGCTTTGGAAAATCCATTGGTTTCTTTTGAAATATTTTTTAAAGAGAAAATATCTGGTCCAGATGGCTAAAAGAAAATATAATGACATGCAAATCATGCAAAGAATAAGCAAGTTGATACATATAAGACATTAGATTCTTTTTTTTCTTTATATATAACATTTCTGTTGTCTAAATGTTCTGAGGAACTAGTTTTTCATTATCAAATATTAGATATTATCATTAATTTCGACTAGTATTTTCTCTCATCTTTTGATTTTTATTAAGACTCATTATTTTTTACAACATCTGAGAGAAAAATAAAAGAGTCTCATGGCGAGACTTGAGAGCCATTGCTATTGCAGAAGCAAAAAAAAAAAAAAAAAAAAACTCCCATGAGCCTTTACCAGAATAACCCTCAGAGCATATGTGGGAAAAAGGACCTACCTCTGACCCCCAAGAGAATCTCTCGGCCATTCTGACTTAGACCTTAACTCTGACAAAACATAACTACGGGCCAGGGAGAAATTTCCTCACCACATGGTGGTTAGGACCTACGAATAAAGCCTAAATCATAAAAGTACCTTTTGTATTTGTCTCTTCCTTTTCTTTCCTTGAATACTTTCCTTTTCAACCCGACCACCAAATAAGATGGGGTTAAAAGCAAATCCTAGGAACATACATCAGGAATAACGAGCTACCTTTTTAAACCTTAAAACATTAAACCTCTTGCCACACCATATATCTCAGTGCCCTATTTGTTATTTCTTTTATATATTAGTAGTGTTAATGGTATTTTATTTTTTCATTTTATCTATTCAATTTTTATTTTTTCATTTTATCTATTCAATTTTTGATGAACCGTTGTCAGTCATTATTAATCTAGATGAATATACTAAACACAACATTTCTCAAGTTTCTTAACACCTTCTCGCATTAAAAAAAAAATTACAACAAATTTAATGAAAATTTTAAGAGAAATACTAAAAAGATAATCTCCTTCTTGGTTGGGCTAAGATAATTTTAGCAACCTCCTCACCCCACCCCACCTTCCAAAATTTCCAAAAATACACGAAAAGACAGAAAATGTTATAAAAACACTAGTTCCATGCTATATTGTACAGAAGTACTTCTGAGAGATCTAGATTTAAGAATTAGAATTGTGTGTGTGCATGCATATATATATATATATATATATATATATATATATATATAAAGACAGAAATAGATACACAATGTAAATGTGTATAAAGTTTTTGAAAAAAAAAACAAGAGAATATATAAAAAATTGACATTCATGAAGCCAACACTATACCTCTCGGTTTTATTTAAACCATCAACAGGGCTAATATTCATTAATCATATGAAAGAAAATTGTGGAACAAGCAAAAGCTTGTTAGCCCTTTTATACAATTATAAAGTTTACAAAGGCTTTTAAACATTGGTTAAATAAAACTGAAACATTATAGCATCAATTTCAAGAATGTCAATTTTTGACATATTCTCTTGTTTTTTCACACACACACACACACACACATATATATTATATATATATATATATATATATATATATACACGTTAGGGTTGAGAAAACACTTAAGTCAACAGTGCTTGGGTACTGTCAGTTTCTTGCCTATGCAATTTTCAAACCAAGTCGAGAAACTTACTGTCACCAAGAATTGTTGACTTTGTCTTCACTATCCTAACTTAGATATACATGCTATATTAATGATATATATATATATATATATATATATATCAAAACATGACTGATCTAACATTCTTATATATATATATACTCATAGAAAGAGTAAAGAAAAAGAAGGGTACATTCATTTATTTATATATATATATATAATATATATATATTTTAAGAATGGAAAGGAGTAACCTACTCGAGTTTCATCGATTGATTCTTCAGGGTTACTTTAAATTAATCGAGTTTATGATTAATCTTAGGTGTTATAAACATGCCTGTTGGAATCTTCCAACGGGCATGTTTATAACACCTAAGATTAATCATAAACTCGATTAATTTAAAGTAACCCTGAAGAATCAATCGATGAAACTCGAGTAGGTTACTCCTTTCCATTCTTAAAATAAATTTATGCTCTACATTGTATTGAGCACTTTGTATTTGTTTTTTCTCAACCTTAACCTCTGGATATTGTGTGCTTCCAACGATCGTTCTTATACCCACCGGTAAGTTAATACTTATATATAAAAGTTAGTGTAGCATGGACATGAGGTCAATGCTACTTGATTACTGACAGTTTTTCATCTATGTAATTTTCAAACCAAATATATAAAAGCATTGTCAATAATTATTAATTTTGACTAGTATACTAAACTATAATTTAAGATGAAAAAAAGAAGACAAAGGTTAATCTAAAGAATATGCTGTTAACTTTAATTAGTCATTCTCTTTTTTGTGATAATTTTTTGTTCTAACTCATATTGTGAGTATACAAAAATAGAATTAAGATGTTCAGTGTTAGCAACTACTAACTTCCAAGAAGTTGCTCTAAATAAATATTTAGAACAAATAAGAAAGACAGTACATGACAATTTCTTCTGTGTTAGATACTATATCTATCTATCTATCTATCTATCTATATATATATATATATATATATATATATATATAAGCATTTATTTCATTTCACTTTTTTTATACAGTCACTGTTATCCTATAATACCTTGATAAAGGGTGAAGGTCACCCGAAATATTGGAAAAAATAAAGCAAAACAGGGAAAAAATAATGGCTGAGTATTGAAACTGTGTTTTTTTGTTTGAGTTTGCTTGTTCTTTTCCTATGGTTCATGATATCCAAAAAATAAAAACTTTCACAAGAACAAAGTTGATATGCAATAAATATATATATATATATATATATATATATATATATATATATATATATATATATATATATGTGTGTGTGTGATTATAAGAGTGTGTTGTCAAAATATATCCTGTAGATAGGATGGAGAAATAGCTTCTAAAAATGAACTTCAAAATATATTTTCAAGTCTCGTTATTAAATTTCTCCACGACTAATTTTTAATACTAATTTTTTGTGATCGTTATGGATATTAGTTTATTCATAGTAAACTATTCTTCATGTCAATACCCTTTATTAATTGAAACATTTTAAATGTTGACAATAATTTTCAAATATTAATAACTCATCCTCATGACTCTTATTTTTCACATTTATTCATTACTTTTCCACATATTCTCTGATCTATTTCCATTTTTTCCTAAGGGTGCTGAAAAGTTATTGGTCTGACCAAGAAGAAAATAACCTCAAGCAATGAAAAGTAGATTCAATTTCACATATTCACAGCCAAAGTTCAGCACACTCGGCACATGATTTCTCATGTTAATTTAAACCCTTCATACATTGAAAAACAATTCAATAGGAATGTTAAGAAAAAGAAGAAAAAGGTAATTCCCTTCTTGGTTGAGCTCAGAGTTTTTTTTTTATCAAATTGCACCCACCTTCCAGAAATATTCAATAAATACAAAAGATAGAAAAAGTTTTAAAAAATATATACATAAAGTAGCTACTTCCATGCTTTATTGTACAGGACTACTTTTGGGGGATTTAGTGAATGTAAATAAACTTCTTTTTTTTCTCTTTATCAAAAGATTCTCAGTTGTACGGTACGGAAGACAAATCTAAGCATCTGCACATGCGTAAAGCTGATGTAGTTCTCCGTACCAGATTGGGTAAGTGTATAGCCATACCCCAAAAAGTACAACCCACATTTTTGTGTCTATTTTCAATAAAATCCAACTTATTTTGACAGTTTAAATTGAGGAAATAATATTATCCTCTGATTTTTTTTCAATAATCTAACTTGAGCTCAGTGGGTGACCCAACAGGTCACATTTTTTCTAGTATATATATAAACTGATCTATATATATATATATATATATATATATATATATATATATATATATATATTTAAATGATCTAAATGTGTGTGTATATATAGCCAGAGAGAAAAAAAAGTACATTTCTACTTTTATAGAGAAATTGGTTCTTCTTCTGATTAATACAAAAAGAAATACAATAATTTCTATGTTTATTCACAAGTTGGTAAATCCTACAATTAATGTTATTTTGATTACACTAAACAAATGATGGTTCTAAGTTTGTCTGTTAAAACCAATCACAAATATTTTTCTGTTGCTGCTCAACTTGAGTCAGCAATGATACAACAATGTATCACTCTCAATCATAATGTTTAACTTAATACAAGACCAAATGGAGGAAAACAAGATTCTGTTGTACCACACAGGAATAAGATTCTTGCCTTGAAAATCAGCATTTGAAATCTAGTTTTTGCACACTCACCTCAATATACATAGTGACCAATTAATGTCTTTTATTTAGTCTAAGATCTTTCCAACATTCAATTTTAGTTTTAAAGTTTATTTAAAAGCCCAAAATGAAAATCTAATTATGCCTGTGCATAAACAAGCCAAAATTACATTCTTGTCTGAATTAAAAAAAGATTATTCTTTTCAATCGAAAAAATAAAAATATTATATCCAAAAATAAGAGAAGGTTCAAAGTTATCAAAAAGACATTTAATTTGACTGTTTAGTGCTTTAGAGGAAACGGAATAGAATTAAAGTTTACTTTTATGAATCTATTTCCATTCAACAAATGCCTTGTGGATGAATAATCTTTGCTTGTCTGATTCTTTGCAAAATTCTTGGATTTTGAAAACTTGAAAGACAAAGTAAGATTCAAGTAATTTCTCCATCAGTTGTAAATATTATTGACAAAATTGCAACATATTTTCTAGATTTTAATTTTACAAGGAAAATATAAATAAAATCCATTTTGAAACCTTTTAGGATTTTGTTTCATGGCAGTAATAACAGCAGATAAAAATCTAATATATATATATACAAGGTGTATCAAAAAAGTATTGAGATTTTTTGTATTTTGACACCCCTTGTATTCTGAAAAAAAAAATAACGTTCATTTATTCTTCATTTCTATCTTGGTAAATACAGCTTTAAACTTGGTACTTTTTTGACACACCTTGTATTCTGACAAAAATTAATGAATGGAATGTTATCTTTTATTTCAGAATATGAGGTGTCAAAAAGTACAAAAAATCTTGATATTTTTTTGACACACCTTGTATATAATTCTGTTACTTCAATGTAAAGACTCTTAAAAAAATAACATTTCATCTGTATATTTTAGTTTTTCGAATAACTACCATTTTCACTGCCACAAATACTAAATGTTGATCTTAGGAAATTTTTATGTGTACAATATTAATGTGGAATAAATAAGTAAAGTCGTCAGGGTGGCCTAAAGTCGGTATCAGCCAGGCAGCGAGGGAGTCTATCCCCTTTTCACTAGTGCTAGACCAAGGAGATTGTTTTTGCATCTGAGGTGGAGCGCCACACCTACCATCAGCTCCTTACTTTACCACACAGATCTCTGTGTTACTCATATGCTGAGTTGGTGAGGGCTGGTATCGAACTCGGAATTTTGTGGTTCTTAATCGGACGCTCAGCCAACTGAGCTAAACCGGCCCTTATAATGTGGAATAATGTGTATTAAATAAACGGATGTTAAAAACCTTAAAGGTCTGGGTTGAAAGTATTTACCTAACCCGTTTGATATGGGTAGGATGTGACACAAGGTCATGACTATGGGTCATCCAATGAGGATTGAACTCGTTATTCATTAATAATGGACCTGTAAGTTTAGTTTGCTAACCATTACATCATAATAAAACTCCCTTCAAAATTGAAGTGTTATAGAGAAATTTCAGTAAGTTTAAATAATGGGTAATTCCATTTTGGCAAGAGGGGATACAAGCCTGTTGCTACTTGGAACATATCTATTAAGTATAGGGAGGGGAAATAATGAATTCAACCTAAACTTTCTTTATAAATTATTGTATTTGATGGGTGATAATATCTAAAAAAATAATATTATTCTGTAGACCCTATAAAATTATCCGCCGCTTTAAAATTCTCTGATGAATTCAAGGGAAAATTTAATGTTTTTAGGATTCATTATTCTTTTATACTCAAAATTATTGAAGTCAGTTCATCTACTGTTGGTTTGAATAACAGCAGCTAACTAAGTACAACTTAAGCAGTGTCCAAGACAGTTGGTATATATAGAAATCAAGTATGACCCATTCATGAATTTAGGTGATTTGGGTCATTCCATTCCTTGAGTTCTGATTGGCTGCTTGACTGCTTGATTTGAATGACATTGTGGAGTCTTATAAATACCCTGTCATTCTGCAGTGACTATTCGGGCTTGTATTAAGTTACAAGCATTTGTTGCCTTGTCTTCCCAGTTCAACGGTAATTGGAACTTTAATTATTCTTCAAAAATAAACAATCCTAACATGAATTTATGGATACAGTTGTAACTAAGTGCTTGAATTTTAAGAAACTGGAAATACCAGTTCTGCCATTATCTAAGGAAATCAAAGATCTAAGGAAACATCTGAAGAAGGCTGGGGACACATCGGTCAAAACGTGTATATAATAATAAAGATGAGGAAAACAGTTTGAAAAATCTAAATAATACAAATTATCAAGCCTCACCTAAAAAAATTCAGACTAATAACAAAAGCACAGTTTCCATCATTATTTGTCAATAAAAAGGTGGTAGGAGTCTTTTTCGAGAGCTAACAATCTGACTGGAGTCTCGTATTTAATTTATTACAGTTACCTTCCCAAGTAATTGGGGCAGATACCAAAGTAAATATTAAAACTTTTAATAACTGAAATGGGTGGTCATTTTTGTTAATGTTGTTATAAATTCAATCCTCTATTTTGTAGAAGAAAAAAAAAAGGGAGGGTGACCTGGGTATGATACTAAACAGTCTTTGATGATTGTAGAATAAACATCATACTGGTAAAAGAGTTCCAGTTACCGTTGAATTGGTAAGACAAATCAACAAGGAAGCCGTAACTTAATATGGATGTTACCTTGTTGCACAAACCTACTGCAGAATGCCAGAGTATTTATGAAGCATCATAACCTCATAGAAACCAAGCAGTTAATCAGGACTCAAGGAATGGAATCACCCAAATACATGAATGGAGTATTCCTAAGTTCCATAAATACCAGCTGTTTTGGGCACCTGTCAATAGTGCTTAGTTGCTGTTTTTCAAACCAACAGTATACTCAGTTCGTAACACAGTTGGATGTTAATCATCCAACAAATTTCTACATATTTCATCATCTTTTGTTGTCTATCTTATAAGAAAACAATGAATAAGGCCATTAAAATGTTGTTGATATATTTTACAAGTTTTAAATAGGCCTAAATGAGTAGAATTTTTTTCTATAGCTTGGCATGAAACCAGTAATAAGAGGATGATGTATGGTCAAGTCAGGTTGAAAGCATTAGTTCCATCAGATCAGATGAAGTTAAGGCAGCTATGTGCCTGTTCAGTACTTCAATGGGTGACCACCTAGTAGCAGCTGGTATTGTAAGCACCCTGAAGCCTGTGTGCCAGACTAAGCAAAGGTTTGTACATAAAAGCCAGTAAGCAGCAGTTGTATGGCCATTTACCTCCTATCTTACGAGTCATCCAAGAAAGGTGAGCAAGATGTTCTGGACACTGCTGGAAAAGTAAGGATGAAATCGTTCTCTTATTAACTCCTTCACATAAGCACACCAGTGTCTAGAGGACTTATCGAGTGTGATGGCCAATAAGGACAGAGGACAAGAGAGTCAAAGGAATCGATGCTGTTGGCACGCCTTGATGAGGATGGAATTGGTTCTTGAGTTCAGTGGCAAGAATTGAGCATGTTTTATACTAAAACAAATTGAGGCAGAATATTATTGTTTTTAGCTTAATTTCTCATGTCTGAAGTCACCCTGGCACAACACCATGAAGACAAGAGGTCCAGAAGAAAGCAGCGGCAACAAAGCACCGATACATCAACATCTTCAGGGACAGCCTTCACGTGCGACATCTGTGGTCGAGGCTGTTTTTTGAACATTGGACTTCACAGTCATAGGAGGCACTATAACTTCAGAGGCACAAGAGCTATATAGTCTTTCAAGACTGCAATGCTGATAAATTCATACTGCTGGATTGGCAAGGATTGTTAATCTGATAGGGTGGATAGGATTCTTTGGGTAGAACATATCAAAGTGAAAAAACACAGTAATAAGTTATCCAAATGTAAAAATTAATGAATTGAACGTTATTTTTTCAGAATACAAGGTGTGTCAAAAAGTACAAAAAATCTCGATACTTTTTTTGACACACTGTATATATGAATGCTTTTAGTTTTTAGTTCCCTGTTCCATCATTTCTTTTTTCTGCCATTTGTATTTTATAATGAAAATTTATTCAAATCTCAATGAAATAATTCCACTTGCTTTTATTTCCCAAAACACACACACATTCCTTATGTAAATAAACCACTATCACAAAACTTGTCCATCTGGTTATAAATTTGATCATTCTCTTATTTGTTTATCAGAATACAATGAATAAGGCCATTGAAATTTTTATATATTTCTCTGTATTTTATGTAGATGTAAACACGTAGAATATTTTCTAAAGATTATTAAATTTAAAAATTTGAGCCCAGATAATAAAGAACAAAAGGCACTTAAAAAAAAGATTTTTAGCAAAATCCATTTCCTACACTTTCTGTTGAAGATCACTCAACAAGACAAAGTATCCAAAACAGAAGTTCCCTCCCAAGTTGAAATGCCAGCTATCCCAACTTTGGTGATGTCAGTATGTAACTAACTCATACTGAGGGTAGTATTCAACACATGATCAGTTTAATGTGTAGGAAAGAACAAATATTGTCTGATTCCAGTGACATGAAGGTGTTGTACTACTCTAATCCTCTCCTAGTTTTGTTGACAGGTCTTATAATTTGCCGACAGTATTCTGATGATTTCCTGATATGGAAGTTTTATTCCTTCCGTTGTTTCTTTTTTCCCTTTTTTCATTGTTAGCATATCTCATTCTTAAATCCCAAATTCCATTCCCATATTCTGGATATATATTCTTATCGTATGTATAAGTGTTTAAAATGATCACTTTCATTTTTATCAAATATCTTAATGCCATCCATATACATTAGGTGGTTTATCTTTTCCAGGGACTTTGGAAATTTATAACTTCCGGTACATTTTCTTGGTAAATAATTGAATGGTATCATTAGTATAAAAAATAGGAGGGGGTGAGAGTGAGTCTTGTCGAGAAGATTCCCTTTCGGATTTTCACCTCCGCTTAGGTTTGTCCTCCTGCTGCAGAGGGTTTAGACCCTCTTTTCAAAGGAGTGTCCTGGGTATGACACTGAACTGCATCCGATAGTAAGGCTCCAATTCAATTTTGAAATGGCATAGGAAGTGACAAAATTAAACTCCTGCCCTAGCATCTCCATCCCAAAAGGCATGTTCTGAGTATGATATTAAACTGCATCTGATGAGGCTCCAATTCTGGAGATCTAGGAACTGTGGAGTACCCCTTCATTGCTATTACTCTCACGTCTTTTCTGACTTGGACGGTAGTACCTGTAAGGGTCCCTTCAATAAGTCGAGTAGATCTGTTAAAAAATTATTTGATAGAACTGTGTACAAAAAAAAAAAAAAATTCTTAGAAACTACACAAAAAGTGTAAATAGGAATTTATACTGAAGGTGACCCCCTAAATGCTAAGTATAAAATAACCCTAGACTAGTTGACATGCTGTTAATCAAACCCTCCTCAAAGATGCTGATGCATAAAAATCTGAAATGACGCATTAAAATCATATCCATGCGGCCCAGTGTTTTTTTCTTTTTTCTTTTCTCACCATTTCAAGCTAACTGTAAATACATTTCAATAGTTTCTTAGAAATGAATTACAAAGGATAGGTTATAAGGTAGGAGTTAGACGACTTCCTCTGGGAACCATAAATTTTCCTGGGGACTCATTCAAAGCAAATATGTGCATCCCAGGACGCACTGTTAAGACAACCAGAATTGTTTCCCAACATCCATCCTAATATATAATTAAGGTATGCATTGCTTATGCAAGAAGTATGGAAAATATAAGATAAGGAATATAAAACAATTCAAAGCGATGAATATTGTGTTCTTAATCTTCTTTATTTCTCCTATTATTTCAGGTGCCTTCCCCCTTTGTCAAAGATTTCTTTAGTCTTTTTATATCTTCTTTTAACTATTTTCTTTTCTTTTAAGGTCACCTGTTGGCTGGGTGGTCAGTTGGCTGGTTGTCTTTGATGTTTTTTTGTTTTTTTTGTTGCCCTGTGTCAGCGAATTCATTTTTACTCCCTGTCTTATATTTTTCCATGCTCCAAGACAACTAAAAAAGTTTCCCAAAATCCATCTACAAAGAAGCATATGCGGATTGACAAACATCATATATGTGTGTGTGTGTATATATATACATACATATACATATAAATACACACACAAATTATTATATATATATACATGGAAATATGGTGAGGAAATTAATCCGACAATATGAGAAGAAAATATTTTAAAAATATAACAAACACAGCATTTTGGTAAATATACCAAAATGCTTAAGTATTGACACAAATAATTGATTCCCCTAATCATAACATCCTGTGTTTGTTATATTTTTAAAATATTTTCTGCTCATATATATATATATATATATATATATATATATATAATAATGTACACACACACATAAATACACACACAAATTATATATATATTTATATTTTTCCATGCTTCCTAGACAACCAAAAACGTTTCCCAATATCCATCTACACAGAATCATACATGGAATCCCTAACAACATCATATATATATATATAATTTGTGTATATTTTTGTCCTATACTGGCATTCTGGTGATTGCTTCAATCAATTCCAGTTTGAAAATATTCTGAACATTAATAACTATTCATAGACATCATATTCACTTGACTCTGATTTAAAAAAAAAAATGCCTTTTAGAAAACTGTTTTAATGCAGTGTTGTTTTCTATGGAATCATTGTTTATTTTTGTACAGGATGAAAATTCTTTGTGATTATTTCAAGACATACTCTTGTAGTTAAATTGAAAGGCTGTTTTCTTATCATAGTCACTATTCAGGCATACAACTTGGTAATGTACTTAAGTCGTGGTGGCCGTCATAAAAATAAATTCAGACTCGAAAAACTATAAAATCAAAAATCGGGAAATGAAGGAATGGAGAAAAAGACGCCAAGAAAAGAAAGTCATTGAGAATAGATTTGATATCATTGTAGATGAAAAGAAAAACAAATTAAAAAAGAAAAGAAGAAAAAAACAAAAACAAAAAAAACCCCAGAAGCTTGATGTCTGAAGAGAGTGGGTAGAAAAATGATTGATTGACAGGCAAAGTTTTCTGCCATTCAAAAAATAATAATATGGGACGAGAGGTTAGATATTTAGAGAAGAAATTCCTTTGCTCTATGCATTCATCCAAAATTTCTTGTTTCACTTTATAAGTGATCTTTTGATTTTCATTTGATGGAAGAATCATTGTTTATCAATCAATTTATTGGCTTATTATGAGGTGTGTCCAAAAAGATGTTGAACTTTTAACTAGTGTATTGATGATAGATTTTACTTAGTGAAATAGATCACTAATAAGGACAGCTTATTGGGCCGGGTTAGCTCAGTCGGTAGAGCGTTCGGCTAGAAACCACAAGGTTCCTAGTTCGATACCGGCCCTCGCCAACTCAGCGTATGAGTAGCACAGGGATCTGTGCAGCAAAGTAAGGAGCTGATGGTAGGTGTGGTGCTCCACCTCAGACACCAAAAAACAATCTCCTTGGTCTAGCACTATTGAAAAGGGGATAGACTCCCTCGCTGACTGGCTGATACCGACTTTAGATGTTGAACTTTTAACTCGTGTATTGATGATAGATTTTAGTTAGTGAAATAGATCACTAATTAGGACAGCTTATTCAAGTAGTGGCCATCGCAAGCGGAGTTTAATAGGTTTGAATTCAGAGTTTTCCTTCTCCTAGACTGGTTGCCTACCCAAGGTTAAAGAGCCCAGTCTGTCCTACTATTTACCCCATAGCTGGAGGGAGAGTAGTTAGATTCATACCTTTCCCAAGGATATTAGTGCTATGTGACCTGTAGCTTCATCCAGGATTTGAACTTGGGTTGATGAGTCCATTTCCTACGATTTTTAACCATTACACCACAGCCCCCAACTAAGTATTTAGTATTCTTGTTATTATTAATAATTGTCATTGTCAGTGATGCTTTACCTTCATCACTGATTACAGGTTCTTGTGCATCATATTGGCTCCGATAGCAACCCCGACTTGAATCTGGCATCTTCAAGTTGCCACCCTGCAAGCTATGTGCTACTTGTCTTGACATTTTGCCCTGATTAAAACTACAAAAACTTGACCTCTTAAATTGAGAAACCACAGTCAGTGTGAGCCAATGAAAAAGCCCATCCACCTTCCCACTACTATATAATGGAATTCTTGGTTCCTCCCCATTTCAATCTAATTTACCTTCCATGGATTCCATCCTTTCTATAAACTTAATTGATTTTATCTATTCTAACTTAATACCTTCTTTGCTCTTGCTAACCTGATCACCAACCATAACACAATGAACAAGTTTTATTTCCCCCTCACTCTCTCAAAAAAATACTCATGACTACCTGGGTCTTAACTTCCTGAGTTAATTACTTAAACCACTATTAGTGTTATTATTAATAATCTTGAATACTGTTATCCTTCATCTTCCAAATTCTAGTTGCTTTTTATTGCCATTTACTCAGGTCATCACTTCTATGACAGTCCACCCTGTCAGCTGAAACTGTAGAATATGTCAACTGCATCTCTGCAGAGGGTTAAGACCCACCCCCTAACGTGGCCACTTGTTGGTGATCCGTGATGCCTGGTATTAGCGCTATGTGAAATGCAAATAGCCTCGTCCAGAATTTGAACTAGTCTCATCATGTCCATTTCAGATGACGGTAACTATTACACCACATGCCTCCATATTATATATATATATATATATATATATATATATATATATTTTGTTCAAGTTCTTAAGTGAACTTAATGGAGGGTTCTACATCATTTAAATTATCAATGATATCAGTTAAATTGCAGTTTTTTTGGTAAATAAATAACATGTCATCGATGTAGCGGAAAAAATCAGAGTTATTAGGTAAAATATATTTGAAGGGACCGGATTCTAAGAATTCCAGGAATAAGCATGCTAATACACCACTTAAAGGTGACCCCATTGGTAACCCGAATTTCTGATTGTGTATATATATATATATATTCCAAAATAATGGTAAAGAAGAATAATTAAGAATACTAATTTTGAGGTAATCCCATCGTTAAGAACAAAAGAATGACACAAGTCCGTGTAAGAAGAAAAGTAGTGAGAATAAAATCCTTGCAATTGAACTATGTCTGTAAAATATCTAAAAATGAATAAAAAGGAAGGAAGTGTTTCATTTTGAATGAAACAAAACCAAAAAAATGATACTTAGATGAAATCATATTGATGGAAAAGAGAAAGAGAAACAAGAGAAAGTGATTTGGTAATACAAGAATAAAAACAATAAGAGTAAAGGATGAGAGAGAAAGAAACAAAAGATGAAAAAATAATTTACACCAATTAATAATTCTGTGTAAATGGTGTTAAGTAGATTCACACAAAATCCTGTCAGATTAGATTTATTATTTTTCAGAAGAACTAAAAAAGAAAAAGACTGTAACCTTCACTTGAATTTGTTAATCAATTTTTTATAGTAAAGGCGTGAAAGCAGTCTTCCCTGTGCCTTGTCTTAAGTCTTCTTAACAGTAAAAGTAATATATCATGATGGCTGTATATATTTACCAACACTTCCATATAAACAGGATGAGACACAAGGTCAATTTTTGATTGTAAAGCATGAAAGTAGTCTTCCCTGTGCCTTGTCCTAAGTCATCTTAACAGTAAAAGTAATATATCATGATGGCTGTATGTATGTACCAACCCTTCCATTTGAGCAGGATGTGACACAGGGTCAATTTTCATAGTAAAGGCATGAAATCAGTCTTCCCTGTGCCTTTTCCTAAGTCATCTTAACAGTAAAAGTAATATATCATGATGGCTGTATGTATTTACCAACCCTTCTATACTAGCAGGATGTGGCACAAGGTAATTTTTTAACAGGTTTGAATTCTGAGTTTTCCTTCTCCTAGACCGTTTGACATACTAAGGTTAAAAAACCTAGTCTTCCCTACTATTTACCCATAGCTCGAAGGAGAATAGTTGGATGCATACCTTTCATAAGGATATTGCCCTCATGTGAAATGCAACCAGCCTCATCCAGGATTTGAGCTTGTGTCACTGTGTCCATTTCCTACAACAATAACCATTGCACCTCAAGCACCTCATAATGGCTGTAGTGGACAAGTAAATATATAACCAATTAGGTCAGCTTCAAAATTTATCTACAGAGGCAGGAAGAGAAAATTGCTGCTATATTCACATGTCAATCATGACTAATAGATTATTTGAATATATGTAAATTTAGGCAGATTGAATAAGTAAATAAAAAAAAATCTATGAAATATGAGAGGGGTAGACACAACAAAGTGCAGTCTATTTCTTTATGATTGGGGGTCTGAAAATATTTCAGACGTCTCACTGATGAGAAAAATAAAGAAAGTCACCAGAAATAGTTGTAATAATGCACTTTAATTATGCAATCAAATTGCTTTTTACTGTACTTTTGATCTTCCATAGTCAACTTAGCTACCTTAATTTATATAACCTGGCTGGCTGTTTTGTTTATCAAAGAGTAGACATGCTATACTTCAAAGGACAGATAAAAGTTCAGTACCTATCAATCTATCTAAGGCTGTTCATATCTATCTATCTGTCTATTTAAAGCTGTTCATGTCTGTTTTTGTCTGTTTAAGGCTGTTCTTGTCTGTTTGTTTGTCTATTTAAGGCTATTCGTATCTGTTTGTCTATTTAAGGTTGTTCATGTCTGCTTGCCTGTCTATTTAACGCTGTTGGTCTCTGTCTATTTAAGGCTGTTCATGTCTGTTTATTTGTCTATTTATGTCTGTTTTTGTCTATTTAAGGCTGTCCATATCTGTTTGTCTGTTTATTTAAGGCTGTTCCTGTCTGTTTGTTTGTCTATTTAAGTTCCTGTCTGTTTGTCTATTTAAGGCTGTTCCTGTCTGTTTGTTTGTCTATTTAAGGCTGTTCCTGTCTGTTTGTCTATTTAAGGCTGTTCCTGTCTGTTTGTCTATTTAAGGCTGTTCCTGTCTGTTTGTCTATTTAAGGCTGTTCCTGTCTGTTTGTTTGTCTATTTAAGGCTGTTCCTGTCTGTTTGTCTATTTAAGGCTGTTCCTGTCTGTTTGTTTGCCTATTTAAGGCTGTTCCTGTCTGTTTGTGTCTGTTTGTATATTTAAGGCTGTGTCTGTTTGTTTGTATATTTAAGGCTATTCCTGTCTTTAAGGCTGTTTGTCTGTTTGTCTGTTTATTAAGGCTGTTCATGTCTGTTCATGTTTGTCTGTTTAAGTCTGTTCTTGTCTGTTCTTGTCTATTTAAGTCTCTTCTTGTCTGTTCAAGGCTGTTCTTGTCTGTTTCTGTCTTGTCTGTTTGTCTGTTCTTGTCTGTTTGTCTATTTAAGGCTTTCTTGTCTGTTTGTCTATTTAAGGCTGTTCTTGTCTGTTTGTCTATTTAAGGCTGTTCTTGTCTGTTTTGTCTATTTAAGGCTGTTCTTGTCTGTTTGTTTATTTAAGGCTGTTTGTGTCCATCTGTCTATTTAAGGCTGTTCATGTCTAATTGTATTCAAGTCTATCTGAATATAAATAAATTTTCTCCTTACTTTCCCCTTATTTCTCCTTACTTTTCCCCTTATTTTTATTTCTTTAATATAATTCAGCTAGACTGGTAGTATAAATAAGAGATTAATAAACTTAACATTTACAATTTGGGAGTTAGGATATGCAACACAAAAAAAATTTTCTTTAATTTTAGGAAAAGTCATTGACATTCCAAATTTCTTTCTTATAAAATTGAATCTCTTTAATGACTTTTGAGATTATTAATAAAATGTTTCTGCCAAACCATTTTTGCTGGAAAAAAGAGACCTTTACTTTTCATACTGGCAGTAGATTTAAGGAAGGCTATATAATCTATAAAGTATAATGTTTATCAAATTATTATATATACAAGGTTTGCTGAAAAGTTCTTGGCCTTACTAAAAAAGAAATGATCTTGAGTAATGAAATGTATTTGTTATTCCACATATTCATAACACACTTGGGATATTGTTTCTAAAGCTTCTTAATTCCTTAAAAAAAGATTGACCCCCCCCCCAAAAAAACAACAAAAAAAAACACATATGCTATTCTCTACCAGGGTGGATTGAGAACTTTTCAGAAGCCACTTGCCCATTTGTCAAAAAAAAAAAAAAAAATTACTGCAATATCTACTAATAATGGAGATTCAGTCTCCATTTGTCTGTAACCAAAACTATGTCACTGCTTACATCACAATGAAAATCATCAATACATAGAATAAAGAACAACCCTGTAATCAGTTTTTAAAATTTTTTTTTTTTAGTCTCGCCCTTTTTTCAATTACAAGAGGTTAGCTAAAAAGTTTACAAATGAATGAAATACCAACAATTTTATGTGTAAAATATTAAAAATATTGATTTAATAATTATTTGATGAACACAACATTTTATTTGAGGGGGACAGAACTAAGTTTCCATTTCTAATTGTTTTTTTTTTTTTTTTTACCCCTTTAATAAATTTGATGATTTTACTTACTTATGATACAACCCCTCTGTCATTGAATTTTTAACTCCCATCCTTCCTCAGGCAATATCTTTCAAAAAATAATTTTTACACATTTTGCTAGTTTAATTAATTTAGTTATTGAACTTAGAAAATATGAAAAACTTTTTTGCTCTGTATTTAAACATTTTTAAAAAATTTATACTTGCTAGGGGAGATAACTCTCCCTAACAAATGATATGACTCTTTAGCAAAAAAGTATCTTTCACTATTACACATACATATACTTGAATTTGTAAATTAGTGAAATAGATCACTAATTAGGACTGGTCCTATTCTAGTAGTGACCACCCCAAGTGGAGTTTAACAGGTTTGAATTCAAAGTTTTCCTTCGAATAGACTGGTTGCCTAACCAAGGTTAAAGAGCCTAGTATGTCCTACTATTTACCCATAGCTGGAGGGAGAGTAGTTAGATTCATACCTTTCCCAAGAGTATTAGTGATATGTGAACTGTAGCTTCGTCCAGGATTTGAACTTGGGTTGACGAGTTCATTTTCTACGAATCTAACCATTACCCCACACCCCCAATAAAATCTATCAGAAAATAGTGCATGGACAGCAACCAGGAAGGAGGCAGGAAAATAAAGATGGTTGCATATTGATGCATGTGTGACAATAAATTTCTTAACCGTATAGATCCTCCTGTACCATGGTCGGTTAGAAATAAAAACAAATATTTTAAGTTCAAAAACACATTTAACTGTTTTCTATTATATTTTGTTGTTCCTAATATTTTGGGTTATAACAATATTCGATACTTTCTGAATATTAGAGTTGAATTTAAGATAAGATAACAATTGATTCTCTGCTCTTCTATCCATTTTTCTGTAAACTAAAAATAATTTAATGCATGAATAGTTTGTTTTTTTTTTTTTTTCCAAGTTTAATCTAACAGAAAAATCTATTTCTACATGTTATTTATTCAAAAAAATTTTTTACACCACTAGGGAATTCAGATTTAAAAAATACAAAAATCACATAAAATTAAGATTTTTTTGAGTTTGTATTTTTTTGTTTTAATATTAATCTTTGTTTCAAATTCTTTCCATTTTGAAAAGGTTACATAGGTTTCTCGCAAATACACCTGCCTAAGCTTGAATCACTGCTGCATCGTCTAGAAAAGGCAGCAACAGGCATTTTTAAAAAATAACATGGAGACATCTCCACACTGGATGATAAGCTTCTAAAATTAATAGACCAGTTCACATATCTAGGTAGTGATATCTCATCTACAGAAAGTGACATCAAATACACATAGGAAAGGCATGGACTGCTATAGACATATTATCGATCATATGGAAATCGGATCTCACAGACAAGATAAAGCAAAAATTCTTCCAAGCTGTATTAGTGTTAGTGCTACTGTATGGCTGCACCACTTGAACACTAACAAAACACTTAGAGAAAAAACTAGATAGGAACTACACAAGGATGATGTGTCCTGTCTTGAACAAATCTTGGAAGCAGCAGCCTACAAGAAAGCAGCTATACGGTCACTTGCCCCCCTATCACACAAACTATCTGGGTAAGATGAACAAGACATGCTGGTCACTGCTGGAGAGGCAAGGATGAAGTCATGCGTAATGTTCTCCTGTAGAACCTACATATGGGCACACCAGTGTAGGCCGACCAGCAAAAACCAACATCAATCAGCTCTGTGTGGATTCTGGATGCTGCATGAAGGACCTCCCAATGGGGTGATGACTAATAGGGATGGTTGGAGAGAGAGAGATAGAGTCATGGATATATTAGCATCTCTGGGCTGTCAGTATGTCCTGATGATGATGATAAGTACTTTGCAATGTATTAGCAGCTGGGTCTCACTACCGAATAATGAGAAATTTAGTTGTTGTAGTAATATGAAGCATTGTTTTGAATGGCATCAAGTAATGTTCGTCTTACCATAACAGCCAAATTTCTCATTACTTTGTGGTAGGATCAGGTTGTGTGATATATATATATTTAAAAAAATGGACTCTCTCGTCGATTTCAACGCATGAGGGCTCATCCAATGAACAACCCACACAGTATTTTGTTTATAGTGGTGAAGGCTTGGGTTGAACCATCCACACTTTTTTGGCACAGTTGATAGGAAAGAATTGGTGCACAAGGAATGCCACAAACCCAATCAACTACTGACATCAGGTTTTTCAAATTCAGAGTTTTCCTTCTCATAGACTGGTTACCTATCCAAGGTTAAAGAGCCCAGTCTGTCCTACTATTTTATCCATAGCTGGAGGGAGAATATTTGGATTCATACCATTCACAAGGGTATTTATCGCTATGTGAAATGCAAACAGCCTTGTCTAGGATTTGAACGAGTCCATTTCCTAAAACTCTAACCATTATGCCACGTGCCTTACACACACAACACACACACACACACACACACATATATATATATATTATATATATATATATTGTGTGTGTGTGTGTGTGTGTGTGTGTGTGATTATAATAGAAAAGTTGCAGAAACACACACAACCTATCAAATATTGGACATATTCTGCCAAAATAATAACTCAATGCCTGAAGAAGACAACAGATCAGAAACACGTGTTGCATATGTAAGATTAAAAAAAAAAAAAATTTTCTGAGAACATAATACATTTTGCGGACCTTCTTCTTTTTTTATAAAATATTAAATTTTCTCCCGTTAGAACCAGAACAACATTTTATATATATATATATATATATATATATATATATTATACATTGGTAGAGCACCCG
Source organism: Doryteuthis pealeii (assembly GCA_023376005.1). Lineage (NCBI taxonomy): Eukaryota > Metazoa > Mollusca > Cephalopoda > Myopsida > Loliginidae > Doryteuthis > Doryteuthis pealeii. The sequence goes on along the minus strand of CM042141.1, from coordinate 78,158,341 downwards.
TCTTGGAATTGTAAAGTTCTCAGTTCGATACCAGTCACCGCCAACTAGGTGTATGAGTAGCACAGATTGGGTGTGGTAAAGTGGGGATCTGATGGAAGGTGTAAGTGCTCCACCTCAGCGAAACAAATTTCCTCCTCTCGCACTAGCGAAAAGGGCATAGACTCCCTCATTGTCTTTCCTGATACTGACAATAGGCTATGCCACCAACTTTACTATATATAAACCATCATCATCAGACATAGCAGGTTTAGCTAAATTGGTAAAGCATTTGCCTAGGAAACACGAGGTTTCAGTTTTGATACTGGCCCTTGACAACTTCGTGCTTGAGTAGCACAGCTAGGATCTGTGCGGTAAAGTGATAGTAGATGTAGTGCTCTACCTCAGATGCCAAAAACAATCTCCTTGGTCAAACACTAGTGAAAAGGGGATAGACTCCCTCACTGTTTGGCTGATACTGACAATAGGCCACTCCACTGGCTTATTTTTACTACAAGATAAAGCCTTTTTCCCATTCCTTCCATGATCACCTTGGATTGTGCTGATCTCTATGATTCTTATCAGCAATCTCTATTTTCTGTTTTATGCCAGGCACTTTTCCTACAGTGCCTGTTATTTCTTGGGCACCATTCTCTTTAACTTTTGGCATCATATGTTACTCTCCTTCCTAGCTAGAGCAACAGCAGGTACTGTTTATCAAAATGACCTGATTTGGCATTAAATGACCCAAAAAGGGTTGATATGCCAAAACAAAACAAACAAAAACAAACTTCTTAGCTAGATAGGTGGGGGGAGAGTCCCCGTGGCGTAGTGGTTAAGGTGCTGGATTGTGACATCCTAATAACCAAGTTTAAACTCCAGTCACTCTATTATGTTCACTTTTAAACTAATACCCTTTGGAAAGGTATGACCCCCCCCATCCATAGGTTAAATAGTACCACTATAGTTCTTCTACAAGGATGGCTTTGGCATAACCCATGAAGATTGATAAACTAAGAAAACAGACTCTTCCTAGTTACTCTCCTTCTTAGCTAGAGCAACAGCAGGTACTGTTTATCAAAATGACCTGATTTGGCATTAAATGACCCAAAAAGAGTTGATATGCCATAAAACAAAACAAACTGAAAACAACCTTCTTAGCTAGATGGGCAGAGAGAGAGTCCCCTTGGTGTAGTGGCTAAAGTGCTGGACCATGACATCATAGTAACCAGGTTTATTGCTTAATAATTGCTATGATATCTCTTACCTTGGTCTGCTCTCATATTCATAAATGTACAATTTTTTTTTTAGTTAATGTTTTTGAAAGATCAAATAAAAATACAAGAGGTTAACTGATGTTTTATGTTATTTGAATTTGTTTAAATATATTTCTAATTTTAGTAATTGAGCTTTATATTATGTATAGAAATAAAATAAATTGTTAAATTTTGTTATGATCCATTTAGTTTTGCTATTTGTTGAATTCAAAACTGCAGAATTTGAAGAAATGAAAAATAATTAGAATACTTCCAGGAATTTAAAAAAAAAAGAAAAAAAGAAAAAAAAGAAAAAAAAAAAAAAGAAATAGCTTATTTAAAATTCTGAAATTCACTAATACAAAAATTTGCATACGTTTTCATCATTAATTGAGCTTAACAAATATTTATTTAATAGCTGTAAATGTCCCGAACAAAATTATTTGAAAAGATAACTGGGTATTTATGTATTCACCCAACCCCTCTGCCATGAGCAGGATGTGACACAAGGTCAATCTTTAAACAGAGTAAAGTTGGTTTGAATTCAGAATTTTCCTTTGCTTCAAATGGTTGTCATACCAAGGCTAAAGAACCCACTTTGAGTATGTATTTACCCAACCACTCTGCACGAGCAGGATGTGACACAAGTCAATTTTTAAACAGTTTACCTTTGCTTCAAATGGTTGTCATACCAAGGCTAAAGAACCCACTTTGCCCTTACTTATGGGACTGAGTATGTATTTACCCAACCCCTCTGCCATATGAGCAGGATGTGACACAAGGTCAATTTTTAAGCAGAGTAAAGCAGGTTTGCATTCAGTTTTCCTTCTCCTAGACTGCTTACTTAACCAAGGTTTAAAAAAAAGTTGCCTCTATTATTCATTTATTTTGTCCAATGGAGGAGTGAGGCTCGCTCTGAAATATCGCATATGTCTACATCTATTTTTTACCATGCTTCATTATCTATAGCCTTTAATAAGTATATTTAATTTTTTCAATACTTTCTTTGATTTGTATTAGTTTAATTTACAGGTCATTTGATTGTCATTTATTATTTTTATTAGGTATTCATGTAATTATAGTTATATTTCGATGTGCTCAGCTAATTATTATTATATTAAAGCTGAGTGAATCAATGATTGTTTGCTAAAGGCTTTTTTCCTATTTAGTTTAATGACACAAAATACATCCCAAAATATTCCTTAGTTTTGGGATTAAGTTATGCTTGAAAAAAAAATCCATTTTATTTGGTTTTAATTAGTCGTAATTTGTAATTAGGTAAAAAACTCATCAGTCTCTTACTTCACATTTTGCCTGTCACTTCCCCCTCTTTATATATATCTTGATTAACTACTAGTGTATGAGATAGAAATTTACCTTCCCACTTTATTTCTATGTTAATTTTCAGCAGCTAACGGCTGGTTTATGTATACCATATAAATAAGGTGGGAAGGTAAATCTACCGCTCACACTCTCCAATCTCTCACAGAGAAGACTAACATATATAAGGAGTAGTTAATCAAGATATACATAGAGAGGGGGAAAGTGACAAGCAGGATGTGAAGTAAAAAAAACAGGTCAGTTTTTGACTTAATTGCAAATTTTAGCAAAATTATTTTAATATTCTTTTTCTTCTAATTCTCCATCTGTATTTATTTCTTGAAAAAATATAATTCGCTTTGCAAACTAACTTTCTTCTGATCACAATAATCTACCCAGAGCTCAATGGGTGACCCAATGGGCCATGTTTTTTTTTCTCGTAATTATATGAATACCATATATCCTCATGTATGAGTCAATCTTCTGTCTGGATTAACCCTTGATTTATGGTTATGAAATCATTAATTTATGAAGCCAATGTTTGCTTCTAATTCTTTCCATTATGTTTAACAGTCTTCTTGGTGTGACTTAGAATACACTGGCTGTATCTCCTGTAGAGGGGAAGACCCCCCCCCCCACCAAAAAAAGAGGGTGCCCTGGGTATGAGACTAAACTGCATCTGATGGCGAAGATCCAGTTTTGGAGTTCTGGAGAGTGTGGTATCACCCCTTCATTGCTATTATGCCCAGATCCAGTCTGACCCCGAGTGGTAGCACCTGTTAGTGTCCCATCTATGGGATGAATAGATTTTGTTTGAAAACTAGTAGTATTATATAGATATACTCAATACCATATGACTGCAAATTATTTGTATTAGTTGATTGATGCTATAATTGTTTACTAATGATTATTATTATTATTATTATTTTTATTATTATTTGAAACCATGTAACCGTGTGCAAACAAGTGATTATTATTAAATAGAGATCTTTTTAACATTATTATTATTAGATAGGAATACTTAATGTCATATAACTGTGTACAAACAAATTATTATTATTATTAAATAGAATAGTTACTTGAAACCATATAATGTTTATAAGAATACTTGAAATCATATATTATGGTCAAGTCACACTGAAAGTGCCAGTTCTTGCTAATTACCAAAGTTAAGAAGCCATAAGTCTGTACTTAATTGGGTGACCAACTAATCAACCGCAGGTACTGTAAGCAACCTTAATTCTTTGTTTATCAAAATGATTTGGCATTAAATGACCCAATTAACCAAACAACCTTGAAACCATATAACTGTGCAAAATATTTGTATCAGATAACCCACAAGAGGTTGATATGTCATTAAACAACCAAATAAAATCATTGTCTGAATTTTTACCATATAAAATTATTATTAATGGACAAGTTGACATCAGTTTTTTTTTGTATGGTGTATTTCTAACTCACACTATTGTGTGTCACTAAATAATATAACCACAGGCTGTTGAATTTGAAAACCTAACATTATTTGACTTCAGTGTTTTTATTGCTAAAATAAAATGTTAATGCAAATTTTAAGGTCTAAATTATTTTATTGGGAGAAGTGTTTTGCATGTGATTGCAGAAGTTTTAAATTAGCCAGTGACATACACTTGTGCTCTCACTTTTGCCAACAAATTTTGCTGACAAAATAATGCTGATAACATGCAGTCACTTTCTTTGCTGTTATAGTAAGTAGACCACTACTCAGTTCTTCACTAGTAACTTATGCCCTATTGACTCATCCTCTGCAAAGGGGTAAGACCACTCACCAAAAAGGGGTGTCTCTGATGGCAAGACTTTAGTTTTTGGAGCTCTGGGGAGTATAGAGTATCTCTTTACTGCTATTACTCTCAAGTCCACTTAGACTTGGAGTGATAGTATTTGGTAGTATTCCATAGGTCAAATAGATCTGTTTAAAAAATTATTCATATTTGTATTAGATAGGACTGTGTGGCTCCCCTAATTCTTAAGAAACAACTGCACAAAAAATGTTAATGTGGACATATAATGAATGTGATTCCCTAACCTCTTGGCATAAAATAACCCTAGATGTGTTGACTTGCTGTTAAAATCAACCAATCAAATCTTAGTTTATAAATTTTATGTTGAATCAGAATGATTTTTTTTTTTTGTTTGTTAGATTTAAAAAATTGTCTTAGCTATAATTCTTTATTCTAAATGGATTACTATTTTTTAATTTTTTTATTATCTAATTAGTTTTTTTTCAAAATATTTTAGATAATGATAAAGATAAAAGGATCATTATATCATACAAACCAATAAGAAATGCATATTGCATATTTACAATGTTAGAATAACTTGATAAAAATGTTTGCTTTAGATATATATATATAAGGAGTAAGTAAGTAAAGTAATGTCGTCGGGGCGGCCTAAAGTCGGTATCAGCCAGTCAGCGAGGGAGTCTATCCCCTTTTCAATAGTGCTAGACCAAGGAGATTGTTTTTAGCATCTAAGCTGCAGCGCCACACCTACCATTATCTCCTTATTTACCGCACAGATCCCTGTGCTACTCATATGCTGAGTTGGCGAGGACCGGTATCGAACTAGGAACCTTGTGGTTTCTAGCCGAACACTCTACCGACCGAGCTAAAATCTACAATAAATATTTTTCTACAAATATATGATATATATGGAAAGTTTGAAAAAGTTTATAAGGAGTTTATAAGTGATGAAAAATGTATTAGTGAAATATCATATCCATTTGTTCACATATCTTCATATATATCTGTTGTGAAGGCAACTAGCTAATGAGATTTTTTTTATTTGGGAGATCTTGCATTTTGGTAGGAGCGTGTCTCAAATTAGCTGTGACTGCCCAACCTGCTTATTTGTTTATTCAGGTGTTTGTGTCACCCCAAGTCTGCCAAGCTTATTTCAGTGTAGGGTATTTGGGTTTCATGTTAAATTGAAAGGAAACTTTTAAATTACATCTAAAACTCTAAGTATATTTTTCCACAAAGAAAGGTAATATAATTTAAATTGATAAAATAAAAATAAAGAATGATAGCTAAAAATTGCTATTTTCTTTTTTTCCCCCTGGAAGTTTCTTGCCGATATAGATTTTTAGAAAAATAATTAATCTGTTAATATAGGCAGTAATAAGAATTCAAGCAAAATCAATTTCAGTCTTTTTAATTAGTGAATTCCACTGTTAATTAATAATGTTAATTTTTAGAATAATTTTTCTTGTTTAAAAGGTTATGGTTCATGTTATTATTAAAACAGTAGTAAATTTGACCACAGACTGTCTGTCTACTTTGGAAAGTGAAATATTATTAGTATTCTTTAAGAATATAAAATGCTTACTGTCTTGATTTAAGGCCTCTCTTTTTGGGTGAGAGTGTCCTTGTACATCAGAGAAGAAAGAGAGAAAGAGAGAGAGAAACAGAAGAGAAATAAAGATAAATATATTTTAACAATTTTTACAAAAGTAATGAAAATAACATGTAAATATTTAAAACATATACATGTATTTTATTCTGAGCAACAAAAATTGTTAGTATCAAGTAACAAAAAAATATTTTCTTTAAGAAAACTATAAGACCTTATTCTTCAGCAACAAAATTTTTGATAATTTCTGTCGTTATATTTTGGCGTATTATTAGATGTTTGATAAAATGGCTGTTTGAACTGATCAACACCTATGATGAGTCAAAAGTCTTGCAATATTTTACTCTGTGCTAGTTTGTGGCTGTAGGATTTATTTGGACACAGATCAGTACTCAGATGTATTGAAAGTTAAATCTGCCCTGAGAATACCAGAGTGAATTGGTTAGTGCTTTATATAGCAGGCTGGGATGTTCCATTCTGCAGCTTGGGCAAGCCTATTCTCTGGGTTCTGATTGGCTGCTAGGTTTAGTCTGGATTATATGTCGGGGTGGGCCTAATGTTGGTATCAGCAAGACAGCCTATCCCCTTTATACTAGTGCTAGACCAAGGAGATAGTTTTTGTGTCTGAGGGGGAGCACCACACTTACCACCAACTCCTCACTTCACCGTACAGATCCCTGTGCTACTCATTTGCTGAGATCAATATATACCCACCTCAAGACTGTTATAGGAGTTGGTACAGGGTATGTATTTGGTTACAGCTTTCCTGCCTTTGTCTGCCAACTAGACATTAGCTTGGAACCTTCTTGCAAAGGTGAGTATCCTACCTTTATTCTACAGCTGCATGCACGTATTGACCCATCCTGTTCACCATGGGTAGGATGTAACACAATGTCGCAAGTATGGGGCATCCAGTGAGGATTGAACTCTCTATTCATTTGTAATGGATCTGTGAGACTAGTTTGCTAACTATTACAGCATGGTGGAATGTCTTCTTTTATACTAAGTAGATATTTACCTAACCTGTTCGCTACGGGTATGATATGACACAAGGTCATGAGTATGGGACATCCAGCGGGGATCAAAATCTCTATTCAATAGTAAATGATCTGCGAGACTAGCTTGCTAACTACACCATGATGGGATGCCCTCTATCGTGTGACATGTATATCACAAGACTGAAGCAGTTCAAGCTGTTGTAGGTATCCATTGTGGTTGGTGGTGTTGAAGGAGTTGGTGCACTAAAACATTGTGAATTGTTTCACTCTGTTGTGATTTGAAAGCTGCATAGATGAATGTACAATTAGTCTCATTCAGGAACTTATGCTTTACAAGTTGCAGAAGCAACCAAAAACATTTGTTGTGTGAAAGGTGAAGGCGCAGTTGATCATAGTACAATAACAAGATGTGTCAAGAAATTTCTCACGGGTTGCAAAAACCTTGACAATAAAGCAAGGTCAGGTAGGCCCAAAACCATGGGTTCTGAGTCCATGCTCCAAGTCATAGATGAAAATCTGGTGAGTAGCACTTGGAGAGTATCAGGCGAGTTTAGCATCTCACATTCCAGTGTTTGTCATTTTCATGACCACAGATCTGGAGCTGCTGAATCGTGTTCCAAGCCATTAGTGCATATCTCATGAGTAGCACTTGGAGAGTATCAGGCAAGCTTGGCATTTTACAGTCCAAATGTGGTTTGTCATCTTTATGACCTCAGCAAAAGAATCTGGACTTGCTGAATTGTGCTTCATGTTACCAAAATATTGTAAAAAACTTTTCTCAACCTAATATTAGACACATCTATACTAAACTGACCAATTCTCATATTTAAAAAAAAATATAACTGTATCTATACAGGACACACTACCCCCGCCCCCCAAAAAAAAGAAGTCAAAAGTTAACTCAAATTCATGGTACACTTTATATGAAGAAGGTCATGGTTCACTGAGATACATTAAGAAACAAAATTTTATATCTAATTTAATTATATAGTCCAAACAACCATTTTTCCATACTGACCTCTTTCAAAATTGCATAATATTTGCATACAATTAACATTTTGATTGATTCAAATGTTTACTGATTACATTGTTTTTATTGATTTGTTATTTCTCTTATCAATACTAAGTATTTTATCTATCTGAATTTTTAATATAAGGCTTGATAATTAGTATTATTTATTTTTTTTTTTACTGTTGTCCTTCCCCTTATTGTTATATACACAATGTTTTAGCTGATGTGCCTTCTGGCTTTCTGCAAGTGGAACTCTCAGAGAACTTTGGAATCATCATGTTAAATAAGAACAATCTACCCCGGTGGATTAAACAAAGGGTTTAGTTCAAAGTTCCAGGAAGGCTCTCTCTAGTTCAACAAGAAACACCTGAAGAAGGCCAGAGGGCACTTTGGCTGAAACGTTGTACATATAACAATAAAGATGAAAACAGAATCTTGGAAAATTTAAATAATACAGAATTTTGGCTATTTTTTTTATTTGATATCTTTATCTCCAAGAAGAAATTTTTGATCAACTTAATGGCAAGAAATGTTTGGAATACTTTTCATCGTTTTGCATTCAAGTCGTTAACTTCAACCAACAATGGTTTCATTTTTATACATTAGTCCTCATATGAAGTCATTAATTTCATTTACTCACTAATGTAACAAAGTGAATTGACTTTTTTTTGCACAACTACAATAATATATGAGAATCTCTTAACCACATACACAAATACAAAGATCCTGATACACAAGAAGCAAGCAGAACACTTAGCTTGTTAACTTTTCATTCTTTTTAATTCAATATTTATTAAAAGTAGTTCTTTTGTTAATGGGATATAAAGTCTTAGTCTCTTTAGTATTTGTTATGCTTGCCAATTTATAACTGTAAACAAATATTTAAATTTGATGGTAAAAAAAATCACTTGCTCATGACAAATGATTTAACCCATACCAGACAAAATTTATTTGGAAATGTTAGCAGTTTTACTATATATCAAAGTTAAGTCAGAAATATATCTGAAACAAATTTATTTAACATTAGCAAAAGTACCCGGTCCATAACTGTACTAAAGGCATTTTAGGAACACCAGGAAATGAGAGAGAAAGGACGAAGAGAAGTCAATTTTAACAATAAAAGAAGCAAAGAATTCACATATTTAAATATTTGATTATTTTAGGAATTGTTTGTTTACATTTAAAATATATTTTTAAAAGATGTAACCTTAGACTTGTCAGTGGTTTGAAATATAATTCTATTTTTTTAAAGACTAGTTTTTGTACATATGAAGAAATTTGAAGAGTTCCACAAATTTATTGATTTTTAATTATTTAAATATATTTTTAAAAGATGTAAAAAAGATGCCAAAATATATTTTTAAAAGATGTAACCTTAGACTTGTGAGTGGTTTGAAATATAATTCTATTTTTTTAAAGACTAGTTTTTGTACACATGAAGAAATTTTAAGAGTTCCACAAATTTATTTATTATTAATTATCTAAATATATCCTTAAATCAGTAAAAATTAAAAACTAAATTTTGTACTTTTCCTTATTACAAACATATTAAAACATATGCACAATTTTAATGCTCAATGACATCTCTTTTCTGAGTTATAAATCAACATGTACATACCAAAACAGACATGACTTCTTTGTATGTAATAACATATAACATATGAAACTGATTGGTTTTTATTAGGTCTTTATCATAAGAAGGGTTTTACAGATCTAAATTTTTAAATACATATTTTTAATCAAACCAAATTTTATTGCACTTGATGGAATTACCCAGTGATGCTGATAGCTTTTTGATTTAGTGCATCCTGGGACACACATATTTGCTTTGAAGGTGCCCCTGTGAAATTTTATGGGTCCCAACTAAAGCCGTCCTTGTAACCTATCCTGTGTAATTCATTTGTAAGAAACTATTGAAATGTATTTACAGATAGCTTGAAATAGTGAGGGAAGATAAAAGTAAATAACTGGGATGCATGGATACGATTTTACTGCGTCCTTTTAGATTTTTGTGCATCAGGGACACAGGATGTGTACCTATCAGCATCTCTGATTATCTTTTAGTTCTTATAATTCGGAATCATCAACATTGTAAATGTCTTGAAACATTTTTGTCATTCATCAGATTTGAAGTATTACAGACAAAAAATAAACATGCAAATATTTTTATATCTTTTTTTATTGTAGTAGTTAAATTGATTTGGGTTCCTTTTTTTTTTTTTTTATTTTTTATTCCAGACAAAAAATAGATGTATTGAATACACGCATAATTTAGATACCCTTCAACGACAACTTGGTATTATTAGATTTGGTTGTAAATAAATGGGTGTGTTCAGCTAGTAAGCTATGGCCTGTGTCTGGAAAGAGTTAAGTATATTCAGTGCATCTCAGGGAAAAGAAACAAAAATACTCTAAGTTTGAGAAAGTAGAAATTACACAGAAATATATTTTCTGCATTTCTATGTGTTCTTGTTCTTCAGCATTAACCCTTCATCTACCACTACCTTCCACAATAGCATGGTGAAATGGTCGACAGACTAATATCATATCACTGATCCTTTTCTACTGAATAGAAGTGTATTCATTGAATTATTATTATTTTTTTAAAACTGTAAACTAATTTCTAAGAGCTGACGATTTTGGATGTTTTCCGGGGATCAGGTGGTTTGGGGCACTCAGGTAGATAAAGGTTTAAAAAAAAAAAAAAAAAGATAAATAAAAGCCCAAAAAACAAACTTGATCTCTTTTTAATACTGCAAATTCATTTTAAAAGTGAAACTGAATTTCATGATATTTTTACAACTTGTCTTTCTTCATCTTCTACAAATCCTATGTTACTGTGCAGCAACATTAGTTGAAACTAAGACAAGAAGATGAATTATTAATGAAACATTATGAATTTCAGTTCACCTCATTTCCTGATAAAAAAATCAAATGGTTACATAAGTGTAAAAAAATAGAAAAAAAAAAAGGAAGAAATTGTAAAACATTATGGATTTTACAAGAAGGATGATTACAATGTTGTTTTTCTGAATTTTTGAGATGAGGCTTGATAATTAGTATTATTTGGATTATTCGGACTATTATCCTCATCTTTATTGTTATCTGTACAACGTGTCAGCCGATGTGCCCCCGGACTTCTTCAGGTATTTCTTGTCGGACTCGGGAGCCTTCTTGTACAGATAAAAATAAAGATGAGGACAATAGTCGGAATAATCCAAATAATACTACAATGTTGTTCTTTTACATAAAACCCATGCTCTTGAAATGCCACCAAACAAGTAGATTTATTAATCCTCTATTTTCAGAATGATTCATATTACCAATATGGAAGAAAAAAAAAGTTTTCAAATAAATTTAGCATAATTCTTCAATACCTGATTTCTATTGTTCTTGTACCTGTTATTATCAGAGTATGGTTGGTAAATATATTAAAAAAAAAAAAAGTAAAGTCGTCGGGGCGGCCTAAAGTCGGTATCAGCCAGTCAGCGAGGGAGTCTATCACCTTTTCAATAGCGCTAGACCAAGGAGATTTTTTTTTGGCATCTAAGGTGGAGTGCCACACCTACCATCAGCTCCTTACTTTACCGCACAGATCCCTGTGCTACTCATACGCTAAGTTGGCGAGGACCGGTATCGAACTAGGAACCTTGTGGTTTCTAGCCGAACGCTCTACAGACTGATCACTAATTAGGACTGAGCCTATTCTAGTAGTGACCACCCAAAAGCAGAGTTTAATAGGTTTGAATTCAGAGTTTCCCTTCTAGATTGGTTGCCTATTTACCCATAGCTATAGGGAGAGTAGTTGGATTCATACCTTTCCCAAGAGTATTAGGTTCAGGATTTGAACTCAAGTCCATTTCTTACAATTCTAACCATTACACCACGGTCTCCAACCATATATCAAATGATATTAAGTTTTTAAATCAAGCATGAGAATCTTTATCTCATGTGTATCCTAAAAGAAAATATTGCTAAGAAACATGAAACTCAAGTTTCATATGAATAAATATTCTTAATTTATCTAAAAAATTATTTACTAATATCCTGCAGTTTAAATCATTATTAGGTAAAATGTATAAATATTCATTTATGTAGAATAATCATACTAAGTCCAATTACCGTCGAACTGGCAAGACAAGACATCAAGCAGTTGTAACTGAAATACGATTCTGGTTTGCTGCAAAGACTACTGCAAAATGGCAAGATTTATGGAGCCTCAGAGGATCCTACAAACCAAGCAGCCAATCAGGACTCGGAATGGAATCCCCCAAATGCCTGAGTGGACTGTTCTGAACTCCCATAAGTACCAGTTGTCTTGACACTGGTTCAGTTGGGCTTGGCCAGTCACATTGTTCAAACCAATAGTAGACTGACTGACTGACTGACTTACTTCAATAATTTAAATAAATTTTTGAATTTATGTACAAAGTATACCAAAATATGTTTTGTTGCTTCTAAAGTGTACCATCAATAAGAAAAAATTGGAAACTACTATTCTTGGGGATGGGGAGTATAAATTGATTTCACCATGTGCTCGGTTCCATTACCAGAAATTTTGAACAAAATATCATCTATTGTGATGTTGTTTTTTTTTATGGCCTGCCAAAATCAATTTAACAATTATGATCTCCAATTATATAAGACACAAAATATAGTTCTACAATCATTTAAAAAAACTTTAGATGTAGATTCAGTATCAATGTTTAAAGAGTCAATTGTATTTCAAAATCATTCTAAACAGATTTATTTTACCCATAGATAGGACCATAACAAGTACTATCACTCAGACCTATATGATTGTTCTGGCCCTATTGCCCCCCCCCTCCTTATCATATACGTGCTAGAAGGCGGTGGCTGAGGGTCTTCATGTCCTGGGTATGACATTAAACTCTATCTGATAGTGAGTTTCCAGTTCTGGAGGTCTGGGGAATGTGGAGCACCCTTTGATCACCATTGCTCCCAGGTCCACTCTGACTCGGAGTGGTAGTACCTGTTAGGGTCCCCTCTATGGGTTGAATAGAAAATTTGTTTACAAAAAAAAAAATGAGTTTAAAAAATTTTCTTCTAAACTATTGCTATGAATCTTTTAAAACTTTGCCAGCATTAAATGACCTTCCGTGGTTGATATGCCGTAAAACAAAACGGCCACTCAGAGTCAGAGTGGACCTTGGAGTAATGGCAATGAAAGGATGACACCACACTCCTTTGGGCTCTAGAACTGTAGCCTCACCACTGGATGTAGTTTAGTGTTATAACCAAGACAGAAGATGATGTTTAACAGAGGACATAGTGAGCAAGCAGCTGAGTCAACCACTCTCCAATATCTAGTTTAGCTATTTCAGTGCTAATGGATAAAACTATTATCCTCTTTGGGAATCTTGATAATTTTCAGTCAAGACAAGAAAATAGGAAAAAATAATCACCACATTATTAACTATAATATTGATAATCATAGATTACTGTTGTATCTGATTTGGCAATGCTGGTTTTCTTGCAGTTCTATAATCATAATCTGGAACTTTGGGGGCTCAGCTGCGTTGTTCCATGATCGGCCACATTCCCTTCCTCTTTACTCACTATATTGAATACTTTTAACTGATCAACAAATGTTACATAGAACCCTTTGTTTTGGATCCCAGCACTTTTCTTGGACTTGCCTAAGAACAAACACCATATGTGTGGTGCTCCTGTTGGCTCAGAAGCCTCACTGGAAGTTGATTTTCAGCAATGATGGTGTTGTATACTGGATCATACAGTATTCAGTATACTAGTACATTCAAACTACATGTGCCCCAGACATATAGTAACTTGCAACAGAGTGCTAAAAACTCGAGATAGACAGTTCGCGTAACCTTTGCAGTCTCAGTAATCACTCCGATGTTCACAGACAGCCGTGTATAAATAGTCCTGGACCAGCGCATTCACTCTCTACGCAAGGTCTGCCAGGCTAGTCCACAAGACTTTTGTTGTATAGTTGTTCCTTAAGAGAATTTTTTTGCACACAGTCCTATCAAATATGAATTATTTCTTAACAGATCTATTTGATTAATAGATGGGACCCTAACAGTTATTACCATTCTGGGTCAGAATGGACCTTGGTTTAATGGTAGACTGACTGACTGACTGACTTCAATAGTTAGCCTCTACACTATAGTAACTCACCCTTTAATAAAATAGAGAACATTTTTAGAGTGCATCTAAAGTATTTTTTAATGAACCTTTACTACAAAGTTTATTTCATATATACATCTGAATAATTTTAATGGCATCTCAAACTGTCACGTGTTATTCTATGCCTATAGGTTAGGGAATCACCTTCATTGTATGTTCATATTTACTTTTTGTTGTATACTGCATCATACAGTATTCAGTATACTAGTACATTCCACTACATGTGCGCCAGACATATAGTAACTCGCAACAGAGTGCTCAAACCTCAAGGTAGATGGTTCGCATATCCTTTGCAGTCTCAGTAATCACCCTGATGTTCTCAGACAGCCGTGTATAAATAGTCCTGGACCAGTGCATTCACTCTCTATGCAAGGTACACCAGGCTAGTTCTCAACTGGTGGGTAACAGTCTGTTGTCTCCTCCTTTGAAAATACCTGCCGGGTTACGCCCAAGGACAAAAGGCACAGTCACACACAAGAGGATGAATCACAATACAATGCCATCAAACCCTGACTATGCCTGCCTACCTGTCCTGCATCGGCCTTATCAGCCACAAACATGCCTGTAGTCAATGTGGATACCCACTAAAGGCCAGATGAACACAAAGTCCTTTTAATGTGGGTAGCCATGCACAAACCGAAGCTCATGTAAAAGGCCAGTGCAAAAAATGTGTGGTCCTGTAGGCAATCCCCTTTTTAGGGCACCTCAGGCATGGGGCAATAAATCTGACCTTGCCCCTTTTAGGCAAGGGACATGCTGCCTTGGGGAGGGGGATGGTCACCTGGGACCATGCAATATATTTCACCTCACTTGCCGGATTGGAAGCCGAGAATATGTATACAAAAGTGAATTATAATATTTAAAAAAAAAATGAAATTTGCATAATAGACTCTTTCATATTAAATTCAAATTCAAATTTAATTTCAATTTTTTTCAATTCAAATAAAATATATTTCATATTCAGTTTGTATTCAAAAAATGAAAATGTTGGCTTATTTCTAGTATATAAGCCGTGTTGCAATCTACCACTTAAATTTATAGACTAAACGAGGTCACGTGGTTTAAACTTAAGCCAATCAACAGCCCGAATACGTGGTTGGTTAACTACTTAATTGGCTGATATTGACAGATGTCTATTTGTACTCATTGACCAAGGACCTGCAAGACTGAGGAACACTAAGGAGCAACCAAAGGATTCTTCACTAAGGATCGCACTCTGTTTAACACAAAGGATCTCTGCTGGACAGCACTCATGCTTGAAACCTAAAGATGGCCACAAAAATTGTAACAATATTTTCTTAATAGACACTTTAAAATAATGTTAACAGATGTGAGAAAAATAATTTTTTGCAATTATTTCAGTGTGAACTAATATTATCATTATAGGATGTTTTAACTCTTTTGCAGACAGTGACATTTTTGTTGCCAACGGTACATAGGCAGGGTAACATTTTGGGTATTATCACATAAATGCATCTTGGCCTCCTACCCTAAAAAATGCTAAGTGGTGCCTGCTGAAAATCCAACCCATGCTACTATTGAACTCCCTAGCTGTTTGAAGGCATTTTTCCTGAAAAGTTAATGCGATATGAAACCCATATTTTTACCCTCCCCACAAGTCTTTTCTTGACAAGTAAATGTAAATATTTTACCCTTTTTAAAGTATTTTTTAAGCGGTTTGAAGGCATTTTATCGACAGATAACTTTTTTTTAGTGGTTTGAAGGCGTTAAAAGTAAGCCACCACCCAGGGTTTTTATCAACAAGTAAATGTAAATATTTTACCCACACTTAGAATATCTTTTTTTTTTTTTTTGGTACTTTCATTTTATTTTAATTCAAAACAACTGTCTCAAATTTTTAAATAAATATGACTGAGTTTCGAAAATAAAAACAATCAATACATTATTAAACTAAAAATAAACGCCTTCAAACAGCTATGGAGTTCAATAGTAGTGGGGGTTGGATTTTCAGCAGGCACCGCTTAGCGTTTTTATGGGCAGGAGGCTAGGATGCATTTATGTGATATGCACTGAAATTTTGTTTTATCTATGTGCAAAAGCATTAAACTTGAACATATATTAAAAAAATCTACTATTTATTTTCCTAACCAAATGCAAGTTCAAATCCCTGGTCTCCCAGGCTGGATTAACATAAGGTCTTCTTTATGTGAGAAGTCATGTACAAACCGCTCATGTGATGGCCAGTGAAAAAAAATGCATGGTCCTATCAGCATTCCCCTTTTAGGGTGCCTCAGGCACTGGTCAATAAACTCGGCCTTGCCCTTTTTAGGCAAGGGAGCAGGTGCTTCCTGGTGGGACCACACCTGTTACTTTCCCTCACTCTGACCAGAAGACGATGCCCCCTTTCATTCACAGCATCATCAATTAATTTTTCTACTAGCTGATTATACAATTAAAATGTATCTTAATGGAATATAAAAAAAAGAAATATTTGACTCTTTAAAAAAAAAAAACAAAAGAAAAGAAATACTTTGAACAAAAAAAGATTTTTAAGCATTTGAATAAACACCAGTAAATTTTCACTTGCTTATTCATACATGATTTTTTAAAAGCATTTTAAAACCAATATTTTTAGCTAACAAAATATGAAAAGTAAAAGAAAACTGAAAGAACAAAGCTAGTTAAATTGGAAATTGGTATATTACAAAATATTAGGAAAAAAATAAACAATTTCTATCTACAGGGACTTTCAATGAACCAGTAAGACATAGAATGGCTTAAAATTTGAATTTAGCCTTTCATATATATATATATATATATATATATATAGTGTTTGTGTGTGTGTGTGTGTGTGTGTGTGTAAACTGTACAAGAAAATGCAACCAGTGATTTCTGATAGAAATGACTTAACTCATCTGCTTGATAATAATTATACTTTGGTATACAAAAATGACAAAAACTAATTACTCAAATATATATGTATGATATATCATTTAACTTAGTGAATTTTTTGACTTGATATCTATTAAGCATAGATTAGTACAATGCAAGTGCAGATAATTACATTTTATGACAATTTTTCAAGTAAAGAGACTTTGCTTGCCTAGTTAATCACTATTCAAAATCCTTACTTTTACCTAGGATTGAACTATGACCACTAGCACCCATGGAAAATATATATATTTACCAACCCCTCCGCACGAGCAGGATGTGACACAAGGTCAATTTCTTAAGCGGAGTTTAACAGGTGTGAATTCAGAGTTTTCTTTCTCCTAGACTGGTTACCTAGCAATGGTTCAAGAGCCCAGTCTGCCCAGCTATTTACCCATAGCTGGAAGGAGAATTGGATTCATACCTTTCCCAAGGGTATTAGCACCATGTGAAATGCAAACAGCTTCATCCAGGAATTGAACTCGGGTTAATGAGTCTATTTCCTACAAGTCTAAACATTAGACCACACACCCCATGAAAAATATATATCTATTTCAACCAGGAGAGGCAGGTCCCAAGTGGATTGTTTGACTTAGAACTTTATTAATTTAGGTTTCTACTATGAATTTAGATTACACTTATAATCATGAACAATATTATGTATATTAACTATTAACATCCTGTACCGCCTCATTCCACCCATCCGAAAGTCTCATTCATTTTCCTAATCTACCCCAAACGATAGCCTTTGTTTAAATGTAATATTAAACATATTTAGAAGTCTTTGATTTAAGGGAAATAACAGGTAACTTTAAATGCAAAAGTCATTTTTAGCCATTTTTTTTTATATATCCTTATAGGAATGCTCTGGACTTAGAAAATTCTCAACAGGATGTTAAGAGTTAAAGACATTATTGCCAAATAAGACAGACTAGGTTCTCTGAACTTGGTTGTCCATCAGTCTAAAAGAAAGACTACTCTAAATTAAAAACTAGAAACTGGAGTCCCTGAAGCAATCTAATATTGTCTTCAGTCATGTTTTGGAAAATCCTTCGACAATACTGATGCCAAGCAGTATTGGTCTTGGCCTTTCTATGGTGGCAGAGATAGAGAGAGAGGTGGGAGACTTGCTGCATGAGCAACTCTTAATCTTGCTCAGGCCTACATCCAGATTGAGGTGCAAATCTGTTTTCCCAAAACTTAATGTCACTAACTGCCATTTACATCATGTCAGTATACTTCGAAAGAAAGAAACTTTTTTTCTTGGTTTGAAAAATGAGTTTAATCTTTCCTAGATAAATTTACACTAACTCAGCACTTCAAATAGAACTCCACATATATACATATATATATATGCTCTTAAAATGCGGTAGAGCTCTCTCTATTGTTTACAGATTTGATCTCTCTGGTGATCATAAAAATATATACACCGATGTATGTATTTATCAGCTAAAACACTGCTCTTTAATGCCAGCTGCCGACGGCTGAGAGGTTAAGGAACCAGGCTGATGAAAAGTCAGCCAGGTTTCGCTCCTGGCCAGAAGTAGTTGCTGTCTAGCCACACTGATGAGACATGAAACATCAATACACTGTGTCAGTGGATGACTTATATATATATATATATAAGCTCCTCAGCATGAGTAAGATGTGACACAAAATAAATTTCTTAAGCAGAGTTTAACAGGTTTGAATTCAGTGTTCCTTCTCCTAGACTGGTTGCCTATCCAAAGTCTAAAGAGCCCAGTCTGCTTTCCTATTAACCCATAGCTGGATGGAGAATACTTGGATTCATACTTTTTCCAAGGGTATTAGCACTATAGGAAATGTCCACTTCCATCCATGATAACCGTTACGCCCTGAGCGCCAGTCTACAGCTGAAGATTAACAAAAAATATAAATAAATTTTTTTTTGTATATCTCACTTTTCAAGAAAAATATTCAACGAATTAGATATATTTTTTTGAACAAGTGATATATGGTAAGGGAAAAATAAATCATTTCCCAACTGTAATGTTTCTATTAAATACATGTACAGACTTATGCAGTGTTTTATTGATATTTCAGTGATGCTGATAGCTTTTTGATTTACTGCGTCCTGGGATGCACACATTTGCTTTGAATGAGTCCTCAGGAAAATTTATGGCTCCCAACTAAAGCCGTCTAACTCCTACCTTGTAACCTATCTTGCGTAATTCATTTCTAAGAAACTATTGAAATGTATTTACAGTTAGCTTGAAATGTTGGGGGAAGGAAAAAGAAAAACACTGGGATGCATCCTTTTAGATTTGGGATGCGTCCTTTTAGATTTTTGTGCATCAGGGATGCAGGATGTGTACCTATCAGCATCTCTGATATTTATAAAAAATAATTTGGACTTGATGGAAAAGAAACCTAACAACTAGCAAAAAAATGAATAAAAAAGTTTTGTATTCAGATGTATTAGTTTATTTTCCTTGTTTAATGACATATCAACCTTCATGGGTTATTTAATACCAAAGCCATCCTTGTAGAAGAACAGTAGTGGTACTATTTAACCCATAGATGGGGTGATGAGCTAGTTCATACCTTTACCAAGGGTATTAGTCCAAAAGTGAATGTATTAGCATGACTGGAATATGAACTTGTTTACTCTGATGTCACAGTCTATCACCTTGGCCACTACGTTATGGTGATTCCTCTCAAATGTATTTCTCTGTTATCTTTGGAAATAATAATTGTCATTTTCTAGACTTAGCTTAGTTTGGCATAAGGCCAAGAGTATGAGGAACTCATTGAGAATCAAACTGATTATGGTCTGCTAACAAAGCTAGTTACCCATTGCATCACACAATGCACTCTTTTAATTATGAAAATAAAAATATTTTCTTTATAATCACTAGTTGCAAGTTCTTCGTTAATTTAGAGAAAATTAAATTCTTTCCAATTTGAAATTGATCTCACACATTTTTGCTGATGCAGATATATAAATGCTTTTCATAATTGTACAACGACCCCCCCTCCCCAAAAAAAAAAAAAAAACAAAAAAAACAAGTAGACCAGGTAAGGGTAACACAAAGCCAAATGTTTTTAGAACTTATTTTTCTGATGCCGGCAACATTGGGAGACAAGATAAGTTTTGGCCCATTTACCAAAACTTTTCTTGTTCCTCAATGATGGTTTGGTTTGGTTTCTTTAATGGCATTTCAACCTTTGTGGGTTATTTAATACCACAGGCATCTTTGTAGAAGAACAGTAGTGATATTATTTAACACATTGTTGGGCATTCCCCAATGATTAAGTTTTAAAAAAAAAATTGGCTTTGACTTACTCTTGCTGAACTTTTAACCTGAAAAAAGGTTAAAGAAACTGAAATCACAATCAAAATGATTTTAATCCAAAGTAGCATTGTTTGCATTTGTAATTGGTTCATGCTAAAATTAGATAGGCATTCAAATATATTATAGTAGTTCTATGAATAGTAAATTTAATTTTTTTTTTTTTTAAATTTATTTTGGCACAAATTCTTCATCTCTTAATACAAAGTGCAGCAGAAATACTCTCACATTTTAAACTGTCACCTGTGGGGTACAAGTAAATTTAGACAAGTGGTAATTATAGCTTCATCTAGCTAATGGTTAAAAAAACAAACATTTGTAAGACATTAGCTTGATGAAGCTAGCATTATCAGTTTCCTAAGTTAACTTGTACCCACAGGTGACAGTTAAAAATGTGTGTGTGGGGTTATTTCTGCCACACCCTGTGTAACAGATAACAAATAACTCTTGTCAAATGCATTAAAATAAAAGGTCTAAAGCAATTAAATGCAGAAGATCATGCACTTCCTAATTGCTTATATATATATATATATATATATATATATAATAAAATAAAATAAATATATAAAGGTTTTACATATCTATTTATTAAGTGTCAAAGGAACATTCATAACCATATTGGTTTCATGCGATGCAATCATCAGGTGAAGATTGGATTATCCAATCATACACATTCCATGTCTATTGATTTTCTGAATTTTTTTGAAAATTTTTCGATTTTCCTTGCATTTGAAACATCTTCACCTGATGATTGCATCGCATGAAACCAATATGGGCGTGAATGTTCCTTTGTCACCTAATAAATAGATATGTAAAATCTTTATATATTTATTTTATTATATTATATAACAGCTCTATTTTATATTGAGCACACTACCAATAATACTGCCTTTGGTACGCCATTCCAGCAAAAGCTAAAACAGTGACCATCTCACACTATATATATATATCTGGCGGCCTTTACATATATACATAGGCATGTATTAAAATCAGTTAAAAATCCTTGTTCTAGTCTGTAGGTATGCTGATGGCCGAGTGGTTAGGAAGTCTGACTGATGATAAATTGATTGGGTTTCCATAGTAGCTGGAAGTAGCTTGCTAATGTCTAGCCACACTAAAGAGATGTGATATGTTGAAACATGGTGTCTGTGGATGACTATATATATATATATATATATATATATATATATATACATGCATACACACACATTCTTCTTATCAACCTTTTGAGATTGTATCCAGTTAAGTAAACTACAAACGTTAACTAAGTAAATAGTAATAATGTGATACTATCACAAGAATAAATTATAATTGTATTGGGAGGCATGTTTAGTGTAATGGTTATTGCTGTATGAAATGGACTTGGTGATCCAAGTTCAAATCCTGGACCATGCTGTTTAGCATTTACTTAGTGTTAATTATACATGGATCTACTTGTCCTTATGTCCCTTAGTTTTGAATTCAAATTTTTTCCTTCTCCTAGACTGGTCTACCTACTTGTTTATTTAATAGTTATCTCCCTTGGAATTAGAGATATCAGATTGAGTGTGAACACACAGTTATCATCAAATTGAAATTTGGTTTAAAAATTACTTTATTGTCTAAGTTAGAACCTTAACACTATTGTGCTAGCAGAAATCTTGCTACAATGTGCTATTTTTGCTGTTACAGTAATATACAAAACATATAAATTGAATCATTATTATTATTGAATAAAAGAATTATTATTATTAATAAAAAAGATTATTATTATTGAATAAATTAAAATACATAAGAGGTTTTGGATAATGTAACGAAGATATGAAAAACCTTCTTTTTGGTTAAATAACAGACAAGTTTTATCCTAATATTTATGGCCTTGAGCCGAACTAATTTAAATTTGGTAAATAAAAACTTATTTTGGTCAAGTGAGATCAAAAAGAGTTAATTATATCAAATATTAGCATGAACCAGTAAATATACACCAAATGCTACATTTTTTCTGTATTCCATCAAGGAACTAATTAGGTTTTCTGTTAGATTAGTTTTTAAGATTCAAGGAATATTTTTTTTAAAAACTTAAAAAAAAAACTTTTTTACCGATATATCATAATTTTGGTTCTATCACTTCAATTAATAATCTCTTTGATAATTTTCAGGTGATATGATATTCCAATCAGAATTCTTGAATTAATAACAGATTAAATACCAATACTTCCAATAAATATTTTTGATATTGTATCACTTGAAAATTGATTTGGTAATAAACCTTAAAAGAAAGAACAAAGTAAAGTCTATAGAGTGACCGATTGTCGGTATCAGCCAAACAGCAAGGGATTTATCTCCTTTTTGCTTGCGCTACTAAAAAGATGAAATATGAGAATCATAGAGAAAGACTTGATTTTAAAATTGCTGTTTGTTATTTTTTTTTTTTTTAGGCCTTTTTCTGTACTTACTGGTTGACTGCAATAGCAAACTTTGGCTTGTAAGTAAATTAACAGAAACAGATGCAACGAGCAATGCATTGTTTATTGGTTATAAAAAAAAAAATTAAAAGAAATAGCTACAAGTACTAGAAAAAAAAACAAAAAAAAAAAACATAACCAAATCATAGAGCTATAGCAAAGAAAATATACTTAAAAAAAAAAATGAAATAAAATAAAAGAATATATCTAAATGTACATATTTTCTAGCTAGCAAATGCAAGTGTCCATGCCCATGGTGTTAATGCATGTTTTATTGTTAATAAAGGTTTCCTTTAAAAAAAAAAAAAAAAAAAAAATTATTAAAAGCGCATACATTCGTGTTTTTAAATATAGCATAAGGAAAAAAAAAAGTTATGTTAACAAAAAAAAAAAAAAAAAAAAATAATAGCAATCCAAGCCATTTGGCCAAAAGCTGCATTCTGGGGCGTGGGGGGTGAACAAAATCAAATCAAGATGCATCTCTACTGTCTGTAGGGATTACATACCTTCATCTTTCTTTCTTGCCTGTTTTTCTTTTTGTTTCGATGTTGGTACTTCTGTTGATATTAAGAAAGCATGGCGATAGAGATTTAAAAATCTTAGAAAGGTTAGTCAATGGTTGTTAGAAATACACAGAGATTTTATGTGAGAAAAATTGTCAATTTTATCACATGTTATCATAATATTCATGAAATGATAATATGATATGATATGATATGATTGGAGAGAGAGAAAAAAAAAATGATCTTAAATAGTTTCAGTATCCATTTAAGGATCGTTGTATCATTTTTTCGTTATTTTTTTCTAAGAAATAAATTTCAAGTCAGATTTATTATAAACTAGAAGGGGCAACCCAGCATCACCTGGGTAGAGGGAGGTAAAAAAAAGGTAGTCTTGCAGATTCATTATTGTTGAATCGTGAGTTGGATGATCCCAGGATGCCCTATTAAAATCCCTATGTAAAAAAGACGTTGCATTGATTCAGACACTCTGAAAAGAAAAATTAATATCTCCTATTTAAAATACTAAATGCAAAAAAAAAAAAAAAAAAAAAAAGAAAATTCCATACTGTTATCATTTAAATTTCATTTTTTAATTATCTTCATGAATATAAATCAAATATTCCTTATTTTTGTTCACAAAGCAAGATCTGGGGATAGTGAATGTGTATATATATTCACTTTGTCATTAATTGTTTTATTTTTATAGTTTCCTCTGGACATACATACACACAAACTACCCTTTATATATGTACTAGAAGCAGCTACCCGGCACCACATTAGTAGAGGGGGGAGGCAAAAAGGTAGTCTCGTAAATGCATTATTGTTGAATCATGAGTTCAATCCTCACAGGATGCCCATTAAAATCCCATTCTAAAAAAGACGTTGCATTGATCCAGACAATTTGAAAAGAAAAATTAATGTCTTCTATTTAAAATACTAAATGCAAAAAATTCTATGCCATTATCATTTAAATTTTATTTTTCTAATAATCTTCGCAAATATAAATCAAATCTTCATTATTTTTGCTCAAAAACCAAGCCCTGGTGATATTTAATGTGTATATATATTTACTTTGTTGTTAAATGTTTTATTTTTCAAAGTTTCCTCCGGACATACACATACACACAAACTGCCCTTTATATATGTATAGATAGATAGATTGCAAATATAATTATTCTACAACATTTTAAAGATTATTATATTAGTTTTATGGATGAAAATATCAACATACGACTAAAAGAAAACAAAATAAAATTAACCCTTGATCAAACGTATGCCTTTTTTTTTCTAATTAAATGTATGTATTTACCAACCCCTCTGCATGAGTAGGATGTGACGCATGGTCACTATCTTAAGCAAAGTTTTAACAGGTTTGAATTCAGGGTTTTTCTTCTCTTAGACTGGTTGCCTAAACAAGGTTAAAGTGTCCAGTCTACCCAACTATTTATCCATAGCTAGAGGAAGAATAGTTGGATGCATAACTTTCCTAAGGGTATTAGTATTATGTGAAATGCAAACAGCCTCATCCAGGACTTGAACTTGGGTTGCCAAGTCCATTTCCTATGATGATAACCATTACACCACATGCACCTCCATTTTTAGTTATATGTAGAGTTCAATTCCTGGACGAAGCTGTTGGAATTTCACATGGCGCTAATACCCTTGGGAAAGGTATGAATCCAATTCTCCCTCCAGCTATGGGTAAATAGCAGGGCAGACTGGACTCTTTAACCATGGCTAGGTAACCAGTCTAGTAGAAGGAAAACTCTGAATTCAAAACCTGTTAAACTCTGCTTAAGAAATTGATATTGTGTCGCATCCTGCTCGTGCATAGGGGTTGGTAAATATATATATGTAGAGGGATATACACTATAAAAATGTTTCAAATATAAATTTGAATTAATTTAAAACTGAAAAAGAGATTAGAAATACATTTAGTCTGGGAAAGGTTTTAGTCTTACTATTTCCTCTGGTAGAAGCGACCTTTGACACCGGGTCATTTTAATGAGAAGGCAAGGTCAAAAATAGCTTCAGTTCTCATGACCAGTGTCATCAGGTCGAGGGCCTGCTCATTTTTTGTTTCCATATGTGTGTGAGTATACAGATCCAGTCTATTGACAAAGGCGTGGTGAAGACAACCCTTCTAGGAGAAGTTAACACCAAAATTAAAACTGGAGAAGGAAGCTTCAGTATACCCAAATCACTTGTAGGTATCTTTTGATAGCAAAATCTAAGAGAAGGTACTTATTGAAGTCAGTCAGTCAGTCAGTCTACTATTGGTTTGAACAATGTGACTGGCCAAGCACAACTGAACCAGTGTCAAGACAACTGGTACTTATGGGAATTCAGAACAGTCCACTCATGCATTTGGGTGATTCCATTCCCTGAGTCCTGATTGGCTGCTTAGTTTGTAGGATCCTCTGAGGCTCCATAAATCCTGCCATTTTGCAGTAGTCTTCGCAGCAAACCAGAATCGTATTTCAGTTACGACTGCTTGCTGTCTTGTCTTGCCAATTCGATGGTAATTGGACTTAGTATTATTCTACAGTACTCTGAAAAAAAAAAAAACTTGCAGTTTGAATAGTCACCAGTTATCTTGCTTTGGTTGTCACTGGGCTGTAGCTATGTATGATATAAGTATCATACAAGTGTGTGCCACAATAATTCAATGACGTACAGACGTATTACTACATTATCATTCTATGCATTATGTATATTTGTTCACAAGTTGAATTAGTTATTAATCAGGATGTTTGAGTTGTAATTTTTGCGGTAATGATGGCTATCATCTGTCAAGATGTGGCGGTTATAATTTATATAAGAGCGAGAGAGAGAGAGAGTGTATACTTACTCAACCCCTCTGCCATGGGCAAGATGTGACACAAAGACAATTTTTTGGTGGAGTACAGTTTTCCTTCTCCTAGACTGGTTGCCTTGTCAAGGCTAAAGAATCCAGTCTGCTCTACTATTTGCCTCGAGCTGGACAACATATTGGGTATACATAATGTGTTTGCAGATGTTTAGTTTCATAAAAACTATGTATTGAGTTTAGTGTAACATTTACAGAGTAAAAAGAAAAAAAAATCAATATAGAGACCACTGAACTTATCCCTAAAACACACACACACACACACATATATATATATATATATATATATATAGGCCGAGAAATCAACACACTTGACACAACGACGCCAGCAACCACTGTTGTCAGCCAGTATAAAATAATCTTTGTAAAATTCCTTAAAAATATTTGATGAAATAAAATGGAACTTAGTACATAACATCCAACACAGTTTCTCATTTATTTCACACATTACTCATACTTCGCACTAACCCCCCCCCCCCAAAAAAAAAAAAATATATATACATACTGAAAATTAGATTCACCAGATATACCAAAAAGAAGCATATGTGGACTCCACAACAATATATATATATATATGTATATGTATGCATGTATATAAGTTCCAGAAATCAGTTGTCATTTATTATATTTATCTGGTATTAGGCCTTCTCATGTTCAGTTAAATATAGCAACTACCTGATAATGTTTCATTTCAGAACCAGGCCTTCAATAAAGCACCATTTTTTTTGCATGAGGGTGTGGTTGTTGGATGGTCTCTGATTGGTTCCTACAGTTTGTTAAGAAAATAGTTTATATTAAAATGCCAACAAGAAAGATTTCATCAGAGCTTCAATTTCCTTTCACACATCTTTTTAGCCTCCATTGTATAGCTATAATGATATCACTATATATGGATTAAAAAAAAACCCCAAAAAAACTACAAGATGAAAATATATACACTTAAGTTACTGTTTTTGTTTATACAATTAATATAAAATTTGATATTTCTTCTTCAAATAGTTTTTATCTGGATAAAACATAATTACAGTGGTACCTTGACTTATGAGTTTGATACATTCCACAGATATCAAATCAATTTTCCCCATTGAAATAAACTGAGATACCAATAATCCATTCCAGCACCCACAAAAACACCATAATCTTTTTTAAGTAAGAAAAATAGCGCTGTATTGTATAAAAACATAACAAAATAGAATGTAATTAATTATGTGCTGTAACATGTTTTAATGTTTATTTTTATATAAAGTAAAGTCATCAGAGTGGCCTAATGTCAGTATGAGCTATACAGCGAGGGAGTCTATCCCCTTTTCACTAGTGCTAGACCAAGGAGATTATTTTTTAGCATCTGAGGTGGAGTGCCACACCTACTGAGAGCTCCTCACTTTACCGCACAGCTCCCTGTGCTACTCATACGCTGAGTTGGCGAGGGCCAGTATCGAACCAGGAACCCTGTGATTCCTAGCTGGACGCTCTACCGACTGAGCTCTTAGATGTAATATGTTTTTAGTAAACTTATTAACATAAGTGTATCTGAAGCTTGTTCATACCTCAAATTTTAGCTTCTAACACAAAGTAAAAAACGGAGTGACAACTTGTAACTCAGAAAAAAAAAGTTGGGGCACTCTTAAGTCATGGTACCATTATATTTCTAATCTTCAAATTTTTACTTAGTTTATTTCTTATTTGCAGTTAATTTTTAAAATTTTTATATGACTATCTATATTTGATATTATTCAGAAGTTACAACATATTAACAATGTCTTAATAATGGTTAAACATACAAACTGAAATGTTTTAACGTTGAGAAATACTTCTGTTATAAAGTCATTTGTTGAATACCTTGTTTTTTCATATTTTAAAAAATTTACATACCATCGGATTTATTTCCATTTTCCCTTATATGTGTGTGTGTGTATATATATATATATATATATATATATATATATATGTGTGTGTGTGTGTATATGTGTGTGTGTACATGTGTGTATATGTGTGTGTGTATGTATATGTATATGTGTGTGTGTGTGTATGTGTGTGTGTATCTATGTGTGTGTGTGTATATATATGTATATATATGTATGTGTGTGTGTGTGTATATATATGTGTGTGTGTGTGTGTGCGTATGTATATATATATATATATATATATATATATATATATATGTACGTATGTATTAAAAAGAGAAATATTTTTTACTGGCTTTCTATTGGACCATAAAGAAACTTTGACAATAATAACAATCTTATAATCTATTTTTATTCTGAAGGTGGTGATATTGTAATGTCATAAGGATTTTGAAAATATATATTGCATTAGGGGTTAATTTGAAAAGAACTATTAATGATAGCCCTATTCATGAAAGTGAATGTTGCGTGGTGTGTGTGTGTGTGGGGGGGGAAGTGGCTTAACAGAAAACAGAAAATGGGCCTGGGGAAAAGTCAAAAGTTAATCAAAGTTGGAGTTGCTTTTGAGACAATATTTGTCTTTGTGTTGCAAACAGCAACAAGAAGACAGCAAAGTATTTCCTTTGATGTAAATAAAACTTTGGAGGAAAATGTTTGAGAAACAGGAACCTCAATAGCCTGACTTTTATTTCTCTCTGAAAGTTATTTCTATCAAACTAAAGAGAGAAAGTGCTGAAAGCTTTTGTTGATAACATGTTTTGTTGTGTGTTTTCATTTGAAAACTCCTCTTCCAATCTTTATTTAAATCAATAATTACTACTCTGCTCACATAGGATAACTCCATGTAGAATAATAAATACTAAGTTCCAATTACCATCGAATTGGTAAGACAAGACAACAGGTAGTCATTTTTTAAAGGTTGAAAAAAAATCATATCAAAATTGAATACTAGCAATACTATAAAAATTATGTACCCTCAAGGTGCAAGTATTTAAGTTTTAATGTAATAAGATATATTAAATCAGACTAATAAAACTAAATAAGAATGTATATAAAAAGACTTCACTTATTTTAATTTTATTTTAATACAAAATTATACATAGAATTACTTTTAATGTCTGACAGCAAAACAATGATATTGGAAATCAATGAACACCAAGTAATTGTTAAAACCAGTATGCAAATTATTCACATCATATACTACATATATATTTATTTGTAAGTGATATATAACACACATTTCAGAATTTTAAATGCATTAATAACAGTGGCTGTTCTGGGGCAAATCTAACTCAGCTAGACT
The DNA here is from genome assembly GCA_023376005.1 of Doryteuthis pealeii. Taxonomy (NCBI): domain Eukaryota; kingdom Metazoa; phylum Mollusca; class Cephalopoda; order Myopsida; family Loliginidae; genus Doryteuthis; species Doryteuthis pealeii. Next base: position 78,128,989 of record CM042141.1, on the reverse strand, counting down.
TTAAAAGACATTGATAATAAATTAGTCACTAATTATGATTAAATAATGAATATTCAATAATCATTGTGAATATAAAGTAAATAACTAAGGTGACATAGTTTTGGTTACAGACATAGACATATAATCTGTATTATAATAAGAATTAAGCACAATACAGTAGAAAGAAATATGGAATATATAGTTAAAGAATAAAATAAAATATTGACACAGGAAGTCATAAACAATCTATTCTAAAAATGTAAGTGTGAATGTATAAATATAAAAAAATAAATTAAAAATCGCTACTTGTATTATACAATAAAATGTTTGAGTAGGTTTTGAGTCCCCAATCCATCATTTGCTTAAATGGTTCCTAGATTACCCCCACAATGGAACATAGTGCTGTAACTTTTCTGTTTTTATTTAATCTATTAGTTTTTTTAATAGTTTTGAATAAAAATATACTGCTGTCTTGAAAGGTTTTTAAAGCTTTAGAATCTAGTTGGAGATTTTCTATACAAGTTTCTGTGTGTTTAAAGCTATACATTCTTTATTCTTTAACAAGATTATTAAGTATTGTATGTTATGATTGCCCTTGGCAACTTAATGATCTTAGAATTTCAAACAATCAACACCGATTCACTATATCCGTTAACACATTCTTGGGGTCTTCCTTTGGTGGTCTCCATAATATCGGTTGTTTTTGTTTTAATAAATGTACAATCATAGAAGTGTTAACATTTTGTATCCCCTGTTGAAGATTACATGAATCTGTTGACATGTAGGGTAAACAGGTGGAAATCTCTCTCTCTCTCTATCTATCTATATATATATATATATATATATATATATATATGCTCCCCATCCCCTAGAGTTGAGCACTCTGGGGGGGATCGCGCTGACAGCCGCCAACTCAAGTGTAAACGCAATGCTCTTCTATATAAGGAATGGAGCACTCTGTGACGGTCTTTAGACACAAAGCGATGTGTGTATTAAAACAGTTAAAATCCCCTTCCCATTCTGTAAGTGAAGACAGCCTAATGGTTACGGTGTCGGACTGACACCCAACTGATCGGATTTCAATTTCGGCTGTAGGTAGCTTACAAAATGTCTAGCCACACTGAAGAGACTTGATAAGTCGAAACACGTGTCTGTGGATGATCCTATATATATATAAGCAGTCACTTAGAGAGTGGGATTGGTTCTGTGCAAAGCCTTTCCTCACTTAAAAAAGCTTGAGGCACAGGCATTGCTTGATATGCAATACATGTCTTGTCCTTTATATGTTTTTGAAGCTCACCATTATATTCTTTGAACTGTTGAGCTTTTTTTTAAAAATTTATTTATTTATTTTTATTGTTACTATATCAAGCAATGGCAATACTTGAACGTGAGTTTGCTGCCATCACACACACACACACACACACACACACGCATATATATATTTATATATATATATATATATATATATAATAGCAAATTTATGCACCCTCCGGGTGCAAGCTTTTAAGTTTTAATATAATAAAATATCATGTTAAATTAGAAAGGCTAATAAAACCGAATAAGAATGCAGATAAAAAGATTTGGAACAGAGGGAGTATAATCGAAAAATAGAACAACTTTGAAACTAACTCATCCATCATTTTTCCTCACTCCCGTCTTTCATTGGTAAATTTTCCTAATTTAACTATTTAGTTAAAATAGGAAGTAAAGAATAAAATAACAGTTATTTCTTCTCGTTAATGGATTTTTTTAAAGATTTATATCCAAGATTTTTGCTTATATTCATTAAGATAAAACCAAACGATTAGAAATCAATAATACTAAGCATATATTTATTAAAATCAATTTTTTAAGATCAATATGCAAATTAGCCTTCCCATTCACACTGTAAACCGCTATTTTGTTGTATATGTAAATAAAATTGCGTGTTATTAGTATGTAGATATGGTCAACAGTCTTAATGATGTAAAACAATTTTATTAATCATTGAGGTTTAAATAAAAATAAAATCATGGAGAATGTCATGTAAATAACAAAGGGAATTGTAACTTGTATACAAATATAGTTTCGGTTACAGACAGACAAACCCACAATCTCCATTATAATAAGATATGTGTGTGTGTGTGGTGTACCAAGCAGAGATTAAAGCTGATAATGTTCATAATATGTATATATAGGATCAAGAGAACAATCGTAGAACAAACATTATAATAATCATAAAGCTTCTTTTAGAAATTAAGGATATTTCTGTACAAGATGAGTATTGCCATTATCAATACAAATTGAAGAAATTATGCTATATAACTGTTGTATACTGGAATGTAGAATGTTTTGATATACTAGTACATACAAATAAGTAGTTGCAGAATTTTAAGATTGGGTATTACATAGACGATTCTCATATAGATCTCTGTGAGTTTTCTGATTGCTCTAAAAACTATAAACAAATAGTCATCGACCAGATCATTTACTCCCAGAAAAGGTACTATAGGCTAGTTCACAAATTTAGCAAAAGTTAAAAAAAAAAAAAAAACATATGTAAAATAATATATGGTAAAGATATGTAAAATAAGATATATCTACAAATGCAAGTAAAACGAAAATCAATCTATTTATCTATCACTCTATTTATATCTCCTCTTTTCTCTTTCTTTCTCTGACCTACAAGGAAGTTAAAATAGATCTTGACTCCCATCCCATTTCCTTTGATACATGATAATGTCCTCGTGGTCTCAGACGGACAACTTCAGGACCAGCCTTTGATGTTTGCTAATGCAGGTCGTCTCAAGTAAAAAGGTAAAAAGTCCTGCGCTGTTGGCATCTTCAACTGGAGAGTTGATTGGACCAAATTCTAATGAATGGGAAGGGTCAGAGACAGCACTCACTCAACCAAACATCCACACTTCTCTATATATGCAGGAGCCTCATGGTAATTTTGAATCAGCACTGTTAGAACCGATTTGCCTGCCTAGGAACCACACGGTTCCCGGTTCGATACCGGCCCTCGCCAACTCAGCATATGAGTAGCACAGGGATCTGTGTGGTAAAGTAAGTAGCTGATGGTAGGTGTGGCATTCCACCTCGGACGCAAAAACAATCTCCTTGGTCTATTGCTAGTGAAAAGGGGATAGACTCCTTTGCTGTCAGCCTGATACCGACTTTAGGCCACCCTAACAACTCTACAACTTGTGGGGATTTAAATGAAATAAAATTAAATCAAAATCAAGTAAATAAATAAAAAGTTCTGAGCGTCTGGACTCTGGCGTCCAGAGTTAACGGTCTAATCAATAAAGTCTCCATCTATACTTTGAAAGAGTTGTGTCGTTTTATTTCTCTTCATCTCATCATTTCATATTCCCTATAGATTACATGACTGCTTGCTGAGAAGTTTGGATACAACATGCATTTGGCTTTTACTCAGACATCTCCCTAAAAAAAAAAGACAGCTAGAACGGAACCAATGAGAGAGGGCTGTTAGACAGGAGCACACACCAACAAAAACCAGCCAAAGAAAAGGGACTATCTGGCATTCAATCCACAAGAGAATATAAGTAATAAAAGTAAAGTCGGCAGAGTGGCCTATTGTCAGTATCAGCTGTCATTAAGCGAGTCTATCCCCTTTTCACTAGTGCTAGACTGGGGAGATTGTTTTTAAATCTGCAGTGCAGCACCACATCTACCATCAGTTCCCCCTCTTTACCACACAGATCCAAGCTGTGCTACACATGCACTGAGTATCAAACCCATAACCTTGTGACTTAGAGTTGGATGCTCTACTGACTGAGCCAAGCTGGTCCTATACCAATATTCTGTACAGATTGCAATTATCTTGGTTGCTATATTCACAAGGTTTTGACCACTGTACTCTTCAGCCTTCTTCGGGTTACTGAGTAAGAGACAAGGTACCTGAGGAAGGCTGGAGAGTAGAGCATCCGAAACTGTGAGTGCAGCAGTCTGCAAGGTTTAGAGAATAATAGCAACTCCTCATTTTAGAAATAACATCATTGTAATGTCATGCTGACTGCATGGATTCCCAAAACTCTCTTGCCACCCATCCCTATTGGTCATTGCTCCTGGCAAGTCCTCCTCATGACATCCAGTATTTGCACAGAGCTGATCAATGTAAGTCTTTGCTGGTCAACCAACTCAGGTGTGTCCATAAGTAGGAGTCCACAGGAAAACGTCACTTATGATGTTGTCCATACTTTTCCAGCAGTGTCCAGTGTCTTATTCATCTTACTTGAATGGTTTGTGTGATGGGAGGTAAGTGCCTTACAAATTAAAGTAAAGAAGTATTAGGAGGCATCCGTGGTGTAATGGTTATTGTTGTAGGAAATGGACATGTTGACAGAAGTTTAAATCCTGGATGAGGCTGGTTGCATTTCACATAGCACCAATATCCTTGGGTGTTACTGCAGAAGGAATCTTTCATTACACAAGATATTTTTTTGATCACTCTGAAGTTTAAAGTCATTTGTTACATTTTATATATCATAAAAACCAGGGTTGTAGAATTGGAACTCAAAAACTTTGACTCCAACTCCTCTATTTTGGCACCTCCGACTCCAACTCCTCTATTTTTGGCACCCCGACTCCAACTCCTCTATTTTGACTCCAACTCCTCTATTTTTGGCACCCCCGACTCCAACTCCTCTATTTTTGGCACCCCCGACTCCAACTGCTCTATTTTTGGCACCTCCGACTCCAACTCCTCTATTTTTGGCACCCCGACTCCAACTCCTCTATTTTTGGCACCTCTTATGTAATTAAGTGATTATGGCCAACAAATCTCATAAAGCCTATGCACATGCTTCTAACTTAATTAAGCCTATATCATTATAACTGGTTTATATCAAAGAAAAAAGATACTGTGGCTTTTATATCCTACCTATTCATTCGTTAATATTTTCTAACAGAATTAGACAAAATCTTTGAAAGGATATAAGAGAAATAAAAATAAAAATTCTATAATGTAAGACTTTATATATATATAGAGAGAGATTGACTTTTTCTCGATTTGTTTATGCCTTACATTTAAACCGATATGCACACCAATTCATTTAATTATAACTAATTAATTTACAAATCAGGTATGACTTCAATTAAGCACATAATCTCCTAAAAATTGTCGGCTATTGCCATCTCAAACAGATTGTTTGTCTACTTCATATATATATATATATATTTACAAATAAGAAATAAGTATAGAACAAAAATAAAACTACTTTATAACAGAAATTAAAATATAATCTTTTACAGAATGTAAAAGACATAACAAAAATAAAAATTCTATAATGTAAGATTTTTTTTACATAGTTTTGGAAATACAAAAACTACAAGAAATAAAATGACTTTAAAAAAGTTGAGATTAATTTCTTTAAAGGAGTCGGAGTTGGTATAGTTTTAACAACTCCAACTCCAGTGACCACATAATTGCATCTGACTCTGATTCCACAACCCTGATAAAAACAACTTGTGGCTAAATTTTAAGAGTCATTCATTACTAGAGTACATATCATACTTCAATTTATCTTCAGGACATAGTGTCCTTTTTTTGTTTGAATTTGGGATCCCTGGTATAGATTGCAAACTTCAATTATTATAATATTTTTATCATCTGATAGAAATACATTTTGAAAATATTAAACATGCAATATTTTTGTAGAATATTAATTAAAATGTGAGAGAAAATTAAATTAAAAAAATTTAGATAATAATTTTTTATCTTAATTTCATAAATATTGTAAATCGGACCTACAACCAAAGTATCATACCCAACACTGAGGGACACCAAGGAGCAGCCAAAGGTTTCTTCACTAAGGATCGCGCTCTGCTTAACACAAGGGATCTCCGCTGGGGAGTGCTCTTGCTTGAAGCCAAAGGATGGCCACAAAAATCCTAACAAAGGATTTTAAAAAGATTTTCATTGGATGGTTAATGAAGATAACTATTTGCAACAATGTCAAAAGATTTTTTAAAATCTTTTTTATTTAAAAAAAATACAGTCATGTATAATTTATATAATAATAATAATAGTTGAGCCCTTTTAACAAATAACAAATTTTAAAAATAAAAAAAAAATCTTAAAGAAAAATTTGACTATATTGACCATTGTCAAATAATAAAAAAAAAATCTTAAAGAAAAATTTGACTATATTGACCATTGTCAAATAATAAAAAAAAATCTTAAAGAAAAATTTGACTATATTGACCATTGTCAAATAATAAAAAAAAAATCTTAAAGAAAAATTTGACTATATTGACCATTGTCAAATAATAAAAAAAAAATCTTAAAGAAAAATTTGACTATATTGACCATTGTCAAATAAAAAAAAAAATCTTAAAGAAAAATTTGACTATATTGACCATTGTCAAATAATAAAAAAAAAAATCTTAAAGAAAAATTTGACTATATTGACCATTGTCAAATAATAAAAAAAAAATCTTAAAGAAAAATTTGACTATATTGACCATTGTCAAATAATAAAAAAAAAATCTTAAAGAAAAATTTGACTATATTGACCATTGTCAAAATAAAAAAAAACCTTTTTCTGAACTTTGAGATCAAATTATGAAGTTTCACATTGACAATTTTGATGAGATTTTTTTTAGAATTAATTATTGTTCAAGTGTGGGACGAGTTCTCCCAGTGAGAGGATAAGATGCTAAGATGTGAAAGACATGCCCCCCAAATTTAGCACCTTCATTTGTTTTTATCTTTAGAATATTTCATAAGTGGTAGAACATTCAGAAACAAAGAAGTTGAAATGGTCTTTCAAATTTTTTTTTTTTTTTTTTTTTTTTGTGTGTATGTGAGTGTGAGTGAAAAGCCCTAATTAAAAAAAAGGGGGGGGGCTGCAATCATGATGATTACATTTTTGATGATTATCTCTAATAAAAAATGCGAATTTAAGTGAGTCAGATATTTTCAACTTTACTTCTAGAGGCTATAATCCAACATTTCATACCATTTAAACTTCCTATTGGCTACAAACATTGAAAAAGTAGATGATTACATTTTTGATGATATTCTCTAATAATGCGAATTTCAGTGAGTCAGATTTTTTCAGCTTTACATATCATACCATTCTGGACTCCGTGAACAAATCAAAACCATTCTGTGATGAATCCAGATCCACAATCCTGAAATTTTGGATTCCTAAGTTTTAATTACTTTGATTGTTTTGGATGATTTTTTTTTGTGATTTTTTTGTGACAAATTTTATTGTAAAATAAAATTTGATATATACTTCAATGTATGAAGGACCCTTTGCAGGAGCTAGTTTAATTGCCAGCTTTTAAGCTAGTAACTAAATAAATCTAACTTAGGTTTGTTTCTATATCCTCTTGGGTAAAATTTGATTACTTTCTGAGCATTAGGTGTGCGCAAAGTTTCCAGTAAAAAAATGGTTTTCAACTGCATATTCAGTCTGTAGCTTTCAAAAGAGACTGTTAGACATTTTTGTCCTTTTTATACTTGTGATCATATAAAGTAATCTAAAAAGGAATTTAAAATTGAATTAAAGTAAATTAGAACATTAGTTTTATCTAATATTCAATTGAACTTTTAAAGTTTTGGAATTAAATGTTATAGCTTGGAGATTCCAATATAGAAAGAACGCATTTACTAAAATTCAGTTATAAGAATTAGCAAGGTGTTAACTTGTTGCTAACACCTGTTTTTATATAATCAATTAGGTTATCTAAAAGAGAGTAACCTAATATAGAATATTTGATAGAAAAAAAAGACATGATAATTAATACTATATAACATTTAATTATACCACATACAAGAATGGAACAAAGTTCCCATCCAAGCTATGAAAGAGTCACAATGTGTTTGAGGAACATAAAGAAAAATCTCAACAACAAAGAGGTGGAAACATCTTACTATTTCTCAGATCTGGAAACAGAAAAGTCTCAACAACAAAGAATTGGAAAGATCTTAATATTTCTCAGATCTGGAAACAGAAAAGTCTCAACAACAAAGAGGCGGAAAGATCTTAATATTTCTCAGATCTGGAAACAGAAACACAAATCCAGCCCTGTCCCTTTAATTTCAAGAGGGTAGGTGTTGCCTGTGGGGATGGCCCTGTGGGATCCCACTGTTAATCAACAACACAAGTCCAGTGGCCGAAATTCTGGAAAAAAAATTCTTGCATATAATATATATATAATAATATTATATATATAATTTTATATATATAATTTTGCACTTAGAAATTTTAGCAGCTGAATTTAACCTTTGTTCAACTTTTTATCAGTTCATACTGATTAAAATTAAGAATTTATTCAGTTTAAATTCCGACTAAAAAAACAAAATTCACACAGTATTTAGAGCAAACACACAGACATGTTCACAGGAAAATACAAGTTTGCAGCAAAAATAAGTTCACATTAGGAGTGGATATTTCTCTGTAAAAGTGTAAAAACACATTAGTTTGAACTACATCTATAACTTTCTTTCGGTCAGCCCATCCTGAATATGATGAGGCATGTGGCCAGAAAAAAATTCTATATTTCTCATGTATGATACACACCTAACTTTTGAACTGAAAAATCTGGAAACATAGCGCACCTCATACACAAATAATTATGGTAATATATATCTGGGCTATTGTTCCTTTATGAAAAGGGAAACTGTTTGATGTATAAGGTTCACTGTATAATTAATATAGCTAAGTAGGATATTTGATAGAAATTTAATAATCTGTTTTGGAATAGCAACATATGGTATTCCTGTATAAAACTGTACAGCCCTTTTTTTTTACGAGGGAGGGTAAAAAATTATCTGCATTTTCACCATAACATATCTTTATCATTGTCACACTGTGTTCTGTGCATGTATGCTTATAGTTGGTACAATTGTGGTCACATGATCAAAGTTTGAGCCTGATCAAGGCATTTTGCTTGTGGGTAATTCCATGTCAAATCATCCAGAAAAAAGTAAAATTGTCACCTATCCCTTTCAATTTTTCTGAAATTTTATACATGTGTGGACTATGTTAAAGTTATACAATCCACAAAATTTGAGCTTCCAATTCCAAAAATTGGCAGTTATATTGATTTTAAACTTGAAAAATTGAAGGGGGGGGGCAAAAATGGCGACATTTTGTAATCTATTTTTGTTTATAAAATGAGTTCTAGAGTTTACCTATTCCTAAGAATTGGTTTATAGACGCTTTTTAACCCGATGAATTCAAAAATCCTGTCAAAATAGGCACAAAATTAACTGTTTTTAAGTTATTAATGATTTCTGATTTTTTTTCACAGTAAGATCAATAAGTGGAAAAATCCCACTGCATATATAATTTTTTTCTTCTAATTATTATTTTACATGTATTGAACATTATTTGTACCAAAAATAGTTTTTGCTCAGAAGTGAAATTACATCAGTTAAAATTTTGCACTTTTATGTTTTGAGTGTTTTCGTTCAGCCATTGAATAAGTACTCTATGGAGCAAAATAACTGTCAGAGTTTGATAGAAATTATCATGATTATGTTGGTGGTTGGATATATTTAAAATAATATACAAACAATATATTTCCCTTGTAAGTAATTATTGACAGATAAGTTGAAAATTTGTAATAAAAGTCCTGGGAGTCAGGATATCAATATTTTGATTATACAGTTGATAATTTATTTTATAAAATTGCTGCAACTAATATAGAATGCAGTAGATAACTCAGAAGCCCATGATAGTAGTGAAACTTGATAGCAGTGGTCCACTGGGAATGCAACCCTGATTATAACAATACAAAAGATACTGAGATTGTTAAAAAGAGAAAGAGAGAGTGCTGATAGCTTTTAACAAATTCAGTGATTCATACGGTATCACCCATAAATAAATATACCCCAACCAATTTTTTCAGTAACAAGTTAATTTTCTCTTAAAATATTAAAAAAAAAAGTAAAGTCTGTGTAGAAGGCCTATTGATAAGCAAAGGAGTCTATTACCTTTTTGCTAGTGCTAAATCAGAGAGATTGCTTTTTGTTGAGGTGGAGCACCACATGTATCATCAACTCTCAGATGCTTTACCATACAGATCAGATTACCAAAGCTGTACTACTCATGCACTGAGTTTACAAGCATCGGTATCCTTGCAATTCCTAGGCAAATGCTCTGGGGTAATTTTTTTTTATTTCAAGTACAACATTACATAATCAAAATGGATATTAATATATACAGTAAACAATATCATTAAAAAAAAATATGAACATGTAAATAAGTCTGCACTGTGGCCTATTGTCGGTATCAGCCAATCAGCGAGGGAGTCTGTCCCCTTTTTACTAGTGCTAGACAAGGGAGATTGTTTTTTGCTGAGGTGAAGCACCACACCTGTTAGCTCCCATATACTTTACCACACAGATCTGATTACTTAAGGTGTGCTACTCATGTACTGAGTTGCTGAGGACCAGTATTAAAACTGGAACCTTGCAATTCTTAGGTGGATTCATTGGTCCAAAATTATTTATATCTATGAAGTTTCATTTTTTGTTACTGTAATAAACAATACTAATAATATCTGTTTTCATTGTATAATATTTTGCTAGAAATGATAAAATCCCGGTATCTTTGGTTTAGAAAAAAATTATTTGGAGTTTTACTTCTGGGCAATTCTATATTCTTTTTTGTTTGTATTTTTTATTTCAAATAAGTTAATTTTCTCCTAAACTAAAGATGCTAGAATTTTATTATTTCAAGTGAAGTATTACATAATCAAAATGGATATTATTGAATACCGTAATAAAAATATATGAATAAGTATCAGTCTAAAAATAAGTACATCGATTATACAATTTTATTTATCGTTACTGTTACATTGTACCTGAATGATGAGACTGGAATCATCTTTTTTACCTATAAATAATGTCTAATGAAACCTTGGAAGCAAGAAACAACGAGGTCTCGTGGGACTTGTCAATTCAACCTAGCAATTATTAATTACTCTGTTCACCTTGTATATTTGCTTAGTAAACCTTTTTGCCTGTTTAATTTCCCCCACAGCTGTACCAAATTTTCTTGGTATTTTTCACCTGTTTGATGGGATATTTCAAAATTCTCTATCTATTCACCTCAGACAAAAAAAAATGGCAGTGTTCACATAGTGATTTTTACAGTGTAAAGAAGTGATACATGTTAGAGTCGCTGCCAGCAGCTTACGGTAGGATCACAGTGATAGGAGAGCCCCTGTGAGTGGCTTAATGTAGGAAAAGAGTTAATACTTGTTGTGTTTCTTCCTATTATTCCTCTGTTAACTCTGGTACTTGAATTACAGCAGTTACAGAGGTGTTGCAGTTTTGTTTATTGTTACAATTTCAATGTTGTGGAGTTTGGTAATAAGTAATACCTAATATCTTTTCTCATAGTATAATATATCACTAGAAATAATAAAATCATGGTACCTTTGGTTAAGAACAAGAAAATTTGTTTTTTAGTACACTTGGGTGGTAGGTCATCCCATCATGGTGTAATGGTTCACAAGCTCATCTCACAGATCCCTAACTACTGAATAGCAAGTTCAATTCTTGCTGGATGCCCCATACTTGCGACCTTGAGTGCAATCATACCTGTGACAATCAGGTTGGGTAAATACCTACTTATTTATAGGCGATATATATCTAAGTTAGGGTAGCGAAGACATGAGGTCAACAGTGCATGGTAACGGTCAGTTTCTCACCTATTTGATTTTAAAACCAAATGGATTATGTGTTTTCTTATTTTTCATTATACACTCTTTCCATGATGCACCACACAAGAGTATATAGGGAAAATATGAAGACACAGAATCCACTTGGTTTGAAAATTGCATAGGTGAGAAAATGAATGTTAATAAGTGTCGACTTTGTCTTCACTACCCTAACATATATATGTTTATCAAGGATATTGAGCACATTTTACTATATATATATATATATATATATATACTTATTCATGGGCAATACTATATATACATAGTATTATAAGGATGCTATGTATGTTGTATACATATTTATAGGCAATACTGTACTATATATATATATATGTAGCATATTATATATATTATATATATATATTGCATACTTAGTTATGAGCAATACTATATTATAAATATAGCATATTTATAGGCAATATTCTAAATATATATACAGCATACTTATTCATGAGCAATATTATATATATATATATATATAGCATACTTATTCATGAGCAATACTATTTATATCATACTTATTTGTGGACAAAAATATATATATATATATATATATATATATATATATACAAATCAAAAGTTGCCAGTGCTTTGCTTTTCAAAAAACTAGTGACAGAAACATGAAACTAATGTCCATCTTTGACTAAGAAAAGCTTTGTTAGAAGCAACTCACAAAGTTGAGTAAATTTGCTGCTGATAGTAAACATAATCAAATTATTTTCTTAACCTTTTTAAGTGACATAATTGTCTAGATTTGATGATGTCATGATTTTCAGTGACATAATTTTCCAAATTGGATTATGCCAGGATTTAACCTCTTTGCTGCCTTGGAGGAGATAATTTACTTTAGAAAATTGTCAATTGTTTTTTGTTTTTTTTTTTGTGTGAGAGAGATAAATTAATGCTGTCAGCTTTTAATAAATTACCTGTTTGTTTATATGTACATATATTTAATATACAAAAAAAAATAATCACCTCTACAAACTTTGAGAAATTCAAAAATGAAAACTCAGTCACTGAGTAAAGTAGGAAGAAAAAAAAATGTTTTTGTGAAAGAGATTTTCAGTCAATAGATTCTTGCCATGAACATTTGAATATAAATAATAAACTTTGAATGATTATTGAATTTTAGAAGAGGGAAGATTTTACAAGTTGTTATTATGAGGCATTTAAGAGTAAAGACCAGAATTGAGACGTTGGTCATTTGGAAATCTAGTCAGTGTTTCAAATAATTGATTTAAGATTGAAAGCAGAACTTGAAAAATGATTGTCAATATTGTAAAATATATACACTACATTTGATGTGTAAATATATATATATATATATATATATATATATATGAAAAAACAAATGATGTTATGTAATTGCTATTTTTCAAAATGTTAAATTTCATACTGTCAGATTAATTTCTATCTATTTTTCATATATATATATATATATATATATATATATATATATATGGAGATAGGATGGATGTAATAGAATCCGACAGTATGAGGTAGGTAGAAGGATGGTGAACAAGAAATGAAAACTCAAAACAAATCTAAGAGTTGAAACGTTTCGTCCGAATTCATACGGACATCATCGGTCAAATGATTTTTATTGAAAGCAAAATTTCGTGCAAGTATAAGTGAATTTGGTGAGGGGGTGTGAGTTAGTAGCGAAAGTGAAGGGAGGGAGGTTAGGGGCAGACATGAATGAAGTGAGGGTAGTATACAGGAAGTGGACTAAGTTGACTCTTAGATTTGTTTTGAGTTTTCATTTCTTGTTCACCATTCTTCTACCTACCTCATATATATATATATATATATATATATATATATATATATATATAGGATATTTTAAGTGGAAGAATTTTATTTTTGCTTTGAGTCAATCAAGAAAAGTATTGAGCTCAGAAAATGTATAATTGACATAATGGACAATGATGATTTGAAATGATTGACCAATAGCAAGGAAAATAGGATATGGAATAGTCAATTAGGTAAATAACTAAGTGGTTTAGTATTTTTTTTTTTATTGGCTTGATTTGGACAAAAAAAGTAACACAATCAAAAATTCAAATGATATTGAAACGATAAATACAGTAAACAATTTCTATTTACATTAAATCTTTCAAGTAAAAAAAAAGAAGACAGATCTTTTTTTTGAGGGGTGGATGTTTGATAAAATTCTTTTTTTTTTTTTTTTCAAATCTGTTTAATATTTTAAATTGTCTGCTTAAAACTTGTAAAATTTAAAAATAGATTATTTTCAGAAATAAACATTTCTATTCTGTAGCTATCATCCTCAGAATTTTAATAAGGGATTTTTCAGTTTTAATTTAGAATTAAGAATCTTCAACAAGTGGTTCTTAAGGGATGCAAATTTATATGTATATATAGTGTCTGACTCATGTAGGTCCTTATATATATATATATATATATATATATATATATATATATATATATATACACACACATATAACAAATTTTGTTAAAAACAACAGAACCCAAATTATTTTGAAGTTTTTTTATATATATACACATATATATATATATATACACACACACAGGGTGTTCAGGAGAAATTTGACAGTTTCATAAGGAAAAAGAAAAAGTGCTTAGTAACGACAAAATTTAATGGATTGTAAAGAAATTCAACAGGTACGGAAACTACACTACTGTTAACAAGTTTCACTCAAAATATCCACTGTTAGTGTCGATCACAGCCTCAATCCTGCTCCAGAACCTGGAGCAAGCTGTTGTTACAGTTTCCTTGGGAAGGGTCTCAAAAACTACCTTAATTCTGTCAATTAACTGGGCTTTTGTAGTACAGGCACGGCGATTGGTGTTTTTCAACAGCGCCGCATACATACGACTGGTGTAATTTGTAAAAATTTGCCAACAACCATTTTTTACTTTTCCCAGAGGTGTGGCAGGGGTCCGAATCCTGCTGCCATACATATGGCCTACCATTAGCTACCTTTGTTATCCAGGGCTTGACTACAGTGTTTAGCAACTCTACGTAGGCATCTGAGGGTCCTCCAACACATTTTTCTGCAGATTTTCAAGGAATTCTGCTGTACAAACACAATCAGATCATCTGTTATGTTGCTTTCTTCTAGCCACAGCCTCGTAGTCTCCATTGCAATTTTTCAGTTCATGCCTGATTGTTTTTTACAATGTTCAGGGAGCATTGGGCAGCAACCATAATCTACTTATTTTGATGGCCGGCTCAGATCATCATGATACAAGTTATTCTCTTCCATAATTCAGGTGGGTTCCAGTCATCCACTCTATCTGTCATCATGTATATGAATGAAGAAGTGTCCAAGCTTTTAAATGATGCCTAGTATGCATCAATACCTCCAACCTATGGAGAAAAATAACCAAATATAAATATGTCAAATTTATCCCAAACACCCTGTGTGTGTGTGTGTATATATATATATATATATATATATATATATATATATATATATGTATTCTTCTTTTTTTTTCCAGAACCCTTTCCTATTTTGTTACAATTTGTATAGAACCAAAAGTCAAACTAAATGATTGTGTTCACAGATATGTTTTCCCTGTACCAGAAATCAAAAATATTCTTTAAAAGTTTCTAATAAATTAGATAAAAATAATGGCTTCCTAAATTTTAGATTTTGATATCTGGTAAAAAAGCAGCCAGACACAAAAGGATCAAGCTAAAAGTTAAACACTGAAGTAAATATTTAAATTTGTCGTTATTAAAATAACAACAAAAACGTTAATGTTCCTCTGATTTATTTTACTTAGAGTAGAGATAAGTAAATATAATACAAGAGAGCTTCAAATTTTTTTTCTGAGGATTTCAAATCTATTTACACAGATTAATTTCTGAGAGCTTTTATTTAAGAGGTTAAAGGATGAACACTACTTGAATTCATGATGAATAAAATTAATGAAATTATGAAAGTTTAAAGGAAGATTTTGATGAACCATCAAAATAAATGAAATTCAATGAAAATATCCAAAACATTAAAAAAAAAAAAAATGCTAGCATTAAAATTGAAATAACTGATAAATTTTTATTGTTTGATTTGATCAACAGGAATAGATATTTTATAATTTGATAAAATAAAACCAATTGATATCCAAATATGGTTGATGGATTCTTTATCCGAAGGGGGAAATATCCAATCAAATTCAATCAGGAAAAGCAAAATTTGTCTTGAAATCAATATTTTTTTCTTTATATGAAAAGCAGAGAAAAAGAAAGTGAAGGAAAGTTTTTTTTCTTCTTTTTTTAAAAAATTAATACAGTATTGGACCCCCACCCCCACTTAAAAAACTGAAAGAACTGAAGCATTTTTTTTATTGCCACAAATTTTAATGAATCTTCAATGGCTTAGACATACACAAAAAGGGATTTTTCCTTGGTTATTGTTGTCAAAGTTCCTTTAGTTGTGGTGGAAAGTCATAATAAGAAAATATAAACAGTAATAATATTATAATCTAAAAGAGAGCACGCCAAGGTATAAGTGATCGTAAGGGCAGAACAAAAGGACTTTATGGATATATCCAAAATAATTTGAGAACTATTCAAATAACACTTTTGGGCAAGATATACAGTTATAAAGTCTTTTTGCAAATGTACCTCACAAGGAATACCAAGGAAGTTCAATGTAGAAGCCATTGTTCTTTTGATGCCTGTGTTGAATACATAATCTCATAGTTTTTTTAAACACCACACTTTTAAGAAAAAAAAAAAACAAATTTAAAATAATTGTAGTCTACAATTAAAATTTTGTAAAAAAGAAAATTCTCAGAAAGACCAAAAACTAGGAAATTTCTAAGAATTTTTCTTTTTAGAAAATTGTGACTTTTTGTTACCACTAAGGGAACTTGGACTACAATAATCAAGGAAAATTTGTGGCAATATTAAAATGCTTGTTTTTTCACTATTTTACTTTTTTTATTTTAAAAAATTTTTTTTTACCAATACTGTATATTTGAAATCTTAAATCCAAATATTCTACCATTCACTGGTATCAAAGTAAAATACTTATATTTATTTCACAACCTTTTAAAGTTAGGGATGACAATGAAATCCCTAGTGACAGTAAAAAAAAAATCAGATTCATGTGGCAATAATGATAATAAATAATAATTTAAAAAAAAAACCTCCAGTAATGATATAGATCTGCTTTTGTATGTTTCCTTCTTTGAACATACAGAGAAGATAAAGCTGAAAAGAGGCCATTAAAGTCATAAGCATGTTTTGCCAATAAAGCAGTGTGCATGGGAATGATTTTGTGCAAAACATTACAGTGATTTTTATTTGTTGGGTGTTTTTGTTTTCTAAGACAAGATAAACAAGATGGTGTTTAGAAAAAAGAAAAAAAAAAGCCCAGACAAACCCTTGTCTTTTCTGAAAAAAATGAAGTAATTAATATCATGCAAATTTCTCTGAAATAATCCGCAATACCTTGTTTTCTCATCAGCTCTTAAAAATGAAATTATAAAGTCAGAGCTAGAGAATGTACAGTGGTGTTTTTTTTTTCTAAGCTGATAAAGTTTACAAAATATAAAGAGTAGTGAACACATTATTTTCATCTGCACAACGGGTCATTCTTATCTCTTTCAAAAAGTCAATTGGAGTGAATTATATACAAATAGGAAAAAAAATGAGAATCTTTAGATTTGCATTTGGGGAAAAAAAATGCATGCAAATTTCTTGAATGATTTGCATGAATTTCATTGATTGCAAATAACCAATTTTTTTCTTCAGATTTCTCCGTTTTATGAATAAAAAATAAAAAAAAGATTGCCAGAAAGAAAGAAAAAAAAACAATTTTTTACTAATAGAATTTAAAAAAAAAAAAAAATATATATATATATATAATTTACATTATTGCATCTTAGTTCGATGCAGAAAAGGCCAAGCTTTCAAAAACAAATTTGAAAAATACTCTTAAAGTCTTTCTTTTTAATTAAAAAAAGACCCCACAAAAAAATGTTGTTTTTAAGCTTTGGCCGATATAAAATTTACTGGACGGTTTACTCCCAACCAGCCCTAAAATGATAAACAGGTTTAAAAGAATTGTTAAAATATTCAACAACTCCCTTTTTAAAAAAAATTCATTTCTAAATAAAATATATCCTTTTTATTTTTATTCTTATGATTTAGAAAGTCTTGGTGGTTTCTTTTTTGGCAAGGAGTAACGTAGAGCATTACCTGAAGAAGATGGACTGGAGTTTTTTGAGGTATTACCACAGGCACTGTCTCCTTGACTATGTCGAGCATGGTGACCTGAACAGTGGGTATGGGTGCATGACCTACTGGCTTTGGGAAGGTCAGCTGCACATTTCAGCAAACTGTACACCGGGTCAATCTCTTGGGCTGCAAAAGGAGAGAAAAAAACATGCAAATTAATCTTAATGTTGAACATAACTCAAAATTTGAATATGTTTATACAATAGACCAGTGGTTCTCAACCAGTTTCCATATGGCCTCCCCAGGGACCATATAACATTTTTTTTGGTCAAGTAAAAAATATTTAATTATAAAAATACAATAGGACTTTTAAATATTGAATGGCTATGGGGAGTCCAGCCAGAGTAAAGTAGGGGCCATAGGTAAAAAAGGTTGAGAACCACTGCAATAGATAATCAAACATAATCAATATGACACTGTAATTTTTTAAAATCATTAATCATTTTTATTATTTGTTTACTTTATTTTCATTATTTATTTTACAAATAAACAATATAATTAATTTGCATTATTTAGATTTTTTGGACTGTTGTCTTCATCTTTATTGTTATATCCACAACATTTCTCAAGGCTTCTGTAGACATTTCTCGTTGAGCTCTGGTACCTTCATATTATAATCAGAAGCTTTCACAGAACTTTGAACTGAACCCTTTATCTCAGTGGTTCCCAACCACCGGGCCGCGAGACATTAGGTACCGGGCCGCACAGAACGTTTGAATTAAAAAAAAATTTTTTTATTGATTATCAGTCTAAATGTTGATGTTTTATTTTGAAAAGTGACTTCTGTGCCTCTTGACAGGTCTCGGTCATGTGATAGGTCACCAGCTGTTACCCCAAAAGCTAGCAAAAATGAGTGAAAAACATCTTTTGCAAGCTTCTATGGAAAGGGGAAAAGGCCCATTCAGGAGACAGAAGAGGAGCCTAGGACTTCCAAGAAAACGAAATCTGCATTTAAAAGACAATATCAGGATTCCTAAATTCTTAAAATACGGGTTTATTCCTACAGGTGATTCTCATGTGCTGAGCCCGCTCTGTGTAATATGTGGTGACAAGCTAGCAAATGAGTTAATGATTTATTATTAGATTACGTCATTAATGATTATCGAGCAAATGTAGGCCGGAGCATATGAAGGCCGGTCCGTGAAAATATTGTCTCAGATGAAACCGGTCCGTGGCGCAAAAAAGGATGGGGACCGTTGCTTTATCTAATCAATTGGAGTAGATAGTTCTCATTCTGTTAACCATTTGCCAAAATGTTGTGTATATATTAATAAAGATAAGGGCAACAGTCTCAAAAATCTAAATAATACAAATAATCAAACCTCATGTCAAAAATTCAGACAAATAATAGGTCATTTGCATTCATATTGTTCTGACGATGATGTGAATAGATATTGAAATATTGACAAAATCAATCTAATCTGTTTTTCTTGTTTATTAAATGTTGATTACAAGCATTTTTTTTTTTCAAAGTTAGCCCGATCTTTTTGTTTTAAAATTGTTTAAAATGAAAAACAAAACAAGACAAAACAAAACAACAAAAACGAAACAACAAAAACACATGAAAAGATAAATTGGTAATAGGTACAACTTAAAATCTTTGGAATGTTGTTACTTATATATGAGAAATATACATATCAATAACACTATCAATCAGGCATGCGCATGCTTGTACGTAAAGCAAAAATGTCGTTGAAAACAGAAAAATTGTAGAAAAATCTTTTTTGTATCAAAAAATAAAATTGAAATAAATTCATAACAATGTGAATGTAATTATTATGAGTATGCATGTTTCTGTGATGTAAGCAACAATCCAAAGTGGACCATTACATTTAAGTTGTACCCCATTTTAGTAGTAATAACAGCACAAATATTTTAATTTTTAATCTGGATAAAAAGATTTTATAAAAATTCTGGTTTCTTAATTTAAAAAAAAAATAACATCATTCATATATTGCCAACAGGCTAATAATAGATTTCAAGGAACGTATAGTTTTAAAATCATTTTTCTTAAACCAAGAAAGTTTTAAAATGCTGGCCTATATGAATAAAGGATATAATCTAAAATAAATCATCTCATCTCTTCAGATTCATTAAGTTTCATGTATTTGAAAATAAATACGATTGTTAGATGAAAGATATATATCAAAAACTTGTTGAGTCTTATATATATATATATATATATATATATATATATACATATACACATATATATTTGTAGTTTGATATATGTATGCACACACACACATTTATATATATATATATAAAATTTGTAGAGTTAGATACATGTATGTAAACACACACACACACATATATATATATATATATATATATATATAAACTTGAGTTTGATATATATATATATATATATATATATATATATATATCAAAAACTTGTTGAATTTTTTGTAAACTAATACTTCCTCTGCTGCTGCTAAGAGAAATTGTTTATAGCAAGGTAGTAGCATTGAACTTGATGTCATTGACCTATCATTTATTCATCAAAAGAAACTTAGATGTTATTTGATCTGAATTTATTAAATTTATATCAAAGAACTAAAATATATCTATATGATTCTAGCCATATATGAGGGTCATTCAATAAATAAGGGGAATTTTTTTGGAAAAAAAGGAAAATAATTTCTTTTTTCAGAATTTTTTTCTATAAAGTTAAACTCTGCATTGTTTAGAATTGGTTTATAGCAAAAACTTTAATCTTGATTTTGAGACTATTCAAAATGCCAGCAAATCAAATAGTGCACTTCTGGCTTGAACAAAGTTCTGTCATCAAACTTTTGTAGAGAAATGCAAACCATGTGAAATTTACAGAAAAATGTGTGTTGTGTATGGAAAAGTATGTTGAGTAGAAAAAATAAATAAAGTCAAAAAGGCAGTTCAGGGAGAGAAAATACACTGACTCTCTTGTAAAAAAAAAAAAAATCCTGGCACAGCAGTTTGTAAAGAATTGCCATGTTGATAGTCTTCTTAGACATGAACTGCTCATCACTGTTGATTTCTTAGAAAAAGTTACAACTGTAAAAAGTGCTTGTTATTGCCAACTCCTTTGGTAAAATTCATCTTATCTATTGAATGATCCTCATAGATATAAATTTTATGGATGGAGGGGTGATGTGGTTGGTGCTTCTAGTATATATATATATATATATATATATTCAGAGGCTTATTATGCATCTGATAACTGAGTACAATCCATGAAACTGACAGTAACACGAAGAAAGTGTTTGTAAATGAAATCCATTTTTATTGACATTTTCATCAACAATTCTACTGAATTTTGAGATTTTTAAAAGTGTGTGTGTGTATATATATATATATATATATATATATATATGTGTGTGTGTGTATAAGTTCCATTTCTTATGCATAGGAGGAGGAGGAGTATGGCTAAAAAAATGTGTGTGAAAATCACATTCATTCAACAAATGGTGGATTTGAAATCAATCAACATAAAATTGTGATATATACTAGGGTGAGTCAAAAGTTTTGCAATATTTTGGTAATGTGAGGCACAATTTGCCATAGTTGTGAAGGTGATGAACTACACTGGACTGTGAGATGCTGAGCTTGCCTGATACTCTTTGAGTGCTACTCACTGTATTTGTCTCTATGGCTTGGAGCACAGCCTTAGAATCCATGGTTTTAGACCTATCTGGCCTTGCCTGGTGGTCAAGGTTCAATCTGAGGAACATTTCTTTACTGTACTGTGATCAACTTCACCTTCATGTTTCCACAATTTTATGGCCCAATTTGAACTCATAAAGCATAAGATACTGAATTAGTCGCATGTTCATCCATGTGGCTTTCAAATATCACACATGGAGTGAAGCAATGCACAATGTGTCAGTGAACTAACTACCAACCACAGTAGGTACTTTTGGTCATGTGATATGCACATGTGGTATATGCACCACAAACTAGCATGTACCAAAATATTGCAAAAGTTTTGATTCACCCTAGTAAAACAAGCACAGTATGAAAAATAAACAAGATGGAGAGGTGAGATTGTGAAGTTTGTTGGTAAGACATTGGGGAAAAAGTTTGGAAAGGAATTGGGTAAACGCATTTGTACAGTAGTGTATGTCAAATGTTTTGTTTTACAGCATATCAACCTCAATGGGTTATTTAATGCCGACAAAGTTTTGAAATAAATTCATTCTTAATGGATACTCAATTTTTTTTAATAAAAAACCCTCAGCCCCACCTCTCACCCATATTGATAAAAAGGGTTGGGGCTTGCCATAGGGAAATAGGTTTGAGACAATCATATAAATGCTTGACGTGACCAACCGATTGATCAGGGGGAAGGTCTCTCCAAATACCTGTTTTAGCCTAAGTACGGTTTAAATGGGGTGCTGCATGTCATGGACTGCTCATCCACCAGGATTTTGTCCTTAAGCATTACAGGTTACCACCCATGGCCAACAGGTGGCCCCATTTAGGGCGGGGGGGTCTTCCACAACTGCAGAGGTGCAGTTGGTGTATTCTGAAGCCCAGCCGACAGGGCTGGGATGCAAAATGTCTGATGATTATATATAAGTACACAAAGGTTCCTGCTCACCATTTTGGTGTCTGAAGCATAATTGCATTATGAGGCCCTCTACCTCCCAAACAAAACACACAAATACAATCTTTAAACAAAAAAATATATTTCAAAATTTTGGAAAACAGTAAAAGGATTCAACATAGATCATTGGAAAATATATAAATTTTTCTTTTGCTCTAAGAAAACATTAGAAAATACTCTAAATCTGTGTAACCCTAAGCACTGCTATTGGTGTTGCTTATTTTTTTTATATATAATAATAATAGTAGTAACAATAATAAAACAATAACAACAAATAATAATTATAGTGGAGTAAAATAATAATAATAATAATAATAATAATAATAAGTGGAGTGAAATAATAATAATAATAGTGGAGTGAAATACATAAAAAAACTAGAATACAGAAATGGGAAGAAAATAACTACATGGGTACTTCAAGCATCAAACTCAAGAGATATCACATCAGAAGACATAGATATGGCTAATAAAAAGGAACCTCAAGAAAGAAAGCGAATCTCTTATAATCGCAGCACAAGACAATGTCATAAGAACAAACTATATAAAGTCAAAAATAGATAGGATGCAGCATAATAGCAAGTGTAGAATGTGTGGAGTTTTATTATTTAGGGGCCGGGTAAGCTCAGTCGGTAGAGCGTTCGGCTAGAAACCACAAGGTTCCTAGTTCGATACCGGTCCTCGCCAACTCAGCGTATGAGTAGCACAGGGATCTGTGCGGTAAAGTAAGGAGCTGATGGTAGGTGTGGCGCTCCACCTCTGATGCTAAAAAACAATCTCCTTGGTCTAGCGCCATTGAAAAGGGGATAGACTCCCTTGCTGACTGTCTGATACCGACTTTAGGCCGCCCCGTCGACTTTACAAAATACCAAATCAAGTTATTTTGATATTAGGTTGCTTTCAGTATTGCTTTTGCTTAAATGGTCACTCATCTAAGTATTGAGCAGGCTCATCACTGCTTAACTTTGGTGATCTAGTGGGAACCAATGCTTTCAATGTGATTTAACCAGAAGTGCTGCTATTGATGAAAATAAAACTATTGGCAATAATTTGTCATTCAAGACCTTTTATTCAGGTTTTTCTAGATGATTTCGGCCATTTCATCTGATATAGTGGTGAAGTTTCAATTCTGGAGCTTTAGTATGGAGTACCCTTCATCGCCATTACTTCCAGGTCCACACTGACCAGAGTGGTAGTACCTATTAGGATCCTATCTATGGGTTAAATAGATTAAAAAAATGATTTTTTTTAATTGAGTTGAAAAAAAATTTGAATACCCAACAAGAATGAATAAAACGAAAATGTCTTCAGCATAAAATAACCCAACAAGGATTGACATGCTATATAATCCAGCCAACCAGCCAACAAACAAAACTATTTCATCTTATTCTGTGTCCAGTCACAATTGATCATCTAAGAAGCTGCATCAGCAAGCCAACCAGATGTAGGTCAAAGCTACAACAGTTTTGAAGTGAATTATTTTCATTTCCAAAGTTCTGGTTTAAACCTTTTTCTACCTTGGAAGTACATACCAAGTATTAAGACCTTTTCTTTTTAACTTAAAAAAAAAAAAAAATTGAAATACATCACTAAGTAGGCCTGAGCCTATTGTAGTAGTGACCACCCCAAACAGAGATTTAAGAGGTTTGAATTTAGTTTTTCTTCTAGACTGGTTGCCTAACCAAGGTTAAAGAGCACAGTCTGCTCTACTATTTACCCATAGCTGTGTAGAATAAATGAAGCCTCATAACATCATAGAAACCAAGCAGCCAATCAGGACCCAAGGAATGGAATCTCCCAAATACATGAATGGATTATTCTTGACTTCCATAAATACCAGCTATCTTGTAGCACTGGCAGTTGTGCTTAGCCAGTTGCTGTTGTTCAAACCAACAGTATACTGACTGACTTCAATAAGCTGGAGGGAGAATAGTTGGATTCATACCTTTCCAAAGGGTATTAGCGCTATGTGAACTGTGACTTCCTTCAGGATTTGAACTCGGGTTGACGAGTCCATTTCTATGACTCTTAACCAGTACAACACGTGCCTCCTATATCTACAACTTCTAGCCAAATATACAGAGACAATTAACATAAGAGTGTCAAAGTAAGAGGTTTTAAGAGTTTGTTTCAAGAAGGTGGCAAATAAACAAATACTATTAATGTTATTCAAGAGATTTTTTGTTTTCTTTTTTGTGGATATTAAGTACAAAACTTTATAACATGTATAAACCAAGTGTGAATTGCAACCAGAAATGCTGATACCATTTCTTGTGGCTTTTATATATAAAACTTTCATTTTTCCTGATCACACAAACTTTATTCTTGTGTAATGAATCTATCTCATGACACTGTAGCTGGCCAAGGTGAAGTTCTCGTTACGAGAATGTAAACACATTTCTGAGTTTATGGCTAAGGAGTGTGAAGCTTCTCTATTTACAGTTGTTAGAATAGTTCATTAATTTGAACGTGCGTGCATGTAAAATTTCTTGGTAATTGCTTTCCTTGTGAATGTGCGTTGGCATTGCCATCTACCTACTTGCTTATTAGGATGTCATCTTGATGTTCATGTGTTTTTATTAAGCTTGAAAAAATTGCTCATTCCCAGCAGAACTATATTACGTAAAAGATATTAACTTTGGTTTTCTGGTTCTCATTAGAATAACCCCGTAATCCATGTGATATCCGCAAATGCTTTGTGCAGGCTTCAACAAAACCATTTCTTTATTCATATAGTTTATTTGGGCTTAGCTCAGTAAGTAGAGCACTTGACTTGGAATCGCAAGGTCTAAGTTGAAATACCCGGTCCCTGCCCAATCAGTGTATAAAGTAGCACAGACTTGGGTAATCTGATCTGTGCAGTGAAGTAAGGGAGCTGACGGTAGGTGTGGTGGCCACCTCAGTAAAAACAATGTCTTAGCACTAGACGCAAGGGACATTTGTTTTTACTGAGGTGGCCACCACACCTACCGTCAGCTTCCCTACTGTCACTGCATCAGAATCAGATTCCCAATTGTGCTACTTATACACTGAGTTTGGCAGGGACCGGGTATTGAAACTAGAACGCTTGCGATTCGCAAGTCAAGTGCTCTACTTACTGAAGCTAAGCCAAATAAACTATATGAATAAAGAAATGGTTTTGTTGAAGCCTGCACAAAGCATTTGGGATATATCACATGGATTACGGGGTTTATTCTAAATGGGAGAACCAGAAAGCCAAAGTTAATAATCTTTACGTAATATGAGTTCTGCTGGAATGAGCAATTTTTTTCAAGCTAATAAAAACACATGGTAACATCAAGATGACATCTAATAAGCAAGTAGGTAGATTGCAATGCCACGCACATTCACAAGAAAGCATTTTACCAAGAAAATTTTACATGCAGCGCACGTTCAAATTAATGAATCCTATTCTAACAACTGTAAATAGAGAAGCTTCACACTCCTTAGCATAAACTCAGAAATGTGTTTACATTCTCGTCGAGAACCTTCACCTTGGCAGCTACAGTGTCATGAGATTAGATTCATTTATACACAAGAATAAAGTTTTGTGTGATCAGGAAAATGAAAGTTTTATATATAAGCACAAGAAATGGTATCAGCATTTCTGGTTGCAATTTCACACTTGGTTATACATGTTATAAAAGTTTTGTAACCTTAATATCCACAAAAAAGAAAACAAAATCTCTTGAATAACATTAATAGTATTTGTTTATTTGCCACCTTCTTGAAACAAACTCTTAAAACCTCTTATCTTTGACACTCTTATGTTAATTGTCTCTGTATATTTGGCTAGAAGTTGTAGATATAGGGAGGCACGTGTTGTACTGGTAAGAGTCATAGGAAATGGACTTGTCAACCCGAGTTCAAATCCTGAAGGAAGTCACAGTTCACATAGCGCTAATACCCTTTGGAAAGGTATGAATCCAACTATTCTCCCTCCAGCTTATTGAAGTCTGTCAGTATACTGTTGGTTTAAACAACAGCAACTGGCTAAGCACAACTGCCAGTGCTACAAGATAGTTGTTATTTATGGAAGTCAAGAATAGTCCATTCATGTATTTGGGAGATTTCATTCCTTGAGTCCTGATTGGCTGCTTGGTTTCTATGATGTTATGAGGTTTCATTTCAGCTATGGGTAAATAGTAGAGCAGACTGTGCTCTTTAACCTTGGTTAGGAAACCAGTCTTGGAGAAGGAAAACTCTAAATTCAAACCTCTTAAATCTCTGCTTGGGGTGGTCACTACTACAATAGGCTCAGGCCTACTTAGTGATGTATTTCAATTTTTTTTTTTTTTTAAGTTAAAAAGAAAAGGTCTTAATACTTGGTATGTACTTCCAAGGTAGAAAAAGGTTTAGACCAGAACTTTGGAAATGAAAATAATTCACTTCAAAACTGTTGTAGCTTTGACGTACACCTGGTTGGCTTGCTGATGCAGCTTCTTAGATGATCAATTGTGACTGGACACAGAATAAGATGAAATGGTTTTGTTTGTTGGTTGGTTGGCTGGATTTTATAGCATGTCGATCCTTGTTGGGTTATTTTATGCTGAAGACATTTTTGTTTTATTCATTCTTGTTGGGTATTCAAATTTTTTTTCAACTCAATTAAAAAAAATCATTTTTTTTATCTATTTAACCCATAGATAGGATCCTAATAGGTACTACCACTCTGGGTCAGTGTGGACCTGGGAGTAATGGCGATGAAGGGGTACTCCATACTAAAGCTCTAGAATTGAAACTTCACCACTAGATCAGATGAAATGGCCGAAATCATCTAGAAAACACTCCTGAATAAAAGGTCTTGAATGACAAATTATTGCCAATAGTTTTATCTTCATCAATAGCAGCACTTATGGTTAAATCACGTTAAAAGCACCGGTTCCCACTAGATCACCAAAGTTAAGCAGTGATGAGCCTGCTCAATACTTAGATGGGTGACCATTTAAGCAAAAGCAGTTACTGTAAGCAACCTAATATCAAAATAACTTGATTTGGTATTTTGTAAAGTCGACTGGGCAGCCTAAAGTCGGTATCAACCAGTCAGCAAGGGAGTCTATCCCGTTTTCAATAGCGCTAGACCAAGGAAATTGTTTTTTTAGCATCAGAGGTGGAGCGCCACACCTACCATCAGCTCCTTACTTTACCGCACAGATCCCTGTGCTACTCATACGCTGAGTTGGCGAGGGCCGGGATCGAACTAGGAACCTTGTGGTTTCTAGCCGAATGCTCTACCGACTGAGCTTACCCGGCCCCTAAATAATAAAACTCCACACATTCTGCACTTGTTATTATGCTGCATCCTATCTATTTTTGCCTTTATATAGTTTGTTCTTATGACATTGTCTTGTGCTGCGATTATAAGAGATTCGCTTTCTTTCTTGAGGTTCCTTTTTATTAGCCATATCTATGTCTTCTGATGTGATATCTCTTGAGTTTGACGCTTGAAGTACCCATGTAGTTATTTTCTTCCCATTTCTGTATTCTAGTTTTTGATGTATTTCACTCCACTATTATTATTATTATTATTTCACTCCACTATTATTATTATTATTATTATTATTATTATTATTTTACTCCACTATAATTATTATTGTTGTTGTTATTGTTGTTATTATTATTTCACTCCACTATTATTATTATTATATATAAAAATAAAATAAGCAACACCAATAGCAGTGCTTAGGGTTACACAGATTTAGAGTATTTTCTAATGTTTTCTTAGAGCAAAAGAAAAATTTATATATTTTCCAATGATCTATGTTGAATCCTTTTACTGTTTTGCAAAATTTTTGAAATATATTTTTTTAGTTTAAAGATTGTATTTGTGTGTTTTGCTTGGGAGGTAGAGGGCGTCATAATGCAATTATCCTTCAGACACCAAAATGGTGAGCAGGAACCTTTGTGTACTTAATATATATCATCATCAGACATTTTGCATCCCAGCCCTGTTGGCTGGGGCTTCAGAATACACCAACTGCACCTCTGCAGTTGTGGAAGACTCCCCCCCTCTAAATGGGGCCACCTGTTGGCCGTGGGTGGTAACCTGTAATGCTTAAGGACAAAATCCTGGTGGATGAGCAGTCCATGACATGCAGCACCCCATTTAAACCTTACTTAGGCTAAACAGGTATTTGGAGAGACCCTCCCCCTGATCAATCGGTTGGTCACGTCAAGCATTTATATGATTGTCCCAAACCTATTTCCCTTATGGCAAGCCCCAACCCTTTTTATCATATGGGTGCTAGAAGGCTGTGGCTGAGGGTCTTCATGTCCTGGGTATGATGTTAAACTCTGGTGGTGAGGTTCCAGTTCTGGAGAATGTAGAGTACCCCTTCATCACCATTGCTCTCTGGGCCACTCTGGCCCGGATTGGTAGTACCTGTTAGGGTCCCATCTATGGGTTGAATAGAAAAATGTTTTTATTAAAAAAAATTGAGTATCCATTAAGAATGAATTTATTTCAAAACTTTGGTTGGCATTAAATAACCCATTGAGGTTGATATGCTGTAAAACAAAACATTTGACATACACTACTGTACAAATGCATTTACCCAATTCCTTTCCAATTGTGCTAAACTTTTTTCCCAATGTCTTACCAACAAACTTTACAATCTCACCTCTCCATCTTGTTTATTTTTCATACTGTGCTTGTTTTACTAAGGTGAATCAAAACTTTTGCAATATTTTGGTACATGCTAGTTTGTGGTGCATATACCACATGTGCATATCATATGACCAAAAGTACCTACTGTGGCTGGTAGTTAGTTCATTGACACATTGTGCATTGCTTCGCTCCATGTGTGATATTTGAAAGCCACATGGATGAACATGCGACTAATTCAGTATCTTATGCTTTATGAGTTCAAATTGGGCCATAAAATTGTGGAAACATGAAGGTGAAGTTGATCACAGTACAGTAAAGAAATGTTCCTCAGATTGAACCTTGACCACCAGGCAAGGCCAGATAGGTCTAAAACCATGGATTCTAAGGCTGTGCTCCAAGCCATAGAGACAAATACAGTGAGTAGCACTCAAAGAGTATCAGGCAAGCTCAGCATCTCACAGTCCAGTGTAGTTCATCACCTTCACAACTATGGCAAATTGTGCCTCACATTACCAAAATATTGCAAAACTTTTGACTCACCCTAGTATATATCACAATTTTATGTTGACTGATTTCAAATCCACCATTTGTTGAATGAATGTGATTTTCACACACACATTTTTTTAGCCATACTCCTCCTCCTCCTATGCATAAGAAATGGAACTTATACACACACACACACACACACACACACACACATATATATATATATATATATATATATACACACACACACTTTTTAAAAATCTCAAAAATTCAGTAGAATTGTTGATGAAAATGTCAATAAAAATGGATTTCATTTACAAACACTTTCTTCGTGTTACTGTCAGTTTCATGGATTGTACTCAGTTATCAGATGCATAATAAGCCTCTGAATATATATATATATATATACTAGAAGCACCAACCACATCACCCCTCCATCTATAAAATTTATATATACGAGGATCATTCAATAGATAGGATGAATTTTACCAAAGGAGTTGGCAATAACAAGCACTTTTTACAGTTGTAACTTTTTCTAAGAAATCAACAGTGATGAGCAGTTCATGTCTAAGAAGACTATCAACATGGCAATTCTTTACAAACTGCTGTGCCAGGATTTTTTTTTTTTTTTACAAGAGAGTCAGTGTATTTTCTCTCCCTGAACTGCCTTTTTGACTTTATTTATTTTTTCTACTCAACATACTTTTCCATACACAACACACATTTTTCTGTAAATTTTTCATGGTTTGCGCTTCTCTACAAAAGTTTGATGACAGAACTTTGTTCAAGCCAGAAGTGCACTATTTGATTTGCTGGCATTTTGAATAGTCTCAAAATCAAGATTAAAGTTTTTGCTATAAACCAATTCGAAACAATGCAGAGTTTAACTTTATAGAAAAAATTCTGAAAAAAGAAAAATATTTTTCCTTTTTTTTCCAAAAAAATTTCCCCTTATTTATTGAATGACCCTCATATATGGCTAGAATCATATAGATATATTTTAGTTCTTTGATATAAATTTAATAAATTCAGATCAAATAACATCTAAATTTCTTTTGATGAATAAATGATAGGTCAATGACATCAAGTTCAATGCTACTACCTTGCTATAAACAATTTCTCTTAGCAGCAGCAGAGGAAGTATTAGTTTACAAAAAATTCAACAAGTTTTTGATATATATATATATATATATATATATATATATATCAAACTCAAGTTTATATATATATATATATATATATATATATGTGTGTGTGTGTGTTTACATACATGTATCTAACTCTACAAATTTTATATATATATATATATAAATGTGTGTGTGTGCATACATATATCAAACTACAAATATATATGTGTGTGTGTATATGTATATATATATATATATATATATATATATATATAAGACTCAACAAGTTTTTGATATATATCTTTCATCTAACAATCGTATTTATTTTCAAATACATGAAACTTAATGAATCTGAAGAGATGAGAGGATTTATTTTAGATTATATCCTTTATTCATATAGGCCAGCATTTTAAAACTTTCTTGGTTTAAGAAAAATGATTTTAAAACTATACGTTCCTTGAAATCTATTATTAGCCTGTTGGCAATATATGAATGATGTTATTTTTTTTTTAAATTAAGAAACCAGAATTTTTATAAAATCTTTTTATCCAGATTAAAAATTAAAATATTTGTGCTGTTATTACTACTAAAATGGGGTACAACTTAAATGTAATGGTCCACTTTGGATTGTTGCTTACATCACAGAAACATGCATACTCATAATAATTACATTCACATTGTTATGAATTTATTTCAATTTTATTTTTTGATACAAAAAAGATTTTTCTACAATTTTTCTGTTTTCAACGACATTTTTGCTTTACGTACAAGCATGCGCATGCCTGATTGATAGTGTTATTGATATGTATATTTCTCATATATAAGTAACAACATTCCAAAGATTTTAAGTTGTACCTATTACCAATTTATCTTTTCATATGTTTTTGTTGTTTTGTTTTTGTTGTTTTGTTTTGTCTTGTTTTGTTTTTCATTTTAAACAATTTTAAAACAAAAAGATCGGGCTAACTTTGAAAAAAAAAAACTGCTTGTAATCAACATTTAATAAACAAGAAAAACAGATTAGATTGATTTTGTCAATATTTCAATATCTATTCACATCATCGTCAGAACAATATGAATGCAAATGACCTATTATTTGTCTGAATTTTTGACATGAGGTTTGATTATTTGTATTATTTAGATTTTTGAGACTGTTGCCCTTATCTTTATTAATATATACACAACATTTTGGCAAATGGTTAACAGAATGAGAACTATCTACTCCAATTGATTAGATAAAGCAGCAGTCCCCAACCTTTTTTGCGCCATGGACCGGTTTCATCTGAGACAATATTTTCACGGACCAGCCTTCATATGCTCCGGCCTACATTTGCTCAATAATTGTTAATGACGTAACCTAATAATAAATCATTGATTCATTTGCTAGCTTGTCACCACATATTACACAGAGCGGGCTCAGCACATGAGAATCACCTGTAGGAATAAACCCGTATTTTAAGAATTTAGGAATCCTGATATTGTCTTTTAAATGCAGATTTCGTTTTCTTGGAAGTCCTAGGCTCCTCTTCTGTCTCCTGAATGGGCCTTTTCCCCTTTCCATAGAAGCTTGCCAAAGATGTTTTTCACTCATTTTTGCTAGCTTTTGGGGTAACAGCTGGTGACCTATCACATGACTGAGACCTGTCAAGAGGCACAGAAGTCACTTTTCAAAATAAAACATCAACATTTAGACTGATAATCAATAAAAAAATTTTTTTTTAAATTCAAACGTTCTGTGCGGCCCGGTACCTAATGTCCCGCGGCCCGGTGGTTGGGAACCGCTGAGATAAAGGGTTCAGTTCAAAGTTCTGTGAAAGCTTCTGATTATAATATGAAGGTACCAGAGCTCAACGAGAAATGTCTAAAGAAGCCTTGAGAAATGTTGTGGATATAACAATAAAGATGAAGATAACAGTCCAAAAAATCTAAATAATGCAAATTAATTATATTGTTTATTTGTAAAATAAATAATGAAAATAAAGTAAACAAATAATAAAAATGATTAATGATTTAAAAAATGACAGTATTATATTGATTATGTTTGATTATCTATTGCAGTGGTTCTCAACCTTTTTTTACCTGTGACCCCCCTTTGATTCCTATTTTACTCTGGCGGACTCCCCATAGCCATTCAATATTTAAAAGTTCTATTGTATTTTTATAATTAAATATTTTTACTTGACCCAAAAATATGTTATATGGTCCCTGGGGAGGCCATATGGAAACTGGTTGAGAACCACTGGTCTATTGTATAAACGTATTCAAATTTTGAGTTATGTTCAACATTAAGATTAATTTGCATGTTTTTTTTCTCTCCTTTGCAGCCCAAGAGATTGACCCGGTGTACAGTTTGCTGAAATGTGCAGCTGACCTTCCCAAAGCCAGTAGGTCATGCACCCATACCCACTGTTCAGGTCACCATGCTCGACATAGTCAAGGAGACAGTGCCTGTGGTAATACCTCAAAAAACTCCAGTCCATCTTCTTCAGGTAATGCTCTACGTTACTCCTTGCCAAAAAAGAAACCACCAAGACTTTCTAAATCATAAGAATAAAAATAAAAAGGATATATTTTATTTAGAAATGGATTTTTTTAAAAAGGGAGTTGTTGAATATTTTAACAATTCTTTTAAACCTGTTTATCATTTTAGGGCTGGTTGGGAGTAAACCGTCCAGTAAATTTTATATCAGCCAAAGCTTAAAAACAACATTTTTTTGTGGGTCTTTTTTTAATTAAAAAGAAAGACTTTAAGAGTATTTTTCAAATTTGTTTTTGAAAGCTTGGCCTTTTCTGCATCGAACTAAGATGCAATAATGTAAATTATTATATATATATATATTTTTTTTTTTTTTTAAATTCTATTAGTAAAAAATTGTTTTTTTTTCTTTCTTTCTGGCAATCTTTTTTTATTTTTTATTCATAAAACGGAGAATCTGAAGAAAAAAATTGGTTATTTGCAATCAATGAAATTCATGCAAATCATTCAAGAAATTTGCATGCATTTTTTTTCCCCAAATGCAAATCTAAAGATTCTCATTTTTTTTCCTATTTGTATATAATTCACTCCAATTGACTTTTTGAAAGAGATAAGAATGACCCGTTGTGCAGATGAAAATAATGTGTTCACTACTCTTTATATTTTGTAAACTTTATCAGCTTAGAAAAAAAAAAACACCACTGTACATTCTCTAGCTCTGACTTTATAATTTCATTTTTAAGAGCTGATGAGAAAACAAGGTATTGCGGATTATTTCAGAGAAATTTGCATGATATTAATTACTTCATTTTTTTCAGAAAAGACAAGGGTTTGTCTGGGCTTTTTTTTTCTTTTTTCTAAACACCATCTTGTTTATCTTGTCTTAGAAAACAGAAACACCCAACAAATAAAAATCACTGTAATGTTTTGCACAAAATCATTCCCATGCACACTGCTTTATTGGCAAAACATGCTTATGACTTTAATGGCCTCTTTTCAGCTTTATCTTCTCTGTATGTTCAAAGAAGGAAACATACAAAAGCATATCTATATCATTACTGGAGGTTTTTTTTTTTAATTATTATTTATTATCATTATTGCCACATGAATCTGATTTTTTTTTTTTACTGTCACCAGGGATTTCATTGTCATCCCTAACTTTAAAAGGTTGTGAAATAAATATAAGTATTTTACTTTGATACCAGTGAATGGTAGAATATTTGGATTTAAGATTTCAAATATACAGTATTGGTAAAAAAAAAAAAACATTTTTTAAATAAAAAAAGTAAAATAGTGAAAAAACTGAACCATTTTAATATTGCCACAAATTTTCCTTGATTATTGTAGTCCAAGTTCTCTTAGTTGTAACAAAAAGTCACAATTTTCTAAAAAGAAAAATTCTTAGAAATTTCCTATTTTTTGGTATTTCTGAGAATTTTTTTTACAAAATTATGACATTTAATTGTAGACTACGATTATTTAAAAATTTTTTTTTTTCTTAAAATTGTGGTGTTTAAAAAAACTATGAGATTATGTATTCAACACAGGCATCAAAAGAACAATGGCTTCTACATTGAACTTCCTTGGTATTCCTTGTGAGGTACATTTGCAAAAAGACTTTATAACTGTATATCTTGCCCAAAAGTGTTATTTGAATAGTTCTCAAATTATTTTGGATATATCCATAAAGTCCTTTTGTTCTGCCCTTACAATCACTTATACCTTGGTGTGCTCTCTTTTAGATTATAATATTATTACTGTTTATATTTCCTTATTATGACTTTCCACCACAACTAAAGGAACTTTGACAACAATAACCAAGGAAAAATCCCTCTTTGTGTATGTCTAAGCCATTGAAGATTCATTAAAATTTGTGGCAATAAATAAAATGATTCGGTTCTTTCACTTTTTTAAGGGGTGGGGGCCCCAATACTGTATTAATTTTTTTTTTTAAAAAGAAAAAAAAACTTTCCTTCACTTTCTTTTATCTCTGCTTTTCATATAAAGAAAAAAATATTGATTTCAAGACAAATTTTGCTTTTCCTGATTGAATTTGATTGGATATTTCCCCCTTCGGATAAAGAATCCATCAACCATATTTGGATATCAATTGGTTTTATTTTA
>CM042141.1:78083676-78088676 GCA_023376005.1 Doryteuthis pealeii | reverse complement strand
TTATAGGTAAAAAAAGATGATTCCATTCTCATATTCAGATACAATGTGACAGTAACGATTAAATAAAATTGTAATAAATCATGTACTTTTTTTAGACTGATACTTATTCATATAAATTTTTATTACGGTATTCAATAATATCCATTTTGATTAATGTAAATACTTCACTTGAAATTAATAAATTCTAGCATCTTTAGTTTAGGAGAAAATTAACTGTTATTTAAAATAAAATACAGAACAAAAAAGAAATATAGAATTGCCCAGAAGTAAAACTCCAAAATAATTTTTTTCTAAACCAAAGATACGGGAGTTTTTATCATTTCTTAGCAAAATATTATACAATGAAAACATTATAATTATTAAAGTATTGTTTATTACAGTAAACAAAAATGAAACTTCATAGATATAAAATAATTTTGGACCAATGAAATCCACTAAGAATTGCAAGGTTCCAGTTTTAATAACTGGTCCTTCAGCAACTCAGCACATGAGTAGCAACACCTTAAGTAATCTATCTGTGTGGTAAAGTATAGGGGAGCTAAACAGGTGTGGTGCTTCACCTCAGCAAAAACAATCTCCCTTGTCTAGCACTAGTGAAAAGGGGGTAGACTCCCTCATGATCAGCTGATACAAAACAATAGGCCACTGTGCAGACTTATTACATTGTTCATATTTTTTTTAATGATATTGTTTACTGTATATATTAATATCCATTTTGATTATGTAATGTTGTAGTTGAAGTTAGAAAAAATTACCCCAGAGCATTTGCCTAGGAATTGCAAGATACGATGCTTGTAAAACTCAGCGCATGAGTAGTACAGCTTTGTAATAGTCTGTTCTGTATGGTAAAGCATCTGGGGGAGTTGATGATACATGTGATGCTGCCACCTCAACAAAGCAATCTCTTTTGATTTAGCACTTAGCAAAAAGGTAATAGAGCTCCTTTGCTTATCAATAGGCCTTCTACACAGACTTTACTTTTTTTTTTATATTTGGTTTAAAGAAAAAATTAACTTTTACTGAAAAAATTGGTTGGGGTATAATTTATTTATGGGTGATACCGTATGAATCACTGAATTTGTTAAAAAGCTATCAGCACTCTCTCTTTCTCTTTTTAACAATCTCAGTATCTTTTGTATTGTTAATCAGGGTTGCAATTCCCAGTGGACCCACTGCTATCAAGTTTCACTACTATCATGGGCTTTCTGAGTTATCTACTGCATTCTATATTAGTTGCATAGCAATTTTATAAAATAAATTATCAAACTGTATAATCAAAATATTGATATCCTGACTCCCAGGACTTTTATTATAAATTTTCACTTAATCTGTCATAATTACTTACAAGGGAAATATATTTTTTTGTAATATTATTTTAAATATATCCATCCACCAACATAATCCGTGGATCATTCTTCAAAACTCTGACAGTTATTTTGCTCCATAGAGTACTTATTCAATGGCTGAACGAAAACACTCAAAACATAAAGTGCAACATTTTAACTGATGTAATTTCACTTCCTGAGCAAAAAACTATTTTTTGGTAACAAATAATGTTCAATTTACATGTAAAATAATAATTAGAAAGAAAAAAAATTATATATGCAGTGGGGATTTTTCCACTTATTGATCTTACTGTGAAAAAAAATCAGAATCATTAATAACTTAAAAACAGTTAATTTTGTGCCTATTTTGACAGAATTTTTGGATTTCATCGGGTTAAAAAGCGTCTGTAAACCAATTCTTAGGAAATTAGGTAAACTCTAGAACTGCATTTTATAACAAAAATAGATTTTAACAAAACTGTGCCATTTTTGCCCCTCCCCCTTAATATTTTTCAAGTTTAAAATCGATATAAGCTGCCAATTTTTGGAATTGGAAGCTCAAAATTTTTGTGATTGTATAACTTTAACATAGTCTACACCTGATAGTAAAATTTTCAGAAAAAATTGACAAGGGATAGGTGACAATTTTACTTTCTTTCTGGATGAATTTGACATGGAGATTACCCCACAAGCAAAAATGCCTATGATCAGGCTCAACTTTGATCATGTGACCACAATTGTGCAACTATAAAGCATAACATGCAACAGAACAACAGTGTGACAATGATAAGAATATGTTAATGGGTGAAATGCAGATATTTTTTAACCCTCCCTCATAAAAAAAAGGGCTGTACAGTTTTATACAGGAATAGCCGATATGTTGCATATTCCAAAACAGATTATTAAATTTCTATCAAATATTCCTAACTTACGCTATATTAATTATACAGTGAACCTTAATACATCAAAAACAGTTTCCCCTTTTCATAAGGAAACAATCAGCCAGATTATATATTAACCATAATTATTTGTGTATGAGGTGCGCTATGTTCCAGATTTTTCAGTTCAAGAGATTAGGTTGTGTATCATAGCATGAGAACTATAGATTTTTTCTGCCAACATGCCTGCATCATATCAGGATTGGGCGTGACCGAAAGAAAGTTATAGATATGTTCAAAACTAATGTGTTTTTACACTTTTACTAGAGAAATATCCACTCCTGAATGTGAACTTATTTTTGCTCATCTTGTAAAATGACACATTAGTTTGAACTATATCTAATAACTTTCTTTCGGTCAGCCATCCTGAATATGATGGGGCAATGTGGCCAGAAAAAAATTCTATAGTTCTGCATGTACTGATACACACCTAACCTTTGAACTGAAAAATCTGGAAACATATGCGTCACCTCCATACACAAATAATTATGGTAATATAATATCTGGGCTATTGTCCTTATGAAAAGGGCAACTGTTATTGATGTATAAAAAGGTTCCAACTGTATAATTAATATAGCTAAGTAGGATATTTGATAGAAATTTAATAATCTGTTTTGGAATAGCAACATATGGTATTCCTGTATAAACTGTAGCAGCCCTTATTTTTTATGAGGTGAGGTAAAAAGATTATCTGCATTTTCACCATACATCTCTTTATCATTGTCACTGTGTTCTGTGCAATGTATGCTTATATAGTTGGCACAATTGGTGGTCACATGATCAAAGTTTGAGCCGTGATAAGCATTTTGGACTTGTGCGGTAATTCCATGTCAAATCATCCAGAAAAAAGTAAAATTGTCACCTATCCCTTATCAATTTTTCTGAAATTTTATACAGGTGTGGACTATGTTAAAGTTATACAATCCACAAAATTTTGAGCTTCTCATTCCAAAAATTGGCGTTATATTCGATTGTTAAACTTGAAAAATATGAAGGGGGAGGGGCAAAAATGGCGAACATTTTGTAATCTATTTTTTGTTATAAATGAGTTCTAGAGTTTACCTATTCCTAAGAAATTGGTTTAAACATAAGACGCTTTTTAAAAAACGGCCGATGAATCCAAAAATGTCTTGTCGAAAATAGGCACAAAATTACTGTTTTAAGTTACTTAATGATTTGCTGATTTTTTTTCCAGTAAGATCAATAGTGGAGAAATGCCCACTGGATAGTATAAATTTTTTTTCTTCTAATTATTATTTTAGCATGTATTGAACATTATTTGTACCAAAAATAGTTTTTGCTTCAAGAAAAAAGTTGGAAAAAAATTACATGCATTAAAATGTTGCCACTTTTATGTTTTTGAGTGTTTTTCGTTCAGCCCATTGATAAAGGTACTCTATGGAGCAAAATAACTGTCAGAGTTTGAATGAAATGTCACGATTTATGTTTGGTTTGGATATATTTAATAATATAACAAACAATATATTTTTCCCCTTGTAAAGTAATTATTGACAGATAAGTTGAAAATTTAATATAAAAAGTTCCTGGGAGTCAGGATATCAATATTTTGATTATACAGTTTGATAATTTATTTTATAAAGATTGCTGCCAACTATATAGATGCAGTAGATAACTCAGAAGCGCATGATAGTAGTGAAAACTTGATAGGCAGTGGTCCACTGGGATGCAAGCCCTGATTATAACAATACAAAAAGATACTGAGATTGTTTAAAATAAAGAGAGAGTGCTGATAGCTTTTAACAAAATTCAGTGGTTTTTATTCCATACGGTATCACCCATAAAATAAATATACCCAACATTTTTTCAGTAACAAGTTAAATTTTCTAACCAATATTAAAAAAAAAAGTAAAGTCTGTGTAGAAGGCCTATTGATAACAAAGGAGTCTATTTACGCTTTTTTGGCTAGTGCTTAAATCAAAGAGATAAAGCTTTTTGTTGAGGTGGAGGCATCACATGTAATCATCAACTCCCAGATGCTTTAGCCATAGCAGATCAGATTACAAGCTGTACTACTCATGCCCGCTGGAGTTTACAAGCATCGTATCCTTGCCATTCCTAGGCAAATGCTCTGGGGTAATTTTTTCTACTTCAACTACAACATAACATAATGCAAAATGGATATTAATATATACAGTAAACAATATCATTAAAAAAATATGAAACATGTAAAATAAGTCTGCCGTGGGCCTAATTGTTGGTATCAAGTGATCAGTGAGGGAGTCTATCCGCTTTTCACTAGTGCTAGATCAAGGGAGATTGTTTTTTGCTGAGGTGAGCACCACAACCTGTTAAGCTCCCATATACTTTACCACACAGATCAGATTATTAAGTGTGCTACTCATGTGCTGAGTTGCTGAGGACCAGTAGTTAAAACTGGGAACCTTGCAATTCTTAGGTGGATTCAATTGGTCGCAAAATTATTTATATTATGAAGTTCATTTTTTGTTTACTGTAATAAACAATACTTAATAATCTATGTTTTCATTGTATAATATTTTGCTAGAATGATAAAATCCCGGTATCTTTGTTTAGAAAAAAAATTATTTGGAGTTTTACTTCTGGGCAATTCACTATATTCTTTTGTTTCTGTATTTTTTATTTAAATAACAGTTAATTTTCTCCTAAACTAAAGATTGCTAGAATTTTAATTATTTCAAGTGAAGTATTACAATTAATCAAAATGGATATTATTGAATACGTAATAAATAATATATGT
>CM042141.1:78071869-78083576 GCA_023376005.1 Doryteuthis pealeii | reverse complement strand
CATTTTGTTAAAGTTTTGTAAAAAACACCCCATTTTTAGTAGTAATAACAGCACAAATATTTTTAATTTTTAATCTGGATAAAAAAGATTTTATAAAAATTCTGGTTTCTTAATTTAAAAAAAAAAATAACATCATTCATATATTTGCCAACAGGGCTAATAATAGATTTCAAGGAACGTATAGTTTTAAAATCATTTTTTCTTAAACCAAGAAAGTTTTAAAATGCTGGCCTATATGAAATAAAGGATATAATCTAAAATAAATCATCTCATCTCTTCAGATTCATTAAGTTTCATGTATTTGAAAATAAATACGATTGTTAGATGAAAGATATATATCAAAAAACTTGTGAGTCTTATATATATATATATATATATATATATATATATATACTATACACATATATATTTGTAGTTTGATATATGTATGCACACACACACATTTATATATATATTATATAAAATTTGTAGAGTTAGATACATGTATGTAAACACCACACACACATATATATATATTATATATATAATATATATAAACTTTGAGTTTGATATATTATATATATATATATATATATATATATATCCAAAAACTTGTTGAATTTGTTGTAAACTAATACTTCCTCTGCTGCTGCTAAGAGAAATGTTTTATAGCAAGGAGTAGCATTGAACTTGATGTCATTGACCTATCATTTATTCATCAAAAAGAAACTTAGATGTTATTTTGATCTGAATTTAAAATAAATTTATATCAAAGAAACTAAAATTATTATCTATATGATTTCTAGCCATATATGAGGGTCATTCAATAAATAAGGGGAATTTTTTTGGAAAAAAAGGGAAAATAATTTCTTTTTTTTTCAGAATTTTTTTCTATAAAGTTAAACTCTGCTATTGTTTTAGAATTGGTTTATAGCAAAAACTTTAATTCTTGATTTTGAGACTATTCAAAATGCCAGCAAATCAAATAGTGCACTTTGGCTTGAACAAAGTTCTGTCATCAAAACTTTTGTAGAGAAATGCAAACCATGTGAAATTTACAGAAAATGTGTGTTGTGTATGGAAAGTAGTTGAGTAGAAAAAATAAATAAAGTTCAAAAAGCAGTTCAGGGAGAGAAAATACACTGACTCTCTTTGTAAAAAAAAAAAAAAATCCTGGCACAGCAGTTTGTAAAGAATTGCCATGTTGATAGTCTTCTAGACATGAACTGCTCATCACTGTTGATTTCTTAGAAAAAGTTACAACTGTAAAAAGTGCTTGTTATTGCCAACTCCTTTGGTAAAATTCATCTTATCTAT
Source organism: Doryteuthis pealeii (assembly GCA_023376005.1). Classification (NCBI taxonomy): domain Eukaryota; kingdom Metazoa; phylum Mollusca; class Cephalopoda; order Myopsida; family Loliginidae; genus Doryteuthis; species Doryteuthis pealeii. The sequence continues at coordinate 78,082,280 of CM042141.1, read as the reverse complement.
TGAATGATCCTCATAGATATAAATTTTATGGATGGAGGGGTGATGTGGTTGTGCTTTCTAGTATATATATTAATATATATATATATTCAGAGGCTTATTATGCATCTGATAACTGAGTACAATCCATGAAACTGACAGTAACACGAAGAAAGTGTTTTGTAAATGAAATCCATTTTTATTGACATTTTCATCAACAATTCTACTGAATTTTGAGATTTTTAAAGTGTGTGTGTGTATAATATATATATAATATATATATATATGTGTGTTGTGTGTATAAGTTCCATTTCTTATGCATAGGAGGAGGAGGAGTATGGCTAAAAAAATGTGTGTGGAAAATCACATTCATTCAACAAAATGGTGGATTTGAAATCAATCAACATAAAATTGTGATATATACTAGGGTGAGTCAAAAGTTTGCAATATTTTGGTAATGTGAGGCACAATTTGCCATAGTTGTGAAGGTGATGAACTACACTGGACTGTGAGATGCTGAGCTTGCCTGATACTCTTTGAGTGCTACTCACTGTATTTGTCTCTATGGCTTGGAGCACAGCCTTAGAATCCATGGTTTTAGACCTATCTGGCCTTGCCTGGTGGTCAAGGTTCAATCTGAGGAACATTTCTTTACTGTACTGTGATCAACTTCACCTTTCATGTTTCCACAATTTTATGGCCCCATTTGAACTCATAAAGCATAAAGATACTGAATTAGTCGCATGTTCATCCATGTGGCTTTCAAATATCACACATGGAGTGAAGCAATGCACAATGTGTCAGTGAACTAACTACCAACCACAGTAGGTACTTTTGGTCATATGATATGCACATGTGGTATATGCACCACAAACTAGCATGTACCAAAATATTGCAAAAGTTTTGATTCACCCTAGTAAAACAAGCACAGTATGAAAAATAAACAAGATGAGAGGTGAGATTGTGAAGTTTTTGGTAAGACATTGGGAAAAAAGTTTGGAAAGGAATTGGGTAAACGCATTTGTACAGTAGTGTATGTCAAATGTTTTGTTTTACAGCATATCAACCTCAATGGGTTATTTAATGCCGACAAAGTTTTGAAATAAATTCATTCTTAATGGATACTCAATTTTTTTTAATAAAAACCCTCAGCCACCACCTTCTAGCACCCATATGATAAAAAGGGTTGGGGCTTGCCATAAGGGAAATAGGTTTGAGACAATCATATAAATGCTTGACGTGACCAACCGATTGATCAGGGGGAAGGTCTCTCCAAATACCTGTTTAGCCTAAGTACGGTTTAAATGGGGTGTTGCATGTCATGGACTGCTCATCCACCAGGATTTTGTCCTTAAGCATTACAGGTTACCACCCATGGCCAACAGGTGGCCCCATTTGGGGCGGGGAGGGTCTTCCACAACTGCAGAGGTGCAGTTGGTGTATTCTGAAGCCCCAGCCGACAGGGCTGGGATGCAAAATGTCTGATGATATATATAAAGTACACAAAGGTTCCTGCTCACCATTTTGGTGTCTGAAGCATAATTGCATTATGAGGCCCTCTACCTCCCAAACAAAACACACAAATACAATCTTTAAACCAAAAAAATATATTTCCAAAATTTTGGAAAACAGTAAAAGGATTCAACATAGATCATTGGAAAATATATAAATTTTTCTTTTGCTCTAAGAAAACATTAGAAAATACTCTAAATCTGTGTAACCCTAAGCACTGCTATTGGTGTTGCTTATTTTATTTTTATATATAATAATAATAGTAATAACAACAATAATAACAACAACAACAATAATAATTATAGTGGAGTAAAATAATAATAATAGTAATAATAATAATAATAATAATAGTGGAGTGAAATAATAATAATAATAGTGGAGTGAAATACATAAAAAAACTAGAATACAGAAATGGGAAGAAAATAACTACATGGGTACTTCAAGCATCAAACTCAAGAGATATCACATCAGAAGACATAGATATGGCTAATAAAAAGGAACCTCAAGAAAGAAAGCGAATCTCTTATAATCGCAGCACAAGACAATGTCATAAGAACAAACTATATATAAAGTCAAAAATAGATAGGATGCAGCATAATACAAGTGTAGAATGTGTGGAGTTTTATTATTTAGGGGCCGGGTAAGCTCAGTCGGTAGAGCGTTCGGCTAGAAACCACAAGGTTCCTAGTTCGATACCGGTCCTCGCCAACTCAGCGTATGAGTAGCACAGGGATCTGTGCGGTAAAGTAAGGAGCTGATGGTAGGTGTGGCGCTCCACCTCTGATGCTAAAAAACAATCTCCTTGGTCTAGCGCCATTGAAAACGGGATAGACTCCCTTGCTGACTGTGATACCGACTTTAGGCTGCCCCGTCGACTTTACAAAATACCAAATCAAGTTATTTTGATATTAGGTTGCTTAAATGGTCACTCATCTAAGTATTGCTTTTGCTTAAATGGTCACTCATCTAAGTATTGAGCAGGCTCATCACTGCTTAACTTTGGTGATCTAGTGGGAACCAATGCTTTCAATGTGATTTAACCAGAAGTGCTGCTATTGATGAAAATAAAACTATTGGCAATAATTTGTCATTCAAGACCTTTTATTCAGGAGTGTTTTCTAGATGATTTCGGCCATTTCATCTGATAGTGGTGAAGTTTCAATTCTGGAGCTTTAGTATGGAGTACCCCTTCATCGCCATTACTCCCAGGTCCACACTGACCCAGAGTGGTAGTACCTATTAGGATCCTATCTATGGGTTAAATAGATTAAAAAAATGATTTTTTTAATTGAGTTGAAAAAAAATTTGAATACCCAACAAGAATGAATAAAACGAAAATGTCTTCAGCATAAAATAACCCAACAAGGATCGACATGCTATATAATCCAGCCAACCAGCCAACAAACAAAACTATTTCATCTTATTCTGTGTCCAGTCACAATTGATCATCTAAGAAGCTGCATCAGCAAGCCAACCAGGTGTACGTCAAAGCTACAACAGTTTTGAAGTGAATTATTTTTCATTTCCAAAGTTCTGGTTTAAACCTTTTTCTACCTTGGAAGTACATACCAAGTATTAAGACCTTTTCTTTTTAACTTAAAAAAAAAAAAAAATTGAAATACATCACTAAGTAGGCCTGAGCCTATTGTAGTAGTGACCACCCCAAACAGAGATTTAAGAGGTTTGAATTTAGTTTTCTTCTAGACTGGTTCCTAACCAAGGTTAAAGAGCACAGTCTGCTCTACTATTTACCCATAGCTGTGAAATAAATGAACCTCATAACATCATAGAAACCAAGCAGCCAATCAGGACCCAAGGAATGAAATCTCCCAAATACATGAATGGACTATTCTTGACTTCCATAAATACAACTATCTTGTAGCACTGGCAGTTGTGCTTAGCAGTTGCTGTTGTTTAAACCAACAGTATACTGACAGACTTCAATAAGCTGGAGGGAGAATAGTTGGATTCATACCTTTCCAAAGGGTATTAGCGCTATGTGAACTGTGACTTCCTCAGGATTTGAACTCGGGTTGACGAGTCCATTTCCTATGACTCTTAACCAGTACAACACGTGCCTCCCTATATCTACAACTTCTAGCCAAATATACAGAGACAATTAACATAAGAGTGTCAAAGATAAGAGGTTTTAAGAGTTTGTTTCAAGAAGGTGGCAAATAAACAAATACTATTAATGTTATTCAAGAGATTTTTGTTTTCTTTTTTGTGGATATTAAGTACAAAACTTTATAACATGTATAACCAAGTGTGAAATTGCAACCAGAAATGCTGATACCATTTCTTGTGGCTTATATATAAAACTTTCATTTTTCCTGATCACACAAAACTTTATTCTTGTGTAAATGAATCTAATCTCATGACACTGTAGCTGCCAAGGTGAAGGTTCTCGACGAGAATGTAAACACATTTCTGAGTTTATGCTAAGGAGTGTGAAGCTTCTCTATTTACAGTTGTTAGAATAGATTCATTAATTTGAACGTGCGTGCATGTAAAATTTTCTTGGTAAAATGCTTTCTTGTGAATGTGCGTTGGCATTGCAATCTACCTACTTGCTTATTAGATGTCATCTTGATGTTACCATGTGTTTTTATTAAGCTTGAAAAATTGCTCATTCCAGCAGAACTCATATTACGTAAAAGATATTAACTTTGGCTTTCTGGTTCTCATTAGAATAACCCCGTAATCCATGTGATATCCCAAATGCTTTGTGCAGGCTTCAACAAAACCATTTCTTTATTCATATAGTTTATTTGGCTTAGCTCAGTAAGTAGAGCACTTGACTTGGAATCGCAAGGTTCTAAGTTCAATACCCGGTCCCTGCCAACTCAGTGTATAAGTAGCACAGATTGGGTAATCTGATCTGTGCAGTAAAGTAGGGAGCTGACGGTAGGTGTGGTGGCCACCTCAGTAAAAACAATGTCCCTGGTCTAGTGCTAGGAAAAGGGGATAGACTCCTTTGCTGTCTGGCTGTTACTGACAATAGGCCACTCTGCCAACTTTATTTAAAAATCATATAAATAAAAATCTAATTTTTTTTTTTGGTGTCAGGGGATCAGTTTAGTATTTCTTAAACAACAATAACTACAAAGTGCAGACACTTTTAAAGAGTCTCTGAAATTTTTTGTTTGAGATATTGAAATTAGTTTTGGATTTGGTTATAAAACTTATAGAAAAATACAGTCCTACTGTATCCTCTTCAGACACACTCACAAAAGGGGTGTCCTGGGTATGACACTGAACTGTATCTGATGGTGAGACTCCAGTTCTGGTGAGTGTAGAGTAACCCCTTTATTGCCATTACTTCCAGGTTCATTCTAATCACTTAGTAACATAATGTGCTATAATCAATTATGTGAGAGACTATGCATTTCATCGAAGTTAAGCAACAATGAGCTTTCTCAGTACTTGGATGGGAGACTTTATGTGCCACACTTGATGATGACAAGTAATTGGCAAATGAATCCAAATACTTTTAACCCCTTACCTACCAGGTGTGCAGGTTTCAAGTGCATTTACATACTTAGTATTGTTACAAATACTACTAATGCCAACTGCTAAACTTCCATATATCCACAGCCACCTTTTTGTTATTTCTTCTAAGTGGGCCAGGCAAAACATTTGCTACTCTTGAGTGAAACTGCTTACTTTATCACCACCTTTCATCCCTTAGCGTGGTAAGTCAGCCCTCATACCTATATCCTCCCAACTCAAGCTCTCAACTGTGTCTCCTTCCTTCTCTGCCAGCTGCTTGTCATTCATCATAATCAGGTTACGCTGACTCTCTCTTGCCAACCATCCTTATTGGTCATCATCCCTAGCAGGTCTTCTGTGCGGCATCCAGAATCTGCACAGTGTGCTTCCTTTTGTCAACTTGACCAAAAATGCCAAGTGACTCTGTAGTTCAAGGCTTTTTTGCAAGAGATCACACACTTGGCATCTGCGGTCTCTAAAATGAAAGGTTCATGTTCCAAGGGACCTTCCACCAGGCAGCGCCTGTCCTCTCACCTAAAAAGAGTAAGGGCTGGGTTGATTGCCAGGTACCTGAGGCGAATGCCGATGGAACTGAATATCTTTTACACCCACCTCTTGGGAGGATTGCTTTCTGTGGTGCACCCCACACTAAGCCAACCTTATGTCACATACCAACATCGTGGGGGAGTTGGCTAAATACCGACATAGTATTTCTCGTTAAAGGAAGGAAAAAGGAGGGGAAGATAAATGGCTATTGTGACAGTATTAATAAGATAATTATATTTATTTCATTGTTTAGATTAAACATTGTCAATCATAACATTGTTAATTTTGGCATGCAGCCTAAAGACAATGTTCTGCAACTTAAGAGATTAGAAATGACATAATACTTCAAATTATGAGCAATACAATCATAGTTTAATTGAAGACAGGTATATCTCAACCCCTCCGCACGAGCAGGATGGGATGCAAGGTCAATTTTTTAAGCGGAGATTAACAGGTTTGAATTCAGAGTTTTCCTTCTGCTAGACTGGTTACCTAGCCATGGTTAAAGAGCCCAGTCTACCCTCCTATCTACCCATAGATTGAGGGAGAATTGGATTTGTACCTTTCCTAAGGGTATTAGTGTCATGTGAAATGCAAACAGCTTTGTCCAGGAATTGAACTTGGGTCGATGAGTCCATTTCCTATGACACTAAACATTAGATGACGCACCTCCATTGAAGACAAGTATAGCAAATCACTATTTTATTAAGTTACTCTGAATTGGTAAGTATAAGACTAATAAAAAATTCCAGTGCTCAAAATATTTCAAAATGACTGTTTAGTAAATGATAGTGGAAATATTAGTTGATAAACTGCACTAAAAGTATATATTTACCAACCCCTCCACTCAAGTGGGATGTGACACAAGGTTAATTTTTTAAGTGGAGTTTAACAGGTTTGAATTCAGTCTTAAGACATTTTGTCAAGATATCCCTCATTGGGATGTAGTACAGGGAGAGGTGGATTCATGTCTTTGCTAAGAACATTAAGGCAAACAGAATCTGTTAATTCATGTCATTTTCCATGCTTATATATATATGCCTATATATATATATAATATATATATATATAAACCCTGCTGCACAAGTAGGATGTGACAAATGATGAGTTTTCCTTCTCCAAGACTGGTTGCCATGGTTAAAGAGCCCAGTCTTTTATACTATTTACCCATAGCAGGAGAGAAATAGTTGAATTCATACCTTCCTGAGGGTATTAGCACTATATGAAATGCAAACAGCCTCTTCCAGGATTTGAACTCACCTTGCTGTGTCCATTTCCTACAACAGTAACATTATACCATGCACCACCAAACAGAGTTTTTAAGAGTTTGTTCTGTTGATGAAATTCTAACTCAAAATCAATTATAACATTCACTCCTTTACAAAGATTGCTTTGGCATTAAATATCCCATGATGGTTGATATGCCTTTAAGCAAAGTAATCAAATCAAACTAAACCAGGAATCCTTAGTACAATGAATTACAGAAGCTTTTTAAATGTACAGTAAAGAATATATATATATATATATATATATATATATATATATATATAATCCAAGGGATTTTAAGCAGAAAATGGTTTTCATTGACCAAATGGATTTGTCAGTTTATCAGTACATTTTTCTGCCCCATTAAAAATGTTTTTAAACAATTAAAAAATAAGTAACATAAAAGAAATATTCCAGTTTGTCTTATAACTTTGTGTTCGTGATATATATATTTATATAAATGTAAGGTAATCCAGATGACTGTAAGAAAGGGATGATTCTATTTGGGGTCATCGAAATCTCACTGTACAACCATGCTGTATACTCTTGTAGGTCTGAATGTACATACTCCTACAAGGATTTTTATAAATCCCTCAAAAGAGCTCAATGTATAATAAATTTATCTCAAACATCCTGTATATATATAAGGTAATCCATATAATTGGTAAGTAAGGGATGATTCTATTTGGGATCCTCAAAATCTCACTGTATAACCATACTGTATGCTCTTCTTGGTGCAAACATTTATACTCTTACAAGGATTTCTATAAATCCCCAAAAAGAGCTCAATGTATTATAATCAATAAATTAAATCATATACAGAGCAATATTTAACTTAAAAAAAAAAAGAAAGCTTAACAAACCATCATCCCATTATATTTTATAAATATATATATATATATATATATCTTTCCCGCATGCATATCTATAAGAGTTATCTTTTAAAACATCAATCTTCTTTGCAATAAAACCATAATTTGCTGCTGTCAATGTCCTCCCTGTTCTTAAGAAAAGAACATATTTGAAAAAAAGAGATTATGCTTGAAATTGCTGTTTGCATTTTTTGGATTGGATTGTGATCGTGGGAAGATAATGAACCACAAAAACTCGTACTTGTTGATATCTTGCCAGATTCCTGTATAATCTTTACGGTGTTGTCTAAAGTTCTGAGATGAAGCTTTATCATTCAATGAATTGGTTGAACTAGCACCCTTAACTTCATTTTCTTTTATCATATCTTGTTTTCCAGACACCATGTGATGCTTGAAATTCAGAAATGAAGTTGGTTGGGTTTTATTTTGTTTTACGGCATATCAGCCTCGATGACAAAGTTTTGAAATAAAATTCATACTTAATGGATACTCATTTATTTTTAGAGTTTAACATCATTCCCAGGACAATAAGACCCTCAGCCACCGCCTTCCAGCACATATATGATAAAAAGGGTTGGGGCTTGTCATAAGGGCAATAGGGTGCTAAGGCTTGATGTGACCAGCCAATTGATTGGAGGGGACATCCACGACCGCCCGTCTAGCCTAAGTAAGGTGGAGTGTTTCAGCCACCAGGATTCTATCATCAGGCATCATGGGTCGCCACCCACAGCCAACAGGTTGCCCCATTGGGTGGGTGGGTGGGTGAATGTCTTACCCCTCTACAGCATCAGCCGACAGGGTGGCAGAAATGAAGTACTGTGGTACCTTGACTTAGGTTAAGGTTAATCATAACAATAATGATCCATTCTTTAGCCCTCTTTAGGTTTACAATTCATAAGTGTATATAAATAATAATATTTACTAATAATAATACCTAATAATATCCATTTTCATAGTATGTATGTATGTATTTACCAACCCCTCTGCACAAGCAGGATGTGATACAAGGTCAATTTTTAAGCAGTTTAATAGGTTTGAATTCTCCTTCACCTAGAGTGGTTGGCATACCAAGATTAAAGGGCCAGTCTGCCCTACTATTTACCCAAAGCTGGCGGGAGAATAGTTTGATTCATACCTTTCCAAAAGGTATTATCACTTTGTGAAATACAAACAGCTTTGTCCAGGATTTTTATTTATTGCTCTGCATACATTTTCATTGTATGTAGAATTATGGATTTCTTTTGTTGAAAAGAGTGATTTCTTTTTGAACACACACATACACACACACACATATATATATATTTCTTTTTGAACACACACACACACACACACATATATATTTCTTTTTGAACACACACACACATATATATTTTGTCCCTCACATAAACATTACTTAACAGTGTCCTGAAGATGGTACAATATACCAAAATGCTTAAGTATTGACACATAAAATTGTTTCCCCTAATCATATCATCCTGTGTTTGTTATATTTTTTAAATATTTTCTTCTCATATTGTCAGATTAATTTCCTCACTGTATTTTCATATATATATTTCTTTTTGAACACACACACACACACACATACACACATATTTTTTTGAACACACACACACACACATATATTTCTTTTTGAACACACACACACACACATATATATATTCTTTTTAAACACACACACACACACACATATATATTTCTTTTTGAACACACACACACACACATATATATTTCTTTTTGAACACACACACACACACACACACACACATATATATATATATATATTTGAACACACACACACACACACACACACACACACATATATATGTGCGTGTGTTTGTGCTATCATTTATTAAGCCAGGGTCATAGCTGAGGTTTCTAAAATGCTGAGCAGAAAGAAAGTTACTGGATTCAATTAATGTACATTCATGTAATGGAATAAGAAAAAAAAAGCTTAGAAATGCTTACTCAGCTCTAATGTCCCTTCAAAGTTCCTTTCTTTTCCTTTCCTTCTTATTTACAATTATCTTTCAAGGAAAATCAGTATCAAAGCATCAAAGAAGATATTGAAATTGTTGTAATAAGTTTTCAATACAAAGTTGGTAGAAGGTCATAATTTTCTCTTCAATTTAGAAACTTCTTTTTTGGAGAGGGGGGGGGGTACTTTGCAATAGGAAACAAGTTGATTAGCTGGTTGAATTCATTTTTATATACTTAGGTCAGAAAGTCTGCAAAGTTGCTCTTTTGGGATTGAGCTTTTCATATATATATATATATATATATATATATATATGTGTGTATATATGTGTATATATATATGTAGTATCCAATTGCTGCTTTAACTTTACCATCGCAGTGGCATCAGTAAATAATCCAAAAGTGCTCAATATATTAAAAACACAGAGCAGTAATAATACTAATAATATTATATATACTAGCAAATATATGCACCCTCCGGGTGCAAGTATTTTAGTTAAATTTTATAATAAAATATATTAAATTAGAAAGGCTAATGAAACTGAATAAGAATGTAGATAAAAAGATTTTGAACAGAGGGGTATGATTGAAATATAGAACAACTTTCAAACTAACTCTTCCATCATTTTCTGTTACTCCCGTCTTTCATTGGTAAATTTTCCTAATTAAACTGTTTAGTTAAAGTAGGAAGTAAAGAATAATATTACAGTTATTTCTTCTTGTTAATGGATTTCTTTTAAGATTTATTGAAGAGATTTTTGCTCATATTCAAT
>CM042141.1:77999369-78066869 GCA_023376005.1 Doryteuthis pealeii | reverse complement strand
ATAATTTGCATAATGATTTTAACAAAACTGGGTTTAATAAATAATTATTTGCTGTTAGTGATTTCTAATACTATCACGTTATACTCAGACATTAAAAGCAATCCTATATATAATTTTACATAGAAATCAATTAAAATAAGTGTAATATTTTTATATTTGTTCTTATCTAGTTTAGTTAGTCTTTCTAATTTAATATAATATTTTATTACATTAAAACTTAAATACTTGCACCCAGGGGGCACATACTTTTGCTAGTCCTGTTAATAGAATTGATAGTAAATGGTAGACAAATGAATGTAGAATCTATAATTATCATGTAAGAATTATCTCCCTTGGTAAATTATAATGATTAGAGTAAGGACAAATGAAAATTCTAAGCTCAATGTTGAGTCAAATCTTGTTTATAGAATTTATAATTAGTTGTAGGCAAATGAATAAGTGAATTACTCTATAATTATCATGTACTATGTGTATGTGTATTTGTGAGTAAACAAGCTGCTATCCCTAACAGTAAGTTAAGAAGAACAATTAGTTTGAAAATGGATGCAATGGCAGAACTAGTTAATATAAAAAACAAACTATATTATAATTGGAGCCCTGTACTATTTTACCGTAACTCCAAGTTTCCTGTTTTCATACTCATCAGATGGGCAGTTGTTACAAGTAGCCATATATATATATATATATATATATATATATATATTAATAATGGAGATTCGCTTCCGGTTTTTGTCTGTAACAAAATTACGTCACTGCTTACATTACCAAAAATCGTCATAACATAGCATAAATACACTCAAAATTTGAACATGCAACACTAGACAGTCCTCATTGTTTTTTAAAACAAGTATTAATAAATACATGACTGGTATTATATATCTATATATAGTCTGTTTTATTTTAATACATATTTAAAGTTTACATTTCAAATTATTTTATTTTTTAATCCTTTAATGAATTTGATGATTTTACTTACTTAGGGTACAAACTTGCTGACAGTGAATTTTTTACTCCCACCCTTCAGGCAATATGTTTCAAAAATCTATTTTTACATCGCCTGGAGGGCGTTTTTTTATTTTGTACTAGTATAGGAAATTATGCATAGTACAGTTCACTGTCCAGGTTCAGTTTGGTTATGTTGGATTTAGGTCAAGATGGTTTAAGGGTTGCAGAGAATATGCCTGCTTAATTGTTTGAAAGTTGCTGGTTATTTGATCCTGGTGGACCAGATGAATTGTAGTAGCTGCTAAGTTGTGGCTCTCAAGCCCTCTGGTGGTGGTGGTGGAAGAAAACGCTCCTTAATCTTTGCCTTTTGGGTTTGTAGCGATGCAAAGCAGATGCCTTACCTTGTATTTAAGAGGTGCTACAGCGTGGAATAGCAAGAGAGAGTGAGACCCTTTGAGAACCCTTACTTTTATAAACATCCTCTCATGACCTCCAGGAGGGCTGTGACTGGCCCATTTGATTCATGGGGAAAATAAAATGAATTTTACTTAACAAAATATTGAGAACAAAATGATTGATCTTAGGAACTGAATAAAACTTCTGGAGATTTGACTGTATCTTAGTCAAATATTTCAATTATCTCATCAAATATGTTTATATAAGTAAGTAAGTAAGTAAAGTCATTGGGGCGGCCTAATGTCGGTATCAGCCAATCAGCGAGGGAGTCTATCCCTTTTCACTAGCGCTAGACCAAGGAGATTGTTTTTGCATCTGAGGTAGAGCACCACACCTACCATCAGCTCCTTACTTTACCGCACATCCCTGTGCTACTCATAATACTGAGTTGGTGAGGGCTGGAATTGAACTAGGAACCTTGTGGTTTCTAGCCGAACGCTTTACTGACTGAGCTAACCCAGCCCATGTATACAGTATTACCTATAAATAAATACAAGCTCATTAATCTTATTTAAAAAGTTAACATATATTTCTGAACACCAGAAATACAAGGTTTTAATTAGTATATACAAAGAGTATCATAAATCATTTATTTCTCGACTTACACAAATATATATCACAAACATTGTAGTAATAATCAAATTATCATACTGTGGTATATCCACAGGTCCTGCTAGTATAAGAATATTTAGGCAATTCAGGCTTGAGTAGAATTAAAATCACTATGTACAGAAATGTGTGTTGACTGGAATTTATCAAAGACAATGTCTTTTTTGGCTTGCATCCAATAAAGCAATTATTGTGATGTTTGTGAAAACCACATTTGAATTTTGACTGACATGTTAGAATTTGTGCTTCAGGAAGGAATGTCAATAAAATAGCCCTCTGGTTTGAAAATGTCTTCTTTTATAAAAGTGTAAATATAAGTAAATAGTTGATATAAACCTGACTGCACCCAAAGATTGGTTGCATCTGACGGATTAACTTATTGACCTGGAAATTTCAAGATTGGCGGTTTAAATCTCCATTGTCAGCCAAGTTATATTTCTTAATCGCTTGTCCCCAGAAGCGAAATGAATACAGTTATGTACATCAAACATTGTTTCCATCCTGTCAGATGGGGCTGTAAAATACGCCTACTGCACCCCTGCCCCAATGGGTCCACCTGTTGGCTGTGGGTGGCAACCCATGATGCTTAAGGTTTGTTTGTTTTGTTTTACGGCATATCAACCTCAGTGGGTCATTTAATGCCGATAAAGTTTTGAAATAAATCAATTCTTAATGGATAATACAATTTTTTTATAAATACATTTTTGTATTTAACCCATAGATGGGACCCTAACAGGTACTACCACTCTGGGTCAGAGTGGACCAGGGAGCAATGGTGATGAAGGGGTGCTCCACATTCCCTAAACCTCCAAAACTGGAACCTCACCATCAGATAGAGTTTAACGTCATTCCAGGACATGTAGACCCGCAGCCACCGCCTTCTAGCACCCATATAATAAAAAGGGGTTGGGGCTTGCCTGATGCTTAAGGACAGAATCCTGGTGGCTGAGCAGTCCATAACATGCAACACTCTACTTTGGTCCTTACTTAAGCTAGATGGGCAATCGGAGAGCCCCCCCCCTCCAAATCAATCGGCTAGTCACATCAAGCCCTAGCACATTTATATGATTTTCCCAACCATATTGCCCTTATAGCAAAACTGCCCCTTATCATCTATGTGCTAGAAAGTGATGGCTGCAGGTCTTGGCGTCCTGGATATGATGTCAAACCGCATCTAGTGGTGAAGTTTAAATCCTAACCTCAGGGAAGTGTGGAGTACTCTTTCATCGCCATTACTCCCAGGTTCACTCTGACCTGGAGTGGATGTACCTGTTAGATTCTCATATATGCGTTGAATAGATCTGTTTAAAATGATTAGCATTGGATTGGAATACTTAATATATATATATATAAATTATTTGTATTATAAAACTACATATTGGTTAATAGAAAGTGAGCTCATCTGCAGCAAGATAATGCAAGACCTTTAACAAACATGTTACACCAACATATAGTCCAGATTTATCTCCCTTAGATTATTACTTTTTTGAAGCTTCAGTGAAGGAATTCTTCACATCTAAGAATAAGAACAGGTATCAGTGTGATGGAGTTAAAGAACTGGTAGAAAGGTGGTTTCAAATGGTGCAACACAGTGGCCTCTACTTTGAATTCTAGACTGTTCTTGTTGTGACATTTTAACAACAAAGAGTAGGTGGAAACTTCAGTGAAGGAATTTTTCACCTCAAAGATAAGAACTAGTATCAATATGGGATCAAGGAACTGGCCAAAAGGTGGCTTCATGACAGTGCAACATGATGGTCTATAAAAATTGAAGATTGGTTAATAGAAAGTTCATCTGCAGCAAAACAATTCAAGATCTTTTGCTGCTGAAATGACCCAGAATAAACTGATGCCACACCCAACATATAGTCCAGACCTAACTCTCTTAGATTATTACTTATTTTGATCCATAAATCAGGACACTTCAATAACCAAGAGGAGATGGATACTTCAACGAATGAGATTTTTAATTGTGAAGGATAAAAACTGGTATCATTGTGGGATCAAAACCACTAGCAGAAAGGTTGGCTTCAAATGGAGTAATACGATGGAGGCCATATTCAAAATGTCATTGTTTTTATCACTTAATGATAAAATCATTCATGTAGGCAATCCTCATTGTTGTATAATGTAGCGATTATGGAGAATCTGCTTGGACTAGTACAGCCAAGATATTGACAAAGAGAGAGGTTACATTTTTTATATATATATATAAGTAAGTAAGTAAAGTCATCGGGGCGGCCTAATGTCTGTATCAGCCATGCAGCGAGGGAGTCTATCCCCTTTTCACAAGTGCTAGACCAAGGAGATTATTTTAGCGTCTGAGGTGGAGCGCCACACCTACCACCAGCTCCTTACTTTACTGCACAGATCCCTGTGCTACTCATACGCTGAGTTTGCGAGGGCGGGTATCGAACTAGGAACCTTGTGTTTCTAGCCAAAATATATATATCTGCCTTTGGAAATTGGTAGAAATAATTTGAGATTATATAAAAACCAAAAGCAAAAAAAGACTACCGATTTAGTCAGAGTTGTCTTTAGGGGTCCGTTTGGGAGGGGTGGGGGCTTGGCAGAGATGAAATCAAATATTGATGATGAAAAGAGAATTGGAAGTAAAGAGAAATTTTACAATGTTAATGTGGAGGGTGCAATACTTTAAATTCTCAGCTGCTTTTGTTGAAACGCTTCAACAATCAAGAGTAGGTGGAAGCTTCAGTGAAGGAGTTCTTCATCTCAAAGGCTCAGAACTGGAATCAGTGTAGAATAAAACAACCGGCATCAAAGACATGATGGCCTCTATTTTGATTTCTCGACTGCTTTTGTTATAATTTTAAGAACAAAGTAAATAAATCACCAAAATATTGTAAAACTTTTGACTCACCTTATTATATAAAGTTTATAGAATAATTATCTTCATTCTAAACAGTTCATTGAAGACCTCATGTCTAGATTATATTTGGCACTTATTCTCAGTATTTATTTTATAAAATAATAATTCAGACTTTGGATAAATGCCAAACAGTGATTCAAAATGAAAAGATATTTTATAAAACTTTTTAAAAATTGCCTTGCTTTATTTATATCAAATGCTATTTCCCTCCTTTTGATTGGCTGGAATTTTAAAATTCCAGCCAATCAAAAGCAGGGAAATAGCATTTGAAGATTTTCACCTAGAAACACTAAAACTCGATTTTGGTGATATCATTTTCATATACACTACTGCTTTTAAATAAGTACGCCCTTGAAAAATTTTTTTAATAAAAAGTTAGTTTTCTTCTAAAATCAATGATATCAGTTTTTTCTTATTTCTAGTGGAACATTATACAATCAAAATGGATATTATTAGGCATTATTAATTGTTAAACTCTACAGAATTAAAACACTGTAACCAAAAATATCAATATATAGCAGTCAAAAAATAAGTACACCCCATAGATATATTTATACCATTTTATTTTCAGTTAATTTCAGTGCTGTAAAATTTGGTAATGGATCATACCTAATAATATCTTTTTTGACTGGGGAATGTTTCTCTAGAAATAATAAAATCCTGGTATCTTTTTTTTATTAAAAATTGTTAAGGGTGTACTTATTTATAGGTGATACTGTAAGTTTTATGGTTTATCTCCAGTTGGTAAAGCATCTACCTTAGAACAGCAAGGTTTCAGGATTGATACAGGCCCTTGTTATCTCAGCGCATGAGTAGCAATTATATTTTTCATATCATAAAATTAATATTACTTGGTGAAAAATTTTATAGTTTTATAGAGAAATAATTTTATTTATTTATGTGAGTTACACTTAAGAGATTTATAAATCTAAACATTTTTGTTTTTTTAGTCTGAACTATGCAATAATTTTATCTAATTATTTTTTTATGAGGAACTTTGTATAAACCTAATTGATTATGTTGAATTTTGAATAATCATTTTTGCTATTTGTCTGAATTGGACACCTGGTATAGTGGATATAGGCAATGAGTAATACTGTTCTAAGTGACAGTTATCCCTAAGCTGCAGGTTCAATCCTGGTCAAAGATGACAGTAACATAGAATAATTAACACAGCTTAACACTTGTACCCAGTCATGGTTAGCGGAATGAGAACAGTCTACCCCCGTGGATTGAATAAAGGGTTAGGTTCAAAGTTCCGTGAAGGCTCCCAAGTTGGAATTCCCAGGTTTGAGGAAGGGGTTCTCGAGTTCGACAAGAAATACCTGAAGAAGGCTGGAGGACACACTGGCTGAAACATTGTGCAGATAACAATAAAGATGAGGACAATAATCTGAATAATCCAAATTATTTTTAGCAATAAACAATTTTTGTTTGAATCTCTAAAATAAGGAATGTACCCAGAGTACTGCCCCCCCCCATCTGTCATAGAGGAGTAAGGGGACACTAGTCTGAGTAACAAACAAGAAATTTAAGGTGTGACAATGAATAGGAAACTGAATTATTGACCTGATTTCAAATCCTTGATGAGGCTGTTTGCATTTCACTTTGCACTAATACCCTTGGGAAAGTAATGAAGCCATCTATTTTTCACCTCCCCACCAGCTTTGGGTAAATAGTAGAACACACTGGATTAGGCAACCAGTCTAGGAGAAGGAAAACTCTTAATTTAAACCAGCTGTACTCCACTTAAAAATGAAGTTTTTGTAACATCCTACCCATGGTGGAGCGGTTGGGTAAATATAAACATGAATTTTCTTAGCATGGAATCAAAAGGATAAAAAAAATCCTGATGTTAAGAATCCTGCTTATTTCAGGTGTGTAATGATACCTGTACATATGTAAGCTATTATTAACAGGTAAGTTGCTTATAATCTTTATGGATGTATGGGGAAAGTCAGCCTACTTTGTTACAATAGTGTGTACATGAGACGTCATATATATATATATATATATATATATATATATATATATAATATGTACATATGGTCATAGTAGTAATGGTAATCAACCTTGTATGAGTTTTAATTGCTGGTTGAATTTTGGCACTCATCTTTAATTCGTTATGGCAAACTGAACTGAGTGCATTTCTTGTACTTAAGAATAAGATAAGCTCTATGAAATGATTCCTAAATGAAATGTGTTCAAAATTTCATCTTAGCAACAAAGATGATGAAAAAAAAAACATTTGCAAACTGAAAATTCAAGTATGTTTGATCATGGCTTTTTTATGTAATTTCCGATATTCATCGAAATATTCAATTTTTTTGGTACAAAAACTATTTTGAGGAAAATGATTGACTTCAAAAAGTGTCTAAATCCAAAATCAGTCCAAATTATTACTGTTTAATCATTTCATGTTATATGCACACACACACACTAAGGTAGGTCGATTTTTCACTTTTAAAAAATATCAAATTACATGAAAGTTGTGTATTGGTCAAGTAAGTAATGATAGCAAAAATTAGAAATTGATCTTGTACCAATTTTTGAGGAAATGGCATCAAAGATCATAAACAAAAATTCACTGAAAAATCGGGCTAGACGGGTGGCCGGAGAGGCCCCCTCCGATCAATCGGCTGGTCACGTCAAGCCCTAGCACGTTTTCTCAACCCTATTGCCCTTATGGCAAGCCCCAACCCCTTTTTATCATATGGGTGCTAGAAGGCAGTGGCTGTGGGTCTACATGTTATGGGAATGACGTTAAACTCTATCTGATGGTGAGGTTCCAGTTTTGGAGGTTTGGGGAATGTGGAGCACCCGTTCATCACCATTGCTCCCTGGTCCACTCTGACCCGGAGTGGTAGTACCTGTTAGGGTCCCATCTATGGGTTAAATAGAAAAATGTATTTATAAAAAAATTGTATTATCCATTAAGAATTGATTTATTTCAAAACTTTATCGGCATTAAATGACCCACTGAGGTTGATATGCCGTAAAACAAACAAACAATCACTGAAAAATCCTTGGTTTTGCAATAATGAAGGGTGGGCATATTTTTAATTTGGACTTTAGTTATAATTTCAACAGTTATAATTTCGTCATTTAATTTCATTTTAATAAAAAAAAAAAATAACCCTTGTTTAAATACTGAAATTGTTAGATTTTCTGATCAATTTTTTTGCCAAATGTTTCAAAACCAAGGTTTTTTCAGTGCATTTTTGTAAATGATCTTTGATGCCATTTTCCTTAAAAATTAGTACATGTGAAAGATCTAATTTTTGATATCAGTACTTAATCAAGTACTACACAACTTTTGGTGATTCATGTAATCTGATATTTTGAAAAATTACCTATCCTAATGCACACACACACACACACACACACACACACACACACACACACAGTGAGTTTCAAAAAATTTCATATCATTTGAGATGTATTGGGTGTTTCAAAAACATTTATATCATTTCATAATCTAATAACTTGACCAATTCTCATTCAAATAATCTCAAATTTTAACAGCATGTGTAGGACCTACTTGAAATTCTATGTTTAATATTTGAATACCTTTTCTTTTCCAGTGAGTATTTTGCAAAATTGAAGTATTTAATTATTCATTCATAAATAAATAAATAGAATAAAAAATAAGAATAGATATCAAAAAGCAAGATGTTTCTTTTCCCTCCCCTGAGGGTGATGATTGATAGGGACTGTTGGTGAGAGATTGTCATGAATATCTATGCTGCCAGCACGGCCTGATGATGATAACTTGAAATGTTGACTGAAATAGATTTTCTAATATATCATCATCAGCATAAGTGGTGCTAACAGTATGGATTCTCTTGATTTTCCCTTGCCATCCATCCCTATAAGCCATCACTCTTGGCAGGTCCTCTTGACGGCATCCAGTTTTGCACAGAGCTGGTTAATGTACATTTTTGCTGGTCGGCCAACACTGATGTGTCCATGTGTAAGAGTCCACAGGAGATTATCAATTATGAGTTTGTCCTTACTCCTCAGTGTCCAGCAAGTCTCGCTGGTTATAATTGGATGGCTTGTGAGATAAAAAGTAAGTGGACATACAGTTGCTGTTTTTTGGGGGTGCTGCTTCCAGGATTTGTTCAGAACAATATTGCAGCATCCTTGTATAGTTCCCATCTAGCCTTTTCTCCAAGTGTTTCATTAAAGTCTAAGGGGTGCAACCATATAGTAGTACTGACATGGCTACAGCTCGGAAGAAGTTTCCAGATCAAATTTGATGATTTGGTTTTCTTACACAAAGTGCAAGAGATTGAAAGAAAAGCTCTGAATCAAAATGTTGAATACTGGAACAGAGAATGTTCCATATACTAGTGCATCCAAATAAAGGCTTGTTTCATTAAAGTCTAAGTGTTACATAATTATTAGATTCCTAATATTTGTGTACAGTAGTGTAGAAACCAAAATGGCTGTTATAAGTTCAGCCGGCGGCCTTGAAATATTGAATGACAAGGCTTGACCTCAGTCCTGATCCTCCTTCCGGTGGATACCGTGAGAATCAGTGGAGAAGACCCTCTTCCGGTTTAGATTAGAGAGTTTTAGTCAGATCGGCCAAAGCCACCATGGTGGTAAGTCGTGTTATGCAGGTAGCCTGGTGGGGATTTCTGAATAAAATATGATCTAAGTTAAATCGAAGTCTTGTGTTATTATCTAAAAACTACTAATGACACAGGGCTTCTGATAAAGAGAAATCCCCAATGGAAGACCAGACGCTAGAAGAGACAATAGAAGAAAGAAAGTAAGGAAAGAGGTATACAACATAAGGGGTGCAACCATATAGTAGTAATGACATGGCTACAGCTAGGAAGAAGTTTCCAGATCAAATTTGATTTTCTTACACAAAGTGCAAGGGATTGAAAGAAAAGCTCCGAGTCAAAATGTTGAATACTGGAACAGAGAATGTTCCATATAGTAATGCATCCAAATAAAGGCTTGTACTAACAATAAAGTACTTTGACCCTAAGTACTAAGAATTGAGGTTGTAAGTAGACGGTTCTCATAATGATCTGCTGACTGCTCCAAACAGCAGTACACAAGTAGTCTTGGAACAGTTCATTTACTCTTTAAGAAAAGGTAAGATAGGATAGTCCACAACACATACATAGGCCTTACTACAGTAACTAAGTGCATACAGTGTGTGACAGTTTAAAAGCTTGGAGGTATTTCTTTCTCCTGTGAGGTGCAAGTGAACTTAGGCAAGTGCTAATGTTAGCTCCATCTAGTACTACCATTTTTTCTCTTTTCAGATATGATCAGTTAAAATCCTGGCTTGGATCAGTGCACACCATGTATGCTGCTATGGGTTGAACATTCTATCCAGAACAGCATCATTTTGACAAAACATGCAATGAGCATAAAAACCCCTCTCTGTAGCAATTACAGATTTACCAGTTTAAAAAAACAATTCATCAGCAAATGCATAGTGTGCACTGATCCCCCTCCCCCCCAAAAAAATGGTGAGACATTAGCTAGATGGAGCTATCATTGCCACTTGCCTAACTTCACTTGCACCTCACAGGTGGCAGTTTAAGCTGTGGAAGGTATTTCAGCAAATAAAAGTTGCTTATTGTTAGAGACATATTGTGTATGAAAGCTCCACTTTTCTCTGTGAAAAACACAATTTTATATATATATATATATATATATATATATATATGAAGTTAAGTAGACAAACAAATGTGTTTATTTTTTATATGGTTTTAAGCCGACAATTTTTGGAGGATATTTGCTTAATTGAAGTCATACCTAATTTTGAAAATTAATTAGTTAATAATTAATGAATTTAGACGGGCATATATGTTCATATGTAAGGCTAAACAAATCGAGAAAATGTCATACCTAATTTTGTTTGAACATATATGCCCGCCTAAATTCATTAATTATTAACTAATTAATTTTCAAATTAGGTATGGCTTCAATTAAGCACATATCCTCCAATATATATATATATATATATATATATATATAAAATATGGTGACTCTATATCAAGCCATTTGATTGCCTATAGAAGACAGGCAAACAAGTTCTTCACAAATATAGATGATTAGCACTTATCTTTAAGGCTGTAAATAACTCCAGTCAATTATTCCATTGTCTTCACTCCTACATAATGACAACCAATTATTTAGTAAAGATAGCTTCATCTGGTACGAGGCAATGGTAATATTGGTATGTTTGGTGCTAAGGAAGATGTTTTAGTAGATTTTCCACTCACCAACGACTATACTTCTAGTAAATACACATGCACAAGCCAAATCACTACTGCAATAGTCTAGAGAAGACAGCAAGTGGCATAGTCTCTATGTGAACTCAGATAAAAGTGAGTTCATGTCTTACAAACAAGATGGAGACATCTTCACACTGGATGGTAAACCTCTGAAATTAGTTAACCAGTTCACATACCTAGGTAGGAATATCTCATCTACAGAAAATAGTAAACCAGTTCACATCTCCAAGCTTGATAAAAGACACCTGAATTAAGGCTGGAGGGCACATTGGCCGAAATGTTGTGTATATAACAATAAAGATGAGAACAACAGTCCTGTGTCCGAGTTAAAAAAAAAAAAAAAAAAAAAAAACACCTGAAGAAGGTCAGAAGACACATTAGCCCAAATTGTGTATATAACAATGAAGATGAGGACAACAGTCCTGAAAATCTAAATAACACAAATTATCAACTTGATAATTTGTGTTATTAATAATTCAGACAAATAAGAACCGAAAATTTATTAAATTAATATTAAGATTTTAGTTTATTTTTTGGTAGATTTTAAAATCAGTGCTTTTTAAAAAAAAAAATTTTTTTTTAAATTTTTGCCTGAAAATGTTAATGCAAATTTAGTGATGCCTAATAAAAAAAAATGCATATTTACAACAGCCAGAAGAAAAGAGATTTTGTCGACGTAAATAAAAGGAGAAAATTCTAAAATTAAAACCTTACACTTGATTCAAAACCTGATCAAAAATACCTGAATCTAAATATATGATGATAAACAGATTTGAGGAATATATGATTAGATGTATTTGTAGCCATTAAATCTAAGCTGGTGGTTATTTAGACTGTCAAATATTTGATTAGATATATTTAAATCCCTGGGGTATATATAGAAAAAGATATTTAGTCTTATAAAAATAGAAGTAATAACTAAACATATAGAGTAACAACAGAATCAATGGTTGAAGAATCCATATTCTTGAAGAAAAAGAAATCAAAGATAGAATGAAAAGAATAGAACATTATATAAGATGCAGAGATAGAATTTTAAAAGTAACATTATATATGTAAGTTTTGTCTGGTTTGTTTTGTTTTATGGCATATCAACCACATGGGGGCATTTAATGCTGACAAAGTTTTGAAATAAATTCATTCTTAATGGAGACAATATTTTTTTTTTTTTTTATAAACATTTTTCTATTTAACCCATAGATGGGACCCAAACAGGTCTACCACTCTGGGTCAGAGTGGACCTGGGAACAATAGTGATAAAGGGGTGTTCCACATTCCCCAAACCTCCAGAACTGGAACCTCACCATCAGATAGAGTTTAACGTCATTCCCAGGACATGAAAACCCTCAGCCACTGCCTTCTAGCACATAGATGATAAAAAGGGTTGGGTCTTACCATAAGGGCAGTAGGATTGGGACAATCATATAGGTGCTAGGGCTTGACATGACCAGCTGATTGATTGGAGGGGTCTCTCCGACTGCCTGGCTAGCCTAAGTAAGGACCAAAGTGGAGTATTGCAAGTCATGGACTGCTCATCTACTAGGGTTCCCTCCTTAAGCATCATGGGTCGCCACCCACGGCCAATAGGTGGCCCCATTGAGGTGCAGAGATAAGATTGATTGCAATGACAGTCTATCTGTTTGAGATCAAAATGTGCTGTCTTGAGATGGGTTTATAAGTTTAAACAAAAGGCACCTAAAACAACAGTCTAATTAAGGATCTAAGCAACAGAGACAACAAGAATGAAAATCCAAGGCAGAAGATTAAGAAAGAAATCAACAAGAAATCCAAGGAAGAAGAAAGACCAGAAAGCCAGCCCAATCCCAGATAGACAGATCCAGATCCATAGAAGATAAATATGCAAAATCCCAGATAGACAGATCCAGATCCATAGAAGATGAATATACAAGATAATTATATCTCGAGTGATGAAATGGCAGTGTACTATGTAACGATTCCTTGGTGATTATAAAAAAAATAATTTATGAATTTAACAATTATTTTATTTTCTGTTGAGGGAAGAATATCTTCGATTTAATTTGCTTGGTTATGGAGTAACGACTTGGAGGTGTAACAATTTATTGATGCATCATGATGCATATTTGTTGACAATACTATCAAAATACACGACCTATTTGATGAATGAAAAAAAAACATCAAATATTGAAGTAAAATTCTGACTTTACAAGAAAAATGCAATGGGTATTCTGTTTATTTTCTTTTTTTCTTTATCATCTTTTAAATTATTATGAACTTTTCAGTTCTCTCTTGTGGATAATTTCTAAAGATCACCCAAGGGAAACAACTGTTGCAAGATAGTATCTTCCTTAAAAATATTTTCCATGAGAATAAATATGTGACATGTAAGTACATGCACTGAGTAAAATGAAATAATCATTGTGTACTTAGTATCACTTTCTTATAATGTATCTGCGCCTATTTATATACCAATGGAGGTGCATGGTATAATTGTTAGAGTTGTGGGAAATGGACCTGAGTTCAAATCCTGGACAAGGCTATTCACATTTCACATTTTGCTAATACTCTTGGGAAAGGTATGAATCCGTATATTCTTCTTCCAGCTATGGGTACATAGTAGGGCAGACTGGGCTCTTTAACCTTGGATAGGTGACCAGTCTAGGAGAAGGAAAACTCTTAATTCAAACCTGATAAACTCTGCTGAAGAAAATGACCTTGTGTCGGATCCTGCTTGTGCAGAGGGGTTTAGTAAATATATATATATATATTTATAAATAAATATCCACCAAGGGTCATTTTATTAAGGTGAAACAGTTAGCAAGCTAGTCTCACAAGTCAATTACAACTGATTCATGAGTTTGATCTTATAGTTGTTGCATATTTGTGGCCTTGTGCTAAATATAAGTTACATTTAGTTTTGTTAGACTTACTTCGAAGCCTTAATTGTATCAGTGCTATGGTATGGCTGCATCACTTGGACCCTAACAAGTTGCCTAGAGAATAAGCTAGATAGGAATTGCGCAAAAATGCGCATGCAATCTTAAAGAAATTGTGGAAACAACACCCTACAAGAAAACAGCTGTACAACCCTTACCCCCATCACATAAACCATCTGAGTAAGATGAACAAAACATGATGGATACTGCTGGAGAAGCAGGGACAAACTCATAAATGATTTTCTCCTGTGAAAATCAGCACATGGGTATGTCAGTGTGAGCTATCTAGCAAAAACCTACATGGACCGGCTCTGTGTGGATACTGAATGCTGCACAGTGACAGTTCTGGGGACAATGAAAGATAGGGACGGTTGGTGAGAGATTCTCATGGTTATCTGTGCCACTAGCATGACATGATAATAATGGAATTTATGGTTGAGCCAAGCATAAAGCACAAATTTTAGTTAGGTCCTCAAAGTTAAGTATATAATGTAGTGGCTGCCTTCCACTACCAGCAACCCTGGGGCCCAGCTGTGTGACGGACAACAAAAGGCCAATCACTAGAACTCTTGCAATAGGTGTGAAAGATGGTCAAACACAAGACTTGGAGAACTAAAAAAGGGTCAGTCAGTTAACAGGAAAGTAACAGCCAAGATTTTGGGCTAGTGAAACCAACGCCACCCTCATTGGGAATGGGCTACAATTTGTTAAAGAATAGATTTATCCTTGATTGACTTGAAAATAGCATTTCCTGTCCTTTGAAGTGGTTCAGAGTTCAGTTGTAACAATGGCAATAAAGTGAGTGGAATTTTTTGTGACCACATGTTTGACTTTTTCTTTCCTGTCCCAACCCTGCCTTTATAACAAGGCCCAACCCTTTTTATCATTTATGTGCTAGAAGGCAGTGTCTGAGGGTCTTCATGTCCATTAAACTCTATCTGATGGTAAGGTTCCAGTTCTGGAGGGCTGGGGAATGTGGAGCACCCTTCATCCCCATTGCTCCCAGTCCACTCTGACTTAGAGTGGTGGTACCTGTTAGGATCCCATCTATGGGTTAAATAGAAAGTTTGTTTACAAAAAAAATTGAGTTTAAAAATTTTTCTACCAAACTATCGCTACAAATCTTTAGAAATTTTGCTGGCATCAAATGACCCACTGTGGTTGATATGCCGTAAAATAAAACAAAACAAACTTTTCCCTTCCTGATATGAACATCATCATCTTTGTCAACTTTCAATACGGCTACAGCAAGACAAGTAGCAAGGTACCTGTTCAGTTTTTAGATGACCAACCACTTAGAAATAGCATGTATTGTATGCAATGTCAAAATTTGATATCATTAGGTATTATTTGTTACCAAACTCTATAGTATTGAAACACTATAGACAAACATGAATATATCATCATGTTGTGCTAACAGTACATATTCCCATGACTCTCTCTCGCACCAGTACTATTAGTCATTGTTTCTGGCAAGTCCTTCTGATGACATCTAGTATCCACACAGAGCTGATTAAGTCTTTGCTGATTGGCTCACTCTGGTGTGTCCATGTGTAGGTGTCCTCTGGAGAATGTTATTTATGAGTTGTCTTGTTTGTCTTACTTGGATAGTTTGTGTGATGGAAGGTAAATAACTATATAGATGCTTTTTTGTTAGGTGCTGTTTCCAGGATTTTTTTTTTCAGGACAGCACACAGCATCCTTGTTTCATTCTCATCTAGATTAAATACAACCCTTATATTTAGTTACACAAGGGTTGCAATTTTATTTTTGGTTACAGTTTCAATGATGTAGATTTTTTATAATGCATAATAATATTATCCATTTAGGGTCCAGTTTAGTTCGGTATAGCATCCACCCTGAAATTGCAAGGTTCTGGGTCAATATCAGTCCTTGTCAACCCAGAACATGAGTAGCACAGTTCTGGGTCAATATTGGTCCTTGTCAACCCAGAACATGAGTAGCAGTTCTGGGTCAATATCGGTCCTTGTCAACCCAGAACATGAGTAGCACAGTTCTGGGTCAATATTGGTCCTTGTCAACCCAGAACATGAGTAGCACAGTTCTGGGTCAATATCGTCGTTGTCAACCCAGAACATGAGTAGCACAGTTCTGGGTCAATATTGGTCCTTGTCAACCAGAACATGAGTAGCACAGTTCTGGGTCAATATCGGTCCTTGTCAACCCAGAACATGAGTAGCACAGTTTCGGTAATTTGATCTGTGTGGTAAAACATCTGGGAGATGACTGTGGCACTCTACCTCAGCAAATAGTCTAGCATTAGTGAAAAGGGGATAGATTCCCTCACTGATCAGCTGATACTGACAATAATAAAATCTTGGTATCTTTGGTTTGGAAAAATTTAACCCTCTATAAAAAAATGGGTAAGGGTGTACTCCTTTATAGGCTTTACTGTAGAAAATAATTATCATTGATTGAATTAGTCCATTTCAAGGAAATCAAATTTGTACCTTGTACAATGATCAAATTAACTCATGTACATATATGTACTGACAAATATACGGAAAAAAAACCTCAGAATTATTGGCAACATGTTTACTATTGCATGGTTTATACACACACACACATATATATATATATAATATATATATATATATATATATATATATATAATGAATAGAGAATGAGTGAGAAAATGAGAAAAGTATTGGCATGAAAAGGTGCTCAATGCTAATAAAGCAGAGCAGATTTATAATCATTGTAATATTATGGATTTGGACTCATAACTTAAAGTTTCATGGTTATGCAATCATCAGATGAGTCAAATGGTTGAGATCTTAAAAACCAGTAGTCAAATGGTTGAGATTTAAAAAAAAAAAACTCAAACATTTGACTACTGGTTTTTAAGATCTCAACCATTTGACTCATCTGGTGATTGCATAACCATGAAACTTTAAGTTATGAGTCCAAATCCATAATATTACAATTGATTTATATATATATATGAGAGAGAGGTATGTGGTGTAATTGATCTTGTGTTGCATCCTGCTTGTGGGGAGTTGGTGTATATATATATATATATATATATATATAACATACTAAGATGGTGAGTCCCTGTGCCATTGTGGCTAATGTGCTGGACTGTTACATTGTAGTAAGCAAGTTCGAATTCCACTCATACTATTATGTTTCCTTTCAGACTAATACTCTTGGCAAAGGCTTGAGCCCCCTCACCCCCTAGCTATGCGTTAAATAGTATAACTACTGTTCTTCTACAAGGATGGCTTTGGCATTGAATAAACCATGAAGGTTGATATGCCATTAAACAAAGAAACCAAAGTAAACATACTTAGACACATTTTCATTCACTCACAAATATAAATACACAATGCTCAAAAATATATTCACATATACTTTCATATTCATATTGACACACATTGAAAAATATCTTTATTTGCACATACCTGATTGTTAAGCAATAATTTATGATGGATTATATACATACCCCCCCCTCTCTCTCTATATATATATATATATATATATATATATATTCTAGGATAGATTGAGACACTTCATAGCTGACAAGTAATACATGCACACATAGTGAGTCACTTAAATTTTAACTGTAACAAACTAACACACTTGATTACTGACACATACACACACACGCATATGCGCGTGCAAACACACACACACACACACACACATGCATGCATGTGTCTTGGTTTTACTTAGAGGAAAAAAACACAAGCAAATACAGAGGATTGTTGAGCAGCTGAGCCCTCTAGCAGATGGATGATGACGTATGTAAAGACGTAAAACTGTATGAACTACTTTTGAGGGTAGGTTTTGATTGGCTGATACTAATGAGAGTTGAGTAAGTTGAGAGTGGGGCAAGAATTTCTCAGGTAAGCAGAAGGTTGATGGACAGAGGGAAAGGAAAAGCAAGAAGCAGGGAGAAGAGAGTAGGAGGGGGGGTTAGAAAAGAAGCTTGAAATAAGAAAAGTGAAAAAGAGCAGCATGTAAGAATTATAGAGAGTGAAAAAGAGCAGCATGTAAGAATTATAGAGAGTGAAAAAGAGCATCATGTAATAATTAAAGAGAGTGAAAGAGAAGTGAAAAATGATGGGAGAGACGGAATTAGAGAAAACAAAAGTTAGGACAATTAAAAAGAAAAGATATATGAAAAGATGCAGAATAGATTAGAAAGACAAAATAGATAATGAAAGATGTACAAAGAAGAAATGATGAGAAGGCAGGAAATAAAGGAATTAGGGAAAAAAAATACATGGCGACTGAAAAAAAAAAAGAATGAAGAACTCAATTAGTAAAAAGTGGGGAATTAAAAAATGAATGAAGTGGTGAAAAGAAAAAGAAAAAAGCTGTAATAAAGAAGTGAGAAAAGGAAAAAAAGAGTGATAGAGAAATGGTGAGAAGGGGGAAAAAAAATTGGCAATGAAGAAGTGAAAAGAAGAAAAATGTGAGGAATGAAGAAGTGGCGAAAAGAAGAAAAAAATAAGTGGGGAACGATGAAGTGATTAAAAGGAGAAAAAAAGAAGTTGGTAAAGAAGATGTGACAAGAAGGAGAAAAGAAGTGGGGAATGAAGCAGTGGCGAGAAAGAGAGAAAAAGTGGGAATGAAGTGTCAAGAGGGAAAAGAAAAAAAGTGGGTAATGAAGAAGTGACAAGAAGAAAAAAGTGAGAAATGAAGAAGTCATGAGGAAAGAAAAGAAGAAGTGAGAAATGAAGAAGTCATGAGGAAAGAAAAAAGAAATGAGAAATGAAGAAGTCATGCGGAGAGAAAAAAAAAAGTGAGAAATGAAGAAGTCATGAGGAGAGAAAAAGAAAGAAAAAAGAAGTGAGAATGAAGAAGTCATGAGGAGAGAAAAAAGAAGTGAGAATGAAGTGAGAAAAGTGATGAGAATGAGAAAAAAGTGAGGAATGAGAAGTGTTAGGAAGAAAAAAAAGTGGGGAATGACAGTGGTGAGAAGGAGAAAAAATAATAGGGAATAAAGAAGTAGTGAGAAGGAAAAAAAAAGGGAATGAAGAAAAAATGTAGAAGTGAATTGTAAGAGAAAAAAAAAAAAACCAAAACCCCAGAGCAGAAAAATTGAAAGAATAGAAGTGAAAGAAAACTATTTGTGAGAAACAGTTAATGAAGAATGTGTGCAGAAAGGAAACAGGGTATGAGAAAGATGAGAAAATAAATGTAAAAATAAAAACAAGTTCAGTAATGACAAGAAAAAAGACATAAGAATAAGCACAGAAAACAACAAACAGGTGTTGGAATAGATAAATAAAAAGAAATAAAAAACAGAACAAAAAGAGGAAAATATTTTCAGTAAAGGGAACAGAAAAGAGAGAAAAAAAAGGATAGAAAATATATTAAGAGGAATGTAAATCATAAGAACTACGTTCCTCAGATTGATCAGAGAGTGTGATAGAAACTTGAGGAGTAAAAGGAATAGTGTCATAGATTGAAAAAAATAGTTCCAAAAAGAAAATAGTAGAGAATGAGATATTAATGAGAAGAGGAAAAGAAAGGGTGGGTGTGTGTGTGTGTGTGTGTGTATATATATATATATATATATATATATATATGTAAAAATGGAAATGGAAATGTATTCGACAATATGAGGAAGAATAAATAAAGAAAGAAAGAATAGAATGGATAATAAAATAAAAATCAAAAAATAATTAAAAAATAAAATTTCACTCTGATGAAGGTCGAATCTTCTCTGTGTGCGGATATTTTCACACAGATGAACTGACCAAAACACATGTGTAAATCAATGTGATTCATCATGTGGTCAGGTTTTGATCTCAAGTAGTCTCCCTATCGTCTCTTTAGTTTGTCGGGGAGATCGGATTTATATATATATATAAACAACAGATTGGAAGAAATGTGACAAAATGGGAAAAATATAAATGGGAAGGTAGATAAATCAACACAAACAATTGATTCACTTTTAATAAATAAAGACAAAATATTAACTGAATCAACTGTTTGTGTTGGTTTATCTACCTTTCCATTTATATTTTTCACACACACATGCATATACACACACACAGTAGTACCTTAAGAGTGTCCCAAAATATGAGGTGTCACTCATTTGTTTCTTTTGCTAAAATTGAAGTACAAGTTTGATTTATGTTTATAAGTTGTCTAAAACATTTAAGTTTCCAAATTCATTATGCTAAAGAAAGATATTTATAAAAAATAAGCATTAAAACATATTACAGCACATAATTCATTACATTCTATTCTATTATATTTTTATATAATACACAGCTATTTTTCTTATTTAAAATAATACTAACAAAAAAAAAATTAGGTGTTTTTTGGTGGGGGTTGTTGGAATGGATTAATAGCATTTCAGTTTATTTCAATGGGGAAAATTGATTTGATATACGAGGAAATTGAGTTACAAGTGGAACGAATTAAACTCATAAGTTAAGGTACCACTGTGTATATATATATATATATATATGCACACATTTATAATCTATACAGTTAATGGCTATATATATATATATATATATATATATAACTTTGGTGTGGTACCAAGTTTCTTGGTACAAGGTGATTCTAGGCTGGTCCTATTCTCTACCAGTAGTTTGTTGTAGAGTTGAGGTTCCGTATGAGAGCTCAATGTTTAATTATTGTAAACAAAGCAAAGTTATTTGGGAATAAAAAGGCCTTAAATACCATGGGTATCTAGCGCCCATGAGCTTCTTCAGACCACTTATATTTTATATTTATATATAAAAGATATCAGTGGTCTGAAGAAGCTCATAGGCGCTAGATACCCACGAGTGGAAATGGTCCATAACCACGATACCCATGGTATTAAAACCTTTTTATTCACAAATATATATATATATATATATATATATATATATTGTGTGTGGATGTGATGAGTAGAGTAATGGTTCTAGGCAATGAAAATAGTGAAGAGAGTGTCCCAATTTTAACTAAAATTGTTTATGTTCTCTTATCACTTTTTTCCTTTGGGGGAAAGACATGGATTTACTTTTTTCTGAGTTTTCCATTAAAAGATCTGACAAAGTGTTTTATTACAAGCATGTCACAATGGTTGATGGAGAAGAGAGTTTTTTAATGCTTGGTCATTAGTTTAGTATTAAAAAAGTAAAGTCAGCAAAGTGGCCTATTGTTGGTATCAGCCAGACAGTGAGGGAGTCTATCCCCTTTTCTCTAGTGCTAGATCAGGATGATAATTTTTGCATCTGCAAAACTATCATAATCTCCCTACTTTGCCACACAGATCCAAGCTGTGCTTACTCATGCGCCGAGTTGGAGAGGGCTGGTATCGAACCTGGAACCTTATCATTCCTAGGTGGATGCTTAACCAACTGAGCTAAACAGCCCCCATGCAAATTGCTATTCCACTGGCAATCTTGATAACAGACCCCCACCCCCACCCCCAAAAAATATACACACACAAGATGCTTGCAAAAACATAGGAAAATCTAAGGCTCAATATAGGTCCTTCAAGAAAAAAAAAATTGGGAGAGTTTTTTCTTTTTTTAAAATTTAAATGATTTTAATGTCAATCGAGATAAAAGAAATAATGTATAACATGACAGATTAACTCCTTGTTAGAGGCTTTGTCCCTTACACCTTTGCGGTGCTTGCCCCCTTGTCTAAAAGGGGCAGGGCTTGGTTTATTGCACAGTGCCTGAGTTGTCCCAAAAGAGGAATGTGAACCATGCATTTTTTGCATTAGCCATCGCATGAGCTTCGGTTTGTCTGTGGCTTTCTAGGTTTAAAAGCCCTGTCGTATCCCAGCCTCATGGGAGGTGAGGTAAATACCTTAAGTAAGTACCTTAACCACTTGTTTGTTAAAATTCAAGAAGCTTTTGGTTGTACTATGTGTCTGTCTCTTTCTGTCCCGCACTGTTAGCGAGGCTTAGAATAGACTGACTTTATCTCCTGCAGAGGTATATGACCCATCTAAAAAAAGGGCTGTCCTGGGTATGACACTAAATTGTCACTATCATATATATATATATATATATATATATATATGTGGAGAAAGGTAGACAAACATGGGATGTTATGGAAACTGGATGTTTATTGTCGACGTTTCGGTCTCTTATTAGACCATCTTCAGAACTTGGATATAGTTCTAGCTTAAATGATGGACACTTAGTTAACCAATCCCCACAATCTGACACCTGTGGTACCACCATCCACCATTCTGACACTCCCCATCTAGAGAGAAGAAAATCCACTAACCACCCCCAACCACCCCTCCCCCTACTGACGACCTTCTGTTTCAGCATTTTGAGAATGTCCATCATTGAAGCAAGAACTACATTCCAGTCCTGAAGATGGTCTAATAAGAGACCGAAACGTTGCATCATCGACAATAAACATCCAGTTTCCATAACATCCCATGTTTGTCTACCAGTTTTTATTTATAAATACAGCAAACATATTTAGGAGTGATGGCAGATAGGGATGGGTGGTGAGGAAGTGTCATGGAGATCGATGTTGTTGGCACAACATGATGATTATATATAAAGAAAATGAGAAAAAGATTGAAACATTGAAAGAGAATAAGGGGAGGTGAAAAATAAAGGGAAATATATCGAGAAAATATCAGATGGAAAAATATCCAATTGTCAGAGAAAGAATTTCAAAGAAAAAAAAGGATAAACATAAATAATAAGAAAAAAAAAAGAAGTTGGCAAAAAGACAAGGATAAAAATTGAAGGAACATAAAAAAGAAAGAAAAAGAAAAGAAAAAAGAAAGAAAAAGAGAGAAAAAAAAGAAAGAAAAAAGAAAGAGAAAGAAAGAAAAGAGAAAGAAAAAAAAAGAAACAAAGCAGGGAAACAAGAACAAGTGGAAGAGACAGAAAAGAGAGATGAGAGAGAGAGAGAGAGAGAGAAAATTGGGGTAGAGCCCAAATTATGTGGGTAGCCTGTTCAGTTAAAATCAGTTGACACTTGTACACCTCTCATAGAGTGTCTTTGGGAGTAAAAGAAAAAAAAAAAAGAAAAAGACAGAAATATAGTTTGGCATCTCTTCAGAAAATGGTTCCTAGCAGAAAGCCTGCTTACACAGACATTCAGGCTCAGAATGAAACAAAATAAGCAAAATGATCCGGTGGGGGTGGGGTTGGCTTGTATGCAATGATGGAGGTGTGTGTGTGGGGTACTGGTTTAGCCTCAGCTATGATGCCCCCTGCTGATGTCTAAGTGAAGGACATATTTAGGTGTGCTATTTAGGCTTCCCTTACAGGATAGATAGAGAAATCCTGTGTATATGTGAGGGTCTGTTGTCTGTGCTGAAAGATGAAGAAAAAGTAAGGCATAATGAGGAACTACTGAAATTCTATACGGGTCTACAGAGAAGAGATATTATCTAGATGACAGGGACAGAAATATTACTATGCATAATGTATTACATACATCTGAGTATGTAAGTATGAATATACAGTTGATTGTATGCCTTGTTTACAGTAGAAGCGCATATGTTAGTATCTATCTTTTTCTCATTCGCACACACACACACACACACACACACACACACACACACACACATATATATATATATATATATATATATATATATATATATATATATGTTAGGGTAGTGTAGGTATGAAGTCAACGGCACTTGATCTATATTACCCTAACTTAGATATAAATGCCCTATCAATGACATTGAACATGTTTTACTTAGAATATAGCAACATATATTATCAATATTTATATATACATATATTTATTTTATTTTAATTTGTATTTAAAATAATAATGAATAGAATACAATGTATACAAAGACAAACTTTTGGTCAGAACACGTGTTGGCATTCCAATAAATAATTTTTATCCAAACAACATTTTCTTTACATTTATCTTTCAACATATTTGTTGGATTCACTTCCATTTTCAACTTATATATATATATATATATATATATAATATATATATATAAGAGAGTTTCATAATTTGCTTGAAGCATTGTGTATGTATTGGTTAGGAGGTTGATTTAGAAGGGTATCACAATGCAGTTTGGAATAAATAAAAAATAAAAATACGGTAACAATGGTGTTGTGTATTTTTATTCTTTCTTGAATTTTCGAGGTAATACCTCTTTATCAAAAGAATTGAACTGAAGCAGTCCAGCTATGGCATTTCTTCCCAAATGATTTTTTTTTTTTTTTTTTTTTGAAAATTCATTTGGGAAGAAATGCCATAGCTGGACTGCTTCAGTTCAATTCTTTTGATAAAGAGGTATTACCTCATAAATTCAAGAAAGAATAAAAATACAGGTCAACACACAACACCATTGTTACCGTATTATTATTATTTTTTTATTTATTCCAAACTGCATTGTGATAGCCTTCTAAATCAACCTCCTAACCTATATATATATATATATATAATATATATATATATTATATGTCTAGGTTAGGGTAGCATGGACATGAGGTCAATGGCGTTTTGTTACTGTTTCTAGACAAGTGCTTGGATTGAAAATCACATAGGTGAGAAACTATCAGTAACCAATCATTGGTGACATCATATCCACACTACCCTAACTTAGATATACATGCTCCCATGAAACCAACGGGAGAGGGGTCCTAGGTATGACACTAAACTACATCTAACAGGTACTACCACTCTGGGTCAGGGTGGACCTGGGAGTAATGGCGATGAAGAGGTACTCAACACTCCACAGAGATTAAAAAGAAGTAACAATATATTGGTACACTTTGTACATGAATTAAAAATTTTATTTATATATTTTATCATATTAAAAAAATAATTAAAACTATAGAACATTATCAATCATTATTTTTTTATGTTATTTAGTAAATTAAGGATGGTAATTAATGTTTGCAATATTTTTCCATGTTAGGATCTATATTAGACAATTTTTTAATATATTTTTTTAAAACTCAGTTTTTCCTATTTAACCCATAGATGTAACCCTAACAGGTACTACCACTCCAGGTCAGGGTGGGCTTGAGAGTGATGACAATGAAGGGATACTTTGCACTCCACAGAGCTCCAAAATTGGAACTTCACCATTAGATGCAGTTTAATGTCATACACAGGACACCAAATTTTTTTAGATACAATTTAGGAGTAATAATATATTGGTACACTTTGTACATACATTAAAAAATATCAGCTATATATTTTGTCATATTAAAAAAATAATTAAAACTATAGAAAATTATTAATCATTATTTTCTTTTTTATTAAATAAATTAAGGAGGGTAATTGATAAGGAACATGCGTTTGATGTTAGCAATATTTTTCCATGTTAGGATCTGCATTAGACAAACAGGCTCTCATTTCCTCTTCAATGCACAAGAGTCTTTTTTGATGTACCCATACATATGTGTATGTATGATAATGATCCAATTTTTGTATGTATGGTAGAGTAACACAGCAAAATTTTCCTTTCTTTTTTTTCTTTTGCATTTAATGCTCCTTAAGTGAAAAACAAACATCCAATTTATATGAGCATGAAGTGGAAAACTGGCTCAGAATAGTTCAGGATTCTTTCCTTTTCCTTTTCAGCAACTGAATAATATTCTTGTTGAATAGAAATCCAAATGTATCCGTTGTTATTATAGTTCATTTTCTACAATCAGTCAAGAGAGAAAGCAATTCCTCTTGACATAATTTCAAAAACAATATCAAATGGCATTGAATATATAGTTATGATGACAAAACATTTCTAAGGAATCAAATTTCAGCATTAAATTACCCAAAGGGAGTTGATATGCCATTAAATAAAGAAACCATACCTTGCTCCCTCTTCTCGTCTTCCATGATTCACTCCCTTATCCATTTCTCTCTCTCACCTTTTCTTCTACTTTCTCTTCTCTTCTCTCCTCTCCCCCTTCTCTCTCCCTTCCTTATATTCTCTCTCTTCCTTCCCTTCTCTCTCTTCCTTCTCTCTCTCCTCTCTCCCCTTCTCTTCTCTCCCTCTCTCCCCTTCTCTTCTATTCTCTCTCTCTCTCTCCCTTCTCTCTACTCTCTCTCTCTCCTTCTTCTATCTCTCTCTTCATCCTATGGTGAGGCTCCACTTCTAGAGCTTTAGAGAGTAAGGAGTAATGTCTTCATTGTTATTACTAGTGTTGGATTGTTTTGGAAATATAAGGTGTGCTGAAGTCCACCACTTAAACTTATAGACTCTGCATGGCGTGTGGATTAAAGCAGCCAATCAACAGCTGGAATATGTGGTTAGTTAACTATTTAATCACTGATCTTGAAAGATGTTCATTTGCACATATTCGCGACTGACAAACGGATCTGCAACCAAGGACTCTGCTCAACCAAAGGATTCTACCCAACACTAAGGAACACCGAAGGATAACCAAAGGATTCTTCACTAAGGATCAGCCTCTGCTTAACACAAGGGATCTCCACTGTAAAGTGCTCTCACTTGAAGCCTAAAAATCATAACAAATAGTATTAATATTAGATAGTTGGAAGCACATGGTGTAATGGTTACTGTTGTAACCATTACTGAATCTTCATATTTCCTTGGGTTTTTAACTGTTTTTAAAATTTAAAAAAAAAATGTAAACTCAGCTATGAATATAACTCTCTTGATTAATAAACATAATTCAAATCTGATGGTAGAGGTGTGTGTCACTGTGGTACAGTGGCTAATGTGCTGGACTGTGGAATTGTAATTAGCAAGTTCAAACTCCAGTCATACTATTATGTTAACTTAAAAGTTATGAACCTCCTCATACCCCTCCCCCCAGCTATGGGTTAAATAATACCACTACTGTACTTCTACAGGGATGGCTTTGGCATTAAATAACTTATAAAGGTTGATATGCCATTAAAACAAGACTTCTACAGGGATGGCTTTGGCATTAAATAACTTATAAAGGTTGATATGCCATTAAAACAAGACTTCTACAGGGATGGCTTTGGCATTAAATAACTTATAAAGGTTGATATGCCATTAAAACAAGACTTCTACAGGGATGGCTTTGGCATTAAATAACTTATAAAGGTTGATATACCATTAAAACAAGACTTCTACAGGGATGGCTTTGGCATTAACTAACTTATAAAGGTTGATATGCCATTAAAACAAGGAAACCAAACCAATATAAATCTACATTTCTTTGTTGGAGGAATATGGTGTCATGGATATTATGGTAGTAAATGGATATGGCAAGATAAGTTCAAATACTGGATGAGGCTGTTTGCATTTTTGATAGCACTAATACCCTTGGGAAAGGTATGCATGCTAGTAGGGTGAACTGGGCTAGTATGGCAACTGATCTATGAGAAGGAAAAACTCTGAATTCAAACCTGTTAAACTTCACCTTAAGAATCTTTAGTATTATTGCTCAAAAAGCAAAATCTGGTGATAGGGAATGTGTATATATATTTACTTTGCTGTTAATTGTTTTATTTTTGTACTTTCCTCCAGACATACACACACACACAACTGCTCTTTATCTATGTATAGATTCACTAGTTCTTTTTTTTTATTTATCTAAAGTGAGGGTAGGGTGTTATATGAATTCCAATATAAGATGAAATATCTCTTGATTCTTCCTCTTTTGATGGTTCGGCTATGTGGAGACAAATATTTGTGTGAATGAGGAATGAATCAAAGATATGAGAAGAGTCTGTTCCAACAAGAATGAATAAGTTTATTCATGTGCTATGTCTATCATCCATTTCTACCTGCCTCTGAAATTGAATGAGAAAATAAAGCAACAGAAGTCCTAACGCTTAAGAAGAGTTTGTCTTTTTTAGTCCCCCGCCATCTGATGGTTAGCCATCACTGATATGTTACAGTTGACCCAGACCTGAATTTAGACCTTGGTGAGTGGGACACAGCTGGTTAGGGGGCTCTACAAGTTGCCTCAACATAGAAATCAAATTAAAAATTAAATTGAAGTAAAATAAATTTATATGAATATATATATATATATATATATATATATATATATATATATTCTAGAGTCTGAAGAAAATGTTTGATTTTATCTTTCTCAATTATATTAATTGTAAGAATAACCTTTACTACATTTTTCAGTTTGTATTATATGACAAATAGATACAATTCTTTCCAGCTTGCAGCAAATCACCATTTTTTCAAAAATGAAAATTTTTTTTTATAATTACTAGCAAAATAAAAAAAATGCACTCCAGGCGAT
Organism: Doryteuthis pealeii; assembly: GCA_023376005.1. Taxonomy (NCBI): domain Eukaryota; kingdom Metazoa; phylum Mollusca; class Cephalopoda; order Myopsida; family Loliginidae; genus Doryteuthis; species Doryteuthis pealeii. Next base: position 78,038,641 of record CM042141.1, on the reverse strand, counting down.
GTAAAAATAAATTTTTGAAAGATATTGCTTGAGGAGGTGGAAGTTAAAAATTAAATGTTGGAGAGTTTTAACCATAAATCATGAAATCATCAAATTTATTAAAGGAGTAAAAAAAATAAAACAATTTGAAATTGAAACTAAGTTCTATTAACTTTGAATATCTATTAAAATAAAACAAACTATATATAAATATATGATACTGGGATGTATCTATTAAAACTTGTTTTAAAAAACAATGTGGACTGTCTAATGTTGCATGCTCAAATTTTGAGTGCATTTATTCTGTTATGACGATTTCGGGTGTAGTGATGTAAGCAGTGACGTAGTTTTTGTTACAGACAAAAACCGGAAGCGAATCTCCATTATTAATAGATTACAGGTTTTATAAAAGAAGTCTGGGTGTCTCTCTGGTAGAGGAGGTGGGGAAATTTCCCCTTTTCCTCCTTATAAATCTGGCCTTGATTTGACCTACCAAATAAAGAGACCAGAATAAGAATCTCTTTCCGTATGACAATGCATATTATGCTTGTTGAAGGCTGGAGAATTTAACCATCAAAATGTTTATAAGAACAACAAAAGACAAAAAGAAATTCAATTTTCTGAACATTTCAGTGAATTAAATTGAGTGAATTAATGAGTAGTGTTTATCTTTAGGAATTTTATTCTAAATTCAAGCAAAGTCTTTCTTTTTTTCTTTTCTTTTTAGAATGACAAAGGCAATTTTTGGATCGTTAAATTTGCCTTTTGAATTTGTAATGTTGCTTCCGGCTGTGGTAAAATGATTTCCCATTTTTTTAAGCTTCTTTTTCACAAGCCAAAGTTAAACTGGGTTTTAACTTAGTTTAAAAAAAAGTCCTCTTTCTTAAAAATGAATCTATAATTTATATTCCTGTTTCAAATTAGCTTTCGGCATTGATAATTAACCAGGAATAATTAGTGCAAATCGTTTAAAATTTTTCATAATTTTTAAATTCTATCTCTACACAAACATTCATGCACACACACACACACACACACACACCTGTATAGTGCTTTAAAGACTATATACATCATCATCTTCTCTTATAATAAATATGAATTTCATTGTCACATTTTTTCAACAAGCCCAACAAATACCATTTAGAATCAAGATGAATGGGAAAATCCAAAAATGTTGCTTACCATGTTCCAAAAATGTTACTTACCATGTTCCAAATAGACTAATTATATCATTGTTTTGATGAAAATATTGTTTAAGTTTAATAAAATTTAATATGCACTCAATGCATAAAGTGTTATTGTTGGTCCAAAGACCCAATCAAGAGCTCTTTGCATGAGCTAGCTTAATTGCTGCCCGATACAGCGGCTTTTAAGCTAGTGTTTTATATTTCCTATGTGAAACCATCTGAACAGTCATCTTCATTCTTTGAAAGTATTTGAATTTTGACTGTCTGTTTGCATTTACTTAATTCTAATATTCTTGGAAAAAAGGCATGGACATGTCTATCCCTGTGCTCTATTCTATCAGCAAATATCTTGACAAGAATGTTTTGTTACTGGCATACCATAATGCTTGACATCCTGTATGTGGTAGAGGGGTTGGGTAAATAGATACTTGAAGGCTCCAGGTCCCCTGCCCCCCCCTTTTTTTAATAGTGTTTAGATATTACAATTTTGAAATGAACTTACAATAATTTTTGTACAGTCTTGTATTTGTTCATTGAAATTGAGTTTAGGGTTACATAAGTTTTATAAAAGCAACACTAAAGAATGATTATGCAACTGTTTATGCATACACGCAAGAATAAACATGTACAACACAGACACACACATATAAGAATAAACACACATACACAAAAAGAACACACGCACACACAAGAATAAACTCATATACACAAAAAGAACACTCACACACAAGAATAAACTCATATACACAAAAAGAACATGCACACACACATAATAAAAAGACACGTATACACAAAAGGAACACACACACACACACACAAGAATAAACACATATACACAAAAAGAACATACACACACACACACACACACATAAGAATAAACACATATACACAAAAAGAACATGCACGCAAACACACATAAGAATAAACACATATACACAAAAATAACACATGCATACACACACACACACGAAAAAACACATATACACAAAAAGAATACATGCACACACGCACACATGAAAAGAAATGGTAAAGAAGTAATTTTGCAAAAAATTGGAAATCTGATCTGAGTCTGTTGTTCTCTTTAAAAAATAATCTTTCTTTTTATATTTCATTTTGTCTTGTGATGAAACATGTGTTTTCTCATGTCAATGCCTGTTTCAAGAGCTCAACAGTGACAGGCACCTGTTTTTGTTGAACGATCAAAGATGATGTCTGTCAAGTTTAAAAATAAGACAATTCCTCCCAACATGACAAGAGATAGGCATTTAATAAATCAATACCCCCACTCCCAATTCCTCTATTATCCAAATATATACTTTGTATTACCAACAATCAAACCATTATGGGTGAGGGTGGACAACATGAATATTCTTTCAAGCATTAAAAAAAAAAAGATTCAATGATTTTTTGGAAGGTGTGATATATTAAACGGTAATATAGAAACATATAAAAAATAAACTTGTAAAAGAGATTAGTTCTAGTTAACTCACAAATGATTTATATCAACTCAATGGTTGTAGTAAAAAAAAAAAAAATAACAGCAAAAAAAAAAAAAAACTGAATCGTTTTTTATTATTGGCACAAATTTTCATAAAAATTCAATGGCTTATAGACACACATGGGAAGTGATTATTTTCCTTGATTACTGTTTTCAAAGTTTCTTTAGTTTTAGCAAAAAGTCATTATTTTCTAGAAAAGAAAATTCTCAGAAATATCACAAAACAAGAAATTTCTTAGAATTCTATTTTAAAGTAACTCCCTACTTTAAAAATCTTATAATTTATTTCTGAATCATTATTTTTACAAAAAAATGAAAATGAGAAGAAGACACATAACATGGAGTTTTATTCAAAATTCTATATGGGCTCCAGCATTCACCTCCAGTCTCTCAAGCCGCCCGGGAATCACATTGCTTACTATCAATTACCAAAGGGTTAATCACAAATTAGGATATCAAATCAATGAAAAGAAAAATCAAAGAAATTTCCCATTTTTTGGTATTACTAAGATTTTTGTTTTCTTTTGAAATTACAACTTTTTGCTACAACTAGGGGAACTTTGATAACATAATCAAAGAAAATAATTACTTCCTATGTGTGTCTAAGCCATCAAAGTCTCATTAAAATTTGTAACAATAATAAAAAGTGGTTATTTGTTTTTTTCTTTTTTTTTGTCCAATACTGTATTTATGTCAGACAGGAAGTTGTTTATGGTTTATAATCCAACAAGGTTTCTTGTTTCTGTTATCTGGATGATACACTGAGGATTAGTTATGCATCTGTAAGTTTTATATGAACAAAATTCACAAAACCTTGAAAAATAATTAAAAAAATCAAGGCTAATTTTTTCTCATAACTGAAATAAAAGAAACATTGAACAATAGAATTTATCTTAATATCAAATCACACTCATTACTAACAAAAACATCAAATGCAAAAAAAAAAAATACTTTTAAAAGAATAAGAAAAAAAAACATTCTTTTGGGATTGTTGGGTCATTCCATTATTGTAAGCCAAGGGTAGAGCGTAACAAGGAAGCAAGCAACAATGTTTCCAGGATTTTACGTATTTATTTAAGAATTTAAGAAATTTTTTTTTTTTTTTTTACTATCATGTATCAAAAGTTCTTGTACATATCAAAATCATTCCTTTTGAAGAGTACGGTGGCTGTCAATAAAAAAAAATTCACCCCCTCCTGCACTACCATTCCCCCACAAAAAAAAAAAATAAAAAAAAAATAAAAAAATAACGTGCTCGTTTATTGTAATAAAATCTATAAACAATTCATGAAATGATTTGATTATGTACACAAAAATTTTGATTCAATATTTTTCTAGCACAACACAATTTTGAAACATGACTCAAGCTGCAGAAGTCTCGGCTGAAATAGTTTTTGAATAGGTTAAAGAAAAACATAATTGATTAACCTCTTGATGATTATAGTGGATATCTAGGACATCTCCTTTGACTATACACCCTGTCAGCAGGCTGAGAATACACTGTATCCCCTGCAGAGAGGCAACCCCACCCCCACCCTGCTAAAAAAGAAAAAAAAATGTAAAGTCCGGGGTATGACACTAAATTACATCTGTTGTTGAGGATCAAGTTCTAGAGATGCAGTGAATGTGGTGTAAAAGTTGTCGGGGGGTGTCCTAAAGTCGGTATCAACAAGGGAGTAAGTGTGGTGTAAACCTTAATTACTGTAGAGATTTGTGTAAACTGATCAGTATTCAACTGTTGCAAGATTTTATATTACTTATATTACTATTAATGATATTGATATTGTAGAATAATCATGCTAGTTCCAATTAGCATCGAATTGGTAAGACAAGGCAGAAAGCAGTCGTAACTTAATACGAATCTGGTTTGCTGCAAAGACTACTGGAAAATGGCAGGTTATTTATGAAGCCACAGAACATCATACAAACCAGGCAGTCAATCAGGACTCAAGGAATGGAATCACCCAAATGCATGAATGGACTATTCTGAATTCCCATAAGTACCAGTTGTCTTGCCACTGGTTCAGTTGTGCTTGGCCAGTTGCTGTTGTTCAAACCAATAGTAGACTGACTGACTTCTATAAATATCATATTACTTTATATATTTTATATTATATATTTTATATTCCGCTGTGGCAAGTTGGATCAGTTTCTGAGAATCCAGACTTGGTAAGCGGTTTAAATAGCAGCTTGGGCTATTCTACTTTGTGGAATGGTCAAGTCTATTTACAGCATTTTGATTGGCTGGTGGTTTTAGTGTGTATATTTGTATCAATATATACTGAATACTTGACCATGTCCTCTCACTTGCTACAGAGTGTATTCGGTTACTCTCTGTCTTTTTTTGTCTGGTGACTGGATGCTTGTCACAGCCTTCCTGTGAAGGTGTATATTCTACAATTACCATTACTCCCAGGTCAACTCTGATTCAGAATGATAGTACCTGTAAGAGTCTGATGTCAAAAGATATGTTTAAAAATCATGTGTATTCAATAGGAACAAAACCTCTTAAGAAATAACTATGCAAAAAATGTAAATATGAATGTAATATGCAATTTCCTAAGCTCTAGGCATAAAATAACCCTCGAGAGGTTGATATGCCATTAAAATTAATCAAGTCACTGTTAAAAATAAGATGACATAGTAAAGTCAGCGGAGTGGCCTATTGTTGCTATCATCTGGACAGTGAGGGAGTCTATCTCCTTTTTACTAGTGCTAGACCAGGGAGATTATTTTTGCATCACACCCACTCTCAGACCCAAGCTATGCTACCAGACACTGAGTTGGCAAGGGTCAGTATTGAACCTGTAACATTATGGTTCCTAGGCAAATGCTTGACTCACTGAACAAAACCAGTCCTTTTTATAAATGACTGTTAAGTTATATGTGCTTTTCTGTTTAGAAATAAAACAAAAACAAAAAACACTTATGGTAAAAATAGTGGAACAGTTAAAAATAACAGGTGGAAATGAATATATATATATATATATATATATATATATATATATATATATATAAAACACCTCTGCATGAGCACGATATGACAGAAGGTCAATTTCTTAAGTGGAGTTTAACAGGTTTGAATTCAGAGTTTTCCTTCTCCTAGACTGGTTACCTAGCCATGGTTATAGAGCCCAGCCTGCCCTGCTTTTTGCCCATAGCTGGACAGAATTGGATTCATACCTTTCCCAAGGGTATTAGCGCCATGTGAAATGCAAACAGCTTTGTCCAGGAATTGAACTCAGGTCTATGAATCCATTTCCCATGACTCTAACCATTAGACCACGTGCCTCCAAATGAATATATATGATTATAGATTATGTATTTAAACCATAGAGGGAGGAAAATTTAATATTTAGCAGACCATTAATTTTTATCTGGTCTTTATTGTACATAATTCTTTTCAAACAGTTTGCACTTGGGAATAATTAAAGCTCAGTTAAAACTTCATGCTGTTTGAACTTTAACGGCAGCCATGTTGAACTATTTTTGATTACATAATCTTTCTTGGTGTAATCTGATAAATCAGTTCAACATTGCACAAATACATTTTGATGTATATATAGGTTGATTGGATTTTATGGCATATCAACCCTTGTTGGGTTATTCTATGCCAAAGGTGTTTTGCTTTATTCAGCATTATTATTTATGAAAATTAACATATAGTAGAGTGGAGGCCTGTATCATAGATTAGGAAGTGTGGGCATGGGACTACAAGCACGTGTGTGTGTGTATATATATATATATATATATAAATGCGGTGAGGAAATTAATCCAACAATATGAGAAGAAAATATTTTAAAAATATAACAAACACAGGATGTTATGATCAGGGAAACAATTTTTTTTTTTTTGTGTCAATATTTATCTTCAGGACACTCTTAAGTAATGTTTATGTCCTCACATAAACATTACTTAACATTAACTTAACAAAATTTTTTTTTTTTTTTTTTTTTTTTTTTTAAAACCCGTCTGATGAGGCTAGAACTCATTTTTGAGTCTCTGGTGGTTGAAATAAAATATAACAGGATGACGGTTCAAGTTTTTCTTTCTTTGAAAGTTAAATATTGCTCTGTATATAATCTAATTTATTGATTTTTATAGATTGAGCTCTTTTTAGGGATTTATATAAATCCTTGTATGAGTATATATGTTTGCACCTATAAGAGCATAATGTATTGTTCTTTTCTTCACAGATTAAAAGACTATCATTATTTTTTTATTTCATGTAGGCAGTGTCATACCTCGGTAGTTAAGAATTTACTCTTTCATAAATATAACTGAGGACTTTATGGTTCTTTGAAAATGCATATGACAAATATTAGTCAGGTCTTATATCTAATTAGTGACAGTTTTGGTGACAGTTTTAAAACATGCTTAATTTAATGAGCGGTCCCAGGGTGATCCCATAGCCATGAGCTTACAACCAGTATCATGAGGTCCTGGTTTGGCACTTTTTTTTTTTTTTTTTTTTTTTTTTCATGTCCTGCCCATAAAACAAAGAACATGGGTGATGGAGATGAACAGATACCACGCTTTAATCCCAACCTTGAAGAGTTTGGTTGTCTTGTTGAAAAATCTCTTGTTGCATTTAACACAAAATACTCAGCCCTAAGATAATTGCTTCAGATTTCCATCTCTTGCCCCCGACCATGATGCACAGTTTTGAAGATAAGATTTCAGTTCCTTGAGCTGAAGGAAAGGTAGGAATAAAATAGTTAACTCAGTGGAGGAAGGGAAAGTAAAAAGCTAACACAGAAACCAAAAAAAAAAAAAAAAAAAAAGAAATACTGATATCATAAACAACACAGCGGGTTGAAAAATTTTGATGACAGGAGCAAGCACTTTGAACACCAGACATCTTGGATTAAACCATGGGATTCCAGTTGAGATATGTTTCCCCCAGTTAACTACTCATTTGTAGATGTATTAAAATCTATATGATATTTCATGTGTATATGATGTCCAAATGTGCCTTCTTTGAAAACTATTTGAAAAAATGTAGTGATGTTACCAAGCTTTTTGTATAGGGCTTGTATTATCTGACCCAGCAGATATTCTCACCATTTAATTATCTTCCTTTCAATATAATGTATCCTTAATGTTGATTTTTTTTTTTTTTGGTCAATATTTCATTAATTTCCATATTTAAAGAAATCTATTAAAATACTTGACAGTATTTCTGAAAAATTTTCAGTGATATAACAATGCTATTCTCCAGAGTGGTCCGAAAGTCTTGTCACACCTACCAAAATATAACTCTTTAAGTAAAGTCGACGGGGAGGCCTAAAGTCGGTATTAGCCAGTCAGTGAGAGAGTCTATCCCCTTTTCAATAGCGCTAGACCAAGGAGATTGTTTTAGCATCTGAGGTGGAGCGCCACACCTACTATCAGTTCTTTACTTTACCGCACAGATCCCTGTGCTACTCATATGCTGAATTGGCGAGGACTGGTATCGAACTGTAGTTTCTAGCCGAATGCTCTACCAACTGAAGTAAGTAATGTCGTTGGAGTGGCCTAAAGTCGACATCAGCCATACAGTGAGGGACTCTATCCCCTTTTCACTAGCGCTAGACCAAGTTTTTTAGTGTCTGAAGTGGAGTGCCACACCTACCATCAGCTCCTCACTTTGCCACACAGATCCCTGTGCTACTCACATTCTGAGTTGGCAAGGGCCAGTATCGAACCAGTAACCTTGTGGTTCCTAGCCGAACACTCTACCGATTGAGCTAAACCATAATTACATGAAATAATCTACTGGAAATCAAATAGTAAACAATATTATTATTATTATTATCATCTATGATGGTATTCCCAAAGGTAAGGTCTCTAAAATATTTAGAAATCACAGAAATGTTTGTTTATAGTCAATGATGTTTACATAATTTTTCTACATAAAAAACATTTTGGTCAATGCATTTTTATAGGCACTGTGGCAATTTTTGTATGACCATGTCATATCAGCTCACCGTGATGTCATTAAGGAAGCATTGAACCTTGTTGTTGTTGCAAACTCCCTACACCACTTGTGGACATTTTTGTCATCTATGCATGATTTGCCATACACTTCCATTAATTGGTAATGAATCTTAATCACTTTAATGCCTTTTGCATTCTAAAACTGAATAATGGTGCAAACTTCACACTTGGTGATAGTGTCAATCGAGAGCTCCATTTGAAATAACTGCCAATCCAAACTGAGCATGGCAGTGAGGTATGTGCAGGTGCATGCACAAACATAAGTGTTGCCAATACTGGCATGAACAGTTTCCCCGCATCCCCAGTACTTTGGGGACCTTACTTTTAGGATTATCCTCATATTATAATTAATAATATTATATATTATTTAAACAAAAAATCATGAAAGTTAAAACAATTTAATGAATTTCAATTTGTTTAATGCTTTTGCATTCTAAAACTGAATAAATGTGCAAACTTCACAATTGGTGGTTTACACAACAAACACAACAGTATTATTTTGATTATTCAGACTATTGTCCTCATCTTTGTTGTTATCTACACAATGTTTCAGCCAATGTGCCCTCCGGCCTTCTTCAGGTATTTCAGGTGAAACGTTGTGTAGATAACAATAAAGATGAGGACAATAGTCCAATTATTACAAATTATCAATCCTCATCTTAAAAATCAGAAAAATAAACACAAGTGTTACTAATAGCTGCATGAATAGTTTCCCTATGTTATAAAAGTTAAAGCAATAAGAGGTGACAATACTTTTGGACCAACCTGTCAATTCAAATGATTCCATCATTTGGGCTTGATACATTTTAACATCAATGAATTGTATTGTATGGTTTTATCTTGATACATGTACAGAAGAAAAATCCATTTTATTTGAGCAGAGAAATGACTTAAGTAATGTATATTATTTTAATGGAGATTTGGTGTATGTCTGTCTGTAACCGAAACTACGTCACAATACCCTTTATCAGTGTGTATTTGATTTATGGTCAAAATCATTAATACCTACATTAAATCTTATATACTAAAAATATCATTATGAAAAGCTGACTTAAATTTGCCTCAAAACAATCTATGTTATTAGTGCATTTAAAATGCTGCAATGTGTGATATATATCACTAAGAAGTAAAGGTTTACATTATATATGGTGTGGTTAATTTGCATACTGGTTTTAATAAAACCGGGTTTAATAAATAATTGCTTGGTGTTATTGATCTTTAATATCATTGTTTTATTCTCCAATGTAATAAAATCAATCCTATAAATGATTTTATATAGAAACCAATTAAAATATAATTAAAATAAGTCTAATCTTTTTATATGAGTTCTTATTTAATTTTGTTAGTCTTTCTAATTTAATATATTTCATTACATGAAAACTCAAATACTTATGCCTGGAGGGCACATATTCTTGTAAGTAATAATAATACAAATATTTCTATTATTATTATTATTATTCTACATAATAACTGTATTTATTTCTTGGCACAATTCCACTTGATGTCATCACTCGACAAATTCTTGCCAAGTATAATGTCACAGAGACTAAAAATGTGCAACAGTACATATCAAAATTCTTCAAGGAGATAATTAACACATTAATATTCTCTGTAATGTACTGAATGATATTATTGCTTCTGTAGAGAGAGAGATGTATAATTGGTGTGGGATTTAAGGGAATAACAATTGTTATTTGTTGTCTTTCTCTGTGTGTGTATATATATATATATATATATATATATTAGTGGAGGGGGGGATAACAAATGTTGTTTGTTGTCTGTGTGTTGTGTGTATGTATATATATATATATATATTATATATATTCAGTCAAATATATATATGCCAACCCCTCTGCATGAGTAGGATGTGACATATGGTTAATTTATTTACCAGTGATTAACAGGTTTGAATTCAGAGTTTTCCTTCTCCTAGATCAGATCTGGCCCGCAAAGGCATTTTATCAGTGTGTGTGTGTATATATATATATATATATATATATATATCAAAAAGTTACTACCATGTTTTTATTGCAGTAGATATATATATATATATATATATATATATATGCCAACCCCTCTGCATGAGTAGGATGTGACATATGGTTAATTTATTTACCAGTGATTAACAGGTTTGAATTCAGAGTTTTCCTTCTCCTAGATCGGATCTGGCCCGCGAAGGCATTTTATCAGGCCCGCCAATGGTACTTAAATTTGTAATGTTTTTAATAATGTTTTGAAAATGAATATGTTGGTTAAATTTGTTTTTGTACATCTTATGCCACTCATTCATGAATATAACATGGAAAATAAATTTTGTTTTACATCTTTTTATCAGAGCTTTCGTTCTGGCTTGCAAGTATTGAACACAATAATAATGTGGCCCACGCTCATTATTTTTTCAATCATCCGGCCCACCATGAAAAAAGTTTGGTGTTCCCTGTCTTAGACTGATTGCCTAACTTAAAGATCCCAGTCTGCCCTACTATTTATCCATAGCTGGAGAGAGAATAGTTGGATGCATACTTTTCCCAAGGGTATTAGCAACATGTGAAAAACAAACGGCCTTGTTCCCTTCTAGCTTTTTCTCTAAAACGCTATGTATCTACTTATTATATATTAAGAGAGAATCAATAAAGATAAGTCTTGGAAGAAAGTGATATAAAGTTTTGAAGCTTTTGGTATAGGATATTTAACTCATCCACTAGGAAGATCCTGGGGACCAATTCACATATGGTTATTGTTATTATGTGTGAAACCATTGGAAAAACAGAATGGCCTCAGGTCAATCAGCTGCTTTTCTTTATTTTGCTTTGGTTAGATGCTAAGCCAGATATATCTTCTTATTTCATAGACCTTCCTACAGAGCTATAGACTATTAAAGAGTAAATAATTCTGTCTGAATTTATTAATTCTGATAATAATCACTTTATGCAGAGCTCAATGGAAAACCATTCTTTCGTTCTTATGAAAAAGTCCTGTCTTTTTGTATTGAGTCAAAATTTGGCTATGATTAAAATCAGCCAGTCGATCTTTGGAAAATAAAAATTTTGCTTTTTGTAATTTTCTGATTGCAATGATATATACAGGAATGATGAAAGATTCTCAAACCAATTTAAAAAAAAAATTACCCTAGATCACATATATATACATAAGTGGGTGTGTAGATGGCGCTGTGGTAAGATGTTTGACTGATTATAATTTGATCAAGTTTTGAACCCAGCCTAAAGCAGCCTGCCTTGTCTAGTCACACTGATGAGCAGTGAAATGGCAAAACAGGACTGTATGTGAATGACATATATATATATATATATATAAACATATACACACATCAAAACTATTATTTTTTTATTTCATGAGTTGAACTTATTCCTTGTTTTGCTTTTGTTGTTAACATAATGTTTTGGTTTGGTTTGGTTTCTTTGTTTAATGGCATATCAACCTCTATGGGTTATTTGATGCCAAAGCCATCCTTGTAGAAAAATAGTTTGTACTATTTAACCCCTTTCATCCCCCTAGCTATAGGTTAATACCTTTCTCAATGGTAACAGTCCAAAAGGGAACATAATAGCTGAGTTTGAACTTGCTTACAACAATGTCACAGTACAGCATGTTAGCTATAGCAACACGGGGGACTCGGTCCCCTTCCAGTAAAGTTTTGGCTGAGACATTCTATTCCCTAAAGAAAGAGAGGAGTAAACTTAAAATTTTGTTTTCATATAAAACATTTCCTAGCAGCAAAAAAAAAAATGAGTTCAACAGTCCAAACAATTCTTGCGATATGATAATGATAAACTCTTCACGAAAAATTGTTGTTTGTAACTTTAATTTCTCCTGAGGCAGAAATCAAAAGGCCAATTTCATTCTGTCAATTGTGAAAATAAAGAAACTGAAATCATTTTTGCTGAACTGGATTGCTTTACTAATATTCTAGCTTGTTTCAATAACAATTCATATTTTTGGAGAGTCCATTCAAATATAAACAATATTAAATACTAGCACGGCTACCAGCATTGCCCAGAATTTAAAAAGTTAAAAATAAATCTCTCATCTATATCTATATATAGACTGTTAAAATTCTTTTTAGTATATATTTGTTTTATTATCTTTTTAATTTCATATATTCTTGATTTTAAGTTGTTTATTTTTTATTATTGTTTGTATTTTTTCTTTTATTTGCTTTTCATCATCGTTTTTAATTTGTTTTATTCATATCATTGATTTATACTCTTATTATATTTTTATTTAGCTTTTCTTATAAAAAATGAAGGTTAAAAAGTTTTTTTTAATCCCTCTTAAACTAAAATTGGGTGTGGATTTTATTGAACTTTGGTCTTTGCTGGTCTCCACCAATTTTCTTTATAAAAGGTTGTGTGCTCAGTCATTGTACAAAAAACATATAGACTGATATACAGAATCTTTCTTTTATATATATATATATATATATATATTATATGTAGTATATTAAGAAAAATTGAAAAAACACAGGTTTAAATGAGTTAAGTGGTAAGTTTATTGGCCGACGCTGCAGTGTTTCGATCTATTAATTAGATCATCTTCAGGGCATTTGTTGGTATATGGAAGGTGATAAAAAAATTTTATCACAGAATAACGAGAAAAGTGAGTAATAATCCTTTTTTATCAGTCTGTTTAAAATTTGAAGTCTGAAAAAAGAACGTCTAAAAAAAAAAATTAAAAAGACTTCAAATTTTAAACAGACTGATAAACAAGGACTATTACTCACTTTTCTCGTTATTCTGTGATAAATTTTTTTATCACCTTCCATATACTAACAAATGCCATGAAGATGATCTAATTAATAGATCGAAACACTGCAGCGTTGGCCAATAAACTTACCACTTAACTCATTTAAACCTGTGTTTTTTCAATTTTTCTTAATATACTACATACCGTCGGATTCACTTCTTTTCTTCACATACATATATATCTACATATTTGTCAAGAACTAAACCATAATTATATCTTGTTGTTCCCAAAGGGTTATTGAGGATAATCAACAGTCATTCTTATTTCTTATAAGAAGACAAGAGTAATTGTATTATTCCAGCATTTCAGTCTCTCAGAATGACACTGATCAGTGATGTTGCCATAGTCTTTAGGAATTTTGATAAACATACTTTACCGTTTTTACTTGGCTTCATATTTTATACTTTAAAAAAAGTGTTGGGTCAGTAAAGTATGTCTGCTTCTATATATTAAGTTAAGGACCTTTCTGTGTCGTGCCCAGTAGTTCCACTCATATTCAACCAATACCAACAGATCAGCTTCAAGACAAGGTTGAAAAGGGGTTTTTAAATCCCCAAAAATGTGTCAATGTTTCAATAATTTCACATAGACTTAATGCTGTCAAGTATTTAAAAACGTGTTTTCAAATCCAAAAATATGTGTAAATGAATGCTAGAAGAAAAAAAAAGTCAGATACTACTTTCTACTTCAATTTATGATGGATTATTTTCAGCTGAGTTTATATTTCTTGTATACTTCATCTATTCTATATTCATGATTAAATATTAACCTCTTGAACCCATAAAAAATAACTTAGTTCCATTGGGAGGGATTGATCCATACTCTACCCTAATAAGGTAGGTGCTGCCTTCAAGAATGAACCCCTGAAGGCAAACTGAGAATCTTACCTATAGCAGGTAGGTATTTACCTGACCCGTTTGCCACAGGTATGATGTGATACACGGTTTCAAGATATAGGGAATCCAGTGAGGATTGAACTCACTATTCAGTAGTGATGGGTTTGCAAAACTAGCTTGCTAACCATTACCCCACCATGGGATGCCCATAAAAAAAAGAACTAAGCATAGCTTAGACTTAGATATGGCACAAAGCCTCAAGAATGGGGAATCCAGTGATGAATGAAGACTCACAGATAGCAGAGAATCTAAAAAGAGGACTATGCAACAAATTTCCATAGAAACTATAAGAAACCTACTCTGGTTGGGGGATTCGTGTTAGTACGCACCAGCCCTCTAATCTACCATAAGTTGGTGAGCTGCATCTGCTGAAAGCTATACACTGCTTTATCTATCTATCTAATATATATATATATAATATGGGTGCTAAATTTATAAGTAAACAGTGCTCAATATTATTGATAGAGCGTACATGGAATTAACAATGCCTTGTTACTGACAGTTTCTCAACTATGCGATGTTCAGACCAAACTTCTGAATATCACATAGGTGAGAAACTGTCAGCAACTCCATGTCCATGCTACCTTAACTATATATATATATACATTGGTGTTTTTATATTCATTAATTGGTAGTAAACTGGTTGATATTTTTCATGTATGATGATAATATCTGCTCTTAGGTTGAAGTCTATGCATGATGGTATGACTAAAGGAAATGTTAATTTATCCCCAATTATTCATAATATATACTTATTAATTATATTAACTAGCAAAAAAAGAAGAAAAAACCCACCCTCCAGCTGGTGTAAAAATCATTTTTTGAAAGATATTGCCTGAGAGGGGTGGGAATTAAAAATTCAATGTTAAAGGGT
This sequence comes from Doryteuthis pealeii, assembly GCA_023376005.1. Classification (NCBI taxonomy): domain Eukaryota; kingdom Metazoa; phylum Mollusca; class Cephalopoda; order Myopsida; family Loliginidae; genus Doryteuthis; species Doryteuthis pealeii. The sequence continues at coordinate 78,023,464 of CM042141.1, read as the reverse complement.
TTATATCATAAGTATAGTAAGTAAAATCATCAAATTTATTAAAGGTGTAAAAAAATAAAACAATTTGAAATGGAAATTTAGTTCTGATGATTTTAAATATATATTCAAATAAACTAAACTATATATAAATACAAATACCAAGCATGTGTTTATCAAAACTTGTTTTTTAAAAAATGAGGATCATCTAAGGTTGTATGCTCAAATTCTGAGTGTATTTATTCTATGTTATGATGATTTTGAGTAATGTGACGTAAACAGTAACATAGTTTCATTCTATGTTATGATGATTTTGAGTAATGTGACGTAAACAGTAACATAGTTTCGGTTACGGACAAATAGAGACCTAATCTCCATTATTAATAGATTTGGTTTTAAAAACTAGATTTATACATAAATATTGAAGGATAGATAATATTTGTTTATAAGCCACAACAAAAAGCAAAATTGGAAACTACTATTTGTATATTAGATATTTGGACATTTGTTTTCTGAACTTGATGTGATAACCTTTGGGAGTGACTGTGGAGAGAATAGTATTTAATGTATTTTCTATTTGGAACCTGCAAAGAAATGTATACTGTTATGTAATATTTTGAAAATAAAAATGTTATATATATATATATGTTTTAAGCAGTAGTCTGTTTTCTTTGTGTGTGTTTTCTTTTCTTTTCGGCTAATATCTCAGCAATATATAATGAAAGGTTTCTGTAAACATAGGTTTGAAAATCAAGTCACATGCTTTTGTGCTAACCTGACTGGTGTCTGCCCCTTGCTGCCGGTTTCTCTGTATCAGGGAAAGAAGAGAAAAAAAAAACAAGACAAAGTTTGAAATTTTGGGAACAATTGTTTAGCAAATATAATTTTTTCTTTTTTTTTTTAGGGTGGCTTTTGATGTTCACATTGATGCATTTGCTGTTAAGATATGAATGCAACAAAAAAAATAAAAAGCAAATTAAAAAAAAAAATGATTAACATTGAATTATATTAAGATGTTATATATATATATATATAAATAAAATTCTAGGAAAGCAAAATAAATAAAAAGCACCAGGCAAATAAAACATCTCTAAGTCATTTTGCTTTTAATAGAAGTGGAAATTTTAACTATAATAGGAAAATAGTAGTGAAAAGATACAATATGATTTCAAGAAACAGGGGTGAATAAAGAGAGAGATGATAGAGAAATGATGTAATTTTATAGAGAGATGAGGGACAGTGGATATACATTGAGAGAGGAGGAGGTTGGAAAAAGAGTGGAGTGTATTATAAGAGAGTGGGCGGTTGGAAAAAGATTGGGGTGTATTATAAGAGAGTGGGCGGTTGGAAAAAGATTGGGGTGTATTATAAGAGAGTGGGCGGTTGGAAAAAGATTGGGGTGTATTATAAGAGGGTGAGGTTAGAAAAAGAGGGGTGTATTATAAGAGAGGGGAGGTTGGGAAAAGAGTGGGATGCATAAGAAGAGGGGGGTTGAAAGAAGAGTGGGGTGCATTATAAGAGAGGGGAGAGGTTGCAAGAATTATTAGAGAGGGGAAGGTGTTGGAAAAAGTGGTGTGCATTATAAGAGAGAGGGGATTTTGGAAGAAGATTGGGGCTACATTATGAGGGGGAGAGGTGATATTGGGAGGATTGAGTGAATTATGAGAGAAAGATGATGATGGAAGAATGTTGGGGGTACATTATGTGAGAGAGAGGTAGTGTTATAAAGAGTGGGTGCATCATGTGAGAGAGAGAGGTAGTGTTATAAAGAGTGGGTGCATCATGTGAGAGAGAGAGAGAGATAGTATTGGAGAAGTGGGGTGCGTCATGAGTGAGAGAGAGAGGTAGTGTTGCAGACGGGGGAGGATGAGTGTGAAAGAGAAAAGAAAATTTGCTTGTCTTTCCAAAAGAATAATTCTTTTTTTAATAATCAATATCCCAAATTTCCCACATTTCATTTGATCCAAAGTAATTATTTATTAGATACTAGAAGCAGCTACCCAGCATTGCCTGGGTAGAGGAGGGACTCTGGTGTATTGATTTGTTTACTGTTAAGATTTAAAAATGCTGGACATTTTTAAGTAGAATTTCAATGCTATTTCTATGTATATTTTGATTTTTAAATATCTTCAAATATAAACAAAATACTTATAATTTTTGTACAAAAAACAAGGACCGGTGATATTTAATGTGTATATATATATATATTTACTTTGTCGTTAATTGTTGTATTTTCATAGTTTCATCTGAAAATACATACATATACACCAACTGCCCTTTATATATTTATAGATGAGCAAAAGTTTCCAGTGAAAAATGGATTTCCAACTGTACATTGGGAACTTTTGTCTGGTGGTAATATGTTGTTGTTGGCATCAATACATCTACTAGAGATGATGGTGTCATGTCCCAAAACAAGTGGAACTATGTAGCCTGGGTGGGTTGATATGGAGGATGAGATGTCTCCCAAGCAGCAGGTCCCCCCCCCCTCTTGACACTACCATTGTGATCTCAAGGAAAGGCAACAAACAAAATAAAAACTCAATATAGTTTGGCAACGATAGTGTCGCAGGAGTTGGTGGATAGTGCTGAAGTTCAGCATTGCACCACCTTAGGGACTTCAGCTCTGGATTAGATTATGGGGTTTACTCCCTGAGCCTTTCCTTGGAATGAGGTATAGCCACTACGCAGTGGTAAAGAAATAGCTACCGTACAAACTTGTTTCGTAAGTTGCGGGCAGACCTCCAAAATGCAGAACTGTGGGCCCTAAGATCTGGCAAGCAACTGGGGGAAGTGAAGGACCCTCGCAAAATGGCTTAAAAGGAGGAAGTAAAGGTCAAACTAATTCTTGGATTTGGATTTGGATAAGTAATTCAACTCCTCCACACACCATTGAATCATCTTTGGTATAAACCATAGACAACTTCCTGAGCTGAAGTAAATAGCCATCGACATTGCATTCTGTATAAAATGAATCTTCTAATTACTATTAAAAAAATGACTCGTGTGGGCCATTTAATTTGACATTTTCATGCAAGGGAGGAGAATCTGTAGGATGTTCCAGAATACAGTAAATCATCATCTAGTGAAAATTATCATGAAGATTTAGGTAGAATTTCTTTCTTTTCATAGAAAATATTCTTTGTGGAGGTAGACAAGCAATATTACTATATGAATTATTAAACAAAATATTTCTATACTTAAAACACAGTGACTAAAAAATGGGGAGAAGTAGCTCGATTTCCTTCAGTAACTTCTACTATATTATCATAAGCATGCACACACCAAGATTATGATGCTCATTTAAAATAGGCTGACAAACCAGGAAATAAAGAAATACTAAATATCTACAAAGAAAAGGTAAGAATTTGACAAAAAAAAAAAAAAAAAGAATTAAGGAAACAGAAAATGAAGTGCAGCAGAGAAAATGTTTTTGGATTAGAAGTCTTGGAGGAAGAAAAAAAAAAAATGGTAAAAAAATGAAGAAAATTTCTTGACACATACCTTCCTCAGCACCCTCGCCTTCCGAACCTTCTTTTGAATCCTTCCTTTTTATTAAGCTGCCTTTCTTAGACTGGATTGGTTATTTGCAAAAATAGAAAAAGAAAGGAAAAAAAAAAGATACCAGGTTAGAATTTTCTGAATATTAAACATCAATAAAAAGTTGTTTCAAAAGCATATGTATTAGGGTAGGTCAATTTTTCACTTTGTTTAAAATATCAAATTGTCCATCTATATGAAAGTTGTGTGTTAGTATACTGAATACTGATAGCAAAAATTAGATCTTTTACTTGCACTATTGTTTAAAGAAATAGCATCAAAGATTGTCTACTAAAATGCACTAAAAATCCTCGTTTTCTAAAAGCTAAATTTTGCAAAAACAAGTATTTTTAGTAATTTAATATTCATATAATTTACTATATTTATTACTATAAATTAGTAATTTAATATTCATATTATAATATATAATATAGTAATAAAAAAAACTCCTGGAAAGTGTTTGACTATTTCTTCTGTTGGTTCACATTTGTGTATTCTTGTAATACTCCATGTATATTTATTATGTATCTATTAAATGTTCATCATTGGATATACTAATGCTAATATTGGACCCTAGTAAGTGGGGGAGGTGACTAAATATCCTCCCTAGTGCCAACTGTTACCAATAATGATGATTTATCAGAATTTTTTCACTAAAATATTTTTTCACTTAATTTCTTATTGAGCCAAAAGAAATTACTACAATTTTATTTGTTACTGTCTAATTTAGTTAAATAGTTAAATTAAGTAATGAAAGCCGGGAGTGACGGGAAGAGCTAGCTAACATCCAAGCTGTTCTATTCTCTGAAATTCAAATATTCAAATAAGTTTAACATAAAAGAAATCAATTAAAATCAAATCAAAATAAGTGTAATCTTTTGGATTATTCGGACTATTGTCCTCATCTTTATTGTAACCTGCACAATGTTTTGGCCGATGTGCCCTCCGGCTTTCTTCAGTTACTGTCTCTTCGAACTTGGGAACCTTCATGGAATGTGTAAAAAAAAATGTAATCTTTTTATATGCATTTTTACAAATGCTGAAAATTTTTCAGTATAATGTCAATGCTATTTCTATGTATATTTTGATTTTTTAAAAATATCTTTGAATATAAATCAAATTTACCTAAATTTTGCTCAAAATCCAAGAACTTGTGATATTTATTGTGTATATACATTTACTTTGTCAGTAATTGGTTTATTTTTGTAGTTTCATCCGGACATACATACATACCAACTGTCCTTTATATAGGTATAGATTACAACATATTTTTAACTACTACATAGTTTTTCAACACTGTTTTCACTTGGATTGTAGAATAGGGTAGGTCAATTTTAAAACTGTAACCTGTGGCGAAATAACATGAAAATTTAGCCCACAAAATATTTTTCTTCAAAACTTTTATAGATGTTAGCCTTTTAAAATGTTATCTCTGTTAAAGATTAATTAATGTGGAAAAAGTTAGAATTATATTAATCAACAATGTACTTTTTATTGTTTCATAAGCCTTTCTAATTCAATATATTTTATTACATTAAAATTTAAATACTTGCAAACGGAGGGTACATATGTTTGCTAGTGTCTGATTTATTTATTTTTTTAAACATTTAGACAATTAAGTTGTATCCAATGCATCTATTTGCCTCTCTGGTTTTCCAAAAAGATTTGAGTCTCAGACTGTCTGACCTATAAAACATCTTTCACAAGGGCCTATTTAAATATATATATATAATATATATATATATATATATACTGCCCATCATAAATTTCCCCAAGGTGTAGAGTTTGAGATTTTAATGCTTGGCTTCCTGTTTATAAAATTAGTTCATTGAATAAAGTGTAATATATATTATGTTTATCTAGAAAAAAGTGTCTCTGATGGGCCAACAAATTGATTAATTACACTTTATTCATATTACTATGAATATAAAGTTAAGGTTGGTCTAAGAATTAATAGTGGAAAAAAAAAAAAAATGAAATCTGGGTACCAAGTTCAAACCCTGTCTGTGACAAGTTTTTCACTTTGCACTAAAACGCTTTTTTGATTTGATCTCCCTTTAACTGTAGGCAAAGCAAGAGAACAAACTAGTATCTTTAGTCTTGATTGGTGACCAGTCTAGAAGATGGTCAACCAGTTTGTGAAATGTACATATATGATTGATTTATTTTAATGGCATGTCATCTGGTCTAGGGTTATTTCATGCCTAAAAAATTGTGTACACTGTACATTCAATATTTTGCTTTTTTAAGAGTTTTTTTTTGCATATGGTTATATGATATTAAATATTCTTATCTAATACAAATAATTTGCAAACAGATCTATTTGACCCATAGATGGGACTCTAAAAGGTAGTACCACTCAGGTTCAGTGGACCTGGGAGTAATGGCAATGAAGGAGCATTCCCCAGAGCTCCAGAACTGTAGCCTCACCATCAGATGTAGTTTAGTGTTATACCCAGGAACCCCTTTGGGTGTGTCTTACCCCTCTGCAGGGTATACAGTCAGTGTATTTTAAGCAAAGCTTAGTAAATGGCAACTATTTATATATATATATATATATATATATATATATGAGGAAGACTGAATAAAGAAAAGAAAGTACAGAATGGATAATAAAAGATGAATTTAATCAATATCACTTACACATGTGTTTCGGTCAGTTTATCTATGTGTACACGATTCAAACTATTATTATCATTAAATAAACTAATGAAATGAAATAATAATAATAGAAAAATGTAAAAATATTCCGTACACAGAGAAAATTCGACCTTCATCAGAGTGAAATTTTATTTTAAACTGACCAAATTCCAATTCCATTTTTACATATATATAGTATCACTCATAAATAAGTACACCCCAAATAATCTTTTATAAAAATCAATTTTCTTCTAAAACAAAGATACTGGGATTTTATTATTTCTAGTAAAACTGCGGGGAAAATGGATATTATTAGATATTATCCATTACCAAATGTCACAACATTGAAACTCTGTAACCAAATTAAGTAAAAAGTAAAAAGAAAAAAAAAGTAAAGTTGCTGGAGTCACCTATTGTCAGTATAAGCCTGACAGTGAAGGAGTCTATCCCCTTTTTGATAGTGCTAGACCAAAGCGATTGTTTTGGCTTTGCTGGAGTGCCACACATAGCACCATCTCCCCCACTTTACCATACAGATCAAACCAGGAACCTTGCGATTCCTAGGCAGGTGCTCTACCAACTGAACTAAACTGGCCAGATGAACCAAAAATAAAGCTGCATAAATATTTATAAAAGGTTTACTAATTTTTGGACTGCTATATACTTATTTTTGATTAGATAGTTTCAGTGGTGTAGAGTTTGGTAATAAATAATGCCTAATAATATATTTTTTTAATTGTATAATGTTCTACTTTAAATGATGAATTACTGATATCTTTATATTAAAAGAAAATTGATTTTTATAAAAAGATACAGTCGGTGCATTCTAATACCTGTCAATATGGCTTGAACTCACTTATGGGAAACCAGCAATGTGTCATAGAGTGTGTAGTGCATCCTGGTAATCAACTGTATCCTTGTCTCTCTCTAGCTTTCCTTCGTTTAGATTCAGGCAGACAGAGACAAGAGAAGATAGTTGATAATGTGTATAACTCTATCAGTATAATCCATGTTAAAGACAAGTCATGACTTCAGATGAAGCCAGACTACAGAGGATGAACAGGATTATTATGAATTAAAAAAAAAATCCTTTCTGAAGAAATGCATCAAAAGAGAAAAATCTACACCAAGAATAATTATTTTTTTGTTGATAAGAAAATGAAATATCGTTAGCGATAGTATCAAGACTGTGAATAGGATTGGATATAAAATCAATGATACTAACACTTAGAGAATAACAGAACCAAAAATAATGGAATGTCTATGACAAATGACAAGAAAAGTTAACAAAGGGTGTCTGAAATAATGATTACCATCATGACAGTAACTAAATAATCTTTTTATACAAAGAAATACTAAGCCAGAGGCTGTTCTCAGAAATAAAGAAAAGAAAATATACTAAATCTTTTGTTATGTAACAATGATGGCTTCACCAGGCCACAGCATGAAGACAATGTGGTGTGATGACCTAGAAATGACCTTCATATCTCCGGGTGCAGAATAAAGAAAAGTGTAAATCTTACGGAAAGGTACCTGCAAAATTATAAAGTAGGTGGCATCACTGAGCTGGAAACTGGGCATGATTGGTGGGGATAGATCATGTGAAAGGGAGAAGGTGATTGGGGAGCTTTTTTGCTAACCGAGACAACGATTTGGGAAGAGAAGTTCTGTTAATTTATTTTTGTTTGTTTGTTTGTAGCAAACTGCCTGAAAAACCTGCACCTTAAAAGACACTCTGAAGATACTGAATAAAATGTATAAATTATCAAGATACTGAATAAAATGTTTTAAAGTTCTCATATCTCCACAAATTCTCAGAAATGATCACTTTTCATTGCATTAATGAATTCTACGCATCGAAATCTATGAGAAAAAAACAAAAATATTGAGACTTTGAATACTTTGAAAAATAGGTGAATTTTACTGGACCTATAAGAGGGGGTACTGACGGAAATTCAATAAAACCGACACCGCCAATGTTCACGCAATTTGTTATTTTGAGGCACTATAAGTGTTTTTTTAAGTGTTCATAGCATTGTCAATCCTTCGAATTGAGCACTTCCTTTGGAATCAATGGATTCTATGCATCAAAATCTGCCAAAAAAGCCAATTAAATCCACATTTAAAATTTTAACAAAATTCCAGATTTTTTAACACTATAATAGGTGATTAAAGTTCTCATATCTCCACAAATTCTCAGAAATTATCACTTTTCATGGCATTAATGAAATCTATGCATCGAAATCTATGAGAAAAACCAAAAATATCGAGACTTTGAATTTTATTTCCTTTCTATCACTTTATAAAAGCAAATGTTACATTTGAGATTCCGGACAGAAAAAAAAAAAAAATGACAGTAAGCAACAGTCGCCAGTTACCCTAACAAAGCAAGACTTTGAAATTTTGGCATCCTATTTTATCCAATTAAGAAGACTGTAAATTTCTTCTAAGCTGTAGCCATGTCAGTGTTATTGTATGTCTGTACCACTTGGGCTCAAACAAAATGTTTAGAAAAAAAGACAGATAAGAGCTACACAAGGATGCTGCATGCTGTTCTGAACAAGTTTTGAAAGCAGCACCCTACAAAAATGCAGCTGTAAGGCCACTTGCCCCCTATCCCAAAGACCATCAGAGTAAGCTGGACAAGCAAGAATAAACCCATAAGTGACATTCTCCTGTGGACATCTACATATGGAGACACCAGTGTAGGCCTACCAGCAAAAAAATAAATCTTTTAGCTCTATGCAGTCCAGAAGAAGGAAATCTCTGAATTCAAACCTGTTAAACTCTGCTTAAAATTCACCTTGTGTTGTATCCTGCTCTAGTGGAGGGGTTGGGCAATTACATATATACAAGAGGGTGCTGAAAAGTTCTTGGCCTGACCAGGAAGGAAATGACATGCCATTTCATATATCTATTGTGAATTCTTGGCTCATAATTTATAAAGTTTCTTTTCCCCACCCCCTCAAAAAATGGTCATCACTGTCTTAGTAGTGTTTACTGCACATCCCACTTATGCTGGTCAGCCACAAGGTCCAATTAATATGGAGCCACCCATGAACCAAAGCTCATGGGATGGCAGGCACAAAAAATGTGTGGATCCCCTTGGCATTCCCCTTCGGGTGGGTGGGGTGCACCTCAGGCACTGAGCAATAAACCCAGCCCTGCCCCTTTAAATCATGGGAGCAGGTGTTGACTGGAGGGATAGCCCCCTGAGATCACGTCGTTAATTTTTACTAACAGTCCAGTGGCCAAAGTCACTGGACCCTTGCCCTGAAGGAATGGGTTTTTTTATCACCGTCTTGGGCTAACTTTTCACAACATGCTATCATAAAACTATGGTCGCAACATCATTTGTAGATGACAAAAAACATCTCTTTTGATAGAAAGTCTGGTTCTAAATAAATAAAAGTGATCACATAATATGTAGACCTCGTGTTGTCTCTGCTAATGGCGAACTAGCATCTTAAATACAGACCAGACCAATTAGACGAAAGGAAGAGTCCAGACCAACCAGTTAGAAGAATGTCCCAAAATTAAGGTACCAGCTGGACTACTCAAGCAAATAAGATGAAGGCTTAAATATGTGGGAGACATATACGAATGCCTCCATTGCCCATCTCCTCTCATTTTCTCATTAGAAGTTTCTCACCACTTATATAACAAGATGACACCCCCCCAAAAAAAAAAAAAAAAAAAAAAAAAAACATCTCTTTGGATAGAAAGTGTTGATTATGAAATTTAAAACTAAAGTTGACTTGCATTTTAACTCAGACTATTGATGCACAAAAAAATGGTAGCACAATCGAGAGATGGGGAACAGAAAGGAAGTTTTGCCTTTTTGGTTTAATTGAAAAGCAAAAAAAAAACACCGCCAACAACAAAATAATAATATCCTCCACCCTCAAATCCAACAATCAAAAAAAAAAAAATTGATTAATAATTTATTTCTCTGAAAATAGATTCTTTTTTTTATTTATCCATCACCAACTAATTGGATATTGCTTGCCAATTCCACAGATGTGAATAATGATTTCCACTGGATTGCAAATATTGCAGACTATTTTCAACTCTCTAATATACAGGGCGGGGGTGTCCACTAAAACTCAAATTCTTCAAATTATACTTCTCTATCTTTCTCTCTCTCTCTATATATATATATTTGTATTGATAGTATAGTGTGCTATGTTTATAAGTAAATAGTGATCAATATCATGGATAGAGCATGTATCTCTCTCTCTCTCTCTCTCTCTATATATATATATATATATATATATATATACCCTCAAAAACACTTCAACTTTTATAGTTCTTCTATAATGCTCCCTTTCTAAAAATCTATAAACAATTTCTTCAAATAAGAAATTTTCTCCTGATGATGACCTAAGGTCGAAACTAGTTGAGAATAAACAACATACAAGAAATATTCCTGTTTGTCTTATTACTTTTTGTTCATACTATATATATATATATATATATATATAAGAGAGAGAAAATGAACATTTCCAAATCCTAGACAATGCTGTTTACTTTTCATTTTGTGCTAATGACTATGGGAAAGGTCTGAATCCATCTGTTCTTCCTATGTCTATGGGTAAATAGTAGGGCAGGCTGGGTTATTTAGCTTTGGTATGGTAAATGATCTAGAAAAAGGGAAGCTCTTAATTCAAGACAGTTGCTTATCAACTGAATTATCAAATAGTATTGAGTATTGGCACTGACTTTAGACAGTTGATGCAGCAGTCTAGACATAATTACTTTATCATGTGAGTTACTCAGCTGTTCAACATGTCTTCATTTACATTCATTTTCATTTACAAGCAACCCCACTTCCCGCAATCTAAAGCTACAGTTTCAATTTAAAAAAAATTACACTTCATATATATATTTACCAACCCCTCCGCACGAGAAGGATGCGACACAAGGTCAATTTCTTAAGCGGAGTTTAACAGGTTTGAATTCAGAGTTTTCCTTCTCCTAGACCGGTTGACTAACCAAGGTTAAAGAGCCCAGTCTGCCCTACTATTTGCCCATAGCTGGAGGGAGAGTAGAATTCCTACCTTTCCCAAGGGTATTAGTACTAAGTGAAATACAATTACCACATCCAGGATTTGAACTCGGGGCGACGAGTCCATTTCCCATGACTTTAACCATTACACCACACGCTTCATATATAGTACTAAATGAACTGATTGTTTCTTTAACAATCTTCCATATCAGACAGAAGTTGTGGTTAGGATATTAGAAATGCTGATAGGTACGCATCCTGCATCCCTGACACACAAAAATCTGAAAGGACACAGTAAAATCATTATCCATGTGTCCCAGTGTTATTTTTTCTTCCCTCACCATTTCAAGCTAACTGTAAATACATTTCAATAGTTTCTTATAAATGAATTACACAGGATAGGTTATAAGGTAGGAGTTAGACGGCTTTAGTTGGGACCCATAAATTTTACCGGAGACTCATTCAAAGCAAATGTGTGTGTCCAGGACACACACAATTAAAAAGCTATCAGCATCACTGGGATATTTGAGGATTAACTTATATTTACTGAACTTCCTAAGGGCATTTTGTTACTAGAATTAATGCTTAAAAAGAAAAGCCAAGTAGGTAGCATGGTTTACTAAGCTAATGTTAGTAAATATCAAAATGTAAGTGATATATGAATCTATAAATAGTTATTTTCAATAAATATCTTATTGTGGTGGGATGGTGGTAACTTCTTTAGGAGTGAATTTATTTGTATTCTTGTTAATGCAAATCTGATATGGTCAGTTAACTTAGATATTTATCTGCCTTTTCCAAATATCTTTCTTAATGCAGGCTTTAATGGCTATCTTGAACTTGTTTTTTTTTTTTAGTTTAAGGGCAATGGGAATATATTATTTGGGATGTGGAACAATGATATCTGGTTGCATATATCATTTCCTCACAGAATAAATGTGAGAATAATTCATGATGAAGTAATAACAAGGATATTTTATTGCCTGAACAAACTTAACAGAAGAGAATGCACACAGTTATATGGTTTGTAATGCAAAGGGGAAAACCTATTGTACACTAGTATTTTTTTCTTAATGCAATGTTGTTACATAAACATAAAATCAATTATTTTTTTTAAAGATCTGTTTTTCTTAGGTTGGCTTTCTGAGCTCAGGATATGTTGATATTAATTGATAACTTGCTGGGTTGATGGGTATCAAATATATTCCCACAAAAAGTAATGCAATGTGAAGACCAGTGTATAAAAATGATAGTTGGTTAGATATTTTGTAATAAATAAAGTAAAGTCGTCGGGGCGGCCTAAAGTCGGTATCAGCCAGACAGCAAGGGAGTCTATCCCCTTTTCAATAGCGCTAGACCAAGGAGATTGTTTTAGCATCTGAGGTGGAGCGCCGCACCTACCATCAGCTCCTTACTTTACCGCACACATCCCTGTGCTACTCATATGCTGAGTTGGCGAGGACCGATATCGAACTAGGAACCTTGTGGTTTCTAGCCGAACGCTCTACCGACTGAGCTAAAGGGAGGGGTTAGGGTTTAGGATTAGAGTTAGGGTTATGGTTTAGGGGTTTAGGGTTAGTTTGATGGGAAAATGAATAAATAATTTGGGTTCTGTTTTTTCTGGGTCACCCAGTAATATGTTTCAATTTTCCGACCTAATACAGAATAAATGTGAGAACAATTCATGAGGAAGTAATAATGAGGATATTTTATTGCCTGAGCAAACTTAACAGAAGTGAGTATGAGCATGAAATGAGATACAAAGAAGAGTTTATACAGAATTGTATGAGCATTATTGTTTTATATGAAAAGAGTCTTTAGTAGAGAAAGTGTTTAGTCCTTAATATATAACTGGTAGCAAAGGACGGTGTAAATATTTAAGCATGTTATTGTGTCCATGCAACAAAATGTTGCTTGTGTGCAAAGCCCCCTGTCTGTGGACAGAAACACAACTGGTGCATTGTCACTTCTCTTGAGGCTGGAAGAGTGAAAGAGGATTTTGACCTTGCTGCTTCTTCTTTTATAATGCTGCTGGCTATGCCACCTCATAGCTACTGGCAGATAATGGAGGTAATGACCTCTTGTGTACCCTATTTTATTCAAGAGATGTAATCCCAACAGAGGTATAAATCCTCTGTGATTAGCAATATAATATGCATGGATTTTTATCAATAAAATGTATAAATTAATCACTTGTGAAATAATCTTACTCTTAACAAATATAAAAGAAAGAAAAAGAAAGAAAAAAAGTTAATCTTCCAGGTTTTGTCCACAAACATTGAGTTTAATTTTAGATGTAAACATTTGATTCCAAATTTGAAAATAAATTTGTTCTCTGTGCAAAGCTGGAAATTAACCCAGAGATATTTTGACAAAATCATAATTAAATTTCCTTCTTTATTTTCGTGTAGTAACAAAGGGGCGGGGGACAACCAAAAATAAATTAAAAAAAAACATGCAAACACCATTTGCAAATATATCCCAGAGCTAGAGCATACCATTTTAGTTGAAGATGTATACATTTTTATTACCAATACAAGGTGAATAGTATTCATTATCATAAAATACTCAAGATGACAAATTATGATAAAGTCAAACTGCAAGCACAGGTTCCTGCTAGATCACCAAAGTTAAGAAGTGATAAGTCTGTTCAATATTTAATTGGGTGACCACTTAAGCAATAGCGGGGTACTGTAAGCAACCTGAGTTCTTTGTTTATCAAAATGACTTGAAAGAGGATTGATATGCCATAAAACAAAAACCAACCAACCAACCAACAAGACAAAGCAAATAACTATCTAAATTCTTATAAAATCTTAAATACACTCAGGGTATAAATATAAGCAGTTAGAAAATGATTTGTAAAGAAAACTGCAAAACTAGAAACTATATAATAATATGCAAATAAATTATTACCATTAAATGGTAATAGTTACTTCATATCATATATTTTTTACTAAATAATATGTATGAATTGTTAATATGATATAGGAATATTTCCTATTATGTAACTCTGGGCAAACAAATAATATATATATATATATATATATATATATTCATTTATTTATTCCTATATATATTATTTGTTTGCCCAGGGTTACACACACACACACACACACACACATATATATATATATGATCATAATCATCATCAGGTCGGCCTTACAGTGTGGATATCCATGACCCCCCCCTCTCTCTCTCTTATCCTCCCACTATAGGTTATCGATCCTTGCAAGTCTTCCGCACATTATGCATACATAGTAAGTATTTACTCAACTTGTTTGCCATGGGTGCATCACCTACATCACCTTAGGTATAGTAAGTATTAATTCAAGCTGTATGTCACAAGGTTGTAAGTATGGGTGGCATCTGGCGAGGATCAAACTTGCTATTCAGTAGTAACAGATCTGCAAGATCATCTTCTAACTATTACACCATGATGGGACACTTTCACCTTGGGTGTAGTATGTCCCATGCCAATTTAACTAAGGAAACCTATGTGCATACACATGTTGAGGTGAAAAATAACCATTTCTTCAAACTCTGGTATATAAGTATCTGACTGCTCAGATATTCCCCCCTCCGTTTGCTATGGGATTGTAGACTCCCTAGCTGTTTTTGTTGTTTGTGGTTGATGATTAGATCACACAATTTTATTTAAGCCTGAAAACCAGATAATGCATTAAATGGTCATATTTAGAAATTTTTTATTTCGAATCTAAAACACAAATTATAAATTACAAATTACTAAAATAATTGAGATACTTAATTATTTTACAAGTTATTGAAAGAGGGAAATGTCTTTTAAATATAGGAGTATAATGGAAAGTTTTTGTTACTAAGCTAGTCAACAAGAAAAAAAAATATATAAGTTCTTTTTTTTTTTTTCAGTCTACTTTCATCATTCTCCCCACTTTGTTCTCAGCCATGTTGGCTAGGGCTTTAAAATATACTGACTGCACCTTTGCAGAGGATCCCTGTCATCTGGAGCTGTAAAATACATCGACTGTTCCTCTGCATTTGTTGGCTGTAGGTGGTGACCCATGATCCTTAAGGACGGAATCCTGGTGGCTGAACAGTCCATGATATGCAACATTCCACTTTGGCCCTTACTTAGGCTAGACAAGCGGTCAGAGAGGCCCCCTTCAATCAATTGGCTGGTCATTTCAAGCCCTAGCACCTATATGATTGTTCCAACCCTATTACTTTTATGGCAAACCCCTCAACCCTTTTTATCATACATGTGCCAGGGTATAATGTTCCACTACAGCTAATGGTGAGACTCCAACTCTGAAGAGTGGGAGTGCCCCTTTATGTTAGTAACTTGTTTTAAACATAGAATGTGAAGTTATTATTATATGTATCTTTTAAAAAGAGCACAGGAATTTGGAAAAGCATGCCTGTACTGCCCTGTTGGTGGGGCTGAGAATACATTAACTGTATCCACTGTAGAGAGTAAAACCCCATTAACCAAAAATAAAAAAAAACTCGAGGTGCCAACAAATTATTATTATTATTATTATATAAGAATAGTTACTTGAAATCTTATAATTATTTGCAAAAAAAATTGCCATTAAATAACCCAACAGTGGATTTAACCCTGAAGATCCTTATGGTGAAACTCGAGTAGGTTATTCCTGTGTATACCATTAAAATAATAAAATTACTCTACTTACGTATTGAGCACTTTAATTTGTTATATTGTTGTCTTATTGTGAAACTTGTATCAACTAACCATTGTGACCAATTTCACCGGTAAGTCACCATTTTCATACAAAAACCAACCAACCAACCAACCTATCTATGTGTCAAATTTGAAAATCATTAATGTTAGATAGGAATACTTGAAATTGGAAGCAATTTATTTGTATTAAGAATAGTTTCTTGAAGCTATAATTGTTTACAAAGACTTATTAGTTAACTGGCACCATATATTTGTATAAAGAATATACTCCCCTGTTATTTCAACCAAGGCAATGCCAGATAATACCACAAAGAGTGTTTGTGAAAATATATATATATATATATATATCCACATACAAAAATGTATATAAAACTATATTTATACAGATGAATGCACACATTCTCATAATATTATTTGGCCATTTAAATTTATTTTGAGTGATTTTTTTTAAAGATTCCTTAAATTAAAATTAAGATTTAATTAAGCTATTTTTCATCTGTTTCTTTGAATGTTTTTAGAATATTTCTTTGTTATTCAACAATAAAAAGTAAATGTTGTGTGGACAATGTCTCATTAGAAATGGTTTATTCACACAATAAAAGTCTATTGCACTTTCAGATTTTAATTGCTGCCTTTCATAATTTTAGAATCCCAAGTGAAAAAAAAAAAAACAAAAAACGAAAAAACGAAAACATTCTTCTCTGCATTCAGATGTAAAATTGGATAAAATTATAGAACCGAATTGAATGACTACAAAACTAATTTTGCTGCATCTAATTAACCAGATAATATATTGCAAACAAATTGAAGTCTCATTTCATCTCCTGTTGTGCCATTGAAGAAAAAATTTTTTATTACTCTATAAGGATGCTGCGTGCTGTTTTTAATAAATCCTGGAAGCAACACCTTACAAAACAGCAGCTGTACAGCCACTTACCACTCATTTTGCAAACAATCCAAGAAAGAGGAGAAAGACATGTTGAGCACTGCTAAAGAAGTAAGGAAAAACGCATAAGCGACATTATCCTATGGACTCTTACACATGGACACACCAGTGTTAGCCGACCAGCAAAAACTTCATGTGCAGATATTGGATGCCATCGGGAGGCTTATAAAGAAGCAACACCTTACAAAACAGCAGCTGTACAGTCACTTATTACCCATTTTGCAAACTATCCAAGAAAGAGGAGCACCTATTGATTTTCCCAACCCTATTGCCCTTATGGCAAGCCCCAACCCTTTTTATCATATGGGTGCTAGAAGGCAGTGGCTGAGGTCTACATGTCCTGGGAATGACATTAAACTCTATCTGATGGTGAGGTTCCAGTTTTGGAGGTTTGGGGAATGTGGAGCACCCCTTCATCACCATTGCTCCCTGGTCCACTCTGACCCGGAGTGGTAGTACCTGTTAGGGCCCCATCTATGGGTTAAATAGAAAAACATGAGTTGATAAACAAAATTGTATTATCCATTAAGAATTGATTTATTTCAAAACTTATCGGCATTAAATAACCCACTGAGGTTGATATGCCACAAAACAAACAAACAAGAAAGAGGAGAAAGACCTGGGAACTGCTAAAGAAGTAAGGAAAAACACATAAGCAACATTCTCCTATAAAGTCTTACACATGGACACACCAGCAAAACCTTACATTCATCAGCCCTATATGGACACTGGCTGCCTTCAAGAGACTTATCAAGAGTGATGGCTGATAGCAAGAGAGAGTCAAAGAAATTCATTCTGTCAGCACACCTTGATGATGAAGATTACATACATACATACATACAATGAAAAAGGAGATAGGGATGGATGGTGAGAGAGTCAAAGGACTCCATGTTGCCAGCACCCCTTGATGATGATGATGAAATATAAGTCTATATATATATATATATAAAGTTAAGATAGCATAGAAACTGAGTCAGTGATGCTTGGTGACCGAGTGTTTCTTGTCAATGTAATCATCAGACCACCAAGGGCTATTGACTCTGTGTCTATGCTATATATATATACACACGTGTGGCAGGATACATTGTTTTTTCTCAATTTTTGCATGCAGGCCGCACGCAAAGATTGAGAGAAAAATAACGTAGCATTCAACCATTATTATCCGAAAAATATCTTTAACTAAAGAATTATATCGAATTAAAATCATTTCAATTTGATTGAAACCATGGTAGACCCTTTATTTTTCCTCTAATAATATATAATATATAATATATAATATATATATATATAAGTAAAGAAATAACAAAAGACTTAGAAATTTAGCATTATAGTCTATTTCAGGGACTATAATGCTAAATCTCTAAGTCTTTTATTATTTCTTTACTTATATATTTGCTCTGTGACTCTAAAATTAAGAGCACACATTGAGCTCTCAAACTGCGACAGGTTTTTTTAAAAATAAAACTCTTGTGTTGTAAGGGAGATTTCTTCTCTGGACTTTTGGATTATATATATACATATGCTCTATCACAGATATTGAGAACTCTTTATTTCTAAATATAACAAACTACATAATTAACATATATATATATATATATATATATATATATGTGTGTGTGTTTCATTCAGAGTGCCCTATATTTCTGGTTTGTAACAAATTAAGTTAAACTTAGGAAATGACTACATTCTGAAGAATTTCTCACCAAACATGCGAGAAAAAAATTATCTGGTCACTTGTCGGTATGATATTCAGAAAGTTGTATTGGATAAGGATGGGGAAAATGGAAAAGTACTAGTCATAGTATGTAGTATAGTTATATATATATATATATATAGTTATTTTGTGCCACTGTTGAAAATGGTCCAATATACTTTTGTTTTCTTTTCAATGTATATAAATAACAACAAAAGGGATAAGTAGTATTTAAAAATAAATCTTCCATCCTCAGTTACCCTCTACTTATTTCGGTTCATGGGGGAGTCCCTGTGGTGAAGTGGATAATGTACTGACTGTGACAACATAGGGAGTGAGTTCAAACTCCAGTTGCATTATTATGTTCACTTTTGTACTATTACCCTTGGGTAAGGTATGAACAGCTCATCCCCCTAGCTATGGGTTAAACAGTACCATTACTTTTTTTCTACAAGGATGGCATTGGCATTAACTCTTTGTCTACCAAATTTCCCCCATAGCTGTACCAAATTCTCTTAGTATGTTTTACCTGTATGATGAGATATTTCAAAGTTCCCTATCTATTCACCTAAGAACTCATTCTATTCAAATAAAGTCCTATTATTATTGTAATCTGTGTCCTTTGGCAAGAGCTGCTGCCAGAAGCTTATGGTAGGATGTATGCTGGGATATTTCAAAGTCCACTATCTATATACCTCAGAACTCATTCTATTCAAATAGTCCTATAACTTTAATAATCTGAGTCCTTTTGCACAATTATAATAAACTAATCATCAGTTTTTGTACTTTGATTATGGTAGGATCACAGTAGTGGGAGAGCCGCTTTGAGTGGCCTAAAGTAGGCAAAGAGTTAAATAAGTGATTATAACATTCTATAGACATATAGAGTTAAATAACTAAGGTAGATATGCCATTTAACAAATAAAAGCCATTTCTGTTCACTGATTTTAATTTCTACCTGTCATATATGGGATGCATACAATGTTTTGTGTGTTTTTTTTTATCTTATTTATCACAGTCTGCTAAATTTTATCAATCTGAACAGAGGAACACTTGAAAGTTAATTTGTAACACTAATCTTTTTAAGAACTTAATTGAAGCACTGAGCATTGAACATCATTAAACTCTTCACAGTTAAAGAAGAAAGGTAAAGATATCTTAACAAGATTTAAGCTGTCTTGTTTTTTTTTTTTTTTTTTTTTTTAATGATGAAATGAGTAGCCATTTTGAATTAAAACTGAGACTGGTCATTAAAAGATCTGAAGGGATAAAAAAAAGTTTTTTTTTTTAATTTTTAAATATACAGGGTGTTTAAAAAAATGTTTACATGTCTATGGAGTTCCTTTATATTATGATTTCAAAATCTCATCTGTTCAACACATTATTGGAATCTTCTCTAGGTGGTCGCTGTAACATCAGTTCTGCTTTTTTGATAGAGATACTACTCCCTTTTAAAATATGGGTGTTCCATCGTGGTGTAATAGCTAGTTTGACCCTAGCTGGATGGCTCATAATTGAAACCTTGTGTCACATTTTATCCAAGGTGAATTAGTTGGGTAAATAATTTTTTATAGAAATATTAACATTTTTTTAATCACATATGGGAGATTCCAAGAATGTGCTAACAGGTATGGTGCACATGTGGTGACTGTTTGAAATGATATAAATATGATACTCTGATAAGGGTGTTAACATTTTTTTAATCTCCCTGTATGTAGCGAATAACCATATTGCTTTGCATTCAAGCTGATCTTTGTACCCATTAGAATATAAGTTCATATATTTTAAACAAGATAGAAACATTTTCACACTGGATAGCAAAATGTTGAAATTAGTAGACCAGTTCACATACCTATAGTAATATCTCATCTACAGAATGCAATTTCAATATATGCATAGGAAAAGCATAGACTGCTATAGACAGATTATCAATCATATCGGAATCTGATCCCTCTGACAAGATAAAGCAAGAATTACATGCATATGTATATGTATATATATAATTCTTTTAGTCTGGTCAATGACTGGGCACTTCTGCTAGTATATATATATATATATATATATATATATATATAGAGAGAGAGATTTTGGTACAGAGAATTTATATAACACTAAAAGTGGTGGAATCATATGTAATTAGGGAGGTAATATTTTATTATGGAATAAAATATAAAATAAAGGGGGATACATGAAGGCCTTTTCGACCGGTACTTTTCAAGTATATACACCGGTGACGAATAAAAGTCAGATTGTATAAGAAATTCATAACAAATGGGGGTGAGCCAGAGGGGGACAAATAAAAAAAAAAAAAGGGGGAAAGAAAGGGGGGTATGTATGAACCCTAGGTTGAAACAGGGTTAGAAGTGTCTCCCAGTAAATAGAGTGTTTTGGAGTTTGTTTTCACAGAGTAGTTGAAAAAAAAAAGAAATATAAACAGCTATGAGGATGGTTAAGTGCTGTTTAGACCTGGCTCTGTGTAAAACAGAGAAGCACTCGTCTGAATAATCGGTTCTACAAGCATTTACAGATAAATGTTCGGCTATGGCCGAGTCAGATGCTTGGGAATGCCAGGATGTATTATTAGTAATAGCATTGCAAAGTGTTTTATATATATATATATATATATATATACATATACTAGAAGTGCTCAGCCCATGAATGAAAAATTATTGGCCTAACCAAGAAAATAATTTCTTTTTTCTTTTTCAAATTACATTCTTATATGAATGTTTTTTTAAAGAGTTAAAACAAAACTTATGTGCCAAGTGCAGGATGGATAGCATAGAATGTATGTTTCTTGTCTTGAGGTCATCCTCTCCTTGGTAAGGCCCAGAATTTTTCAGCAACCCTTGCATATTATCAAAATTACAATCAAATAAATAAAAGCTGTTAAAAATCTAATATCCTCTGACCTTTGAAATAAAAAAAGGAATAAGTGAACTTAGAGAAAATATCTCGTCAATAAGAATTTTTTTTTTTGATTATAACATTACAATAAAAATTTAATGTGCTTCTTGTTTTCAGCTCCTTAAAATACAATCTTCTGGTTCTATGAAGTCATGAGATTGTTTTATAAGAAGACAATTTGATGTTGGTTAGATTTTAAGGCATGTCAACCCTTGCGTTATCTTATAAACAAATAGATAGAAATAATTTTCATTAAGTTCATGTGTATTGATAAATTGGTAGACATAATTTTCCCGTTAGATTTATCATTAACTTCATGAGAATTAATAAATTAACTCTGGTGAGAGTGGAAATGGGAGTAATGGCAATGAAGGGGTACTTTGCTCTCCACAAAGCTCATGAATTGGAAACTCACTACTAGATGCAGTTTAGCATTATATTCAGAACAAAAACAACTTCAAATACATTAATAATTTGAAGGCAAATACAATGCGTATGAAAAATAAAAACAAAAAGATGTTATTTTTGTCTTATCGATTTCGAAGCATAAACTTCATCATCAGAGGTTCGTATCAGAAATGTACGTGCTTACGTTTTTCTTTGTGTGGTTATAATTTCTCTTCTTATTTCTTTTTCCTCTCCTTTTTTTTTTTTTTTTTCTCCTCGTGTTATGAATGAAATGGGTGAATGACTGTAATTTCTTTTTTTTTTTTTTTTGAATGTCTGTTGAGAACAAATGCTTGAACCCTGTATCCAATATTGTCTATTTGTCATCCAGTCAATGTTGCAAGATTGTAGCCATGTCAAATTCAAAATAAAAACCGTTAATAGAAAAATTTATATACTTAGCTTTTGTTTTTTTTTTTTGTTTTCTTTTTTTTTTGTGTTTTTTTCACTTTGTTCTCTAATTTAATTTTTTTTTCCTTTTTTTTCTTCTTTAACGTGTGCATGCATTTAAGGTCCTCTGAATACACAGAATGAGTGCAAAACCACTCTTAGGTAACACTCGAATTATTATATATATATATAATTGACAGAGAGAAGTGTAGGTTGGAATCGGAAAACAGTTCATTTATATTTTTCCAATTAGTATTTTTTTTTATAGAATTTTGTGCTCACCCTGTAAAATAATTGTCTCTTTTGGAAAAAAAAAATCTTCTGCTAAAATTCATTAATAATTTAGCAGAAGTGTAATCATAAAAATTTCAATGTATTATAAAAAAACTAAACAGAAAAGAGCATTTCACAGAATCCCATTTTTTCTTTTAATATTGGAAATAGGCTAAAATCTTTGTTAATAACTAAAATTTAATGAATATAGATTAAAAAAGTTAAAAAAAAACAAATTGGAAGAAATAATTTTCATTTACTTCATGTGTATTAATGAATTGATAGACATAATTTTCTTGTTAGATTTATCATTAATTTTATGTGTATCAATAAACTGGTAGAAATAATTTACATCAACTTACAAATAGATAGGTATTACCACTCCTGTTCATCATCCCTTAATATGGTAACATTCATAACAAAAACAGTGGAATTTTTTTTTAAAAAGTCCATAAGAGACTTACCTTTTGGCCCAACATATTCAGTTTAAAGATGGAAGATTATGAAAAAAAAAACTTCCTAATCTAATCAAAAGAAACCTCGAAAGTGATAATTATAATAACTGATCTTGAAATTGAAATCCAAGATTTTCTTTTAAATCCAAAAGAGAAATCTAAAAAAACAGGTTCCTTTTCTGATGTTCTTCTGAAACAAATGAATTTCTATGGTTTGAGCATTGCGTTTTAAAGAGACAGGAAATTGAATTTGTAAGGCTGATAATCATTGGCCGGCTATTTGTAAAGTTCAACTTCCCAATGATAGTTTTGTAAGACCAACTGCCATTGGACAGACAATGATTGTAAGAGGATGGGCTTAACAAATTTAATTTCCCTTACTCTGTTCCGAAAAGTGCAGAACAAAATAACTAACCTTCAAGATGGTAAGTACAGAAGGTAAATTTGACCTTTTTAGACACCAACATCTTTAAGTAAGTCTTTTGTATTTATGCCATTGACACCATTTTTAGCAGTCATTGACTGTCTGGCTGGTATGAGCCTACCTTTGCCATGCTCAGATATTTCACTCACCTGCAATGCTGAAAGATACATTGTATAACATTTAGCACTAATGACTACTGTTTTTGGCAAGGGATGTTTTTAAACCAGATTTGGAAGCAGACACTTGATAGCTTCAGGGATAGAAATAGAGAGATTCATACCTGTTATGTAGACTATTCTTTTCTGTATTTAAAGTAAGAATAACTAAGTCATAATGAGCATTTATAATAAATAATATTCTCTATATATATATATAAAATATACAAAGTAAAGTCGGCAGGGTAGCCTAATGTCAGTATCAGCCATACAGTGAGGGAGTCTATGCCCTTTTCACTTGCGCTAGACCAAGGAGATTATTTTAGTGTCTGAGTGTGGAGCATCACCTACCATCAGCTCCTCACTTTACCACACAGATCCCTGTGCTACTCGGCGACAGCCAGTATTGAACCAGAAACCTTGTGATTTCTAGGCAGACACTCTACCGACTGAGCTAAATTGGCCCTCAGTAATAATATATAGTTATCACTAGCTCATGTGTGAGTCAAAGGTAGGCTGTACTTGTTAATAGCATAGTAATAATTAAGAAGGCTCAA
>CM042141.1:77949369-77994369 GCA_023376005.1 Doryteuthis pealeii | reverse complement strand
GGTTCTATTTCACCGACTGGCCATCTTCTTTTGGGGTAATTTCCTTGTCTGGTTGATACAGGTTCTTCTGTGCTGGACTCCGGTTATCTGTGCTCATCCTCTTTGGTTTTAAATGATAAGACGCAAAACCTAGTTTATTTTCTCAGACGTCTTTATTAAAACCAAAGCCAAAAAGGGACCAACCATGCGGTGAGAAGATGGCTTACTGGGGAAACAGACAACCATCATGTCTATCCCCTTCGACTAACCACCAAATTCGAACTACTCTAAATCACTTCTCTTCACACACTTTGTGTTTAGCCAATGAGAAATCAGTAGGTAGGTCAGTGAAAGGTGAACTGTTTGTCAATCAATTTCTATAACGGTTAATGGTAAGTTTCCATCCACAATACTGCCATTCAAATTTTACTACACTACAGTCATAATTCATAGGCAACCCACGAATTATGTAACAAAATAATATAATAATCAGATGAAAATAATGCTTTTTAATTATAAAACAGTTGTAATCTACTTGTAAAAATACCATAATTTTTTTTTGTCTGCGATTCCTCCAGTCTTGTAATGAATGGAAGAGTATGGAGAAATATGAGTTTATGACAAATTCTGACTTGAACTATTTGTTGACTGGTTTAATTCTGATGATTTTGTGCAGATTGTTTTCTGACTTTTTGATGGAAATAGGAAAGAATAAATTGAAGAAATTATCATGGATCTGTCTGGGTTGGCATAAAGTTTGTTTTTCCTCACAATGCCTTTTGCTTTAGCTCGTAAATAATATACTTGAAATAGTCAATGGCAAATGTATGTTCTGTGGTTTGTATAAGGAGTGCTTCATATCTGTTTCATGTAATTAAAAACCATGATCTCTGGCTTGATTTAGATGGGAAGAATCAAACAGATTTATTATATTTTTATGTGTGTGAATATATAAATTCATATATGCATACATGTTAGTATATATATATATATATATATATATATATATATTTATATATATATATGCACACACACACACACATATACACACACACGCACACACACACATACACACACACACACACACATATATATATATAAGAAAAATGTATTTATAAAAAAATGGTATTATCCATTAAGAATTGATTTATTTTAAAACTTTATCAACATTAAATGACCCACTGAGGTTGATATGCCGTAAAACAAACCAAACCAAAAATTATGGACCATTCTGATTTGTATTGTGAGGAAAGAGAAGAAAAAGTACATACTGCACTTGAGAGAGAGAGAGAGAGAGAGAGAGTCAGACAGAGAGAGAGAGAGAGAGAGAGAGAGAGAGAAGAGAGAGAGAGAGAGTGTGTGTGTGTTATGGACTAGCCTAGTGTACCTAGCATAGAGAGTGAATGCACTGGTCCAGGACTCTTTATAAATGGCTGTCTGAGAGCATCAAGGTGATTATTGAGACTGCCAGGATTACGGAACCATTATGCGAACCGTCTACCTCAAGGTTTTAGCACTGTATATGTCTGGCACACATGTAGTTTGAATGTACTAATATACTGAATACTGTATGATCCAGTGTACAACACAGAGAGAGAAAAGAGAGAGGGAGGGGTGATGTTATATATCTGATGCTTATTATCTGCTTCAATGGAAAATTGATGCTTATTATCTGCTTCAATGGAAAACAAAGAAAAAAGAAAAGGAAGCAAGATAGAATGAAAGAGAAATAAGTAAAAGAAAGAAATGAAGAAGGCTTATTTTGAAAACTTAATTTTTAAACAAAATATGACATGATATTTTATATACGATAATAAAATCAGAAATTCAATAAATTATTCTATTTTAATAAAATCTTTGGTACTTATTTACAGATGAAAAGTAAACATTAAATCCAAACGTTTTACTGTTATTTACTTATTAGTAAGGAAGCCAGAAATGGCTAATAAGAAATAAATAATAAATCTCTAAAAAAAATTTACACAAAAATGTGACACAAGGAATGGAACTCAAGGAATGGAATCACCCAAATTCATGGATGGATCATTCTTGAGTCCTATTTATACCAACTTGTCTTGGACACTGCTGGAGTGGTACTTAGCTGCTGTTATTCAAACCAACAGTAGGCTAACTGACTTCAATAGGCACAAGTGTATATAATTTAAAGAGTGCATTTAAAAAAAAATGAACCAAGTTTTTCATTTTTTTGTAAATTTATGCATCAAAATAAGAAAAAGAAAACTTGTAAAAAATGAATACATAATAAATATACATTTGTACATTTGTATATTCACATGTAATTGGCCAATTATTCTCCTTTCAGCTACGAGTAAAATAGTAGGGCAGACTGAGCTCTTTAACTCTGGTATAGCAAAAAGTCTAGGAAAAGGAAAACTCTGAATTAAAACCTGTTAAATTCCACTTAAAAATTGACCTTGTGTCTCATCCTGCTCATGTGGAGAGGTCAGTAAATACATACAATGTAAAATGGACACGATAGTATCTCTCTCTCTCTCTCTCTCTGTCTCTCTCTCTCTCTCTCTCTCTCTCTCTCTCTCTCTCTCTCTGTGTGTGTCTCTCTCTCTCTCTGTGTCTCTCTCTTCTGTGTGTGTCTCTCTCTCTCTCTCTGTGTCTCTCTCTGTGTGTGTGTGTGTCTCTCTCTCTCTCTCTCTGTTGTGTGTGTCTCTCTCTCTGTCTCTCTGTGTGTGTGTGTCTCTCTGTCTCTGTGTGTGTGTGTCTCTCTCTCTGTGTGTCTCTGTGTGTGTCTCTCTCTCTCTCTCTCTCTCTCTCTCTCTCTGTGTCTATATATATATATATATATATATATATATATATATAGAGAGAGAGAGAGATCATCAAAGCTACTTCATATCATCCAACAATCAAGTACCATAATTTTTTCTAATGAGATATGCACAGAAAATGTAGGTATTTGTCCAAATTAGATTGATTTTTATGTCATCCTCATCAGGTCATGCCAATAGCATGGATTCTTATGGCTCTCTCTCACAACCCGACCCTATCAGTCCTAGCAGGTCATCACTATGGCATCTAGAATTTGTACAAAGGTTGATTGATGTAGAGTTTTACTGGTGTATCCATTTGTAAGTGTTTATTTTTAGAGTTTCAATGCTGTAGATTTTGTCATTAAATAATATTTAATAATAATACCTAATATCATACATTTTAATTGTGTAGTGTTCCACTAAAAATGATAAAATCCTGTTATATTTGATTTAGAAGGGAATGAACCTTTTATAAGAAATTGGTAGTGGGTGTACTTATTTATGGGTGATACTGTATGTATGTTTGTGTGTTTGTTTGTTTTGTTACTGATATAGAAATAGACTTACACGTGGACAGAAAGTTAATTTAATATATTGGATTTATTCTGGATTAGATCTAATTTGATAGAAGATTAATAATCTTCAAGAAACGAAACATTCCAAAACATGTCTGAGATTTTTTTGTCTTATTCTTTTTTTTCTTTTGTGTCTCAATGCATAAAATCTATCCCAGTCAACATTCTACAATTATTATTTATTATTATTAGTAGTAGTAGTAGAAGAAGAAGAAAGAGTGGTATTGTTGTCCTAATTGAAAAAGGAAATTTTTGATTTTGGCTTTATTCATGATGTCAAGCAACTGTGTTTAGGACTTTGTAGGTGAGCAATTTTGGTGATTAATGTCTGTCTTTCTTTCAGACTGATCGGCTGTGTCGGTTGAAAAGTAATCAGGAAAAAATGAGAAAAGACAGAATTTTCTTTGAAAAAAAAAGAAAAGAAAAGATGTGTGACAGCATTTCTCTGCCTTTACGAGAGAGAGAGAGAGAGAGAGAGAGGCAACAAAATTAAAGTTCAACATCATTTTTAAAGCAATCCATCTCTCTTGGAGGCATAATTAGCAGCCTAAGCATGTACTCAACAAAAGAGGAAATTTCTTGCATACACTCAGAGTAGCATTAGTTAATCAGTATGCATAAATACTAAGATGTTTGTACGCACACATGCACACTTCCAAGTGAACTGAGATACTTGCATATATAAGATACTTTAAAAGAAACCTTATCATTTTACTTTCTGTTTGAAGTTCTGAGGTTAATTACAACCAGTCCTTCATATATGCTTGTCTTGTATCCATGGATTCACCATATCTGGAAAAATAATTCCAGAAAAGTTTCCAAAAGCAGTTTGTTAGTTTTACAGCATGTCAACCTTTGTTTGGTCATTTTTGTGTCAGTGCTACTGTACTTGGACTCTGATATAATGAATATGTAAATACCTTGGTACCCCCTCACTATAATCTGATTGGACAGTGTCATGTATAAATAGTCGACACTGTGTTGGACCTATACCTAAGCCTACAAGCTAAACTTACTCGCTAGATGACACCATGACTGCTCGGCAGACGGATTGCTATTCGACGTACCAATTACTACTGCGATAATATACCAAATATTAACTTCAGAATGTATCCCTTAACCCGGATATATCAGACTCTAATGAAACACTTGGAGAAAACACTAGATGGGATCTGTACAAGGATGCTATGTGCTGTCTTGAACAAAGCAGCATCCTATAAAAGAGCAGCTGTATGGCCACCTGCCTCCTATTACATAAACCAATCTGGTTAAGACAAACAAGACATGCTGAAAACTGCTGGAGAAGCAGGATGTTCTTCTGTTGGCACCTGCACATGGACACAACAGTGTGGGTCTACATCAATCAGGTATACATAGATGCTGTGCAAAGGACCGTTCAGGTGTGAAAAGAGTCATGCAGATTCATGCTATCAGTATAACCTGATGATGATGATATAGTTTCAAATAACTAATGATGATAATCCTTAGTAAACAATTATTGCCTCAAATAACTATTTTTAATAGTTGATTTCATGTAAAATCATCCAGAAAAAAGTAAAATTGTCACTCATCCCCTTCAATTTTTCAGAAATTTTGTCCAGGTTTGGACTGTGTTAAAGTAAGACAATCCCCAAAATTTGAGTATCCAAATCCAAAAAATTGGCTGAGTTATGTTGATTTTTAGCTCTCCAAATTTGGAAAATGCACAAAAAATGTTGACTTTTGTAATCTATTTTTGTCTGTAAAATGAGTTCTAGAGCTTCCCTACTCCTAACAATTGGTTTATAAAAGCTTTTTGGCCTAAGGAATCCAAAATGCTATCAGCAAAGTCTTAAAGTTAAATAATAATGTCTATATTAAGCGAAATAACTGTCAGAATGCAATAGAAATAATTAAAAAAAGATATCATAATTTGAGGGGTTCTGGAAATTTCTGTCTACCTAACAGATCTTAGGTTAGGGGCAAGGAACTACAACTGTGTTGGCCCACTGGGTCTGAAAAGGAAGGCAAAAACTTATATCAATAAACCAGATTAATACCGTGATTAATATCCAAAAATGACTTTCCTCTCTCTCCCTTACTCTTCTCTTACCCTTTCAGTGGCATGTCCCTAAATTCTCATGTCATATCTTTTTAAACAGCTGCCCACCCCTTTACCTAATAATAGACTGACTAACTTTCTAAGTACTGTGCTACAAGTAAATTTAAAAAGGTTTTCATTAATTTTTAAAAAGGTGCTATTTTTCTGTGTTGTGTACAAGTTTACTATGTTCCATTGGTTGATACTTAAGATGGCAGGGTCAGAGACAATGTCTCTACTGTTCAAAGATCAGAGGTGAAAAGAGGTTGAGAATGTCATTAAAATCAATCAATCATAATGTTGAGTCATAATCCATGCGAAAAGATCTTTTGTGATACAAATGCCCAATCCTGGCATAATAGTATAATAAAATGTTTCTCTAATTAAGTCTTAGAATTGTAGACTTCATTTTCTTTTATATTCTTCTATATTTCATATTTCTATTTAAATGAAGCTAGAAATATATAGTCTTCTATTTCTGGCTAATTAAGGTAACAAACAAAGGAAAGTTTGTTTAGTTCAAAGGATAAAAGTAATGTTGAAAAAAAAAAAAAAAGCATTATTGCAAATGACTTTAATATTTTAAAATGACCAGATTATGGAAAAAGCAATAAAATGTTGTCCATAGTTAATTACTTGATGTGTGAATTCTATTCCAAACCTGTCAAAGACTTGGCCTTCACTTTTATTTATTGTCCTTAAAATAGCAGAGTTTTTTTTTTCATTTCAATAGAATAATTCATGGATGAACTCACAGAGTCAGTCAAAAATAGGAAAAATTAATCAGGTTTGTGTTTTATTGAACAAAAAATAGATTTTTGTCTCTCCATTTTTAAGGAATTCTGACAATTTTGTTCAAGTAAATATTTGATTGAATATAATATATAATGTACCATAGACTACAAAAAGATTATTTGGATATCTATCAGCCATGTGCATAATATCATATACATATTTGTTTGTTCATTGTGGACAGGTTTAAAAGAATTTATTGGAGTCAAATTTTTGTTTAGGTTTATATACAATTAAAAAGATAGCGTGAATATTGGGAGGTCTTGTTGTGGACAAATAAGGTTAAGGAACCCTTGTGTGTTTATGCAGATAATAAAACTTATTTTGGATTGAGCTTTGAAAAAGAGATTAAAATACAGAAATAGTCATAAATCAAATTTTATAGCGATTTTGATTTTATAACATGTCAACCTGTCTCAGATTATTTTATGCCTAGAGGTTAGGGAATCATGTTCAATGTACATTCATACTGACAGATATGTTTAAACAAAAAAATAATTCACTTTTTAGAGCTTGTAAAATTTTCTAACTTATAGAATGAGAGCATTAGTAAAGACTGAAGTCACTACACAAGGCCATGTGGATTTGGGGCATCAGTGAGAACTGATGTCGTTATACTAATGAATTTGTTGACAAGGCTAATTTTTCATCTTATATTTATAACAATTGGATATTTAGGATTTCATAGACATAGAAACTAACATTTTACTATGAAAAGTGAAATATTATAACCTAATAGAAACTTAAGCCAACAAATGAATGAAAGCGCATATTTTTGTCAGATAAACTACAACAGCTGACTCTACCCAATATTCTGTATTAGATCTTACAGAGATTTGGCCAAAATCAAGTTGAAAATTAAACAGTTAATAATAATCAATTGTCTCAGACTGTGAAAATAGAGCTCTAACTTGAGCTATGGTTTCCTCTTTGTGTTTTCTAGCCCCTTTATAGATAATTGCTGCCTGTGTAAAGGACGAATGAATTGGAGGTGGTAGTGGGGCAATTTACTCAAAAAAAAAAAAAAAAAAAAGAAAAAAGAAAGCAGGCGAGTCTCCAAGAGCTAAGAAAAACCAAAACCTAGACTATATGTAATTGGTGGAACTTGTCCCTCGCTGCTCCTTCTCTTGGAGCCAAGTGGGCTGTGTGGGCTAAACTCCAAATCTCTCAGTCATAATGGTAGGTCAGTGGATCAAATAATAGTTGGCCATATTTAGTTGCTGCTCAAAATATTCTCTGTAAAAGCCAACATAAAAATCTCACACTGGGTTTTTCGGTTTCGGTCGATAGAGAAAAATCATGAAATGATTTGTTGTTGGCATTTGAAATAATATTTATCATACATTCTGTAAATTTAAGTCTTTATTATTATTATTATTATACAAAAGTATTGATTTTCATTCTTTTTGTTTTTTAATACATTTTAGGCTGATTGATTCTTAGGCCTTCCTTAAGTGTACAAAGAATCTGGACAACATGATATCACTAATCTGAACAAGTTCTTGAGGAATTATTGTTAAGCTATGTTATGTATTCTATATTATCTTTTCCTGCAATAAGGATTGAACCTGCAACCTCCAGATGATTGTCACTTAGAACTGTATTAACTCAACCCTTATATTCGTTGCACCATGTATTCCCAAGTTTGACAAAGAACACTTGAGAAAAGCTGGAGGGCACATTGGTCGAAACATTGTGCATATAAAATAAAGATGTGAACAACAGTCTGAAAAATCAAAATAATACAAATTATCAAACGTCCTATGAAAATTCAGACAAATAAAACAATATTTTATTTCTCTGAATGTTTGAGATGAGGCTTGAAGATTAGTATTATCTGCGTTATTCGGACATTTGTACAACGTTTCGGACGATATGCCCTCCTGCCTTCTTCAGGTATTTCTTGTCGGACTCGGGAACCTTCTCAGACTCTGGATCCCGAGTTCAATCCTGAGTAGAGGCAGTTAGAAAAAAACATAACTCCTACCCCAGCTATGGTTAGTGGAATGAGAACAGGATAACCCTGTGGACTAAATAAAGGGTTAGGTTCAAAGTTCCGTAATGGCTCCTGATTACGACAAGAAAGTTCCCGAGTTTCGAAAAGAAGGTTCCCGAATCTGACAAGAAATACCTGAAGAAGGCTGGAGGACATATCGACAGAAACGTTGTACAAATAACAATGAAGATGGGGACAATAGTCCAAATAACGCAGATAATACTAAAACAATATTTGTTTTACAATTTGTACAGAAAGAAATTACCTGTCTTTCTCATATGAGACAAGAGCAATTATTAAACAGAGAAAAAAGTGCTAGCTTAGATTCTAGATTACCTAGGAATTTCATCCTTCTGATGAGAGGGTCCAGTACAGTGGGGTCACCACAGGGGTTAAAATATAATACAAAATTAAATATGGGGCAGCCCAGGGATGATGTCCATAGGTGTATTATGTGTTTCGAGCAATTGTAATATATTGCCTGGTTAACGAGTTTGCACCTGCGTGGGTGTCAAACATGGGCCTGAAAAAAAAAAAAAACAGAATATTGCCTTAAATGCATTGAACTGACCTTTGACCCCCGGAAAATGCAGGTGTGCAGTGACACTGCGTAGGCACAGAAAATATGTAGGTGTAGCCCATAACCAATGAAAACTGGCTGCATGGGCGAGGAGGTGTGTCTACAGAAAAACTGTGTAGGTGTCACAATCAAAGAGGCGTGACCCTGTTGAGTTGAATAATTATTAAAAAAATCTTTAGAAATCTGGGTTGAGCAGATCGAGAACGCTCACAGTCAGAACTCCCGAAAGCTCCTGTGTATGTGGTCTACACACAATCAAAGAATAAAAATGTAACTTTATATTTTTATATATACAAGTGTTCTGTGTTGGGTCCAGTGATGGTATAAAACATAATTATGTTTGGTTTGGTTTTGTTTTACTGCATATCAACCTCAGTAGGTCATTTAATGCCGATAAAGTTTTGAAATAAATCAATTCTTAATGGATAATATGATTTTTTTATAAATACATTTTTCTATTTAACCCATAAATGGGACCCTAACAAGTACTACCACTCTGGGTCAAAGTAGACCAAGGAGCAATGGTGATGAATGGGTGCTCCACATTCCCCAAACCTCCAAAACTGAAACCTCACCATCAGATAGAATTTAACGTCATTCCCAGGACATGTAGACCCTCAGCCACCACAATGGGGCAATCATATAGGTGCTAGGGCTTGACGTGACCAGCTGATTGATCGGAGGGGGCCTCCCTGACTGCCCATCTAGCCCAAGATAGGGCCAAAGTGGAGTATTGCAAGTCATGAACTGCTCATCTACCTGGGTTCTATCCTATTCTATTCTATTCTGCAGAGGTGCAGTCGATGCATTCTAACGCCCCAGCCGATGAATCATCAATATGGTTTCAAGTTGGTGATTGCTCATAAACCATGTCATCAATTGTATAGCACTAAGTCTCAATCCTAGAAGTTTACGGACCAAAGCTTCAGTATTAGAGCCACTTGCTGCTGTTTGTGTAGTCAGTGGAGGGCATGAAATTATTCTCTCAGCATTTGACAGAAGGAAAAAAATAATCTACTGGATGTAATAAACCGAGTGTGAATTTCAGCTATGGCTTTTTAAAGTTCATCTAGAACTTGTGTTAATGAATGAATCCACTTCTCCATTCACTCTGTCTTATTCCTAGAGATCTTGGGAAATTTTTTTTATCAATGGCATGTCATGATACTTGATAAAGATAGTAAATATGTGAGTATGTAAACTTGTGAGCCATTGAAATGAAGTTCTGTTGGATTATTTTATATAAGGTATGCTAAAGATCACAACTTATATTATAGACTGTTCCAAAACAGTGGTAGCTAAATTGGCCAATCAAAAAATGCCCCAAAAATGTATTTACTATTTAAAGGTGTTAATAAATTATCTTAAAATTAACTTAAAATTAGTCGCTGGAAGGACAGCTTAAAGGAATGACCAACAGGATCCACTGTGATACAACTTTCTACTTTGAAGACAGATCAACAGACAAGGATTATATCTAATACAACTTTCTACTTCAAGACAGGATCAACTCTGATACAACTTTCTACTTTGAGGACAGATCAACAGATAAGGATTAAAACTGATACTACATCTTTCTACTTCAAGAAAGGATCAAACTTTATGCCATAAAGTATCTCCAATGTAAAACTGCCTTCGACTACAGCCCTAAAATGGCCACTCAAATTGTAACAAGTTCAGTTCTCTACTTTTTAATATCATTATGAAAACTAGCCCATGATTGTATTAAGTGCTATTTGTTAGTACATATAACACACATTGCACATTGATCATATGCAGTAACAATTCAACATGATGTAGGCTGTTTTGATGTTAGTATAGGTGTTAAAACATGCACAGAAATTCCATTTATTTATACAGATTAGTTTTGTTGTGGTTACTCTTTTTTTTCTTCTCTTAAGTGCTTTTTTCCTCTGTTTGAATATGAACCACTCTGAAACCGCACATACATTCTTCCTGTTGCTAGTTCTTCTCCCTCTAAATACAGTTCTCATACTCACAGCATCAAATCAATCTATCAAGCACTGCCAGATTTAGATTTAGGGGGCCGTAGGCTATATAAAAATTGGAGGCATTTTGTTAAAAAAAGAAGAATTATGCCAGAAGGAATTGGTTTTGCAGCCCCTTCAGATTGTAAGACCCTAAAGTTGTAGCTTGCTTAACTTATGTTATTAGGTAATATTAACCATTTTTTGTATGCACATAATATTTTACAACGGGTGAATTATTATCAGAAAATTTGCAAAATAGAGGATATGTTTGAATAAGTCAGGTGATCATATATATATATATAAGATACAACCAACCAAACAAACAAAACATGATAATATTTGCCTGAATTTTTTAGATAAGACTTGATAATGTGTATTATTTTGATTTTTCAGAAAATTGTCCTCATATTTATTGGGAAATATACATACACAACATTTACACAACCAATAATTGAAAAGGTTAGATTAAATTGTTTTGAAGTGAATTTCTTTAAAAATCAAAATAAATTTGGAAATAGATTTTAATTACAACAGAAACAAAAATGCTAAAGTGCATTGGACTTCAAAGTTTTATATTTACAAAAATTTTAGCTTTTGATTAAAAAAATTTTAGCATTGGATTTTACATTTCGAATTATACAAGAAATGCCAATAAACAATATTTTTATTAAAGATCATTGTGACACTTCTCAAATTGATATGTGCGCAAAAACAATGATGTCATTATTTAAATGAGATCATCATAAATTCTTCAACACTTTGTTTGCACAACAGTCAAATTATTCAAAATGATTTCCCAATTTGAATCATTATAAAACTCAGATAAAAAAAATCTTAACACTTGAAATGGAATGTGAACAATCTACACCAATGGATTGCAAGAAACACCTGAAGAAGGCCAGAGAGCACATTAGTCGAAATATTGTGTTTGTGAATTTTATAATAAAGATGAAGACAACAGTGTGAAAAATCAAAATAATACAAAACTTGATAATTCAATCAACAATTGAGTCATAGAACAATAGAATGAAAACAATAAAGCGCTCAGTTTTAATTATATTTTGCCAAACAGCCATTACACAACTCTACACATATAAACATTAATATTGAATTGGTCAACAAGCAGACAATAGGAAAATGCCTTAGATTGAGCTACTACAAAAAAAAAAAAAAAGACAAAAAATGTTACTTTGCCTGCAAAAAAGTTAAGCAGTATTTTACGATGAATAATTCTCACTTTTATCATTCATTCTTCATTGTGGTATACAAACATTTTCTCCTTATTCATTCTCAAAGTCTGTTTCTTATTTTATTGTATAATTCCATTAACCGTTCTTTTAGTTTAGCCAATTCAAGTCCCTCAATTCTTTATGGAAGCATTAGAAATGTTAAAAGCAATTTGCTCCTTTTTAAAATGCTTTTAAGAATAAATTCACTGACTTTTAAATACTTTAGAATATTTAAACACATCCGTTTCTGTATAATTTAGATTTTTCAGACTATTGTCCTCAACTTTATTGAGGTATGTATAAACACATTAAATAATATTTGCATATATCTTTCCCTGTTCACAATCTGTGTATATATATATATATATAAGTAAATACACAAGCGATGT
The DNA here is from genome assembly GCA_023376005.1 of Doryteuthis pealeii. Lineage (NCBI taxonomy): Eukaryota > Metazoa > Mollusca > Cephalopoda > Myopsida > Loliginidae > Doryteuthis > Doryteuthis pealeii. The sequence goes on along the minus strand of CM042141.1, from coordinate 77,981,972 downwards.
GTTTTGATATGGCTTTTTTTTAGCTGACAATTTCTGGGAGAATATGTGCTTAATTGAAGTCGTACCTAATTTTGAAAGTTAATTAATTAATAATTAATAATAATAATATGCCCGCCTAATTAATTAGTTATTAATTAATTAACTTTCAAAATTAGGTACGACTTCAATTAAGCACATATCCTCCCAAAATATATATATATATATATATATATATATATATACAAGGTGTGTCAAAAAGTATTGAGATTTTTTGTACTTTTTGATACATCCTGTATTCTGAAAAAAATAATGTTCCATTCATTAATTTTTTCATAATACAAGGTGCGTCAAAAAATTACCAAGTTTAAAGCTGTATTTATCAAGATAGAAATGAAGAATGAATGGGACGTTATTTTTTTTCAGAATACAAGGTGTGTCAAAAAGTACAAAAAAATATTGATACTTTTTTGACACACGTTGTATATAAGTTAAGGCAGCATGGGCATGTAATCAGTGTTCAATATCATAGATAATAGAGCATTTATATCTAAATTAAGGTAGCGTGGACATGGAGTCAACAGCAGCTGGTTACTGACAGTTTCTTGCATATGTGATCTTCAGACCAAGTGGAAAAAGGATTCAGCAGTTAGGCTATATATGCTGTAGTTGTAGACCAATCATTGAATCCTTTTTCCACTTGGTCTGAAGATCGTATATATATATATATATATATATATATATATACACACACTCTTCCGCACGAGCAGGATACGACACAAGGTCAATTTCTTAAGCGGAGTTCAATGGGTTTGAATTCAGAGTTTTCCTTTTCCTAGACTGGTTACCTAACCATGGTTAAAGAACCCAGTCTGCCCTGCTATTTACCCATAGCTTGAGGGAGAGTAGGATTCATACCTTTCCCAAGGGCATTAATGCTAAGTGAAATGCAATTACCACGTCCAGGATTTGAACTCGGGGCGATGAGTCCATTTCCCATGACTTTAACCATTACACCACGCGCTTCCTTCTGAAGATCGTATATGCAAGAAAATGTCAGTAACCAACTGCCATTGACTCCATGTCCACACTATCTTAACTATTGATATTGAGCACTGTTTACATATAAATATAGCACCCACATATATCATATGTATATATTTGTGCGTGTCTGTGTGTATTTAGGCAGAATTTTTCATCTAAACAAATTTTGTTAATTAGTATTATTTGGATTATTCAGACTGTTGTCCTCATCTTTAATGTTATCTGTATAATGTTTCAGCCAATGTGCCTTCCGGCCTTCTTCAGGTATTTCTTGTCAGACTCGGGAGCCTTCAAAGTTCCGTGATGGCTCCCGATTATGACAAGAAGGTTTCCAAGTTCAAAAAGGCTCCCGAATTCGACAAAAAATACCTGAAGAAGGCTGGGGAGCACATCAGCCGAAACATTGTAGAGATAACAATAAAGATGATGATAATAGTCTGAATAGTCCAAATAATACTAATTATGAAGCCTCATCTAAAAAATTCAGAGAAATAAATTTTGTTAAACACGACAGAATCCAAATGTCTTTGTATCTTTATATTTTTTTGTTCTTTTCAATTTTTCCAATAATTTTTTTTGATTTAATCATCAAAAGAATTTATGAATAATTCAAATTTTTGGGTTTACATGGAACCATTGTTGAGGATGTTAAAGTTATCATTGTTTGCATCAAATTGCATCATTGAATGCAAAAAAATAAATAATGCTACCAGTTTTGTTCCTTCGCTTTTCTGTGTTCTTTTCTTTATGGTCACATGGGCTGTGTCAGCCAACTGGCCAACACCACCTACCTGACTACCAGGTCGATAATTAGATAATACAACTTGAAATTCTAGAAAATAATTTAAGTTGTAAAGATTTTTTTTTTACATAACTTATATTCATATTATCAAAAAAAAACATAATGTCTCATGGTGAAGTTCTAATTCTGAAAATCTGAGGAGTGTGGAGTACCCCTTCATTGTCATTACTCCCAGGTCCACTTTGTCCCGGAGTGGTAGTATCTGTTAAGATCCCATCTAGGGGTTAAAAAGATGTGTTTAAAAGAATTGTTTAAAAAAAAAATTGAATACCCATCAAGAATGAATAAAATAAAACATCTTCAGAATAAAATAATCTAACAGGGGCTGACATGCCATAACATCCAATCCAAAAAATAATGAAAGTTAAAACAATATGTAAGGGTGACAAGATTTTGCAATTTAGAAAATTTCAAAAGAAAGCTCAACTCTAAATAGGATTCTCAAATAAAACATATCCATTTTTGAGAGCCATTTAGATACAACTGGAGAAGAGGAAGAGAAAGAAAGAAAAAAAAAGAAGGAATATGAAATTCTTTTAACAGAAATAGGACAAACATAAATGGTTAATTAAAAGAAGCAGAAAGAAGATTGGTAGAATTTACATCAATGAAAACAGTTCTCTAATTATAGACATTGGATTGGCAGATCGTAATGTAGCATTTAATTATAAACTTTTATAAAAGAGTAATAAGCAAGAAAACAATAAAAAAAAAAAGACCTATTCAATATAAGGAAAGTATCTATTTGTTAAAAAAAAGTTCAAAACAAAATGGTGGTGGGCTGTGATTGGAAGTTATCAAAAAAAAAAAAATCTATTTTATAATGATAGTTAAATTTGCATATAAATTCCACAGAGTACTCGACTAGGAATTACAAGGTTCCTGGTCGATACCGTCTCTTGCCAACTCAGCAGCACAGGGAGCAGTGTGGTAAAGTAAGGAGCTGATGCAAAAATAATCTCTTTGGTCTAGCTCTAGTGAAAAGGGGATAGACTCCCTTGCTGTCTGGCTGATACTGAGTTTAGGCCACTCTGATGACTAAATATAACAATTATGGAACTAAGATAATAATTACTACTAGATTCTGCCACAATTATTACATGCATATAAGCCCTCCATGTGAGCACCACCCTGTTGGTGAGAGCTGTAGAATACACCAACTATACCTCTGTAGAGGGGTCAGCTCCACCCCCAAAAAGGTGGTTGAGCAGCCTGTGAACTGGACACCAAGTGGTCCCATGACATGCAACACTCAATTTTGGCCCTTACTAGATGGGTAGTTGGAGAGGCTCCATCATATCAATCAGCTGGTGATGCCAAGCCCTAGCACCTATATGATTGTCCCAATTGCATTCTTTGAATTACTTTTATGGCAAACACCCACCTTTTTATCATATATAGGTTCTACAAGGTGGTAACTAAAGGTTAACTAACAACTGTGAATATGATGTTATTAGACGTTAATTTTTATATGCACGTTTGTTTACGAAAGCCTATGACGTGATCAATGCATGTTTTTTCGTCATAGGCTTTCGTAAACAAACACGCATATAAAAATTAACGGTTAATAACATCATATCCACACATTCACTATACACTTAACATCTTTCATTTTGTCCCTCACAAAACATTACTTAACAGTGTCCTGAAGATGTACAATATACCGAAATGCTTAAGTATTGACACATAAAATTGTTTCCCCTGATCATAACATCCTGTGTTTGTTATATTTTTAAATATTTTTCTTCTCATATTGTCAGATTAATTTCCTCACGTATTTCCATATATATTATAAGCATAAAATAAACCTGCTGGACCACTACATTTGTGCAGTAGGTAGTTACTGACCCCATACAATCTTTAGGATATAACATAACCATTGCACCACCCATACCTTCCCTCTCTTTATATATTACACCTTATATTTCGATATCTATCTACCAGACCAAAATATTTTTTTCATTCCATTTCCCCTGACCGACAATTAGTCTTTCTCCACCCCACCCCCCCCCTCACTCTCTCCAATTCCCTGTAATCAGGCTGACTGAAAATTCAACACTTTATCTTTCTATTATTTACTTATTTGCACTGAACCAACAACAGCTTCCTTTAAAATTAACGGATCAGGAAGCAGAAAACTAACTATTATTCAGTTCTTCTATTTTTAGCTCTGATTAATAATTAAATCAATTTCAAATCAAAATGTTTGTTTCTTTTTTTTTTTTTTTTTTCATTTTTAGCAGCTTGTTTGAATTTGGAACATTTTATACACAAATTTCATTGGCAATGTTAAGTTGGAAATAAACACACCTGCAGTTAAAAGTATCTTGTATCTCATATAAATTGGTTTGTACATACAATAAATATATGGATGAATGCCATTAAATAAATCAATATTACAGTTGCACTGAAAGTACCGGTGCCTGCTGGGTCACTGACGTTAATCAGGGATGAACCTGTTCAATATTTAATTTGGTGACCACTTAAGCAACCTGTATCCTTTATTTATAAAAAAAAAAAATGACTTGATTTGGCATTAAATGACCCGAAAAAGGGTTAATATGTTGTAAAGCAAACAAGCAGGCTAATAAATCGATCACCAGATTTTTTTTTATTCTTCCTGTTATTACTCATCTAGACACTTTAACAACAAAGGTTCAAAGGTCAATAATCCCTAAATCAGGCATTTACTTAGTTGGAGGCATGTGGTCTAATGGACTTGTCAACCTGAGTTCAAATCCTGGACAAAGCTACAGTTCACATAGTGCTAATACCCTTGGGAAAGGTATGAATCCAACAACTCTTCCTACATCTATGGGTAAATAGTAAGGCAGACTGGGCTCTTTAACATTGGTTAGGCAACCAGTTTAAGAGAAGTAAAACTCTGAAAACCTGTTAAACTCTGCTTGGGGTGTTCACTACTAGAGTAGTCTCAGTCCTAATTAGTGATCCATTTCATTAATTTAAAAAAAAATTAATTCACTAATATAATGGTGGGTTTGGTTTGGTTGATTTATTTTTACCAGCTCCTCTGCACATGGTCAATATTTCAAATAGAGTATAAGGGGCCGGGTTAGCTCAGTCGGTAGAGTGTTCGGCTAGAAACCACAAGGTTCCTAGTTCGATACCGGTCCTCACCAACTCAGAGTATGAGTAGCACAGGAATCTGTGTGGTAAAGTAAGGAGCTGATGGTAGGTGTGGTGCTCCACCTCAGATGCTAAAAAACAATCTCCTTGGTCTAGCTCTATTGAAAAGGGGATAGACTCCCTCGCTGCATGGCTGATACCGACATTAGGCCGCCCCCGTCGACTTTACTTATAACAAGTTCAAATTTGTTAAATTTTGTATTAGGCAATGAGATTCAGCTGTATTGCAAGTTGAATCTAGTCTGATCATCATAGTGTTGGTAGGTGGTTTTATATACAAGTTTGGGCTGTTCTACTATGTACTTTAGCCAAGTCTATTCCCTGGATTTTGATTGGTTGCTGGTTTGTAGTGTAGACACTGTGATCCATAAATACCCAACACGTAGCTATGTTCTGGGAATTAGTACAGGGTCTGTATTTGGTTACAGTCTGGCAACTGGATGCTAGTTGCAACCATTCCTGTGAAAGTGAGTATGATGTTGATTATACAGGATTCAGTTTTCCTTCTCCAAGATTGGTTGCCTAACCAAGGTTCAAGAGCCCAGCCTGTCCTACTATTTACCCATAGCTGGGAGGAGAATAGAAGCAAAACCTTTCTCAAGAGTATTAGTGCAATATGAAATACAAACAGCCATGTCCAGGAGTGGAACGTGGGTCACCTAGTCCATTTCCTATGACAATAACCATTACAGCATGTGTCTTCACATGTTTATTGCTGCAGTGTTTCGATCATTAGATCATCACATAAGATAAGTATATATACTATATATATATATATAGGGCTGTATATATATATATATATATAGGGCCAGTTTAGCTCAGTTGGTGGAGCGTTCGGCTGGAAACCACAAGGTTCCTAGTTGTATGAGTAGCACAGGGATCTGTGCGGTAAAGTAAGGAGCTGATGGTAGGCGTGGCGCTCCACTTCAGATGCCAAAACAATCTCCTTGGTCTAGCGCTATTGAAAAGGGATAGACTCCTTCGCTGACTGGCTGATACCGATACTGACGACTTTACTTACTTATATATGAAAGAGGGAGAGCCAGAGGATTCAGAGAGAGGAAGAATTGTGCCTTTATTATTAATACTAATGCAGAGATGCTGATAGCTTTTGATTTAGTGTGTCCTGGGATGCACATTTGCTTTGAATGAGTCCCCAGGAAAATTTATAGGTCACAACAAAAGCCATCTAACTCCTACCTTGTAACCTATCCTGTGTAATTCGTTTCTAAGAAACTATTGAAATGTATTTACAGTTAGCTTGAAATGGTGAGGGAAGAAAATAACACTCGGACGCATGGATACAATTTTACTGTGTCCTTTTAGATTTTTGTGCATCAGGGATGCAGTACAGCGTCTTTATAAACACAAACAGACTTAGTTGGAATTCAACTTTTCAACTGGATTTTATTTTCTGTGCTGACAACCGTTGTACCACCTCACAGTCAGTCGTAGAGCGTTCAGATAGAAACCACAAGGTTCCTAGTTCGATACCAGTCCTCGCCAACTCAGCGTATGAGTAGCACAAGGATCTGTGCAGTAAAGTAAGGAGCTGATGGTAGGTGTGGCGCTCCACCTCAGATGCTAAGATAATCTCCTTGGTCTAGCACAAGTGAAAAGGGTACAGACTCCCTCGCTGATTGGCTGATACTGACTTTAGGCCGCCCCCCGACGACTTTACTTACTAAATATTGAAGTGTGACTTCAAGATGCTTAATATCTGTTTCAGTTTGAGTGTTACCAATCAATACACAAAATTAATCATTCCTAACCAGAAACACTGAAACAAACATGATTCTAATTAAGTGTCATTTCGTACGTAATTGTTGAGAGATTTGAACAAATTTACAAGTAAAAGTGTCGTTTTGTTCTTATGTTTACATTTGACTTAATGGGTAAAAAAAAAAAAAGCAAGTAAATAGGTTAATACATATTGATCCTAACATGTGTTAAATATTTAAGAAGCTGTCATATGTTTGGAAGGAGATGTTTTTCTTTTAATCCAGTCTATGTCAAATGACAGGCTTTTACAACTGCATCCACTTGATTTTGTGGCAAGAGAAACCACAAACGTAGTGGTTCGAAGCGTGCACAACTGTGTTTGGCATGCAGAATGAGATCAGAAGCGGTGGGGAGATTGAACTCACAGCCTCCTGATTGTGAGTCATGGCCTGACACAGGTGAATTACTAAACTGTCCAGAGTGGCCCGGATGAACATTGTAATTGTGTATATAATGACCAGCCCTCACAAACCTGGCAGAAAAGCTTGGGGTCGAAGGCCATAATGCCGAAATAGCTTCTAATAAGAATGTTCCCTGGTGGGCACAGTTAAGTCCAACGCTTTTACTCTCCCCAAGTGTTCAGTCTGAAAAATTCTCGACCCAGCAATGCTGCACTCTTCTCACCAACACTATCAAAATATCTTTTCTCTTGTCCACTCGTCGCAACAGCCAAAATGCTACTGCCAGCTTTTCTCCCAGGTTTATGAGGGCTGGTCATTATATACACAATTACAGTGTTCATCCGGGCCACTCTGGACAGTTTAGTAATTCACCTGCGTCAGGCCACGACTAATGATCAGGAGGCTGTGAGTTCAATCTCCCCACTCGCTCTGATCTCATTTTGCATACCAAACACAGTTTGCACACTTTGAACCACTACGTTTGTGATTTCTCTCGCCACAGATTTAAAAAGAAGAAACTGGAACTCTGTTTTAAGCTTTGGATATATAAACTTTGCAGGATAATGATCTCTCGGGTTTTGAACATAAAGAAAAAAAGAAAACAAACAAGGTGACTGATAAATAACTCTCTATTTTAAACCATTTATAAAATTAAGTAAGTAAAATCGTCGTAAGCGGCCTAATGTCGGTATCAGCCAATCAGCGAGGGAGTCTATCCCCTTTTCACTATCGCTAGACCAAGGAGATTGTTTTTGGCATCTGAGGTTGAGCACCATGCCTACCATCAGCTCCTTACTTTACTGCACAGATCTCTGAGCTACTCATACGCTGAGTCGGCGAGGGCCGGTATTGAACTAGGAACCTTATGGTTTCTAGCCGAATGCTCTACCGACTGAGCTAACCTGGCCCTATTATTTTTTTAAAACGCTTACAGCACCAGGCTCTACGTTGCTTAACTTTGGTGATCGGACGAGAACCGGTGTTCTCAGCGTGATATGGCCATAAGCTTAAACCATTTATAATTTTTTTTTAATATGCAGTTACATTTTTATTGAAGGCTTGATTTTTATGCAAGAGGATGCTCCTCCACATTTTGCTATTGTAGTTTATGAATGGCTGAATCACCATTTTCCTGGGTGATAGATGGGTAGACATGGTCCGCATGAGTGGCCAGCCAAAACACCCTGCATTTTTTCCAATTTTGGAGCTCAGGGGAATGTGAAATACCCCTTCACCACCATTACTCTTAGGTCCAATCTGACCTGGAGTGGTAGTACCTGTTAAGGTTCTATCTATAGGTTAAATAGATAAAAAATGAGTTTTAAAAATGTGTTTAAAGAAGAAAAGTTGAATACCTAATAAAAATGAATGAAACAAAACATCTTTGGCATAATATAATGCAAGGGTTGACATGACATAAAATCCAACCAACCAACCACAAAGAATGTAGTTTTCAGCCTATACACCTTGTTGTGGCACTATATTTGACGAACATACATCTCGTAAGTAAGGGGTTAAATAATATGCACATCCATGTTTACCAACCCCTCCGCACGAATAGGAAATGACACTAAGTCTACCTTCTTAAGCTGAGTTTAACAGATTTGAAATTTTTTTTCCTTTTCCTAAGTTGCCTAACCAAGATTAAAGAGCCCAGTCTGCATAGCTGGAGGGAGAATAGGAAATGACATCAAGTTTACCTTCTTAAGCTGAGTTTAACAGATTTGAATTCAGAGTTTTCCTTTTCCTAAGTTGCCTAACCAAGATTAAAGAGCCCAGTCTGCCCTACTATTTACCCATAGCTGGAGGGAGAATAGGAAATGACATCGTCTACCTTCTTAAGCTGAGTTTAACAGATTTGAATTCAGAGTTTTCCTTTTCCTAAGTTGCCTAACCAAGATTAAAGAGCCCAGTCTGCCCTACTATTTACCCATAGCTGGAGGGGAGAATAGGAAATGACATCGTCTACCTTCTTAAGCTGAGTTTAACAGATTTGAATTCAGAGTTTTCCTTTTCCTAAGTTGCCTAACCAAGATTAAAGAGCCCAGTCTGCCCTACTATTTACCCATAGCTGGAGGGAGAATTGACATCAAGTTTACCTTCTTAAGCTGAGTTTAACAGATTTGAATTCAGAGTTTCCTTTTCCTAAGTTGCCTAACCAAGATTAAAAGCCCAGTCTGCCCTACTATTTACCCATAGCTGGAGGGAGAATAGGAAATGACATCAAGTCTACCTTCTTAAGCTGAGTTTAACAGATTTGAATTCAGAGTTTTCCTTTTCCTAAGTTGCCTAACCAAGATTAAAGAGCCCAGTCTGCCCTACTATTTACCCATAGCTGGAGGGAGAATAGGAAATGACATCAAGTTTACCTTCTTAAGCTGAGTTTAACAGATTTGAATTCAGAGTTTTCCTTTCCTAAGTTGCCTAACCAAGATTAAAGAGCCCAGTCTGCCCTACTATTTACCCATAGCTGGAGGGAGAATAGGAAATGACATCAAGTTCTACCTTCTTAAGCTGAGTTTAACAGATTTGAATTCAGAGTTTTCCTTTTCCTAAGTTGCCTAACCAAGATTAAAGGCCCAGTCTGCCCTACTATTTACCCATAGCTGGAGGAGAATAGGAAATGACATCAAGTCTACCTTCTTAAGCTGAGTTTAACAGATTTGAATTCAGAGTTTTCCTTTTCCTAAGTTGCCTAACCAAGATTAAAGAGCCCAGTCTGCCCTACTATTTACCCATAGCTGGAGGGAGAATAGCTTGATTCATACCTTTTCCAAAGGGTATTAGCACTACATGAGATGCAAAAAGGCTTAAACAGGGTAAACAGGGATTAATTGCAGCCAACAGTTTGAAAAGCTGTTAGAAAATTTCATAAATAAGTGCTAGTGAATTTGTTCCTCACTTGGTGCCTTCTGAATGCATCTTTGTATTAAACTTGGTACTGTTCCATAAATTCCAGCTTGCGAACAAGATAGTTTTACACACAAACTTGTTGCTTAAAGACTGAATCCTTTAAACAGAACAGTCATAACATATACACATAACTACAAGGAATTTGTAAATATCGAAATCTTCTTTTCTCTATCTTATGGTAGACATCACATAAATAAGCCCAATTGGCATCAAATCAGTCAATGTTCGCTTACTGGAATATCGAAGATGAAGCAGATATTCTACCTGGCTGAGGATTGTTGTTATTTTTTTTTTATTTTTTATTTTTGGAAGATGATACTGTTAGTCTGGTTGTGATTGCAAAGACTTTAACAGCTTATGTTACAGGCTATATTTACAACAGTAGCCAGTTGCTGTAGTACCGTGGTAGTTCTTCATGATATCAACATATTATAATACTGAAGCCTTAAGATACTTATAGAGTCTTTCAAAAGGTAAAAATGAGAGCTTGCTTGAATTAGCAAATTTTAAATGTGGCCTAATTAAAGCCATAGAGTATATCATTTTTATTTTGGACTAGCAGCGGTTGCCTGAGTAAAGGATTTTTTAAAGTTAATCCTGCAGATCAATTACTACTGAATCGTGAGTTAGATCCTCGTAGAATGCCCAATTAAAATCCTTACGTAATGTTGGTCCAGCCACTTTGCAAAAAAATGTCTACTATTTAAAATATTAAACGCAAAAAAAAAAAAAAAATTCCATGTTGTTATCAGTTAAATTGTTTAATTATCTTCACTAATATAAATCAAATCTTTATTATTCTTGCTCAAAATCCAAGCCCTGGGGATATTTAATATATATATATATATATATATATATATATATATATTTACTTTGTCATTAACTGTTTTATTTTCAAAGTTTCCTCTGGACATATGCACATCTGCCCTTTATATATGTAATGATGTAAACTCTTATTCAAACATTGCCTTGTTGACAAGGCTTTGAATACACTGATTGTATCCTCTGCAGAAAGTCACCCCCCCCAAAAAAAAATAAAATAAAAGGGGTGTCCTGGGTTATAAATCTAAACTGTATCTAATGGATGGTGAGGCTTCAGTTCTGGAGCTCTGAGGGAGTGTGGAGTACCCCTTCATTGCCATTACTCACTCTCACCCAGAGTGGAAGTACCTGTTAGACACTCTTAAACAACTACATAAAAATTTAATATAAATGTACAATAAATGGTATTCCCTAACCTCATAATAAAAAAATCACCCCAGAAGGGTTGACATGCCGTTAAAATTAATCAATCTTATTTAAATCAATTAGTAAAGAATATCATGTCAAATAATGTTATTTTTTTAATGAGGTGGTTGTTGGCTGTGGAGATAGTGACTAATTAATTTTGTAACATTAGAGCAGGGGTTCCCAACGTTTTTTTGCTGTCCCCCCACCTAATCACCTCTAAAATCCCGATGTCCTCCATGTAGTAATATATAATTCTTATAATTTAAAAAGTGAACCCCTTTTGAAGCTTAAAATGCCAACACCTTAGTCTAAATAAGCTTAAAAAAAAACAAGCCATCTATCAAAAGTTAAAATGAAATAAACAAAAGACAGAAAATTATAAAGAGAGAAAATTTCTATGAGAATATTTCAATAAATTTATTTGTGTACAATGAATTAAGAATGTTTCAGAAGTTATTTTGAGTAAATATTTTTTGTGTTCCGTGTAATTTGATAGGTACTATCAAATTACACGGAACACAAAAAATATTTACTCAAAATAACTTCTGAAACATAAACAAAGGAATTTGTAAATATCGAAATCTTCTTTTCTCTATCTTATGGTAGACATCACTTAAATAAGCCCAATTGGCATCAAATCAGTTGATGTTCGCTTACTGGAAAATTGAATTAAATTATAATTAAAATTAAATTAGTGAAATAGATCACTAATTAGGACTGAGCTTATTCTAGTAGTGACCACCCTAAGCGGATTTAACAGGTTTGAATTCAGAGTTTTCCTTCTCCTAGACTGGTTGTCTAACCAAGGTTCAAGTGTCCAGTCTGTCCTACTATTTACCCATAGCTGGAGGGAGTATAGTTGGATTCATACAGTTCCCAAGAGTATTAGCGCTATGTGGACTGTGGCTTCATCCAGTATTTAAACTCAGGTTGACAAGTCCATTTCCTACGACTCTAGCCATTACACCATGCATCTCCAACAATTATCTTTGCATGATAGAAAATTTGGAACCAGACCTCATTAGTCTCAATTGCTCCTCATGTTAAAAAATCAAATTACCCCACGTTGGGAACCACTGCATTAGAGCAATACCAACACTTTCAAGAGATTTTATTTTTATAGAATTTATTATGTTAGATGAATAAATATTGGTTTGTTTTTTTTTGTTTAATGGCCTATCAACCTTCATGGGTTATTTAAAGCCAAAGCTATCCTTGTAGAAGAACAGTAGTGGTACTATTTAACTTGTGAAAGATAGTTTACTTTCAGATTGGGTTGCTTTTTTTCTCTTATTTGACCGAAAAGGACTTTAAAATGAAAGAAAATTGTCAGATGTTGATTGGTTCATTAATCAATGTAGACACCATGTGATCTACTTTTGTTTATGTCTGCTCAATATCACTCGTAGCCATATGAATATTTAAAAATCAACTCCCAAGGAACTGTCTGTGTTTGGTTGGTTGAATAGCATATCAACCCTTGTGGGTTATTTAATGCTAGTAGTGTTGTGCGTCCGATTAGGAGCCACCAGGTTCCTGGCTTGATACCGGCCCTCGCCAACTCAGCGCATGAGTAGCACAGAGATCTGTGTGGTAAAGTGAGGAGCTGATGGTAGGTGTGGCATTCTGCCTCTGATGCCAAAAACAATCTCCTTGGTCTAGCGCTAGTGAAAAGAGGATATACTCCCTCGCTGTTTGGCTGATATTGCCTTTAGGCCACCTCGACGACTTTACTTTTACTTTTTTATTGGTTGCCATCTAAAGACAAGAGGTGGCTCCATTCTAAGGGTCTTGCCCTTTTGCAGAGATGCAGCCAGAATATTCTACAGCACCAGCCAACAGTGCATAGAATTGTTCTGTTTTTGCACTTAGCCATCAGGTGCCAGATTCAAAATTTGTAACCAAACTCACTGATTGGATTTTTGTTCAATAATGAATTTCATAATTGGCTGATTTGAAAGGTGTGGTTTCCATAGATGTAATCAATACATTCATCAAAAAGGTGTTTGAAAATTTAGTATCTCTCAACTATCAATTACCAGATTTAGACATTTAAAAAAAAAAAAGCATTATATCCAAGAAAGTCAATATTCAACAATTGTATTTTCATAATTAGAGTTTAATATGTATAAAAAAATGAAGTTAATATCAAAAATGTTGGGATCAGTGGTGGACCGATATTTTGGGGCCTTTTTGCAACATTTGGATAACTACTGTTATCTTCAATCACAAAAGTGTGTTTTGTTTTTTTTTAAACGTAACCACTACATTTTGGTTTTTTGATTAGATTATCTCACATATCAAAATCAGTCCTGGGTCATTCCAAAATTAAGCTTCGTTACTTTCTCCTTAAATCTGCCCTTGACAAACTCTTAAAAAGACCTCAATCAATTTTGTTTAAAAAATTCATACATTAAAAAAGAATTGCTTCAATTTAATGCACTGGATGAGGCTGCTTGCATTTCGCTTTGCACTAAAAGATATATATATATATATATATATGTATGCAGAGATGCTGATAGGTATGTGTCCTGTGTCCCTGACACACAAAAATCTAAAAAGATGCAGTAAAATCCTATCCATGTGTCCCAGTGTTTTTCTTTTTCTTCCCCCACAATATCAAACTAATGTAAATACTTTTCAATAGTTAGACGGCTTTAATTGGGACCCATAATTTTCCTGGGGACTCATTCAAAGCAAATATGTGCGTCCCAGGATGCATTAAATCAAAAAGCTATCAGCATCACTGTGTATGTATGTATTATATTATATAGGTGCTATATCTATAAGTAAACAGTGCTCATGATATGAACTGCAATTGATAGGTAGATATGAGTATACCCTAGATGGATAATGAACAGATAGATATGTAGGTAGGTATGTATTTATCTGACCCTTTCGCCATGGGGAGGATGAGACACAAGATTGCAAATGCGTGGCATCCAGCGAGGTTCGAACTTGCTATACAGTAGTAATATAAAGAAATTAGACACGTAATGACAGTACTCCAAGTTTGCTAATATGGAGTTAACCACGAGTGTGGCAGACAGATTGAGAGTTAAAGAAATAACCAAACAACTAGAAATAGGAATAAAAGACGTGTATTACAGAATAACAATAAGGATTGCAAGCTTTAGTTTGTCTGCACAAATGTATAATTTGTCACTTATCTGAGTCCTGAGATAGGGTATTATCGGAGCCCTTGCTACGGCCTTCTGATAGTTCGGATATGATAGACGTTCTATTTGATGTCCGACTCCGATTCTGATTGTTGAGGAAGAGATGGAGCGACCCTGTTTTAGGTCTGTCCCCAGTGAAAACTGGATCAGAAGAGAACGAGGTTTGCTCATTTGGCTTTGCCGCCAAAGTATGCTGGCTCGTGATTGGTTAGTTCGAAACAGAGGCTTGTAGACAAGGACCATAACCCCCATACCCCAGAATTCTCAATAGTAATGGATATGTGAGACTAACTTGCCTACCATTATACTATGATGGAATGCCTTAGATAGATAGGTATCAATATACTGAGATACAAATGTAATAAAGATAGAAAAGGTATGAGTCCTACTATTCTCTCTCTAGCTATGGGTAAATAGTAGAGCAAACTGGGCTCTTTAGCATTGGTATGGCAACTGGTCTAGAAGGTATACTTGAATTCAAACCAGCTTTTGCTTAAAAAATGACTGTGTCATATCCTGCTTGTGACAGAAGGGTTGGGTAAATACATATGGTAGGTAAATGCTTTCTGAAAACTTCCTCATTGTGATAATAACCTACACTTTAGAATATAATAAAATGAAGAAGTGAATTGGCTGAAATCCAAAGTTTTAATCAATAAATCTTTTAATAAAAGAAGATGGATTTGGTAATCAAATTTACCATGTGACACATCCTGTCCATGATGAAAGGGGTTAATAAATATATATATAAATTTTAAATGATCATGACGCTACTCAGATTCATGGACATGCAAAAACAATGTCACTATTTAAATGAGATCATCATAAATTCTTCAACGCTTTGTTTGCCCAACAGTCAAACAATTCAAAATGATTTCCCAAATTGAATCATTGCTATGGTCTGATAAGCAAATTCTTGACACTTGTAGTGGAGTGAGAGCAGTCTATCCCAATGGATTACAAGGAACACCTGAAGAAGCCCGGAGGGTACAAAAGCTGAAATGTTACGCGTGTATATTTCACAATAAAGATGAGGACAACAGTCTGAAAAATCAACATAATAAAGATCATTCTCATACCACACAGCCATTTATTTGTCTTTATGACCACTTCTTGTCAACTGAAAACTAATGGATGTGTGAGATTAACTTGCTCACCATTGCACTATGATGGGACTCCTTAGATAGATAGGTAGGTATGAACACACTGAGAAATGTTGCATATGTATATTTCACAATAAAGATGAGGACAACAGTCTGAAAAATCAACATAATAAAGATCACTCTCATACCACACAGCCATTTATTTGTCTTGAAGAATTTTATAACCACTTCTTGTAAACTGAACAGACTTTGTCCTGTCGAGGTTCCCTTGCAAAGATCACTGTTGACTGTTCTTTGAGCCACTTCTTCATTACACTAGGATCCTCCATACTCACCAGATTTAGTGCCTTCAGACTATCATCTCTTTGGCCACATGAAAAGATATTTTTGAGAGGCAAACATTATTCCAGTGATGAGGAAGTGAAATCTGTAGCGTTGGTAATTATATACCTGTCCTAAAAAAAATGGCATTTCTTTTTTATTCACCCTCGTACAATGGCGCTGAGATTCTTTCAAAACTGACTCTAGGAGGAAATTAGATTTTGGAGAAAGAATGTCTTTTCTGGATGGGACATGATGAATCTTAGGTATGCACTCAGAGCCTTGCACTTTAACTATTGGACAGAATTGAAGACTTGTTTGGTCTTTGTTAGTGCGTATGACTGAAGAGACAGACAAATAGATGGTGGCACTAAGTCTGATACAATGTGAAGTATTGTACAACTTTGTGCCATTGGCAGAGCTACAAACAGACAAAGGCATCAGCTTGTCATGCGGTAGATTGTAGATTTCCACCTTTTAATGCATTTTACAAGAGGCAGAACTTTTCTGGGATTAATCTGTTAATGATTTACACAAGTTCTAGCATTGGCCTTGGCGGTTTGTTACTTTAAGTCATACATTGGAGTTTACAGATTTTATTTTAACTCTTGAGCTATTCCATTCTGAGTTAAATCCTTGCTTGTCAAATAATTTTGACAAAGAAGAAAAACAATAAAAACAGTCATCATTTTTTTTTTGGGGGGGGAAGGTTTTTTTTGGCACAATATCTATTCCTAATCTTCCTAGATTTTGTACCATGTATGCAGTAATGCTGATAGTTTTTTTTTTTCCTGCGATGCATGTATTGATCGAGTCCCTGGGAAATTTGATGGACCCCAACTAAAGTTTCTTAATAAATTGTAGAGACTTAGGAAATGAATTCGTTGACACACAAATTCAAATCCTATGCATTTTCACATAGCGCCAATATCCGTGGGAAAGGTGTAAATCCAACTGCTCTCCCTCTAGCTATGGGTAAATAGTAGGGCAGACTGGGTTCTTTAACCTTGGCTAGGTAACTAGTCTAGATGAAGGAAAGCTATGAATTCAAGAGTAGAGTTTTTATCTATGAACAACTAAAGTCGTCTAACCCCTACATTGTATCCCATAGCGTGTAATTTGTTTACAGGAAAATATCGAAATGTATTTACAGTTAGCTGGAAATGGTGGGGGAAGGAAAAAAAAAACACTGGGACGCATGGATACCATTTTACTGCGTCCTTTTACGCAGGACACGTATCTATCAGCATCTCTGTGTATGTCAGTAGATTTAAGGAAAGAAAATGTTTTTACACTTAAAAAGGTAAGAAGCCAACTATACTCCACAGAAAGTACTACTGATGCAGACTATGCAGATGATCTAGCACTTCTTTAAAATACAGCTGGAGTAGGCAGAAAAAGGCATTGGTCTCTACATGAATTCAGATTAAAACAGAGTTCATGTGTTTTAATCAAGATGGTGCTATCTTATTAAATGATAAGCCTCTGAAATTAGTAGACCAATTCACATACCTGGGTAGCAATATCTCATCAACTGAAATGATATCAACATATGCATAGGTAAGGGAGGTGTGTAGTGTAATGATTAGAGACTTAGGAAATGAATTTGTTGACACAAATTCAAATCCTATGCGAAGCCATTTGCATTCTCACATAGTGCCAATACCCATGGGAAAGGTATAAATCCAACTACTCTCCCTCCAGCTATGGGTAAATAGTAGGGCAGACTGGGTTCTTTAACCTTGGCTAGGTAACCAGTCTAGGAGAAGGAAAGCTATGAATTCAAACCTGTTAAACTCTGCTTAAGAAATTGACCTTGTGTCACATCCTGCTTGTGCAGAGCGGTTGGTAAATATATATGCATAGGTAAGGCGTGGACTGCTATTGGACAGGGTAATGACCCTATGGAATGGAAATCTGATCTCTCTGGTAAAACAAAGTCAGAGTTCTTCAAAAAAATCATCAATTTGGGACTTTTAGAATTATTTATTTTGATTTCTAATGAATAGGATATAGAGACTGGCTCAACTGTTTGAGTCACCAAGAAATTGTAGATTTTTACACTGAACTATCACCAATTTTCTTTTAAAGAAACATATTCAGTCAGAAATCTTTCAAAACAACATTAAAAAGGAGCTGAAAAAGAAAATTCTCAGACAATAAAAGATATTTTGAATATTAAATAGACTAACAAATATATGCACACTCCGGGTGCAAGTATTTAAGTTTTAATGTCATAAAATATTATATTAAATTAGAAAGGTTAATGAAACTAAATAAGAATGCAGATACAGAGATTTGAAACAGAGGGGGGAAAAAAATTGAACAATTGAAACTTACTCTTCCATTCACTCCCATCTTTCATTGCTAAATTTCCTAATTTAACTATTTAGTTAAAATTGGCAGTAAAGAATAGAATTAAGTTATTTTTTCTTCTTAATCGATTTCTTTTAAGATTTATCCCCAAAATTTTTGCTCATATTCATTAAGATAAAATCAAACAAATGGAAATCAATAATACCAAGCACATATTTGTTAAAATCAAATTTTTAATATCAATATGCAAATTAGCCTTCCCATTCACACTGTAAACTGCTATTTTGTTGTATATATAAATACAATTGCATGTTATTAATATGTAGGTAAGGCCAACAGTATTAATAAGATAAAAGAATTTTATTCATAATTGTGATTTAAATATAATAATAATCATGGAGAATGTGACGTAAATAACAAAGGGAATTGAGACTTGAGTAGTGATATAGTTTCGTTACAGACAGACAAACGCACTATCTCCAATATAATAAAATGAAGTAAAAATGTTATTTTGCAAGTCTTTTTTTTTTTTTTTTTTTAAAGGGGAAATTGTATTTTGAATTGAATAGCACACACTTTTGGTTGAAGTGTAGACATCTTTGTCTTTTGTTTGCTTTTGAAGAAATCTATGAATACAGTTTATTGATTGGCTGTTATTTTGAATTTGATGTTTGTCATGTTTCTCATGATTGGTTGGAGTATTTTAAAAAAAATTATCTTTTAAAAAATGAAACCAATATATGCAATTTTAACCTAATTTATAAATTATAATCACATCCTCTTTTATTTAGTTTGTTATTTTTAAAAAGTTTTCACAACTTTTGTCTGGTACACATCACAGCTTTGTGTGTGTACCTGTGCACATATACAGTGGTACCTTGACTTACAAGTCTAATTTGTGTTGCTTGTAACTCAATTTCCTCATAAATCAACCCAATTTTCCTCATTAAAATCAACTGAAAGGCCATTAATTTGTTCCAGCTCCCTCCGAAACTCCCCAATTTGTTTTTTGTTACATATTTTTTTAATAAGAAAAATAGCACTGTATAAAAATAAAAAAATATATAAAAACAATTAAATAAAATGTAACTAATTAGGTGCTGTAATATATTTTAATGTTTATTCCTTTATAGATAATATTTTTCTTTCATGTAATAAATTTGGGAACTTAAATGTTTTTAGTGAACTTATTAAAATAAGTGTATCTGAAGCTCAATCATACCTCCAATTTTAGCTCTCAACACAAAACAAAGAAGTTGACCAAGTGACAGCTCAAACTTGGAAATCATGTAAGTTGGGGCACCCATAAGTCAAAGGACCACTGTATTTTGAAATTTTGGGTTAAAAAATTAACCTGTAGCAGGAAAGAACAGTAAAATTATAAAGACAAAATTAAAAAAAAAAAAGAAAGAATCAAACTGTTCTACTCACCAGTCTTGTGGGCTTCGGTTCCCCACTATTACTTTTCAGACTTTTAACAGCTTTTTTCCACATGCCTTTAATACTTGCTGAAGAATGGGTCTTTTTTGGCTCCTGATCGGCGCTTTCAACAGCACCATTGTGGTTAGGACTTAGCACCTCGATCTGAAATGCAGAAAGATTATATGTTGGTTTCAGAAAAGAAAATAATTTAGATAAATAAAATCTTACCAAATAATTATCTAAAAAAAAACATTAATTTTAAAAAGCGAGTTCATTTTTATAGATCTCTTTAATTTGTTTAAATCTATATATTAATAAATTCTTATGTTTATATTCAACTATAACCTAGCAAAAACGGCACATCATTTTTTTATCAATAAAACAATCATCATCAGGTTGTACTGACAGCACGGATTTCCATGGATCTCTCTTGCCACCTGTTCCTATCAGTTATTGCTTTTGACAATTCCTCTGCATGGCATCCAGAATCTGCACAGAGATGATCAATATAAGGTTTTACTGCTCAGCCTACACTGGTGTGTCCATGCTTAGTTGTCCACAATAGTTTCTACAGGATATCATCAACTTCTTGCCATTTCTAGTGTGAAACCTTTTTCCTTCATTAGTTCTTTTGACATTCATAGTCTCGACATATCATAAATAGAAATAGTGCTAATGTATCTCCTTGTAGGGCTCTTGTCAAAGAAATCTGTCCCCTTCAGTGAACGAACCCTTCCTTTCTTGTCTTTGTAGAGTATCATTATAGCAGTAACAATTTCTTTGAGGAGATCATATGCTAGTACAAGTAGTATTTGCTCAATCTTTCGTCTTGGAAAAATCTACAAATCAATCAGCTGGTCACGTCAAGCCCTAGTACCTATATGATTGTCCCAACAATAGCAGGCCCCAACCCTTTTTATTATATATATGCTAGAAGGTGGTGGCTGAGGGTCTTCATATCCTGGGAATGACGATGGTAAAGTTCTAGATCTGGGGAATATGGAGCACCCCTTCATCACCATTGTTACCATTTTCACTCTGACCTGGAACTCTCCCCCAGAGCTCCAGAACTGGAGACTTACCATGAGATTCAGGTTATATGCATATGCAGGACATCCATTTTTTGGTGTGGTGTGGTGTGGTGTGGTGTGGTGTAGTTCTTACCCAGGACATTTACCAAAATTAAAATCCGACAATTAAAACGACAAATGAATAAATGAATATTGATTTCTGATCAACTGTGAACATATGTGATCACAGATTATAACAATATTACAATTGAGTACACAATTTATCAAAAATAATCAATATGAGTAAAGACATTTTAAAAGATCAATATATGTACTATAGTTCAAATGTTAAAGATGGCTGACTTAAAACATTTTAAAAGATCTACACAGGCACTGGAGTTCAAATTGTAAAAGCATTTGTCTTAGATTATTATCTAAGAGAATTCATGTTAAAAAAAAAGATTGATTTTAATGGCATGTCTTCTTGTGTGGGTTATTTTGTATAGATATACAAGGTGTGTCAAAAAAGTATCAAGATTTTTTGTACTTTTTTACACACCTTGTATTCTGAAAAAATTAATGTTCCATTCATTCTTCATTTCTATCTTGGTAAATACAGCTTCAAACTCGGCACTTTTATGACACACCTTGTATTCTAAAAAAATTTACATTCTATTCATTGTTCCTTTCTATCTTGGTAAATACAGCTTTCATCACGATACTTTTATGACACACCTTGTATGTGTATATATATATATATATATATATATATATATTTTATATAAGGTTGGGGAATCCACATACATTGTACATTTATATTTACATTTTTTGTGTAATTTCTTAAGAGTTTTTTGCACATATAAATCTAATACAAATAATTTACAAGCAGATCTATATGATCCATTGATGGGATCCTAACAGGTACTATCACTGCAGGTCAGAGTTGACTTGAGAATAATGACAATGAAGGAGTAATCAACACTCCCCAAATATCCAGAACTAGAGACTCACCATGAGATGCAGTTTCGTGCCATACCCAGGACACCCCTTTTTGGCGTGTAGGGTGGTGTGTGGGTTCTTACCCCTCTAAAGGGGATACAGTCTGCATATTCTAAGCCCCACCAACAGGGATATTATTTGTAAAGTTTAGTTTAATGATCTCATCTCAAATGTTAATAATGATATTATTTGTCTTTTCACAATGAACATTTAATGATTTTTTTTTCTTTCCATTTTTGAGAAATCAGTATGTCACAACTTATAAATGATTTATATTGTACTAGAATTGTCTACGCAGCATTGCCAGGCTAAAGGGGGGGGATTTAAAAAAGTTAATTGCGCAGATCCATTATTACTGAGTCGCAAGTTGGATCCTTGCTGGATGCCCCATAAAAATTCCTGCTTAAAAAAAAAAAGACCTTGTGTTAATCCAGCTTGGTGATAGTGAATAAGTATATATATTTACTTTGTAGTTAATTGTTTTATTTTCATAGTTTCTTTTGGACATACATATGTACATACACATCAACTGCCCTTTATATATATGTACCAGAAGTGGCTACCCAGCATTGTCTAGGTAGAGGAGGTATAATAAAATGTTAGTCTTGTAGATCCATTGATTGATTTGGTCTTATATAATTTATTTGTTTTAATCACCAACGTCATCAATGACCTTGCCTTCACTTACAATTCAAATCCTAATTTTTAAATATCTTACCAGACATAAATAAAATCTTCATTATTTTTGCACAAAAAGCAAGCTCTGGTGATAGTGAATGTGTATATATATTTACTTTGTCGTTATTTCCTTTGGACATACGCACATACATACACACAACTGCCCTTTTATATATTTATAGATAGATGAAGTGACTTTATTTATTGACTACTAGCTAGACCTGTGGATATACCACAGTATAATAATTTGATTATTACAATGTTTAATATGTTTACTTAAGAACTATTGCAAAATTGTTCAATATGTAAAAAGTATATTAATCTTGATTTAACTCTCTCTCTCGCTCTCTTTCTTTTTCTTCCTTCTTTTAATTATGTTCAATTGAAACAGATCCATATTATCACTTCTGTGTGCTCATCCTCTCTCTCTATCTTTCCTCTACTGTCTTTCTGTGTAGCATGTCCTTTTTCTCCCCTTTCTTTCTTTATAATAAAATAGAATGTTCCATTATTTAGCTGAAGTGACAACACTCATAAGAAATAAGAATTTGAGGGATAAGCAACACCAGATAATCAAGATTTACATTTTTGCATTTCATTTTGGATGATTTGGACAGTCTCAATTTTAACCAGCAAGATGATTACGGATGTACACTTAAGGAACACGAATGTTAATGTATGTATATATATATATATATATATATATATATAGGATCATCAAATGGTATATTCAGAGCAGTAAGTTGTATTTTAGAGTATTGGGTTTGTCCAAAAGTTTATTATTAGATGGCATAAAGAGCATTTAGTTGTAACTAAATTCCTTCATAAAAATTGTTCATTCTTTTACACGTAAACCAGTGTCACTTAAGGAAAACAGAAAACAGTGTTGGTCATTTGGAATAAATTTTGAAAAAACACCCTGGACATAATGAAAATCATAAAAAAAAAACATTGAACAGATATATTTACATCTTCTGTCAAAAAATCTATGAAACAAGACAACTTATGTCCTATATATATCAATACTCATGTTCCTTAATTGTATGACCATTGCCATCTTGCAACACCCTCTGATTAAAAATGAGACTGTCCAAGATGAAATGCAAAATTTTAAATTCTTCAAAGTGCACACGGCCTTCATGGACACTATATATATATATATGCCTCATATGGTAGAGACGTCTCAGTATCATTGACAGGTTAATTTCGCAGGAATTTCTCAGTGCTGTACTGTGGCCGAAACAGTATAGTTTCTGACTATCCTGCTGAAGTCCCGGTTTTGATTTCTGTCGGAGGGAAATCGTTAGTATACATCGCTGATGAGACTTAATAAAGTTGAAACAGTCTGTATGATATTCTACACACCGAGTAATTCTTTGCGAAATTCACTTGTCATTATTATCTTCTATAATTATCAAATTTTATGCGATATGCGCATTGTAATTGCCTCCAAGCAAAATATAAAATAAATATATATATATATTAATATATATATATATATATATGTACTTGACAAAACGGGTCAGTTTTTGAATTAATTGCAAATTATTTGTCTGATTTGAAATCATCAAAATTAACATTTTTATTTATACACTGAAGATGAGAGAAAATAATCAATATTTTCAGTACATTATATTTTTTTAATTTTAAGTTGTTATGAGGCTAACATGAATTTTAGCAAATTATGCATAACAAGTTCACAGAAAATGTAGCTTAATAATGTAGCAGAGGACTCTTCTTGGTAACTGTGATAAGAGGCTAATGCTGAAATAAATAATTATAGATAAACAAGAAAACGCTAAAACAAATAACAGGAGGTTGAGTTGAACAGACCTAATCTTATATATTATTTTGGCAATAATTTACACAATATGCTTTTGTGTGAGTATTAATTCTTGTATGTGTATAGCATACATAAATGTTTTTAGTTTTATATACTGGCTTCAAATTCCGGCCCTACTTCGTGTATCTGCATACGTAGCGGGTATCGTCACTAACCATAGACAATATATGTAGTGGTCGCTTAATGAAATCACAACACATGCTGTATAGTAGGAGTTTTGACTTTATATCTCTTCCTGGCTGTATGTGGTGGGTGGCGAGCATTGACAATGACTTGACTGAGGGTTGACGATGACTACTACTACTGCTGAGATGACTGGCGATAGTGAGGTGGGGTGGCTAGGTGATGCCTAGCAGCCTGTGGCTGTGACCGTGAGCGGCCATCACGCTCACTTGTTCCCTGTTCGCGTCTTCTGTCTAACTGACCTGGGATCCCTGACTTCCATTTATATATATCAAACGCCTATGCGTTTTCTTTTGTTACTCTTTTCAGCGGACAAATCTATTTCCGAACTTATTGTTACCCATCCTTCTTTGTTTGCTTTACCTGGAAAAAGTCCTTTGTTACTCTTTTCGTCTTCTCCCTGCCTCGATCCAACCGGAAGATCCTATTTCCGTTTTCACCTTCTTTTAAATATCTTCAATATACAACATTAGTTCTCTTCTTTTTAATTGCTTGCTTGTGTGACAGTCTTGAATTTCTCTGAGGATAAAACTTAGTTACTGTTGTGAAATTTGAGACTGATAGTTTGGGTTTAGTAGCTGGAGAATCTTAAGTCTTGGTCTATTCTTCTTGGCTACTGGACTGCTATTGACTAGTGGGTAATAAACCCCACTAGCTCTCCAGCTAACTGCTTTCATGTGTGGCTTCCACTTTGGTTATATTAGCTGCTTTCATGTGTGGCTTCCACTTGAGCTAAAAAAAAAATGTGATGTAGGATGAAAATCATGAAAACTAAAAAGACCCTATTTAGATATTCTACTTATAAAAGAAATTGTGATGGGTGATGAAAAGTGAATACTTTAAAACAACATGAAATGCAAGATACTATTAGAGAAACTGAAGTGAATTATTATTAACAGTAGCAAATGTGGGGCTTCAACCAAAGGCAGTGATGCTGTGTATATATTGTGGAAATGGAAATGAGTTAATTCTAGAACAGAACCAAATGATTGATTTGAATAGATAATACTCCCAATTAGTCAAACTGGAGAGGAAGGGCATAATATTCCATCAGGATAATGTTAGACCACATGTTTCTTAGGTTACCTGGAAAAAATTGTTACAGCTTAGTTGGGAAGTTTTCACTCACCAGATGTTGCACCTTCAGATTAGCACTGATTCTACCAATTTCTTTACAGAATTCTCTTAGCGAAAAAAAAAAAAATTAAATCTCCTAAAATACTCCAAAAGACACATCAAACTTTATGGCTAAAAAAAATCCCCATTCTCTATCCCACTCGCTCCCTCTCCATATATATATATATAATATATATATATATATATATATATATATATAAAGTTAATTTTCTTCTAAACCAAAGATGTAGCCTATTTTAATCATTTGGGTCTTAACTTTCTAACAGACTTAATTCATTTTAAAACCATTATTCATGTTAGATTATAAATAATTAGCCAAAGCTAGGTTTAGGCCAACTGGTACATGTACAATTTCCAGCTGCATGAGGGCTCAATCTTATCATTTTTAGTGGAACATTACACAAAGTTGATATAATTAGGTACCGTATATACTTGTATAGTGATGTTGATAGCTTTTTGATTTAGTGTGTCCTGGGATGCACATATTTGCTTTGAATGAGTCCATGGAAAAAATTTATGGGTCCCAACTAAAGTTTCTTAATACATTGTAGGGTTTTTATTTATGATCTGGGAAACAACTAAAGCTATCTAACTCCTACCTTGTAACCTATTCTGTGTAATTCGTTTCAAAGAAACTATTGAAATGTATTTAGAGTTAGCTTGAAATGGTGTGGGAAGAAAAAAGAAAAATACTGGGACACACGGATATGATTTTACTGTGTCCTTTTTGATCTTTGTGCATTGGAGATGCAGGACACATACCTATTAGCATCTCTGCTTGTATATCATACAACTTTCTGAGACCTAAATTTTAGCTTAATATTAAGAGTTCACACCATACGATAGATACAAACTTTATGTGAAAATAGTTTGTCAAAGCTAGGCCTAGGCAAACTGATACACCTACAATTTCCTACTACCTGAGGTGTCTCAATAAGTCACATGATGTGTGAGTATATATGGTATTAGCATGAAAACTCTGTAAATAATGATAAAAAAAATTAGGTTGGGTTTGAAAATATACTTAGGATATAGAATTTCACATAAGTGTGAACTTATTCATATTTTTGGTTACAAAGTTTGAATGCTGTAGAGTTTGGTGATAAATAATACCTAATCTTTTGCTAGAAATAATAAAATCCTTTTATTTTTTGGTTTAGAAGAACTTTTAATTAAAAAAAAGAAGGGCAACTGTACTTATTTATAAGTGATACTGTAATACTGTATGCAATCAAAACGGATATCACTATGTTCTGCTAGAAATAAAATCCTGATATTTTTGGCTTAAAAAACAAACAAACAAAAACAAACCAACTTTTTATAAAAAAAAAGGAAAAAAAAAGATGTACTTATTTATGGGTGATACGGTAATTTGATATTAATGCATGGTTGAAATTAGTAAGTGGGGAGAGTAAGAACAAATTTTAAAAAGGTTTTTTATCTAATGAAGATTTTTCAGTGATTTTCTTGATCTGTTCATAGTAGTAATCATTGCAATATTCAATAATAATAATAATAATAAAAACTAATGCAATTGAAGATGAGTATTTGATGATAGAAAAATAATTAAGAAAAGTTTTCTGGTCCTATAAGACATCTGTAAATAAGCTGGCCATCAAAATGATGTAGGAGCAATGTTCTATTATTAGCACCAATGGAACTGGGAGATTCTTTTTACAGTGCTGATTTCGGTAAAACTGTGCTATATTTAGATGCTCAGGTTTCTTATCCAAAAATAATCACAAGAAACAACATCCTGCAGAAACATAGAAAACCTAAAAAAGTGAACCAGCATTAAAAAAAAAAGAAAAATCCTGGAATCAACTTGTCTGATGTTGAAGCTTTTGATTTTACAGGGAGAGATTTACCAATACTTAAAAAACAAAAAACAAAACAAGTGTATGTTGGGGGGTGGGGTGGCTAAGAGTACACCAAATTGTTAATATTATGAGTCAACCAATATCACTCAAGTGCATCTTTCAATTTATGATATCTTATTATAATGGAGATTGTGTGTATCTGTCTGTCTGTGTAACTGAAAGTACATCACTGCCAACGTCACAATTCCCATAGTTATTTACGTTATATTCTCAATGATTATTAAATGATCATCATTCAATCTTGATTAACATGTTATTTCTAAACAATGTCTCTGGCATTATCTGCGTTATTCGGACTATTGCCCCCATCTTCATTGTTATTTGTACAACGTTTCGGCCGATATACCCTCCGAAAGAAAGTTCCCGAGTTCGAAAAGAAGGTTCTGAGTCCGAGAAGGTTCCCGAGTCCAACAAGAAATACCTAAAGAAGGCCGGAGGGTATATTGGCCGAAATGTTGTACAAATAACAATAGTCCGAATAACACAGAAAATACTAATCTTCAAGCCTCATCTCAAACATTCAGAGAAATAATCTCTCTGGCATGTCAATGTATCTAAGGTTATTTTATGCCTAG
Source organism: Doryteuthis pealeii (assembly GCA_023376005.1). Lineage (NCBI taxonomy): Eukaryota > Metazoa > Mollusca > Cephalopoda > Myopsida > Loliginidae > Doryteuthis > Doryteuthis pealeii. The sequence goes on along the minus strand of CM042141.1, from coordinate 77,954,031 downwards.
AGGTTATGGAATTTCATTTATTGTAAGTTTATATCTACATTTGTGTAGTTTTTTCTTACAAGTTTTTTTGCACACAGTTATATGATATCAAGTATTCATATGTATTTGCATGGTTTCAAGTATTCATATCTAATACTTATATGGTATTAAGTAATTATTTCTATCAAATAATAACATTTTATTTGCAGTTATATGATATCAAGTATTCCTATCAAGTACAAATAATTTGCACACGGTTATATGGTATAAAGTCTTCCTATCTAATACTAAGGATTATACGGTTTCAAGTAATCATTCCAGTTTAATAATAGTCATTTGCTTGTACACAGTTATATTGTATCAAGTAACTAATACTAATCCCTAGTAAACAAGTATAGTTTCAAGTAACTACTCTTAATACAAATTATAGCTATATGGTATCAGATATTACTAACATATATATTTGACCCATAGATAGGACCCTAATAGGTACTACCATTCTGGGTTGTCAGAGTAGACCTGGGAGTAATGGCAATGAAGAGGTACTTTACACTCCAAAACTGGAGCTTCACCATCAAATGAAATTTAGTGTCTTACCAGGACACTCCTTTTTTGGTGTTCTTATCCCCCTGCAGGACACACAGTATATTCTGAAATTTGGTCACTAGACATAGATTAAAAAGAGAGAAAAGATTGCTTATCTTCAAATGAATATGGTAGACTGAAATAGATAAAATGGAAGGGATAATGATATAGCTAACAGAAATATTGGCAGTGTTAGGAGTGACATTGACACGTAATAAGTTACCTAATTCATCACTCATGTCCACTCATACTCATATTTAAAAGATGATTATTGTTTAGACACATACTCAGTGTTAATGTCATATCTTGTAATATTTACAGAAGACTGCAAAAAATAAAAGAAAAAGCCCCCCACCAAAAAAAAAAAAAAAAAAAAAAATTGGGAAGTGACATGAAATTCATGTCTTGCAAAACAATCCTTCTGTTTGTATTTTATCACCTATTAAAACCTGCCAATCTCCCTATCTTATTTAGCTCTCCTTTTGAATACCACTATACACACATCCATTTGCTAACACAGACACACACACAAAGAAGAAAAAAAAAACCCAGATTGGGAAGTGACATGAAGACAAGACTCGAGAGAGTGTACCTCGGCTAGCAGAATGTAAGGGAATATGTCAAGTGTTTGGGAAACAGGCAGGGAGCAAATATGGTTAACAAATTTAGAAAATCATGACAACTTGGCAGTTGGAGAAACAGGAAGCAGCATGGAGGCAAAAAGCCAAAGTTTGAGGAGTTTGAAATAATGAAAAGAAAAAGAGAGAGAGAGAGAGAGAGAGAGAGAGAGAGAAAAAAAAAAGATGATTTCAGATTTTGGATCCAATGGCAAAATATGGATGATTGCCGTGTGCAGTGATGCAAACATTTCGATTTCTTCAAGTAGATAAATCTTTGTAGGATGCCGCTTTTGAGGCCGTGGATAGGGATAGAGGTTAAATGGCATATGCAAAGTGGCTTTTGTGGCATAATAATTATCGTCGGAGGAAGTGGACTTGACTACCCGTGTTCAAATCCTGAATGAGGCTGTTTGTATTTCACATGAATTCTAATACCCCTGGGAAAGATATGAATCCAACTTTTCTCCCTCCAACTATAGGTAAATAGTACAAAAAAACTGGGCTCTTTAACCTTGGTATGTTAACTGGTATAGGAGAAGGAAAGACCTGGAGAGAGTTGGGTTGATTATCATTGTAAAAATCAGACTCGACTATCCATGTTCAAATCCTGAACAAGACTGTTTGCATTTCACATACAGCTAATACCCCTGAGAAAGGTATGAATCCAACTATTCTCACTTCAGCTAGGGGGTAAATAATAGGGCAAACTAAGCTCTTTAACCTTGGTATGGTAACTCTGAATTCAAACCAGACTTGGAAAGAGATGGACTGCCAGATTATTTCAAAACAAAAACGTCTTCAGCATAAAATAACCCAAGGGTTGACATGCCATAAAATCCAGCCAGCTAGTCAGCCAGCCAACAAAGAATGAACAAAACAAAAACGTCTTAGCATAAAATAACCCAAGGGTTGAGATGTTTTAGTGCTCCTATCATGAAAACAGTCTTCACAAACTATCCGAGCGAGACGGACAAGACATGCAGGACACTGCTGGAGAAGCAAGAATGAACTTGTGAGCGACGTTCTCCTATGGAAGCCAACACATGGACATGCAAGTGTGGGGCGCCCAGCAAGGACCTACATTGACCAGCTATGTGAGGATGCTGGCTGCTACGCAGAGGAGCTCCCAGGTGCAATGAATGATAGGGAAGGTTGGCGAAAGATTGTCATGGATACCCGTGCTGTATGCACAACATGATGATGATGGGTATATAGAATAGAAAGGTTGATTGGTGTTGTCAAATGGGTATAGTTGACTAAAATAGATAAAATAACAGGACAAAGTCAATAGTGATGGAACTGAACAAACAATAGACATTTTGGGAATGAGATCAATATGTGGAATGTAATATAGTGATAAAAAAAAATGTCTTAAATCATTATTTAACAGAATTCATACTAAGAATTGTCATAAGGAATAGCTGATTTTTTTTTTACATTAAAAGATCAATTGAAACTTTCAAAATGATAAATGAAATTAATAATTGTGGTAGACACTTTTTAATATTTCTCCTAGAACTAGAAACTTACTGTTAAGGCAGATTTCAAAAAATAAGTCTTGAACCAGTTGGATCTTTTTTGCTAATAGAGTAATATATTTTTGAGATAAATTGCCTCATCAGATTCAAAGAGAGTAATAGTATAAAATAGGACTGGAGATAGGACTGGGTACAAATAGTTAGAATCAGATAGAAAGAAGTGATATGTAAATTAATTTTTGTTAGAAATTTATGAGTCGTAATTTTTTTTTAGTTCAAAAATAGGACTGGAGATAGGACTGGGTTCAAATAGTTAGAATCAGATAGAAGTGATATATAAATTAATTTTTGTTAGAAATTTATGAGTAGTAATTTTTTTAGTTCAAAAATAGGACTGGAGATAGGACTGGATACAAATAGTTAGAATCAGAAAGAATAGATATGTAAACTTAAAATAAGTAATAGGCAAATGTCTTCCTCAGTTCCAATCTAAGAGTCAGATGTAAAATGAAAATGGAAGTGAAAAACAAAACAAACCAAAACTAAAATCCAGCAATTATCTTCAGAAAGTTGTGTTTCATGATTTTAATATTGGCAAAAAGTGATGAGGTGGGCTGAAAATCTGATGTCAAAACAGTTAAAGGGGAAAGCAATGAAATAGAGGATGCCTCCAGGAAGAGGTGAGATAAGACTGCTTCATAAAGAAAGGGGGTAGGGCCTTATTAGAACACTGTTGAGTGGTTGCTTTGGCAAATGCAAAGAGTAGCCCTGACTCTGATAGGTGTCCATTGATACACACAATGACGTAAGTGGCCCACTTACCACTTACTGCATATTATTTTACTGTCTGATGACATAGGAGGCCTTGCTGGTATTTCTGTCTACTTGAATATATATATATATATATATATATATATATATATGTATTACATATGTGTTTATGTGTGAACACTCCATATGATGATGCCTATAAATGTTTTCTAAGTGTACAAAAATGTATTTGTCTCTTCTCTTTTCCATTAAGATGTTCATAAAGGTTTTTCAGTAAAATAATGACATTCTTAACTGACAAAGATTTGATGACAATCTTCAGAGAATCACATCAATGTTAAGACTTTCAGTTATTTTCAACAATCTCATAGACAAAAACAACTATTAAAAGTTTTTATTTCATACAGTATCATCAATAAATGAGTAAACTCCTAAAAATCTTGTGTCTTGGGAATGACACTAAACGGCATCTAGTGATGAGGTTCCAATTCTGGAGTTGTGGGGGTGGGGAGTACTCTCCTTCATTGCCATTACTCCCAAGTTCAATCTGACTGTTAGGCTCCCATCTATGGGTCAAATAGTTCTGTTTGAAAATAATTAGATAAGAATATTTGATACCATATAATATAAATTATTTGGATTAAGAATAATTACTGAAAGCTATTATTGTTTACTAAGGATTATTATCATTATTTATTACTTGAAACCATCTGTTTGTTTATTATTAAATAGAAATAATTACTTGAAACCATATAATAGTGTTTTAATTAGTATTAGGAATACTTAAAACCATTCAACTGTGTGCAGATTATTCATATTATATAGAACTGCATCTGATGGTGAGGCTCCAGTTCTGGTGGGTGTAGAGTAACCTCTTTATTGCCATTACTCCCAGGTTCATTCTAACCTGGAGTGATAGTACCTGTTAGGCTCCCATCTATGGTCAAATAGATCTGTTTGAAAATCATTAGTATTTGATGCCATATAATTGTAAATTATTTGTATTAAGAATAGTTAATTGAAGCTATCATTGTTTACTAAGGATTATTATCAGTCTGACCCAGAGTGATAGTATCTTTTAGGGTCACATCAATGGGTCAGATAGATAAAAAAATGAGTTTTAAAAAATTTGAATACCTAATAAGAATAATATAAGAATGTCTTCAACATAAAATAATCCAAGGGTAGACATGTTGTAAAATCCAACTAACAAGCCTAACTATCAGCCC
>CM042141.1:77831869-77944369 GCA_023376005.1 Doryteuthis pealeii | reverse complement strand
CAGGGGTGGGGAACATTAAGTCTTCTAAAGTATCAAGTGTGGTTTTTCACAGCCTTTTTGAAAGACTAATTAATATTGTGCACTAGGTTAGGTCGATTTTTCACTTTTTAAAAATATCAAATTATCCATCTATGTGAAAGTTTTGTGTTAGTATACTGAATACTGATACCAAAAATTAGAACTTTTACTTGCCCCATTGTTTGAGGAAATAGCATCAAAGATCGTCTACTAAAATGCACTAAAAATCCTTGTTTTTACAAATTTGGCCTAGAAATTGGTTAGAAAATTTACTGTTTTCAATATTTAAATCAGAAAATCTTATTTTATTTTTATTAAAATGAAATGAATTAAATATTATGAATAGAATTCAAATTAAAAATGTGCCCCCCCCCCATCACCACTGACACCACCAAATGTTGTAAAAACAAGGATATTTTAAATTAAATCAAATACGTTTGGGCATTTTGTTTGACCGAATCAGCCAACGCTGTTTTGGAAGAGTTTATAAATACAAATTGTAATCTTCAGCCTTATTACCACCAAAATACACCAACATAATTGAATTTGAACTAAGTTAGTAACAAATAGTTCAAAGATTAAATTTTGTTTTTAAAAATACTAAGCAGTTATTGAGTGCAACCTTAGTAGTTAACGATAAATTTCATAAAAATGTTTCCCCACCACTGTACTAGATGTTTATCTAAGACATAACACATTTCTTTTTTTTTTTTTAGCAAAATTGTGATTCAAAAAAAAAAAAAAAAAAAAAAAATAGTGAGTCATTAAAGCATCTTTCAAATAATTAGAGGAAATAAACATGAACACTGTAACTGTTGCTAAATTGACCAAATTATATCTTATATCTTATTTTTATATTGTTATTTTTTTGTTTATAAATTTAACTACAACCACAATATCCTGTCTTAGAGTAGTTTAGTGGGTTTTATTAATCCCATTTTGTGCTGACCATTAATTGCTGCAGCTCAGTTGGTAGAGCGTTCGGCTAGAAACCATGAAATTCCTAGTTTGATACTGGCCCTCACCAACTCAGCGTATGAGTAGCACAGGGATTTGTGCAGTAAAGTAAGGAGCTGATGGTAGGTGTGGCGCTCCACCTCAGATGCAAAAAAACAATCTCCTTGGTTTAGCGCTAGTGAAAAGGGGATAGACTCCCTCGCTGTATGGCTCATACCAACATTAGGCCGCCCCGATGACTTTACTTTTTACTTTTATGAGTCCCTAACCGGAAAATCATTTATATTAAAATCCCCCACCATAGGTTTCTATGCCCCGTTGGCTGGCGCTGTAGAATACCCACCCCCCATAGGTGCCACCTGTTGGCCCTAGGTGGTAACATCTGGTGGCTGATTTATCCATGACCCAAGTGCTCATGTAACCCGCAACACTCCACTTTGGGCCACTCTGATCTCCCATCTAGCCCAAGTAAGGACCAATTTGAGCAATCAGCTAGTCAAATCAATCCCTAGCACCTATATGATTGTCCTGACCATATTCTTTAAATTGCTCATATGACAAACAAACACCCAACCCTTTTTATTGTAAAGGTGCTATAAGTTAGTGGCTGAGAGTCAACCACCAGTTTGTTAATACACATAAAGTTAATGAAAATTATATCTACCAGACAGTAAATAGCTCACAAGGGTTGATATGCCATTAAACAAACTAACCAACCAGAGGTTTCTAATTGTAGTCCAAAAATATTAGTTTTATAACCAACCAATATCTTAAAACATCCATAAAGAAGACACTAGTGAAAACTGTAGGGCAGACTGAGCTTTTGTATGGCAACCAGTCTAGGAGAAGGAAAACTCTTAGTTCAAACCTCTTAAACTCCACATCTTGCTCATGTGAAGAAGTTGATAAATTCATACAAATCATATATACTAAAAAATAAAATTTGACAGTAAATAGCCCACAAGGGTTGACTTAGATAAAATAACCAACCAACAGTTTTTAATTGCAGTCCAAAAATCAGTCTTATGGCCAACCAAAAAAACATCCTCAAAGAAGATACTAATGAAAACTGCAGATTCGTATAGAGAGATTGGTAAATACATACAAATCATATATACAAAAAAACAAGGAAGCGCGTGGTGTAATGGTTAAAGTTACGGGAAATGGACTCATCGCCCCGAGGTCAAATCCTGGACGTGGTAATTGCATTTTCACTTTGCGCTAATACCCTTGGGAAAGGTATGAATCCTACTCTCCCTCCAGCTATGGGTAAATAGTAGGGCAGACTGGGCTCTTTAACCCTGGTTAGGCAACCAGTCTAGGAGAAGGAAAACTCTGAATTCAAACCTGTTGAACTCCGCTTAAGAAATTGACCTTGTGTCACATCCTGCTCGTGCAGAGGGGTTGGTAAATATATATATATATATAAAAAATTTGACAGTAAATAGCCCACAAGGGTTGATATGCCATTAAATAAACAAACCAACCAACCAGAGGTTTCTAATTGCAGTCCAAAATTCTTAGTCTTATAATGAACCAATACCTTAAAAACATCCATAAAAACATAAGTGAAAACTGGAGGTTCTGTAAGAACATGTTGAAACAATAGATGATGTTGTTTCAGAGTGTCCTATCTCAACAAGAACTGAACACATTCAACATGGCAACAGCATACATCCACTGATGTCTCTGCAAATGGCATAATTTTCAAAGACTCACAATCCTACTATGAACACAAACACCACCACCACCGGTATGGGATAATCAAAAGGCCACAATATTATGAAATTACAGTATCAACACAGACAAGAAAATCAACCAGATATCATTAAAGACAAAGGAAAGAAGCACTGCTATATCATTGACATGTTTGTCTGACAATGATGTTACAAAGAAAATGTCTGAAAAGTTATGAAAATACAAAACGTTTGAAATTGATATACAATGAAACATGAAAACCACCATCATCCCTGTAGTTGTAGGTGCTCTTGCTCTCTTTAGTAAAAACATGAAAAGATACTTATAATAAATATCATGTGAAATTACACAGACCAACAACAGTACTATTTGGTATAGCTTGATATTTTGAGAAAATATCAATTTAAGGTTATTTCCTATAACTCCAACATAAAAAAAGGTGAACCACTCTTAACTGATAAATAATTTATTTATTTTCCCATTAAACTAACCCTAACCCTAAACCCATCTTCTTTTTTCCTAGTAGATCAATAAATAAATAAATAATTTATCAATCAAGAGTGGTTCCCCTTTTGTTTATGTTGGAGTTATAGGAAATAACCTAATTTAAATAATTAAATTACAAACCAATTAAAAATATTTTCTAAGTGTAAGTAAGTAAAGATGGCAGATTGGCATATTGTCAGTATCAGCCAGACACTGAGGGAGTCTATCCCCTTTTCCCTAATGCTAGACCAGGGAGATTGTTTTTGCTGAGGTGGAGCACCACACCATCATCCCTGTAGTTGTAGATGCCCCTTGCTCTACTTAGTAAAAACATGAAAAGATACTTATAAGAAATATCATGTGAAATTACACAGACCAACAACAGTACTATTTGGTATAGCTTGATATTTTGAGAAAATATCTATCAATCTAAATAGTTAAATTACAAACCAATTAAAATCCTGGTGGATGAGGAGTCCATGACATGCAACACTCCATTTTGTCCCTAACTTAGGCTAGATGGATGGTTGGAGAGGCCTCCTCTGATCAATCAGCTGGTCACGTCATGCACTAGCATCTATATGATTGTCCCGACCCTATTGCCCTTGATGGTGGGGTTTCAGTTCTGGAGGTCTGGGGAAGGTGGAGAACCCATTGCTCCCAGACCCGGAGTGGTAGTACCTGTTAGGGTCCCATCTATGGGTTAAATAGAAAATTTGTTTCCAAAACAAAATTGAGTTTAAAAAATTTTCTTCCAAACTATCGCTACGAATCTTTAAACACGTTGATGGCATTAAATGACCCACCATGGTTGATATGCCATAAAACAAAACAAACTAATCAAAAATATTTCTAAGTGTAAGTAAGTAAAGTTGTCAGAGTGGCCTATCGTCAGTATCTGCCGGGCAGCAAGGGAGTCTATCCCCTTTTCACTAGTGCTAGATCAGGGAGATTATTTTTTCTGAAGTGAAGCACCACACCTACCCTCAGCTCCCCACTTAACTTCACAGATCAGAATACCCAATCTGTGCTACTCATATGCTGACCTGGCAGGGACCAATATCAAACCCAGAATCTTGCAGTTCCTTGGTGCTCTACTGACTGAGCTAAACCGTCCCCTTTCTAAGTGTAAAAGTTTATTTTAAATTTTAAAATGTAAATCCAATGCAGAATGAAACTTTGAACAGGTTAATTCAAAACTTTTGAATGGAATTTGTTTTTGAGGATGAAACCTTAAAATCAAAATAAAAAAGGAACTTTATATTTCATCATATTATCATTATCATTAGGTCACACTGACAGCACAGATTCCTATGACACTCACTGACCACACATCCCTACTTGTCATTGCTCCTGGCAAGTGGCAAAAAGTCTTTTTTTCTTTTTGGTCAGTAAATTATATATTAAGATATTTTTGAAGGCAAAATAATGCAAATTTATGTTGAAAAACATATTTATTTAAATTTCTTTTTTTTTTTTTTTTCTTAATATTTTCGGAGTTAAAATCCATCTTCAGAGAGTTCTTATAGAGTTGAAAATTTTCCATCTGTGTTTGTTAAATCAACTGTGGTCTAATTCCGTTGAATTTGATGGAGATTTAAAATTCGTCAGAGATCGTAAAGTTCCGTTAAGTCCCGTGAGTTGTTGTATTTGTGGGAAGTTTGAAATCATTTAAGATATATAATTTAAATTTAAGTAAATTATATGTTAAAGCGATGATGCCTTTAATTTATGATGACCAGGCTGGAGACATTCTACTGCTCAAAGAACAGAGGATAAAATGGCTCATCTTTATCATTCAAAGAATGGGGACAAAAGGGGATGGGAGGGATTCTGAGATCCTCATGTGACCACCAGGGATTCAAAGTATATACCCCCGAAATTCCAAGGAAGACTGTTATTCATTGTCTCCCAATACCAACCTGGGACAGTTCTAATATTTCATAATTTGATGGTCATTTTTTTTAAAAAGGATGAGAATGATTCTGGAATCCTCCGGTAACCACAAGGGATTCAAAGCATATGCTTTGAAAATCCAAGGCAGACAATTATTTATTGTCTCCGAACACCAGCCTGGGACAGTTCTACAACTTGTTTATCTTAGTATTTTACAGGCGTCTAATATTCAAGTTGGCACAACCCACTTACCTGGGATTAGAAGACACACAGAGCCAAATAACATTAACTTGTAAAGGAATGCACACCTCATGCCACAGTGAGCACATGTTGCTATGCACTGGGGTAATGAGAATAGATTTACAGAAATAATAATGTCGTTTATATTTTGGTGGAACATAATGCTGTCAACCTGGTCTAATATTTCATAATTTGAAGGTATTTTAAAAAAAATATTTTTAAGTCTGGAATTGTTTTAATATTTCAATATTTGAAGATCACTTTCAACATTTTCTTTTTCTCCTGACCAAGTTTAGATTTTTTAAAAATCACTAACTCTTTACTTGAAGGAGATCATTTAAAATTATATTTGCTTTTGAGGGGGATATTCTAAACTGACTTATATGATTTTTCATTTCCTTTGTTATTCTTTACATAACTCTGGTGGTATAGAATTTAAAGTAAAAATGGCTAAATGTCCCATATTGTCAGTATCACAGCATATCATTTTAAGAAGGAATGTTTTCAATTTCCTGTCATCTTTGCAGTTGGCATTGCACCAGAATCATTTAGAGAATGTGCCGGAAGCAAGACAGAAAGATGTTACAGCGGATATAAGAAAAGAAAAAGAGTGAAAGAAAAAAAAAAAAATGATTGAATGAATGAATGAAAGGAAAAAAAATAAAAGGATGGATAGAAAATGATAGAAAACAAGAAGAAACATAAAAATCTAATAAACAAGTTTGTCTATATCGTTTGCATTTATTTACGTACACCTGAGTTTCTATTTGATCTCAAATACTTTGTCCAAGTGGATTGACAAAAGGTTGTGTTTTCTTTTAGAAAAATCTAAAGACTTAACTCTTTGAACCTTCAGTCCACAGATACTCCCTAAGTGAGCTCACAACGCTCTTCAAAAATATGAGCACAAAATGTTGGGAATTTCAAACATAATTCCACATAAAAAGAGGCATACCTTTTTCTCTCCGATAAGCACAGGTACTCATCTTAAACTCAATTAACAAGGTAACACATCAGGACTGCTTATAATTACACACTAGGTGTGTTTTTATTTACAGAGACTTACTGGGAAAAGGGTTGAGGGGCAAGTAACTCACCCAGTATAAAAAAAGGATCCGGGCAGGTAACTCTAACCCAACTATTATTACAGTCCATTAGTTTTAACAAGCACTGACAAAAGTGAATTTCAACACAAAACACATGCAAACTTTACTTCAGGACACAAACATCTTTGTTTCAAGCTATTGCATTATATATATTCACCAACACCTCTGCACGAGCAGGATGTGACACAAGGTCAATTTTTAAGCAGAGTTTAACAGGTTTGAATTTAGAGTTTTTCTTCTAGACAGGTTGTCTAACCAAGGTTGAAGAGCCCAGTCTGCCTTCCTATTTATCCATAGTTGGAGAGAGCATAGTTGGATTCATACCTTTCCCAAGGGTATTAGCATTATGTGAAATACAAACAGCCTTGTCGAGGATTTGAACTTTCCATTTCCTATGACTTGAACCATTATGCCACGTGTGTCCAAACTATCCCATTATGAATTTCAATCATTTCCTAGTAGGATTGTGTCCATATGGTTAAAGTCCTAGGCTGGTAGGCCACTGAGTGGAGTGCTCTGGCCTTTGAGCACCTGTTTATAGTGCAGTGGTCCTCAACCTTTTTCTATTCCTGCACCCTTGAAAGAGTTTTGCTATGACCTCTCACCTCTACAATTTATACTTTTGTTCAAAAATATAGAATATGAATCCATACTACAGTTTTATCAAAAGATCATATATATTTCACTCTCTAAATAATAATAATAATAATATCTGAAATAAAGAAACAAAAATATAAATGATATGAATTATAAAAGAAAAAAAATGAATCTAAATTTGAATGGACACTTCTCATATACCTTGTTTCGGATATAAATTTATTTCAACGTGTTGTCTCATCAGTCCGGTCTATGTTGTTTTTTTTTGTTTTGAAGACCGCACACCTGGTCTCATTGGTGTGATTTTCCCGTTTTCTTTATTTATGTCTGTTTCACTTTTTTTCAAATTCCACGTTTGTTAAGGAAACACTTGATATCATCCACCTATATAATATATATATATATATATATATAATATATATATATAAAATGTAAGGTAATCCAAATGATTGTAAGTAAGGATGATTCTATTTGGGATCATCAAAATCTCACTATACAACCATACTGTATGCTCTTGTAGGTGCAAACATATACACTCATACAAGGATTTTTATAAATCCCTAAAAAGAGCTCAATGTATAATAATCAATAAATTAAATTATATACAGAGCATATTAATATTTTTTCTCTTTTTTTTTTTTTGAGATTCCCTGTATTTGTAAAACCCGTCTGATGAAGCTAGACTATTTTTTGAGTTTCTTGTCAAAATAGAAATATAACGGGATGACGGTTAAGTTTTTTCTTTGAAAGTTATATATATATATATATATATATATATATATATAAGCAGGTTTTGTTAAAGACCACACAATATATCTTCCTATGAAATATACTTAGCTCTTGTTTTGCAGTTGATTCATTACTTGAATCTACATTGGGTGGCATAAAACTGTTAGTTTTATCTTCTGAATTACACTATCATCTGATCTAGTCTTGATTAATTTCAATGCTTTTTTTTTTATCAAAATATTTTTAGTTTTCTTTCTTTCTTTCTAAAAAAAAATAAATAAAAGAAGTAGAAAAGTGCACTTTACACTATGTTGTGAATTAGGGTTTATCTAAACGCTTGGAAGATGTCCATACATCTGATCCTTCCAAACTCCCACATTATGAATCCAAGATTTCTCGTTACATAATTCAGAAAAGTATTCTGTTTCTATTTCTGGAACACCAATTGCTCTTGAAAAGTTGAATCATTTTACAAAAAGAAAGTTATACGCATAGATATCTAAAATTCATTTTCTTAAAAATGAGTGAAAATTCATAATGTTATGTATGTATTTATCAGCCCCTCCACATAATGAAAATACAAGGTAATTTTTTTATGAAAGATATCATTGACTTGGTAGGGGAAACAATCTAGAAGTAAAACTCTAAACTGAAAACCCTTGGCCAATATATCATGTATCAGTATGGCAAAGTAAGGCACATTACTCCCCGTGTCTTACAGACTTTGCAGAAGGCATGATTTTTGTAATGGATTGAAAAAAGGCTTATGATTATATATATACACTTTCAATAAGAAAGAAAAACTTAAAAAAAAACGTCATTTGGCTATTATAAATTTATTTTGACCAGAACTCAATAAATAAGCTTAGTTTCATCAGACAGCCTTGTGGATGTACAGGAGATTTTGAGGATCTCAAAAGAATTATCCCCAACATACCAGTCAGTTGGATACTATATATATATATATATATATGTATCACATGATACCTATCAATCAATCATATTCCTCTGGTGGAGAGGGGGAAGTCCATGTCATTCAATGACTGAGTTTATCCTATCAAGTGAACAAAGCACTCAGACAATGGCCTACACATCTCATGAAGTGACATATCCACACTTCCTTTCATTCTACACCAAGAGACATTGAGGTCATCTATAGATCATCACAGATTTGAATGCTGTGACCTAATACATTTGTCATCCATTACATTAGATAATTTATTTACCTATCTGTAGTAGTATGCTCATAATACTTCCTTCACTCTTCCAAAAAGTTGATTGTCAAATGTGGCCATATCTTCTGGAAATTCACTAATGGGGATGAAAACACTGTCTTAGCTTATCAATCATTATAATGCTTGAGGAATAAGCTGATGTGTGTGTGTGTATATACAGTAAATTTTTAATTTGTTTTACTCATACTTCAATTTCCTCGTATATCAAATCAATTTTTTACATTGAAATAAACTGAAATGCCATCAATCCATTCAAGCCACCTGCCCTCAAAAAACATCCTAATTTTTTTTGTTGGAAATGATAAATAAGAGAAAATAGTATTGTATAAAAACAGAATATAATGTAATGAATTATGTGCTGTAATATGTTTTAAGGTTTACTTTTTTTTTCATAAATAATATTTTTCTTTGGTGAAATAAATTTGGAAACTTAGATATTTTGAGTGAACTTACTAACAAAACAAAACAAAGCAAAAAATCAACTGAGTGACCGCTTGTAACTCGAAAAACTTCTAAGTTGGGGCTCTCATAAGTCAAGGTACCATTGCATATATATATATATATATATATATATATATTATATATATACAGATATTTAAAATATTTTATTTAAAAAAATAAATTTTTAAAAACATTCCATTTTATGACATGATTGTTTTTGAATTTCTTAAAACACATGTAAGCATATAATAAATTTCATCCATACAAATATATTTATATTTTTCCATTTATGTTTTCAACATATGTTGGATTTATTTACATCTTCTTTACTCACACACACACACACACACACACACACACACACATATATACATATATATATATATATATAAGGTTGTTCAAAAGGAAATTGTTGGTTCATTTAAACAAAAGAATTCAGAGAAGAAAAACTTATTCATTCATTCCTTTATTCATTTTCTCCTTTGCCTCTACATTTATTCCTTCTTGGCAACAAAATCGTCTTATCTCTTTTCTTCTTGCAGAATTCTTCATTCAAAAACAACAAAAAAACTCCCAATAAATCCATTGAATGCTCCTTCATTTTGACTTTGACTTTGAAAAACTACTTGCCTGCAAGGAATTGGTTTAGTTTCTTGAGAAACAGTTAATCCAAAAGAAAAAGGGGTTGAAGAGAATAGGCAGCATTCAATAAAGTCTCCTCAGTCTTCAATTGATTCAACCTTAGTAATGTCATTTTGGTAATATGGAGTTCTTTCCATTCATCAAACTGGCCACTGTTTGTTTGATGTATAAAGGAAATATTTCAAGCTGGATATACATATCTTTATTGCCATTGATTGGCCACTAAAAAGGAAACTGTTCTCTATTAAGTGCAACCTCTTTCACCAAATGCTCAACAGAGATTTAAGCAGATACAAGATGACTCGTGAACCTGTTGAGTTCCAGCTAGAATAATCAATTTTACTCAGGTTGCAAGAACCCGACATCAGATAAGGTCAGGTAGGCCTAAAAGGCCGTGTTCCATGCCATAGAGGCAAATGCTGCAAGCAAAACTAGGAGAGTATCAGGAGAGATAGTTATCTCACAATTCAGTGGGGTTTGTCATCTTCAAAACCCTAGCAAAAGCATCAGGAGCTGCCAAATTGTACCTAAAGTTACCAAAATATTTCATAACTTCTGAGATAACCAAGTGTTCATATATATAGCTCTCTAGAGGAGACTTTAATTGAACTGTCACTGCTTAGCATAAGGCATTACTTGTCTGTATCAATAAACTGGTAGAAATAATTTTCATTAACTTTGAATAGTTTGTAGGTAAATATTTTTTTTTTTTTTTTTTTTTTTAAACTGGTAGAAATAATTTCTTAACTTCATGTATATTAATAAACTGGTAGAAATTTGTATGTTTTTTTTTTTTATTAACATTAATGAATTGGTAGAAATAATTTTAATGTTAGATTTATCATTAACTTCATGTGTATCAATAAACTGGTAGAAATAAGTTTCATTAACTTGTAAACAGATCTATTTGACCTATAGATAGAACCCTAACAGGTACTACCACTCTGGGGCAGAGTGGACCTGGGGATAATGGCAATAAAGAGGTACTCCACACTCCCCAGAGCTCCAAAACTGAAACCTCACCACCAGATGCAGTTTAGCGTAATACCTAGGATACTAAATTTGTAGAAATAATTTTTATGTTAGATTTTCCATTAACTTCATATGTATCAATAAACCGGTACAAATCATTTTCATTAACTTGCAAACAGATCTTTTTGACCCCATAGATGGGACCCTAACAGGTACTACCACCCCGGACAGAAACAAAATGCCTGTTCAAATACTTATGACTAGTACTATGCATGCACACACAATGTGCATATGCATTTATCGTTTCTCCCAATACAGTACATATTGCACAGTATCTATAAACAACTTGTTTATCTTTGTATTTTACAGGCATCTAATATTCAAGTTGGCACAACCCACTTACCTGGGATTAGAAGACACACAGAGCCAAATAACATTAACTTGTAAAGGAATGCACACCTCATGCCACAGTGAGCACATGTTGCTATGCACTGGGGTAATGAGAATAGATTTACAGAAATAATAATGTCGTTTATATTTTGGTGGAACATAATGCTGTCAACCTGGTGAGCAACATACTTTAAAACTAAAGTCTACCAGCTTCAGATTATGCTTTCATATACTACAAAAATGTTCTTGTAAAATACCTAATACTTTTAGATTGTGGATTTGTTTTTCAAATATTAATAACTAGGAAAGTTTTATTGCAAAATATGCCAGCTTATAGAGCATTCACATAGCAGTAAAAATATCCAATTTATGATCTACGATGCACAGGAAATAAAGTAAAAGTAAGTAAAATCATTAGGGTGGCCTAAAGTCGGTATCAGCCAGACAGTCTATCCTCTTTTCACTAGTGCCAGACAAAGGAGACTGTTTTTGGCATCTGAGCTCCTCACTTTACCGCACAGATCCCTGTGCTACTCATTTGCTGAGTTGGTGAGGGCTGGTATTGATCCCAGAACCTTGTGGTTCCTAGTCCAACACTCTAATTATTATTTCCTAATGGTTAAGATATATGAATCTAACCAATCCCTCTACATGAGCAGGATGCCATACAAGTTCATTTTTTATTTTATGGCATATCAATCACAGTGGGTCATTTAATG
This sequence comes from Doryteuthis pealeii, assembly GCA_023376005.1. Lineage (NCBI taxonomy): Eukaryota > Metazoa > Mollusca > Cephalopoda > Myopsida > Loliginidae > Doryteuthis > Doryteuthis pealeii. The sequence continues at coordinate 77,932,243 of CM042141.1, read as the reverse complement.
CCAGCAAAGTTTTGAAAGATTCTTAGCGATGGTTTCGAAGAAAATTTTTAAAACTTCTTTTTTGTAAACAAATTTTCTATTTAACCCATAGATGGGACCCTAACAGGTACTACCACTCCGGGTCCAAGTGGATCTGGGAGCAATGCTGATGAAGGGGTGCTCCACATTCCCCAGACCTCCAGAACTGGAATCTCACCATCAGAATTTAATGTCCTACCCAGGACATGAAGACCCTCAGCTACTGCCTTCTAGTACCCATATGATTAAAAGGGTTAGGGGGTGCTATAAGGGCAATAGGGTTGGGACAATCGTATCGGTGCTAGGACTTATGTGACTAGTCGATTGATTGGAGGGGGACTCTCCGACTGCCTGTTTAGCCTAAGTAAAGGCCAAAGTAAAGTGTTGTATGTCATGGACTGCTCATCCACCAGGATTCCGTCTTTAAGCATCATGGGTCACCACCCAAGGCTTACAAGGGGCACCATTTGGGGGAGGGGTCTTACCGCTCTGCAGAGGTGCAGTCAGTGTATTCTAAAACCCCAGGTGACAGGGCTGCTTCAGATTATGTTTTCATATACTACAAAAATATTCTTGTAAAATACCTAATACTTTTAGATTATGAATTCGTTTTTTAAAATATTGAAAACTACTAGGACGGTTTTATTGCAAAATATAGAAGTCGTCGGTGAGGCCTGAAGTCCGTATCAGCCAGATAGCAAGGGAGTCTATCCCACTTTCACTAGTGCTAGACCAAAGAGATTGTTTTTGCATCTACCACACTTACCATCAGCTCCTTACTTGACCACACAAATACTCGGCACTACTCATACACTGAGTTGGCGAGGACTGGTATCAAACCAGTCCAACTTTTAATCTAAAATGTACAGTAAATACTATTTCCTAATGGTTAAGATACATGTATTTACCACATAGATCAGATTATGTAATTTGTGCTATTCATGAACCAAGTTGGCAGTGACTGGTATCGAACCTAGAACCTGGTGATTCCTATGTGGGTACTTTCTCTGCTAAGACCCATTGATTTAAAACATGAGATGGATTGTAAAAATGGCTGGGTAAAAGAGCTGGAATGATATCAGGGAGTGAAGATGGGTTTGTGCCACTTCAGACCAAAGTTGACACATCCTGAAAGATGCATTTATGGCAAAAAGACACGTTTGTCTTCCAAGAATGCATCTTTTTCATCTGACTGCCAAAAGCGTATCAGATAACCAGAATTAACTGACTGTGACAATTGAGGTCGCCAGCAGTTTCACACCCTTGCTAAAAACCATGTAAATTAACACTGCGGTGTCAACCTGTCCACTTCAAAGGGCCAGGATCAGGTGACCATATCTTGTTAGATTATCTCCCTTTTTCAAAGAAAATATATGCAGGTATATATTTTCATTCGTCTCATGTTTTCTTTTTATACAGCAAATGTGGGTGTAAGCCAATCACAAATTAAGCAACAAAACAACGTGAACAAAAAACACATGAAAACACCCTCTCCTCCAAAAAAAACATTTGGGCAATTTTTTAAGAGAAAATAGAAGACTTGAAAATTCCAAATGACATCCCTTAATAAAAAAAAAAATGGCTAATCAACAAAAGTCAAATGAAAGATGGTTGGTTGTTTTTGTTTTATGGCATGTCAACCCTTTTTGGATCATCTAGGGCCAGATTAGTTCAGTCGTGGCCTAAGTTCAAATCCTGAAGGAGGCTGATTGCATTTCACATAGTGCTAATACCCCTGGGAAAGGTATGGATTTAACTATTCTCTCTCCAGTTATGGGTAAATAGTAGGACAGAGTGGGGTCTTTAATTTTGGTATGGGAACCAGTCTAGGAGAAGGAAAACTCAGAATTCAAACTAGAACTGTAGGTGAATGTGCTCCACCAAGCTATTCCTGCCCAACAAAGCATCTTCCAAGATAAGTTTTTCTCTTTTTATACCCACTTTTGTAAATTGGTGAATAAAAACAAGGACATGTATATAACATTTGGGAGAAAACACTTTATCTACATACTACTCATTATCATTAAAACATAATCTAATTATTCATTAATTAGTATTAATTAATATCAATTAATTGATCAATTTATTTATTGCAGGCATTGCTGAAAATAGAATAACTTATATTGTAAGCATTGCTATAATGTTTCACTTTGTATTACCAGAAAAAGACGCCTTCTCTTTTCGTATTAATAGTATAACGGAAGAAGGCCATAGAAGTTAAGGACCAGTTTAGTATTGTATTACTGGAATGGTTGGTGGCGACGGAATATGATAACACTTTTGTACAATGGTTAATAGAGAGAGGATATATGTCAAGAGGGGGGGGTACTGAGTGGTTTAAATTGTTTAAAATTAGTCCCTGTGGAAATTTAGATAAAGAAATTTTAAAAATTAGAATGACAAAGTCAACCAAAAATTTTAAGTGTGGGTCAATAAATAAATGAACCATCTACACAGGTGTAGTAAATAACTAAAATTTCTGACATGAAGATGCACCCTTGATGAAGCTGGTCTGGTAAAATCCAGTCTAAGGATGTTTAGGAGTGGGTAGGGTACACAAATCAAAAGTTTAAAATGATATATTTAAGATCTAAGAAAAAAAATGTGTTAGTTTCAGATTGGAACTGTGGAGTTCACAGTAATAAGAATTAAGGTTTATGATTTTTTAATTCCTTTTTATGCATATAAATATAGGATCATGTCTTGATGTATATATAGAGAGTTTTTGACTGTCATAAAAGTATGTGTTTGACCCTCAAATCTTCAGAGAGTGTTTGATCTCTTAAGTCAAAAAGAGGCTATTTGATTCAAGAACAAGATTTGAAAAGAATCCAACTGTTAATCTGTCTCTCTCTCTTTCCATCCTATCAAAGGTAAAGATTAAAGTCCAGTAAGGGGCATGAGTCAGCAGCCAAAGAAAAGACAAGTTGATAGAGTTCAATATCTCTTTTATAACATGATATACTTGATCTTGTACCCTGTGACTGATCTTACAGAGGTCATGATTTAAAGCACCACCCACATCACCCACCCACCCAAGGTAGAAGTGGAGTGTTCTGTGAACCTAGTATATATAGCATTCCCAGTTGATTTTTTTTTTTTAGGTTATTGTTATTTAATCACATTAGTTATATAGAGCCCTGTAAAGAACTGTTTGAATTATGCAAATATCCCCAGTGGTTCAAAAGTTATGAGAATTTAAAGCCCCGAAATTGGGGGTACAACAGTGGACATGATTTTGTTTAAAAAATATCTCAAATCACAGACAAATTCAAAACAAGAAATTCAGTAATTCCTTTTATTTCTTTTTGGAACAATTTTGATAAAACTTGGTTTGAATTCAAAGTTTTTCTTCTCTTAGACTGATTGCCATACCTAAGTTAAAGAGCTCAGTCTGCGCTACTATTTACCCATAGCTGGAGGGAGAATAGCTGGATTCATACCTTTCCCAAGGGTAGTAGCACTATGTGAAATGCAAACAGCGGTATCTAGGATTTGAACTCGTCTCACTCCATTTCCTATGACGTTCACCATTAACCACCTCCATTCAACTACATTACACGAGGGAGAGCAACAGAAAAATGTATAGAGTAGACCAAAGGAAATTAGCTTTAAAACAGTAAAAAGAACTACGGAAGAAAAAGTAAACTATGAAAGCTGAATTACAAAGATCAGCTGACAGGTGCAATTATAAAGGTTCATGCTGTTGTTCTCCGCAGTACACAGATCAATGAATGGGATATCCCAGAAGGTAAATATAGGCCAATGCAATAAGCTACCTTTGCTGTAGCTATGTGAATCAGAGAACACTCCAATAGTATATAATGATTTGCCATCCAAACCATAAACAACTGGAAAGTCCTGATGAGGAATGCATTGTACCAATATTAGAGAGATTGATTGATTTTAATGGCATGTACCCCCTGTCTGGGGTTAGGAATCGCGTACATTGTTCATTTATATTTACATATTTTTGTGTAGTTTATTAAGTTTATTGCACACACTTATATTAAATCAAGTATTTCAATCTGATATGAATAATTTTCAAACCGATCTGGTTGAACCATAGATGGGATGCTAACAGGTACTAACACTCCGGGTCAGAGTGGGCCTGGGAGTAATAACAATAAAGGGTTACTCCACACTTTCCAAACAGGGCAAGTTAGTAAGAACAGTAACACTTACATTTATTCTTTATGAGGAAACAATATATTCAACCAGCTATCATCCTTTAACAAAATGTTTATACAGTAAAGCAAAGTGCTTTGTGTACAAGGCATGTGTCTGTGGGCCTGAAAATAGTTAAGCAGTGATGAGCCTGTTTAATACTTAGACGGGTGACTATTTAAACAAAAGCAGGTACTGTAAGAAACCGAATATCAAAATGATTTGATTAAGCATTCATGGTCTAAAGTCAGTATCAACCAAACAGCGAGGGAGGCTATCATCTTTTCACTATTGCTAGACCAAGGAGATTGTTTTTGGCATCTGAGATGGAGCACCACACCTACCATCAGCTCTTCATTTTACCACACAAATCCCTGTGCCACTCATACACTAAATAGGCAAGGGCTGGTATTTAACCTGGAACCTTGTCCGCTTCATATGATGATAACCATTATGCCACAAACACCTCATCATTGAGGGTATAAAGTATGTAAAAAGTAAAGTCATCAGGGTCTCCTAAAGTTGGTATCAGCCAGACAGCGAGGGAGTCTATCCTCTTTTCACTAGCGCTAGACCAATGAGATTGTTTTGGCTTCTGAGGTGGAGCGCCACACCTACCATCAGCTCCTCACTTTACCGCAGAGATCCCTTTGCTACTCATATGCTGAGGGCTGGTATCGAACCTGGAACCCTGTGGTTCCTATTTGGATGCTCTACCAACTGAATACTGCTTATATTGGGATGGTAAGATACATTTATCTCCACATCAACCATTACAATCTCACCCTCATATAATATTTCTGTTTAAATTATGCACAACATAAAATCCATGCTTGGTTGCTCTTCGACCGACTTTAACACTTAGTGTAGTCGTCGACCATCAAAAATGTACTGTTAGCAGTTTGTATAATAACTTTTGCCTCCAAAAAGAGCAGGTTGAGGCTTAATAGTATTAAACACTCTTCTATGGATAATGGAACTTTCTGTTTGCCCTCTGTAAGCGGACACCATCAATTCTCACAATAATCATACTAAGGTTTCCCATAGAGTTTATTTTAAGCGATGGTAATCCATGTCCATCCACTGAACTTCCTGTGAATGGATACTACAAGTTTCCCTGTTTCCCTGAAAGACTCAACACTGCCTTTTATATGAGACCCATAGAATTACTAGGTATCTTGGAGCGGTTTGAAATTCTTTATTTAGGCAGACAATTCCTTTAACTCTTTGCCTACTTTAAATTGCTCATAGCGACTCTCCCACAAAAGTACAAAAACTGATGGTTAATTCATTATGATTGAGCAGAAGGACTCAGATTACAATAATAATAATAGGACTTTATTTTAATAGAATGAGTTCTGAGGTGAACACATAGATAAATTTGAAATATCTCATCATACAGGTAAAAAATACCAAGATGTTGAAGGTGATTATTTCCAGAAAGAGATTCACACTAGAATTAGGATTTGATGATAAAAGACCATAAATGGTAATCTGATGATATTATGATCTGTCGCTTGTGTTTGTTATCTTGCTTGGCAACTAATCAGTCTCATATCAGAACAGGTACACCATACTTCAGACCCTGTGCCCCAATTAAGCTAAGCTTAGTAAATAACTCCCTTAGAAGTGATGGCTCCAATTATGACAAGAAGGTTCCCGAGTTTGAGAAGGCTCCCAAATTCGACAAGAAATACCTGAAGAAGGCCGGAGGGCACATCGGCCGAAACGTTGTACAGATAACAATAAAGATGAGGACAATAATCTGAATAATACTAATTATCAAGCCTCAACTCAAAAATTCAGAGAAACTCCCTTAGAGTTAGAAATTTTAACTTTTTTAAAATTATGACAAGAAGGTTCCCGAGTTCGAGAAGGCTCCCAAATTCGACAAGAAATACCTGAAGAAGGCCGGAGGGCACATCGGCCGAAACGTTGTACAGATAACAATAAAGATGAGGACAATAGTCCGAATAATCTGGATAATACTAATTATCAAGCCTCAACTCAAAAATTCAGAGAAACTCCCTTAGAGTTAGAAATTTTAACTTTTTTAAAATTATGACAAGAAGGTTCCCGAGTTCGAGAAGACTCCCAAATTCGACAAGAAATACCTAAAGAAGGCCGGAGGACACATCGGCCAAAACGTTGTACAGATAACAATAAAGATGAGGACAATAGTCCGAATAATCTGGATAATACTAATTATTAAGTCTCAACTCAAAAATTCAGAGAAACTCCCTTAGAGTTAGAAATTTTAACTTTTTTAAAATTATGACAAGAAGGTTCCCGAGTTCGAGAAGGCTCTCAAATTCGACAAGAAATACCTGAAGAAGGCTGGAGGGCACATCGGCTGAAACGTTGTACAGATAACAATAAAGATGAGGACAATAGTCCGAATAATCTGGATAATACTAATTATTAAGTCTCAACTCAAAAATTCAGAGAAACTCCCTTAGAGTTAGAAATTTTAACTTTTTTTTTAAATAACTGTTTAAATTTTAAATAACTTTTTAAATAACTGTTTAAATTTTACCATTTTTTTAATAACTCCCTTGTCATAAGAAAATCCTTTTTCTAAAGATGCACAAGAAGATGATTATTTCGAGCAAGAGGCCACACACGAGAATTAGGATTCGATGATAAAAGGCCATAAATGGCAACTTATTACGGTTTGTCTCTTGTATTTGTTGTCTTGCTTGGCAACTGATCAGTCTCATCTCAGAGAAGGATTAACAACAACAACAGTTGTGAAATCAATTTGCAGGATTTGCCAACTGTCGTCGCTTGTGATCGAGGCATTCCTCCCCCTCCCCCTCCTCCTCTTAACTGCATCATGCCATTCACCTGTATTTACTATTATTCCTCACCTGCTTTTCAGCTTTATCTTTCGTTTGCTGTCAAGAGAACATTGCTTGCATGCAAAAGGAAACCAATTCTCAGAAGGTTCTGTGGCATGCATTTAGCCAGTGATGCATGCTGGGATATGATGAAAGAAAAATCTAAATCGATAATGGCAGCGGTATGCACATATAAGCATTTCTCATGTTCTGGTAAACATACAATACCTCGAATGTGATATACTCAGTCAATTTATGAGATTATACATAGACACACACTAGCAAGTATATCTGACATTGCCTGGGGGGAAAATAACTTAGTATGACAACATAGTATACATATTTACCAATTTGGAGGCACCTGGTGTAGGGAATGGTCATAGCAAGACGAGTTCAAATCCTGAACGCGGAACTCAAATATTCACTCGGGTTAAAAATCACATAGATGAGAAATTGTCCATAAACAAGTGCTGTTGACTCCATGTCCTTGTGACCCTAACTTAGATATACAAACTCTATCAATGATATAGAGCACTCTTTACTTATGAATAAAGCAAACTAGGGGCCGGTTTAGCTCAGTCGGTAGAGTGTTCGGCTAGGAATCACAAGGTTCCTAGTTCGATACCGGTCCCCGCAAACTCAGTGTAGGAGTATCACAGGGATCTGTGCGGTAATGTGAGGAGCTGATGGTAGGTGTGGCGCTCCACCTCAGATGCTCAAATAATCTCCTTGGTCTAGCGCTATTGAAAAGGGGATAGACTCCCTCGCTGATTGGCTGATACCGACATTAGGCCGCCCCGACGACTTTACTTTACTTACTATATATATATATATGCTCATCCACATACAGTCCTGTTTTCAATGTATCATATCTTTTCAGTGGGGCTAGACTTTGCAAGCCGCTTCAAGGTGGGATCAAAACTCAATCAATTTTTCATCAGTCAGAGCCTCTTACCACTGGACTATTGGCATATCCACTAGTGGAAGGGAATTTTTACTGATAAATACATACATATGTAAAGGCTACTAAAGAGAGCTCTATCTGTTTTAAGGAGAGCCTTATATATATATATAATGTGGTTTGATATATTTATAAACAAAGTGTACAATATCAGTGATAGACCATTTATAGATTTAAGTTAGACCTGATCACATAGGCAAGAAATTGACTGTCATAAGTGCCAGTGAATGTGTCTATTCTAACATATATATATATATATATATATATATATATACACACACCTTAAAATTAATTAACTTCTTACTATTGTTTCATTACTATAAGTTTCATGTATCTACTATAGAATAGAAGATAAAATCATCAGATGAAACTTTATTTAAAAGTTTCTTAGTTGATACATAAAAGTTGAAATGATATTAAGGTGAGATTTTAATTACTTATAGTTTTTGTACTGACCAATATTTGAGCACTTTTTGATTCATCAAAACAGGGCCGGGTTAGAAAGGCAAGAAGCAGGAGATACCCCGCACAAACTGTCACAGATGTAGACTATGCTGACGATCTTGCACTTTTTGCAGATACACCAACACAGGCTGAAGCACTTCTACACAGCCTGGAGGAGGCAGCAAGAATGTCGGCCTCTATGTGAACTCGAATAAAACTGAGTTCATTGCTTCAAAAAGCAAGGAGACATCTCCACACTTGACGGTAGGCCTCTTAAACCAGTGGAAAAATTCACATACCTAGGTAGTAATATCTCATCCACAGAAAGCGATGTTAACACACGAATAGGAAAGGTATGGCTGGCCACCAACAAATTATCAGTTGTATGGAAATCCGACCTGCCTGACAAGCTAAAGAGACGATTCTTCCAGGCTGTGGTTATATCGGTACTGCTGTATGGCTGTACCACCTGGACCCTAACGAAGTGCCTTGAGAATAAGCTAGATGGGAGCTGCACAAGAATGCTACGAGCAGTCCTGAATAAGTCATGGAAATAGCACCCCACAAAGAAGCAACTGTATGGCCATCTTCCTCCCATCTCACAAGCCATACGAGTAAGGGGGGCTAGGCATGCAGGACACTGCTGGAGAAGCAAGGATGAGCTCGTAAGAGACGTACTACTGTGGAGGCCAACACATGGACATGCTAATATAGGCCACCCAGCCAGGACCTACATTGACCAACTATGTAAGGATGCTGGCTGCTGCGCAGAAAGGCTCCCAGAGTCGATGAATGATAGGGAAGGTTGGCGAGAGATCATCATGGATATCCGTGCAAATTGCGCGACATGATGATGATATATATATATTATGGACTCTCTCGTCGATTTTCGACGCATGAGGGTTCATACACACAATGAACACCCACACAGTGATTTGTTTATAGTGGTGAAGGCTTGTGTTGGACCATCCACACTTTTTGGCACAGTCGATAGGAAAGAATTAGTGCATCAAGGGTTGCCACAAAGCCAATCAACGACCGACCTCAGGAATTTTGAATTCAGAGTTATCCCTCTCCTAGACTGGTTACCTACCCAAGGTTGAAGGGTCCAGTCTGCCCTACTATCTAACCCATAGCTGGAGGGAGAATATATGGATTCATACCTTTCCCAAGGGTATTAGCGCTATGTGAAATGCCTATATATATATATATATATATATATATATATATATATAGTATAATGAAGGACAAAAAATAAGAAAATTGTTTGCATAGAAAGTGTGTTCAATGCTATAATAGCAGAGCAGATTATAAAATTATGAATATTATACTTCCATTACTCAAGTTTCATTTGTTTTACACAATCCCCAGCAAAACATATATAGCAAACTATATTATCAATATAATATTAATATATATATATATATATTAATGTTAATGTTGATTTTATAGTTTGCTATATTTATAAACAAAGGGTGCTCAATATCATTGATAGAGCATCTGTATTGGTTGGAGGCGAGTGGTCAGATGGTTAGAGTTGTAAAAAATAGACTTGTCAACCTTGGTTCAAATCCTGGACGAAGCTACAGTTCACATAGTGCTAATACCCTTGAGAAAGGTATGAATATAACTACTCTCCTTCCAGCTATGGGTAAATAGTAGGGCAGACTGGGCTCTTTAATTCCGCTTGGGGTAGTCACTACTAGAATAGGCTCAGTCCTAATTAGTAATCTTTTTCACTAATTAATTTATTATTTATCTGAGTTAGGGTTGCAAAGACAGAGTCAACAGCAGTTGGTATCTGTCAGTTTCTTGCCTATTTGGTTTGAAATAGACAGTTACTGATATAATGAATATGTAAATACCTTGGTACCTCCTCACTATAATCTGATTGGACAGTGTCATGTATAAATAGTCGACACTGTGTTGGTCCTCCACCTATGACCTACATTTACTTGATAGCCGACGACCTTATGCCTTACAAGCTAACTTACTCGCTAGACGACACCACGACTGCTCGGAGACGGATTACTATTTCTATGTACCAATTACTACTGCGATAATATACCAAATACGAACTTCAGAATATATCCCTTAATCCGGATATATCAGTTACCAAGAGCTGTTGACTTTGTCTTTCCTACCTTAACTTAAATAATCTTGTAGTCTTTTGGTTGAAATAAATGTGACAATACCAGGCGTATTTTGTTTCTATGCCAGTCTTTAAAACACAGTCCTGTCAGACTTAAATGTTTTTGGTAATCGTTTTCCTTTGTTGCTTTTACTTATTTTACTTATTTACTTGTTGCTTAGTGTCAAAGGGAAATGAAGATGGTTTTCTACTTTCTATCCTTTTTTTTTTTTTAACTTGAGGAAGAAGCCTGACACTGAGACTTTATTGTCTGTTGCATTTTCACCATTGACTGAGTTGTCTCCCAAATGGGCCGGGTTAGCTCAGTCGGTAGAGCGTTCGGCTAGAAACCACAAGGTTCCTAGTTCGATACTGGACCTCGCCAACTCAGCGTATGAGTAGCACAGGGATATGTGCGGTAAAGTAAGGAACTGATGGTAGGTGTGGCACTCCACCTCAGACGCTGAAATAATCTCCTTGGTCTAGCGCTATTGAAAAGGGGATAGACTCCCTCGCTGCATGGCTGATACCGACATTAGGCCGCACCGACGACTTTACTTTTTTTTACTTTTACTTAGTTTAAACCCCCCACCCCCCACCAATGAAACCATGCTTAATATAGATGCCTGAATCACTATAGGGCAATGTATGACTGAACTACCATGTTCAAGTTATCCATTGCCAATCTGCTTAACCTGTTACATATGGTCCTAGGCTGATTGCCTTGCCAAAGTTAGAGAGCCCAGTCTGAATTATACAAACCAAATTTACTATTATATTAGATTATTCATTTACTAAGTTAGTTACTCACTAAGAGCCCCAATATTTTGAGAGGATCTTTTTAAAAGAATTATTTTTCATCTCTTAAAACCAAAAAGGCCCAACAATTTTTTAAAGGTCACTAACACAACATATATTATGATTATCTTCATTATTATTAAAAGTAGCTGGGATTTAATAATATTTTTTTGCAACCCCAACGAGAAAGCCTTTTCAAAACAAGACATGTCGGCTTAAAGCCATATAAAAATAAACACATAAGTAAATATGTAAATACATTTTGTATTGTATTATTTGGATTATTCGGACTATTGTCCTCATCTTTATTGTTACCTGCACAACGTTTCGGCCAATGTGCCCTCCATTTTGTATTATTTAGATTTTTGGGATAGTTATCCACATCTTTATTTTCATATACACAACATGTTGGTTGATGTGCCCTCTAGCCTTCTTCAGGTGTTTCTGGTCCAAAAATTCTAAATAATACAAATTACTAAGCTTCATCTAAAAAATTCAGACAAATGTAAATACATTATCACCTCTGAATAAGTATATCCCTACCAACTTTTTTATAAAAAATAATTTTTGTCTAAACATTTATTATTTTTAGCAGAGAATTTGTTAAAACAGATATTATTAGGTATTATTCATTACCAAATGCAGGCATGTACTTATTTTTGAAGTGCTACTTATTCATATTTTTGGTCCCAACAATGCTGTAAAGTTTAATAATACCTAATAACATCAGTTTTGATTATATATGCCCCACTAGAAATGATAGAATTTTAATATCTTTAGTTTAGATGAAAAGGAACTTTTTATTAAAATTGATACTCTTTTATGTATAATACTGTATATATCTACTCGGAAAATTATCTAAATTTGTTTATATTGTATAATTTTATGCAATTCTTTAATAAAAGGTGATAAAACTTATATGTATCTGTTGAACAAGTCTAAATTTGTCATGAATGAAAATAATGATATAAAGTATATAAAGAAAAATCAATATAAAAATCTGTCTGAACCGCTGACAATTATTAAATCTGATTCTATGGTTGTGAAATGTGCAACGATGATGGAAAAAAAGTATACATTCCTAAAAAGAAGATAATAATGATAATCTTATTATAATGGAGATTGTGTGATTTTCTGTCTGTAACTGAAACTATATTACTACTCAAGTTACAATTCCCTTAGTTATTGACATTGCATTCTCAATGATTTTATTTTATTTAACCTCAATAAAATGGTTTTACATTATTAATACTGTTAACCATATCTACATACTAACAACATGCAATTATATTTATATATACAACAAAATAGCGGTTTACAGTGTGAACGGGAAGGATAATTTGCATATTGATATTAAAAATGTGATTTTAATAAATATGTGCTTAGAATTATTGATTTCTAACTGTTTGGTTTTATTTTAATGAATATAAGCAAAAATCTCTTCAATGATTCTTAAATGAAATCCATTAACAAGAACAAATAATTGTAATTTCATTCTTTACTTCCTTTTTTAATTAAATACTTAAATTAGAAAAAATAACAATGAAAGACGAGAGTGATGGAAGTGTAAGTTTCAGCTGTTCTATTTTTTGATTATATTCCCTCTGTTTCAAATCTTTTTATCTGCATCTCCCATTTAGTTTCATTAGCCTTTCTAATTTAATACGATATCTTATTACATTAAAACTGAAATACTTGCACCCGGAGGGTGCATATATTTGCTAATGATAATATGATAATGATAATATATCCCAGCAAGAAGACCAGACCTGGTGTTGATAAACAAAAAAGAAAGAACTTGTCAACTGGTGGATTTTGCAGTGCCAGCAGATCACATGGTGAAGATAAAGAAAAATGAAAAAATGGACAAATATCTGGATCTTGCCAGAGAACTGAAAAAGTTATGGAACATGAAAGTGATACCAATTGTGGTTGGTGCACTTGGAACAGTCCTAAAAGGGTTTGGAAAGTTTGGAAATCAGAGGAAGGATTGAAACCATTCAGAACACTGCACTGCTGCAATCTGCCAGAATACTCAGAAGAGTCCTGGAGACATGAGGAGACTTGCTGTCACTCAGACTCCAGTGAAATACCATCAGCTAATGCTGATGTGAAAACTCAAAAGGAGTAAAATAATAATAATAAAGACTTGGCATGACTGGGTGGGAAAGGTGATCCACTGGGAATTGTATAAGAAATTAAATTTTGACCATGCTACTAAATGGTATATGTTACAAGCCAGAATCTGTCTTAGAGAATGAGACACATAAAATTTTCTGGGACTGAGATACAGATGGATCACCTGATTCCAGCCAGGAGACCAAATCTAGAGATAATTAACAAGAAGAAGAGACTTGTTATTTCACGGATTTTGCTGTCGTAGTGGATCACAGAATGGAATGAAAGGAAATGGAAGGACAGACAAATACTTGAACCTTGCTAGAGAACTGAAAAAAAAACTGAGGAACATGAAGGTGAAGGTCAACTACCATTTGTAGTTGATGCCCTTGGAATGACTCCTTAGGGTTTGGAAAATAATCTGGATGAAGTAGAAATTAGAGGAATAATGGAGACCATCCAAACAATAACATTGTTAAGATTGGCTACAATACTCAGAAGAGTCCTGGAAACCTGAAGAGACTTGCTGTTGCTCAGACTCCAGGGAAATACCACCTGCTAATGCTGGTGTGAAAAATTCACAAGGAATAATAATAATAATAATAAGTTAATAATCAATATTTTAACAGACAAAAATTGCAGGTTTGTGTAAACAACAAAAAAATGCTATTTTTTGCCGTTCATTCTCAATGTTAATTTAAGGTTTTGTTTTGAGCTTCAATTACCGTAAAAACTATTTCTGTTATTTCTTTAAATAACACTTAGAATAAGAAAGAAAGAAAAATAATTGAGAATTTAGTTCCAACAATGAACTTCCATTTGCTTCTTCTTTTTAAATTCTAAATTATTTAAAAACAAAAGAAATAATTCTGTCTTCAACATATCAAACAAACTATGAACATAACTGAATAAATCTTGCCAAAAATATACACAACCAGATAGTATTTACAGTGTTAAAAAATAAAATGATCCGTTTTCTAATGAAATAATAACTAATTCCTTTATATTCACTTGGTACCATAATAGAATGATGACATCATGCTTCTAATATAAATGGTAGGATTTTACAGCATGTCAACCCTTGTTGGGTTATTTTATGCCAAAGACATTTTGTTCTATTCATGATTGATGGGTATTCAACATTTTTTTAAAAACATTTCTTTAAACTAATTTTTTTTCTATTCAACCCATAGATGGGAACCTAAAAGGTACTACCAATCTGAGTCAGAATGGACTGGGAGTAATGGCGCTGAAGGATTACTCTACACACCCCCAGAGCTCCAAAATTGAAAATTCATCACTAGATACAGTTTAACATCATACCCAGGACACGCCACTAAGATAAGTTACTATTATATGAAATTCAGCGAGACAATTTCAAATTCAGGACGAGGCTGTTTGCATTTCACATAGCACTAATACCCTTGGGAACAGTTAATGGGTTTTTGATAAAAATGGGGACATCTTCACAATGAAGGAGGAAAGAGAAGATACTACTACTGTTAATCCCCTCCCACTACTTCCCTTCCTATTCTTATACAGAAGTTTGAAGGCAATTACAATGCATATATTGTATAAAATTCAATAATTATTGAAAATAATCATACTTGTGTGAGCATATGACTTTATAGAAATAATCAGTCACACAATTTGGTTTCACAACTATTGGGAAATTCTGTTGTCATGACAGTTAAAGGCATTTTAGAAATTCAAAAATATCTGTGAATATTTTCACAGGTAATAACTAGGTAGACTACACTATTTAATCTTTCTCTTTTGCTCTTCTTTTTACCCTTCTTTGGCAATAACTTTATACATTTCTGTTCTGTCTTTTCTCTGTGTTAATATATTTTTATTCCCTTTTTTTCCAACCTAAAATGCTTTTTGTATTTAAAAAAAAAATTCTATTGTTTACTCAAACCCCTGGAAGTGTCTTTATACTTATTTTTAGCACGTTATTCAGCAATGAATTATTTTATATTGAATAGTTTGTTTTAGTTAAAAGCCTGAAGAAAACTTTCACTTAAACGGTGGGGGGAGTCAACGTTTGCTCATTTGAATAAAATTCCATAATATTTAAATATGTAACTCCTTTTTTTTTTAACCCAACATGAAATATTTTTAAAGTAAGTTTAATAATCATGTTAAATCAGACATGTATTCCGAATTTTTATATATTCAAATTTTTTTTACTAACGATTGTTCTCATTTATTTACTGCAGTCTATGGTAGAGTGTTCGGCTGGGAGCCTCACGGTTACTTATAGTGGGAATTATACTCGTTAAATAATAATGGCCTTTGTGAAATATTAATAAAATTATGAAACTAAAACATTGGAAGACCTTATCATAAACAAAAAAACCCTTGGAGTTAAATAAAGTTGGGTTTGTTTCTTATAATCAAGAAACTCTGATTTTGTAATTCTATCTGAATTAATGAATGGATTATATTGATCCAAACAACAGAATCAACATTTATAATGTCTCTTTCTCTTCTTAGTAATTCGTTTTTTTTTTTTCTTTTTTCTTGTATTCATAGAAGCCCTAGAAGTTTTGTCCATTTTGTCTGCAAGTCAATGATATCATCACTGAACTAGTGATTAGGATGGATTTTCAGGTTTCAGACAAATAATTAAGCTTTGAGCTCTTATTTCTTTGAGAAGAGAATTGTTGACAGTGCTGAGAACTAACTCGAGATTAGATTGCAATTTTTGACTCTTGTTTATAGAGACATTTTCAATTACTTTTCAACAGTTTTACAAGTTGACCTTACACTGAATCTAACACTTTAAAAAAAAAAAAGAAGTCATTCTTACAGTTCAAATCTTCCAAATATAAAAGTCATCCACTTTTAGCACTTAAAGCATTTTTTTTACAGCTAATAAGTAGGTAGACTACACTATTTAATCTCTCTCTTTGGCTAATTTAATTTGTTACCTTTTTCCCTCTCAAGCAATAACTTTCTATTCTTTTCTTTGTCTTTAGTTGTAGGCGCATGGTCTAATGGTTAGAGTTGTAGGAAATGGACTCGTCGACCCAAGTTCAAGTCCTGGACGAAGCTACAGTTTACATAGTGCTAATACCCTTGGGAAAGGTATGAATCCAACTACTCTCCCTCCAGCTATGGGTAAATAGTAGGGCAGACTGGGCTTTTTAACCTTGGTTAGGCAACCATTCTAGGAGAAGGAAAACTCTGAATTCAAACCTGTTAAACCCCGCTTGGGGTGGTCACTACTAGAATAAGCTCAGTCCTAATTAGTGATCTATTTCACTAATTTTTATTTTATTTTATATTTTTTCTCTTTAAAGGAGGTGCACTTAAAGCATTTTTTCCAGTTAATAAGTAGGTAGACTACACTATTTAATTTCTCTCTTTGGCACCTTTATTTTGTTACCTTTTTCCCTCACTAGCAATAAAAAGGAGGTGCTTGTGGTATAATGGTTATTGTCATAAGAAATGGTCATGATAACCTAATTTGGACAAGACTGTTTGAATTTCAAATGGCACTAATACCCTTGGTAAAGATAGGAATCTAACTATTCTCCCTCCAGCTATGAGTAAATAGTAGGGAAGACTGGGCTCTTTAACCGTGGTATGGCAACTGGTGTGAGAGAAGGAAAACTCTAATTTCAAACCTGTTAAACTTAAGAAATTGACCCTGTGTCACATCATGCTTTTGTAGAGGGGTTGGATAAATACACCATTTTTTAAAGTTAGTTAACAGTGTTTGAAATAAATAATTCAACTTGAATTTGAATAGAATTTTTTTTGACTCTCAAACAAAAAATTGAATTTAATCCTTTGAATAAAAAGAAGCAGCTCTTGAAGAAATATATTTCATTGCAAAGTCTTAATTTTAAGGTTTAATACATGTTTATCTCTCTCTCTCTCTCTCTCTCTCTCTCTCTCTCTCTCTCTAATATATATATATATATATATATATATATATATATATGAATTGATATGTTGAAAAAACAAAAGATGTTTACAAAAGCATGGGATCATCAGGAGGAATGTGCAACCGTTTTGGGGCCTTCCTCTCAACGGTTTTTTAAAAGCAACATGCCTCACTGAGATTTTTATTTCAATTATATATATATATATATATATATATATATAATGAAAATTGATAAAAAAAATACCATATACAAGGGTCAGCTGAAAAGTTCACCAGCTAACCAAGATATTCTCATGGAATGTGACCATATGAGATTTAATTTTCAATTTCAACATAGCCTCCCCCCTCCATGGCACACACACACTTCTTCCATTGGTGTTGCAGTGCTTGGATCCCATTGGCAAAAAAAAACGATGTCATTATATGAACTTTTCAGCCCACCCTCATATGCTCATGTATATCATGCAATTTTCGGATATCTAAATTTTAGCCTAATATTAGGGGTTCACACCATATGAGAGATACAAACTGTGTGTAAATATTTGGCTAAAGCTAGGCCTAGGCCAACTGGCATGTCTCGACAGTATATTTAAGGAATCGATTAAAAGAGTCAGCAATTATATAACATCACAAGTAGGTATCTATCCAACCCATTCACAAATAGGATGTGACACAAGGTTGCAAGTATGAGGCATCCAGCAAGGATCGAACTCACTATTCAGTAGTAATAGATCAGCTAGATTAGTTTGCTAACCATTATAACTAGTTTTACAGCATATCAAACCATGAGTCAGGTTGCTTACAGTAGGAGTATTCACTGCTTAACTTTTGACCTAGCATTCAGTATATCAAACAATTTAATGCCAAGTCATTTTGATAAACAAAGGAGTCAGGTTGCTTACAGTACCTGCTGTTGCTTAAATAGTCACCCAATTAAGTATGGAACAGGCTCACTGCTTAACTTTGGTGACCTAGCAGGAAATGATGCTTTCAGTATATCAAACAATTTAATGCCAAGTCATTTTGATAAACAAAGGAGTCAGGTTGCTTACAGTACCTGCTGTTGCTTAAATAGTCACCCAATTAAGTATGGAACAGGCTCACTGCTTAACTTTGGTGACCTAGCAGGAAATGATGCTTTCAGTATGACTTGATCATAATACATGATGATGGGATGTTCCAACTTGACAGGGGGGTATATCACAACTGTTTTACTAAAGTTTTAGATGTAATCATTGAAAAAAAGCTACTTTCAGGAGGTATATCACACAAGATCCAACATTTTTAAGTAATGTAGACTAAATCTGCATCTCAACCTCATGTATTAAATATATTTGGTTTGGTTTGTTGGATATTACGGCATGTCAATCATTGTTGGGTTATTTTATGCTGAAGAAATTTTGTTCAATTCATGCTTGATTGTTATACAATTTTTTTTTTAAAACTCAATTTTTTTTAAGACATTTAAAAAAAAAAGTATTTAACCCATAGATGAGAACCTATCAAGTACTACAACTCTGAGTCAGAGTGGACCTGGGAGTAATGGTGATGAAGGGGGTACTCCACACTTCACCATTAGATGCAGTTTAACTTTATATCCAAGACACTAAGTACAGGGTGACCCCCCCCCAAAAAAAAAAAAAAAAAAAAAATACAGAATTTGGGTTCTAGTAGTCTGCATCACTAATAGTATATATACAGGGTGACAAAAAAATTAAAAAAAAAAAAAGAATTTGGGTTCTGTTTTTTTGGGGGGGTCACCCTGTATATTTGGGTAACTCTAGTTACTCTCCTTACCAAATGAGGTAGCTTAACACTAATATATTTGAATGCTAAAGTTAGTAGAGTTTGGAAAATAGATTTTGTGGCCTGTGGTTTATGAACAAAGACATTTTTATGTCTGAGATTCTGAGTTGTTTTTGTTTATAGTAAATGCATTTATTGAATTATTTGTATTACTATTCTTATCTCTGTTGTTAAGAAGAGTGAAATCAATAAGTACCAAAAAACCCCAGCATGGATGAAGCTTTGAAAGTGCATATAAAAGTGTGAGGACCTCAGAACTGATTGAATTGATCAACAACAAACACTATACTTATGGGTGCCTGCTGGGAGTGGGTGGTAGGTCAAACAGATCTTTGAACACTCAGATCAACAGATTATTTGCACCCTACTGGATCGAGTCTTCTTACTGAAGGCAAGGTGCTATATCCAGTAGATTTTACTGGCTTACACTACCTTCAAATATGGAGGTGTGTGGTGTAATGGTTAACTCATAGGAAATGGACTTATTGACCTGAGTTCAAATCCTGTACAAAGCTGTTTGTATTTAACATAGTGCTAATACCCTTGGGAAAGGTATGCATCCAACTACTTGCTAAAAAACTATTGTTTATATATATATATATAAACACACACATGCACGTATATATACAGATATATATACATATATATAGCTATGGGTATATACTAGAGAAGACTGGGTTCTTTAACCTTGGCTAGGTAACCAGTCTAGGAGAAGGAAAACTCTGAATTCAAACCTGTTAAACTCTGTGTAAGAAATAGACCCTGTGTCATATCCTGCTCATGCAGAGGGGTTGGTAAGTAGGTACACTACCTTCAAATAGCAACAGTTACATTTCTTGTTCACTATCCTTTTACCTACCTCATATATATATATATATATATATATATATATATTATATTATTATTATTATTATTATTATTATTACTATACTAAAGCTGAGATAATCACCTTTTATTGCCTAAAGGCTTTTTTCCTGCTTAGTTTAATAACACAAAATTCATATTAAAATATACTTTGCTTTTAGGGTTACGTTATGTTTGAAATAAATTCCATTTTAATTGGTTCTAATTAGTCATAATTAGCAATTAAGTAAAAAACTGACCAATCTCTCACTCACATTCTGCCTATTACTTTCACCCTCTCTGTATATCTTGATTACCTTCTTTCTTTATAGATATTAGTCTATCCGTGTGAGTAAGCAGGAGTAGGAGAGTCATTGTGATAGAGACATATAACTACTGACTTTATTTTGCATATCAAGATTCAGTGACAATCCGTAGGTTAATACAATGTCATGATCCATTTCAATTGTCCCACCCTCTTTAATTGTTAACATTCCAAAACCATAACTAATAATCGCTATCAACATTTCTTACTACAAGTAAAAATAAAAATACCTTCAAATAGCAATAGTTACAGCACAGGTGATGGTAGAATTTCTATCATGTCACAAAGGTTGCCAGTCAGACATATTCCAAATATATCCTTTTAAACTTTAACCCTTAAAAAAAGTGGCATCAGACGCCCATGTCTGCACTAAAAAAAAAAACCTTAATCCAAAGAAGACAAGTGGAGTTTAAGTTTGAGTTTTGTTTAACGGCATATCAACCTTTGTGGGTCATTTAATGCCAAAAATGGGTTAAATAGAATTTGTCTTTCATTGGGTCTCAGGGTTTAGTGTATGGGTTTTTATGGTAGTATTTGGTTATGTTTGATCAGGTTTTGATGAAAGAGCGTTCCTAACTACTACAGCATCAGAATACAGTAAATTAGCATCATCATGCTTCGGTGCATATGTGAGTGCCATTGTATGTGTGTATATATCTATATATATATTTATGAAAAGAGGTGACTTAACAGAAAAGGCAATATATATATATATATATATATATATATATATATATATATATAAATGAAATTGGAATTGAATCTGACGATACGTAGAAAGAATGAATAAAGAAAAGAAAGTACAGAATGGATAATAAAGGATGAATTTAATCAATATCACTTACACATGTGTTGAAATAATAATAATAGAAAAAATGTAAAAATATTCCATACACAGAGAAAAATTGACCTCCGTCATAGTGAAACTTTATTTGAACTGTTCAAATTTTCTCTGTGTACGGAATATTTTTACATTTTTTCTATTATTATTATTTTATTTCATTTCATTTGTTTATTTAATAATAATAATAGTTTGAATAGTGTACACATAGATAAACATTTTTCTACACACACACACACACACACACATATATATATATATATATATATATATATAAAATACTTCTATCTATACATATATAAAGGGCAGTTGGTGTGTGTGTGTGTGTGTGTGTGCCTGGATTAAACTACAAAAATAAAACAATTAATGACAAAAAATATATATACACATTAGATATCACTGGTTCTTGTTTTTGGTGCAAAAATTATGAAGATTTTATTTACATTTGAAGATATTTAAAAACCAAAATATACATAGAAATAGCATTGAAATTCTACTTAAGAATGTCTAGCAATTGTAAATCTCAAAAGTAAACAAATCAATACACCAGGTATTTTGCTCCCACCCCCTAACTATTCAGGTGACACTGGGTAACCGCTTCTAGTACATATATATATATATATATATATATATATATATATATATAATGATTTTATATGAAAATGGTGACTTACCAGTGAAATCGATCACAATGGTTAGTTGATGCAAGTTTCACAATGATAAGACAGCGCAGTGATAGCCACAAAATACACGCATGCAATCGGTTGTAATTAATAAATATCTTGATTAATTCAGTGATTTAACCCTGAAGATCCTTATGGTGAAACTCGAGTAGGTTATTCCTGTGTATACCATTATGATTATATAAGTTAGAATAGCATATAAATGTATAACAAACTGAATCTTTTTTAATGAAATTAATGCCTTGTAAACTTTTAAAATAGTCTTCAAAGCCAATAAATAATGAGGACATACAGCTGAAGACTCTGTCAATACACATATACCATCCATTATTCTAACACATTCTTCACTGCATCAAAATATCCACTAGTTAGTGCACAAAAATAATTGGCCTTTGCAGCAATAAAGAGTTTCAGTTTCGTTTAGAAATGTCATCACTGAAAGTGGACCTATTGAAAGAATCCCGAGATAAGAGGTCAGGGGGAGATAATTCAGAGAATGTGGAGAGCAAGGCCCCGTGTTTGTCTGTTAAACAGCCACATTTGAAAACTGTCATACACTGATGATATACTGTCATTTAGTTTGTATACTTATCAGGTACAGAAATATCCTGTTATAAATGGATACTGACAAAGAGATGATATGTTCGGAGTAGGATGTTTGAAAAGTTAATGCCTACGTCAAATTTAGATCAAATAGTCTGCTTGGGTTGCCTCTAAGTCTGTGTCTATTTTCTTTCTGGTTTTTGTTGAATTTTAAGCAAGCGAGCACTATAGGATTTTCTATCTACTATTCAATTTTTGTTGAGCTTAGCCCAGTGACCAAAAAGAATGACTGACCTACTTGCACCAGAAATATTGGCTGTACTATGGAATAGGTAGATTTTATTTGAATTCTTGATACTAAAAAGAAGCGGAAAATGATTGCAGAAGAAATCTACACAATCTAACATATATAACAGGCGCGTGGTCTAATGGTTAGAATCATGGGAAATGGACTCGTCGACCCGAGTTCAATTCTTAGACAAAGCTGTTTGCATTTCACATAGTGCTAATACCCTTGGGAAAGGTATGAATCCAATTCTCCTTCCAGCTATGAATAAATAACAGGGCAGACGGGGCTCTTTAACCATGGCTAGGTAACCAGATTAAGAGAAGGAAAACTCTGAATTCAAACCTATTAAACTCCGCTTAAGAAATTGACCTTGTGTTGCATCCTGCTCATGCGGAGGGGGTTGGTAAATATATATATATATATGAATTTATTTTCACACAACATAGTAGATTGGTGTAATCTATTATTGGCAAGTAGTGTATTAATGTAAAATGGTTGTAGAAAAAAAACCTTCTGGTCATCTGGTTTGATTGATGGGCTATGACCTCACGGTCATTTGAGACAGGGGCTCCAATTGTATGAAAGTCACATAATAAAATGATAGAAGTTTAGAAACAAAATAATTTTAGTCAGTTAGAATTCAGGAAGGTATCTATCCAACTATTCTCCTTCCAGCTATGGGTAAAATAATAGGGCACACTGGGCTCTTGGTATGGCAACCGGTCTAGAAGGAAAACTTTGATTTCAAACTGACCTTGTGTCACATCCTGCTCATGTGGAGTGGTTGGTAAATATATATATATATATATATATATATATATATATATACTCCCATGTAACTTATTTGTTACCTGTAAGTTCTGAAATATGTCACTGTTATTATTGATTCTGAAAGCCTTGTTTATGAAACTAGTGAAATGCTATCAAATTCCACTTAATAAATCCGCATGTAAATGTTACATTTATGAAAAGACATTAATCCCCCTAATTTCACTCTTTACAAATATAGCTATGAGTAAACACCATGTCAAAGTCTGAATTACAAAGCAGCTAAGAAGAAAAACAAAAAAACAAAAAACAGATCATACAGAAAGACACAACTAATT
The DNA here is from genome assembly GCA_023376005.1 of Doryteuthis pealeii. NCBI lineage: Eukaryota > Metazoa > Mollusca > Cephalopoda > Myopsida > Loliginidae > Doryteuthis > Doryteuthis pealeii. The sequence goes on along the minus strand of CM042141.1, from coordinate 77,908,432 downwards.
TTATCCATGACAGGATTAGTCAGTTGCCTAAATGGATGTCCATGGAAGATTCATGAGAATATATATATATATATATATATATATATATATATATATATATACGTTAATAATAGTGCTGCACTTTTAGTAGCAAATAGGTTTTATGGGATAGTGACCAGCTATTTTTACCCTTAGCCAAATCTGATCCTAACAGGTACTACAAATTCAGATCTGAGTGGACCTGGGAGTAATGGCAATTAAGAGGTGACTTCACACTCCCTAGAGCTCCAAAATTGGAACCTAATCACTGCATCTAGTGGTGGGGTTCTAATTTTGGAACTCTGAGGAGTGTGGAGTACCATTACTCCCAGGTTTTCTTTGATCTGGAGAGGTAATAACTGTTAGGGTCCCACATCTATGAGTTAAATAGATAAAAAATGAGTTAATGAAAAATTTGTTAAAAAAAATTAAATACCAACAAAGAATGAATAAAACAAAAACGTCTTCGGTATAAGAAAACCCAAGGGTTGACATGCTGTAAAATCCTACCCACTAATCAGAGCTCCAGAACTGTAGCTTCACCACTGGATGCAGGTTAGTGTCATACCTAGGGCATCGCTTTTTGGGGGAGTCTTGCCCCTCTGCAGAAGATGTACTCTTAGCTCTATCTGGCTATGGGTTCTTATACATTCATGATATTATTTTTTTGTACTTTTAAGATGAGGCTTGATGTGAATAATTTGAATGTTTTTGATTGTCTTCTTCATCTTTATTGTGGTATGTATAAACATGTTTGCCATTGTATCCTCTGGCTTTCCTCAAGTGTTCCCTGTGTATGCGAGCATAGTAATGACCCAACACATGCAAAATCAATGATGTCATTATTTGAATAAGATCTTCAAAAGTTCTTCGACACCTTGTTTGATCAACAGTCAAACTATTAAAAATGATTTCCCAGGTTGGGTCATTACTATGCTCAGATACACAGGGAACACCTGAAAAAGGCCAAAAAGGTTGTGTTTATACATACCACAATAAATATGAGGACAACAGTCTGGAATATCAAAATTATTCAAGTTCATGATATGTATAACAAGAAAAATACTTTGATAAGAAAATAATTGTACTCCAAATTTATATATAAAAGATTCTGACAAAAATTGCCAGAATGATATTACTGGATTTGAAATGAATATTCCAAAACAGATCAATAAACTCATGGAAATAGTACAAAGTGCCTGATAGTTGTGCCCGAGTGATCCTCTGGGTATTATATAAGATAAAATTAAATATGAAAATCAGAGGGATGTGTAGGTGGAGTAATGTAAGTAGTGAACCAAGTTCAAATTTCAGTCAAGACTTAGCATTCATTCCACACTCATAATCTATAAATCTATATAATTGTAACATTGTGGTATTTTTACAGTACCAAAATGATATAAGTAACGTGGCGGTGGTGGCGATATATTCACCGTACTAAAAAGGCATTCTGCATGTGGCGGTCATCTTGTTGATAAAAAAAGTACAACGCGAGAAATATATCTTCACAAGCTTAGCTTTTATTTCCAGGTTAGGCTCGTCTCGTGGGTTGTGTCGGAGAGGAGGAAAGGCAGAGAGAAAGAGAGAGAGAGAGAGAGAACACTATTAAATTACTGTGACCCCATACTAGGCACCAGAGGCCCGTCCGTTCCCCTACACATCCGAAAGCAAAAAGAGGCCGGTACCTTTCTTCATTGTTCCACGTCACCACGTGACTTCCGGTTCCGGTCAACACCCGAAACTTCCGGTTGACACTCAATTCTTCCTTCGGGGGGTCACGCCCCGGTCAAATCATCGTTCATCCTGTTTTGTGCTCATCACTATTTTTTAAACCTTTATTATTTTCTTCTTCCTCCTTTTCTAATATAGTAGTTCTAGCTCACAAAAGTCAGGACCTTCATTATCTCGTTACATAATGAAAAAAAGCATTTATTTCATGCAACAAATATTTTTCAACATAATCTCTTTCCTTGAAAATTAAAACAATATGAATATTAATCATATAGATCAAACAGTATCAAATCGTATTCTGATCAATCGGCTGGTCATGTCAAGCCTATGGGATTTTTCCGACTGGATAGTTCTTATGGCAAACTCCCAACACTTTTTATCATATATGTACAAATAGGCAGTGGCTGAAGTATTTGTGCCCTGGGTATGATGTTAAACTGCATCTAGTGGTAAGGTTCCAATTTGAGTGTTGTGAAGTGTGGAGTACCCCTTCATTTCCATTACTCCCAGGTCCACATTAACCTGGAGTGGTAATACTTGTTAGCATCCCATCCATGGGTTAAAGAGATCAAAAAATGAGTTTTAAAAAAATGTTTAAAAAAAAAAAATGAATACTCAACAACAAGAATGAATAAAACAAAAACATATTTGGCATAAAATAACCCAACAAGGGTTCACAGGTTATAAAATCCAACCAATCAATCAATCAAACAGTATAAATTGAAAAGTTTACGCAAAAATTGGTTAATAACTGTATATTATGGATTCATTGATTCATCCTTTTATCTTTTTAAATGATGATATATATTCTCAATAAAATGTTTATACACACATATATTCTCTTTCCATATATATATATATATATATATATATATATATATATATGTAGCATATTAAGAAAAATTTAAAAATCACAGGTTTAAATGAGTTAAGTGGTAAGTTTATTGGGCGACACTGCAGTGTTTCGATCTATTAGATCATCTTCAGGGCATTTGTTGGTATATGAAAAAAAATTTTTTTTAGTGAAATTTCTATTAGGTGAATAATCCCCCTTTTTTTTTATCTATCCTTTGTTCAACCCTGATTCATGATTTTTACAGCCACATGTATTAATTAACATTTTCTGTGTATGAATGGGGAATGTCAATAAAAAGTACAGCCACATGTATTAATTAACATCTTTTGTGTATGAATGGGGAGTGTCAATAAAAAGTACAGCCACATGTATTAATTAAAATATTCTGTGTATGAATGGGAGTGTCAATAAAAAGTACAGCCACATGTATTAATTAAAATATTCTGTGTATGAATGGGGAGTGTCAATAAAAAGTACAGCCACATGTATTAATTAACATCTTATGTGTATGAATGAGGAGTGTCAATAGCCACATGTATTAACATCTTCCATGTATCTTCCTCAACATTTTGGTTCATTTAAGTTAGCACTAGATCAAAAAACATAAAACTGCATACCTGACGACCAGTTTGATTGCAATTCCCCATACACTTACCTGCAAAAAATAAGAAAAATATATTTAATACACTGACAGCTTAAAAAATAGCAGATAAATATTTAAAAGCAAAGTTTATTCTATAAGTTTCCAAGTTTCAAAGATGTATTCACCTAGAAAAACAAATGTTTTAAAAATGTCCATGCTAAATCAAATATAGATACAAATTCATCAGACATCCAACCTTTTAATCTGACCAAAATTTGATCCAAAATTTTTCTCCTGATAATTACCTAAGGCTGAAACAATCAAAAAATAAACACAAAATAAATATTTGTATTTGTTTTATATTTGTTCATACATATGTCGCGGAGGGTCGATACGGGCATCGACTCGATGCTGATAACTTTTTGATTTAGTGTGTACTGGGATGCACATATTTGCTTTGAATGAGTCCCCAGGAAAATTTATGGGTCCCAACTATCCTGTGTAATTCGTTTCTATGAAACTATTGAAATGTACTTACAGTTAGCTTGAAATGGTGAGGGAAGAGATACAAAAAAATACTAGGACGCATGGATATGATTTTACTGCATCCTTTTAGATTTTTGTGCATCAGGGACACAGGATGCCTACATTTCTTTCTGATGTGTAACATGTCCTTTTTCTTTTCTTTCAATCAAAATGAAATGGTCCATTATTTTATCTGAGGTGATGACAGGGTATGACACATGGAGGTACACATGGAGCTATGTATTAACACATAGAAAATCAGGGCTTGCTATGTACATCCAGCATAGATTTTGTACCTTTGTTCTATAGAAATTCTATTATATTTTGTTTTTACAGGTATTATAATATATTAAATCTGTAGAACGGAGATAAAAATATTTTACAAGGGATTTTTCTTTCTGAGGTTTGATATAAATTCTTATTTACAAAAAAAAAAATCATTGGCACAGATTGGAATAGAATAACTTTTAGTTTTAGCAATTAAGTAATAAAGAATGTTTATGAAAAATTACATTAAAAAAAAAAAAATCTTGCCATCTTATTTGGAGAACACTAATTAGTTTGTAATTAGCATTGTGTATTAAGGATATTTTTCCTGGTGTAATTATATATATACATACATACAAGTTGGTGTCAGAATTATCCCTCTCTCTCATAATTATGAATAAAGTTTTCATGCAAATTTTTGCATTTCCTTAGAAAATATACAAATATTCAGTAGGGGTAAATAATTCTGACACACACTGTGTGTGTGTGTGTGTGTGTATGTATATATATATATATTGCTAATAATGGAGGCTCGTGGGAAATGGACTCGTCGATTCGAGTTCAATTCCTAGACAAAGCTGTTGGCATTTCACATAGCGCTAATACCCTTGGGAAAGTATGAATCCATATATTCTCCCTCCAGCTATGGGTTAAATAGTAGGGCAGACTGGGCCCTTCAGCTTTGGGTAGGTAACCAGTCTAGGAGAGGGATAACTCTGAATTCAAAATTCCTGAGGTTGGTCGTTGATTGGGTTTGTTCTCTCCTATCGACTGTGCCAAAAAGTGTGGATGGTCCAACACAAGCCTTCACTACTATAAACAAATCACTGTGTGGATGTTCATGTGTGTGTGAACCCTCATGCGTCGAAAATCGACAAGAGAGTCCATATATATTAATGTTGATTATATGGGTTCTATATTTATAAGTAAACAGTGCTCACTCTTGGGAATATAGCATTTCAGTTGAAGTTAGCATAGCGTGGACATGGAGTCAATGGTGCTTGGTTACTGACAATTTCTTGCCTATACGATTGTTCAAAAAGTTAGGATAGCCTGGATATGAAATCAATGGCACTTGGTAACAGACAGTTTTTCTCGTGAGATTTTCAAGCCAAGTTTGAAAATTGCATAGGCAAGAAACTGTTAGTTACCAAGCATTGTTGAATTCATGTCCATACTACCCTAACTTAGATATACATGCTCTATCAATGATATTGAGCACTATTTACTTATAAATATAGCATACTATATTATCTATTTATATATATATATATATATATATATATATATATATATATATCTATAATAGATCTATATATGATCTAATTAATAGACCGAAACACTGCAGCATCGGCCAATAAACTTACCACTTAACTCATTTAAACCTGTGTTTTTTCAATTTTTCTTAATATACTACATACCATCAGATTCACTTCCTTTTCTTCACACACACACACACACACATATATATATATATATATATATATATATATAATAGCAGAACCAGTGGATATACCCCAGTATGAAAATTTAAGTATTACAACATTTGATATGTTTACTTTAGAGCTATTGTGAAATACTTCAGTATGTAAAAAATATAATAATCTTGATTTAACCCTTTCACTCTTTTTTTCTTTCTTTTCTTCTTTTCATTATGTTCAATTGAAACAGATTAGGGTTATTGCTTAAGCTGCTCACCCCCTAACTATATCTTTCCCCTACTCTGTTTCTTTCTTTCTTTTGCGTAGCATGTTCTTTTTCTTCCATTTCATTCTTTATAATAAAAATAGAATGGTCCATTATTTAGCTGAGGTGACGCCACTCATAAGAAATAAGGATTCAGTGGATAAGCAACACCAGATAATCAGGATTTACATTTTTGCATTTGGATAATTTGAATGGTCTGATTTTTAACCAGAGGGTGTTGCAGGAGGATAACGGTTGGAAGATTAAGGAACAAGAGTATTAATATATATATATATATCTATATATAAATATATATATATAGATAGATATATATAGGGATTATAGTCAAAATAGAGTGCAAATAAAAATGTCTGTTAGGAGGAGACACATTGCCACCATTAATTGAAAACATACATAAAATGGGCAATAAATCCAGAATATTTTGCTCAATTTTTTATTTTTTATTTCAAAAGATTACCTTAAACACTTTGTTAATTGTTTTTGATTTATTAGAAAGCCAAGTAATTTTATCCTGGTCACCTCAAGGCCATTATCATTTATTGATCACTATAAAAGGGATGACTTAAAACTAAAACAGAATTAACTATTTCTTTATCTTTGCCACTCTTTCTTTCTGCTCAGAAAAAGGCACTGAAAAGTCCTCGGTCAGACCAAGAAGCAAATGACCTAGAACCATGCATTCTATTCCACAATAAACATAATTGTTATCATTGTAAGAAATGGAATAGATGTGCTGGAACGAGCAAACATGAACAGCATGTTCGCCATCATCTACGGGAGATGTCTGCGCTAGCTTGGTCAAGTCAGGAGGATGGACAAAGGCCACATCCCCAAAGAGAATTAGTAGAAGGCACCCGACCGGTAGGGAGACCATGCCTATGCTTTAAAGGTGTCTGCAAGAAGAACATGAAGACATGCTACATCAACACTAATACATGGGAGGTTGGTGCAGAAAACCAAGCAGCCTGGCGCCTCCTTGTCAGACAAGGGACAAAAAGGAGTGAAAAAGAGAGGAAAGAAGCTGCCACAGAAAAGAGAGCCAGAAGGAAGGAGACGCAACAGCAACTCCAGCAAGCATCACTTTTTGTTTGCAGTCACTGCAACATAGATTGCCATTCAAAAATTGGCCTGTTCATCCACTCGCGCAGATGCAGTTTAAAAAAAAAAAAAAATTAAAAAATGGACAGTACGCCATCGTCTTTAACAGACAGAAGGATACCAACAAAGAAATAGAATTGGCGACCAGAGATCACATCTCGGATGAGGCTGTTTGCATTTTCCATAGTGCTCATAACCTTGGAAAAAGTATGAATCCAACTATCTCCAGCTATGTAAAAATGGTATGGCAGACTGGGCTCTTTAAGTTTTGTTAAGGTTACTGTTGTGAGGTTTTAAGGGGTCAAATAAGAACAAAACGACGGGTAACAAATGTAGAAAAATGTATTAACAGAAAGTAGACAAATACAATAGAGAGATGTGGAAATTACGTCCGACGAACAGAGTTATTGGCACACTCACATTGGCTTACTGCTAAGCCACAATTATCCCTGTTATTTATAGTAACCTGTTGGCACATTCCATGAGTCTTATAGGGTGTATCACCTATAACAGTTACCAAGATAGAAGGAAAACTCTGAATTCAAACCAGCTTTACTCCACTTAGAAATTGATCTTGTGTCACATTCTGCTTGTGGTGGATGGGTTGGGTAGATCTATACATGCTATTTTACATTGAACAGTATGTTCAACACACTTGCTTTTCAGATTTCTTTAACTCTTCTAAAAAATAATGTAGGTAGGCCCCATGGCATATAGTGGCTTAACATGCTAGACTGCAACATCGTAGTAAGTGAGTTCAAACTCCAGTCATGCTATTACATTCACTTTTCAGACAAATCATCCTCCCAGCACCACTACTGTTCTTCTAGAAGGATGGTTTTGGCATTAGATAACCCACAAAGGTTGATTTGTCATTAAACAAAGAAATCCAACAAACCAAAAATAATTCAGTAAAAATTTCAATAGTCTCCCCACACTTTTGGTCAGTGATCTGTTTAGCACCCTACTCATAACGTAGACAAAATTAAATGTGATTAGTTCTGTAGGACCCACACAGTAAAATTATCAGTTATCTGTGAATATCTTCACAGGTAATAACTAGGTAGACTACACTACCTCATCTTTCCCTTTTGCTCTCTTTTTTCCCTTCTTTGTCAATAACTTTATATATTTCAGTCTTGTCTTTTCTCTGCTGTGTTAATCTATTTTTATTCCCTTTGCTTCCAACCTAAAATGCATTTTACATTTAAACAAAAAAATTCTATTTGTTTACTCAAACCCTGGAAGTGCCTATCTATATGCAAATACTGTTATTTATGTATTGCATAATGATGGCTTTTGTGAAATCTTAATAATCTAAGAAACTAAAACATTGGAAATACCTTATAAAAAACAAAATGACACTTTTCTTCAGTTAGAAAGTAATTATAAAAAAAGTGATTTATTCTTACTTATCTTATTGAAACAACAGATTCAATACTTTTAAAAATTGTAAATGATTTTCTTGGGGGTGAATTACTTCATTTGTTCAGACATTTTTTTTTCAAACAAATCCAATAAGAAAATAAAATTTATAGAAAACATTCTTTATTGATTCTAATTTTGTTGTTTACTATTTTAAAATAAACTAGAATAATCAAAATAATTTTTCTGTGTTAATGGATGTTCAAAAAATTGAATAGAATAAAGCTTTAAGAAATGAATTAATTAATTTTTTTTGTTCTCAATGCAAAATGAATAAAGTATAAAATTATACACAAAAGAAAATAAACCATGAATTTTCAAAAATAATAAAATGTCTGAAATTTTGTAAGAAAAATTCTAAGGCAGATGAATGATATTGAAATAGTTTATCTCTTTGCTTACCAATTTCCCCCACCCCACAGCTGTACCAAATCTTCTTGGTATTTTTTACCTGTATGATGGGATATTTAAAAGTTCTGTATCTATTCACCTTATTCTATTCAAATAAATGTTTAGCTCAGTCAGTTAAGCATCCACCTAGTTCCAGGTTTGATACCAGACCTCACCAACCCAGTGCATGAGTAGCACAGCTTAGAGAGCTGATGGTAGGTGTGATGCTCCACCTTAGATGCAGAAACAATTTCCCTGGTCTATTGCTAGTGAAAAGGAGATAGACTCCCTTGTTATCCGGCTGATACCAATAATAGGCAACTTTGCTAAATTTACTTTATTAATCAGGAGTTATATTTTGATAGGGGTGACAATACTTCTGGATCCCCTCCCCCTGTATTTGTAATAAAATGTTTTAACAGGTAATTTTTCTTCATGGATAATATACTATTTTCCAAGATCTTAGAGTTGGAAGCAAAAGATTAATTTTAGAATAAAATAAGAATGGTAAACTGATGCTGGTTGTATAAAAAAATATATCAAAAGGTAGGTGGGTTGTCTCTTGGTTGACGTACCCCTTTCAAACCAACCACAATTTTTGGCAGCAGAAACTGAAGATAGAAATCTTCCTCTCTTTTGAACCAGCATCTCCTGGAGTTGGATGTAAAAATTGTCACTCCTTATAATTCAGCAGAGATAGAAAAAGGGCTGTCGTAAGTACAATAACTTACCATAAATATTGCCAAGGACTCAGCTAATTGGAATTGTATTATATCTATATAATTGATATTTCCAGCAAACAATACTATCGTGTGCAACAGCAATTATTCCAAGTGTATTTTCTTGTGTGTATAAATGTAACAATATAGTATTATTTGAAATTTTCTTAGTTGTGTTCATGTATTTCCTGTTTCTAACTCTTGTTAATTCCACATTTGCAGCTTAAATCAGTACAGTTGGCATGGCTTCAATAGCCACATGTTTTAAAAAAAAAAAAAAGGATAAAAGAAATAATGGAGAGGGTGGAGAAGAGAATTAACAAAAAAGAAAAAAAAAGTAATAGAATCCTATCTGTAATGGAACATATTTTTTTGTTAGCAACAAAGTGAGTTCATTCATTTACTTATGCTGAAAAGATTAGTTGTAGATAACTAAATGAAACTGACCAATGAGAAAAGTTGGAGTTTAAACTGAGGGGTGAGGGTAGCATTGAAAATGAGGAGGAAGAAGAAGAAGTTGGGTGAAGTGTTAAAAATAACACCATCCAATTAGAATAATGAATGAATGTTATTAACTGACTGATTGATGCGGAAAAAAATTGGTTTAAAAAAAAGAAGTAAAAATAGTTCTCACTTCATGAGTGATAGCATTATTACTACCCTCTGTGTTAAAGGGCAAGTATCATGGCTCATTTCATAAACAATGCTCAGCAAACTTCAATTTAAATCCTTAATCAGACTGTAATCTATTTATGTAAAAGATGTTGTCACTAAATTTGTTTGTCTTTTCATTGAAACGTTTCATGTAGAAACAAATTTAAAATAAAATTGACATAGAAATGGTGCAATTTAAAACCATACTCAGTTGGAGAGGCCCCCTCTAATCAATCGGCTCATCACGTCAAGCCCTAGCTCCTATATGATTTTCCCAACCCTATTGCCCTTATGGCAAGCCCCCACCCCTTTTTATCATATGGGTACTAGAAGGCGGTGTCTGCAGGTCTACATGTCCTGGGAATGACGTTAAACTCTATCTGATGGTGAGGTTCCAGTTTTGGAGGTTTGGGGAATGTGGAGCACCCCTTCATCACCATTGCTCCCTGGTCCACTCTGACCCGGAGTGGTAGTACCTGTTAGGGTCCCATCTATGGGTTAAATAGAAAAATGTATTTATAAAAAAACTGTATTATCCATTAAGAATTGATTTATTTCAAAACTTTATCGGCATTAAATGACCCACTGAGGTTGATATGCCGTAAAACAAAACAAACCAAACTATATTCTCAATGGTTATTAAATAATCATTATTTAATCTTAAGTAGCATCTTATTTATTAACAATGTCTATATTAATGTCAAGCTAAGATAGATTTGCCTCAAAACAGCCTATATTATTAATGTGTTTTAAATACAACGATATGTGTTATATATCCTTAAGAAATAAAAGTTTACATTGTATGTGGTGTGAATAATTTGCATACCAGTTTTAATAGAGCCGTGTTGATTTCTAATATTATTGTTTTATTCTTAAATGTATTAAAAGCAATCCTATGTATAATTTTATATTGAAATCAATTAGAATAAAGTAAAAATAATGTAATCTTTTTGTGTTCTTATTTAAATTCATTAGGCTTTCTAATTCAATACAATATTTAAATATATTAAACTTAAATTAAAATGAATGACAAAATAAAACAAGAACCGAGTTAAAGTCACATTAAAAAAATATGAACAGGTGTAAAAGTAAAGGGCGGAACAGAGAGAGAGAGAGAGAGAGAGAGAGAGAGAGAGAGAGAGAGAGAGAGAGAGAGAGAAGTTTTTCTTTGTTTAATGGCATACAATATTCGTGGGTTATTTGATGACAAAACCATAATTACAAGAAACGAGGTAAAATCCCATTAAAAAAAAGAGGAACAGTTGTAAAAGTGTGAGAGAGAGAGAGAGAGAGAGAGAGATTTGGTTTCTTTATTTAATGGCACATTGTTTTTTTAGTATAAATGATAATGTTATTGAATTTGTTGACTTTTTTGAACAACAGATAGAGTTGTAAATACTTGTAATTATTTGATGGAGTCAGTCATGTTAATATTTTTTGTTTTTGTTAAAGAATGAACATAAAAAATCAGTCATTTTCAAGATTTAGAAAAAGAAAGTTTCAGTTTCTTTAATTAATTTGTTTTCTTTAGAATAATTTTCTGTTCCAATCAAAAAGTTTTTAAAGAAAAATTGATCCATTCTGAAGATTGAAAAAAAAAACTGTTACAATTTTTGGGCTGTTTTTAGGCTTCAAGTAAGAGCACTTTACAGTGGAGATCCCTTGTGTTAAGCAGAGGCTGATCCTTAGTGAAGAATCCTTTGGTTGTCCCTTGGTGTTTCTTAGGGTTGGGTAGAATCCTTTGGTTGTTCCTCGGTGCCCCTTAGTGTTGAGTAGAATCCTTTGGTTGAGCAGAGCCCTTGGTTGCAGATCCGGGTTGAATACATGCAAATGAACAGCTTTCAAGATTGGTGATTAAATAGTTAACTAACCACATATTTGAGCTGTTGATTCACTGGCTTTAATCAATGCGACCATGCAGAGTCTATAAATTTAAGTGGTGGATCTCAGCACACCTTATATTACAAAATATTCCAACAAAAACATAAAAAGGGAAATTTTAGGTTCTTATCAGAACCTAAAATTGTGTGATTAAAAATTCATTTTTCTCTGAAATATTCAGTTTGGAAATTTCAGTAAGTTATGAATTTTTATTGCTCTTAGATTCAATGGGATAATAAAATGCAGATCCATTAATTGTTTTGGTCTTACATAATTGATTTATGTTTTAATTATGAATGTAACCAATGATTTTCCCTTCTCTTTAAATATCTTTCCAGATATAAATAAAATCTTCATTATTTTTGCACAAAAAGCTAGCTCTGCTCAGTCGGTAGAGCGTTCGGCTAGAAACCACAAGGTTCCTAGTTCGATACCGGTCCCCGCCAACTCAGCGTATGAGTAGCACAGGGATCTGTGCGGTAAAGTAAGGAGCTGATGGTAGGTGTGGTGCTCCACCTCAGATGCTAAAATAATCTCCTTGGTCTAGCGCAAGTGAAAAGGGGATAGACTCCCTCACTGATTGGCTGATACTGACTTTAGGCCGCCCCGATGACTACTTTTACATTGTCGTTAATTGTTTTATTTTTGTAGTTTCATACATACATATATACATACATACAACTTTTCTTTATATATGTATAGATGTATTTTACCTGACATCTATATGTAAATAACTAAAAATATAGGCCATAAGTCAACCCCATCTTAGTTGTTTGGAAAAGGTGAAGACTAAAGTAATATGGCAGATGGATGAATTTTAGCAAGTTGAATGGTGATAACTATGAAACATTAATTAGAATTTTTCACTACTTCTTAAACAGAAGTATCAATATCATCATGGACAACAGTTATAATGGAAATCCAAGTGGCTTAGTAGCTAATTTTTAAAAACTGAAAAAAGCTTTATCATATCAGATAAATATATCAATAGAGCTTTATTTTGGACAGGTATTATTCTACTCTTGTTATAATATTACCAAATCCAATTGGCCCTCTGTTTGACACGGGGATTGAACTCAGAATAGCCAAGTAACTATTGATCCACTTAATACAATGGTCATTGCTAGGGTTGAATCCAATTTCCCTTTAGCATTGTTCAATTTGACTGGTTCATTCAATTTTTCCAATTATATTCCTATTCATGGCAATTGAATGACACCATCTTGTTGACTACACTTGGGGGGGGGGGGATACTGAATGGTCATATGCTTTTCCAAATGAGAGTTCTCCCAACCATAGTTGATTATAATTTTACCCAACCTGTCCATTACAGGCAGAATGCGACACAAGGTCAATTTTTTAAAGTGAATACAATTAGAAATTAAGAAATTAGAAAGAAAGAAAGAAATTAGTGAAATAGATCACTAATTAGGACTGAGCTTATTCTAGTAGAGACTACCCCAAGCGGATTTAACAGGTTTGAATTCAGAGTTTTCCTTCTCCTAGACTGGTTGCCTAACCAAGGTTAAAGAGCCCAGTCTGTCCTATTTTACCCATAGCTGGAGGGAGAGTAGTTGGATTCATACCTTTCGCAAGGGAATTTGCGCTGTGTGAACTGTAGCTTTGTCCAGGATTTGAACTCTGGTTGATGAGTCCATTTCCTACAACTCTAACCATTACACCACGCGCGTTCAGCTGGTCTAAACATCAGAATTTTCCTTTCCTAGACTGATTGAATTATTTAGCCTTGGTATGGTAGTCTGTCCTACTATTTATCCATAGCTGGAGGAAGACTTTATATTGTTTTTTTTTAGATGTATTTATTCAACACAAGAAGAACAACATAGATGGCCTACGGATGGCAGATGCCATTTGTATAAGTTTGTTCATTCACCCAGGCAAAACTGGCTTTCTAACTATCTTTTTGTTCTCACACTTGGCTCTGGCCAATCAGAGACCAACTGCAAGGTTAATAAAAGGTTAAGTCCTGTCAATTATTTATAAGTTTTTTCCATGATTCAGGATTACTCTTGTTTTTAATTTCTACACTACTGTATATAATTTATAGGCAACCTATTAATTATGTAACAATCTAAAGAGAAAGGCACTGCTGTAAACAGTGATTTCCCATTGCCAACTCCTTAGGCAATATTTCACCTTATTTATTGAATCACCCTTGATGATCGATTTGTGCCTTTCCCAAAGTGAAACACAAACAGCCTTATCAAGGATTTGAACACAAGTCACTGATTCCATTTCTTACAATAATACCTATTAAGTGCACTTCCTCTTAGATTCTGTGCAATGCTTGTATAGAATATTGCCAAACACTTATGGTAAATATTCATCACACTTATGGTACATAGCCAGTATTTTGAGGCACCCGGTAAAAACTGAACTTCCTAAGAGAGTAACTCTCTGAGATGGCCTTTTTGGCATATATATATATATATATATGTTGTATTTTAGGGGTCTCCGTATGCTTTTTTTAAGTATATATTTTTTATGTTTTTTTAAGTTGGGCGTTATTACGAAGCATCTAAAAATAAATGAATGAACTCGATGTTATGGAGTATTGGATTCACTTATTTTTTTATTATTATTTTTTTTACAGACGCTGCTGCTGTCAATAACAACAGAGACAAAAGATCCGTTGAACAGGAACAACAGTCGTTTGATAAAGGGTTTCTAACGAACCCGAAAATTTATGATAAAAAATAATAATAAAAAAATAAGTGAATCCGATATTCCATAACATCGAGTTCATTCATTTATTTTTAGATGCTTCGTAATAACGCCCAACTTAAAAAAACATAAATATATATATATATATATATATTTTACCAACCCCTCCACAGGAGTAGCATGTGACATAACGTCTATTTATTGAGTGGAGTTTAACAGGTTTGAATTCAGAGTCTTCCTTCTTTTAAACTGGTTGCCTAACCAAGGTTGTAGAGCACAGTCTTCTCTACTATTTACCTATCGCTGGAGAGAGAATAGTTGGATGCATACCTTTCCCAAGAATATTAGCACTGAGTGAAATTCAAACAGTCTTGTCTAGAATTTGAATTTGGGTCGCTAAGTCCATTTCCTAAGAAGATAGCCATTACACAATGAGCACCTCCACTTTATGGTATAAAGGCAGTATTGTGATGCACCCAGTAAAAACTGAACTCCCTATGGTAGTAACTCCTTGAAATGGATTTGGTACTCATTACAACAAGGAAGCACTATTCTTATATCTGTCGGTGTATTAAAAATCAATGTACTGCTTGTTATTTTGTTTGGTATCTGTGGATCGTATTTTCACATGTAATCTTTCTCTTTCTTTCTCTCTTCCTGAATGATTTTTGCACTCGTGTCAGCACAATGGTTATCATCTTCGTTTTATAAACAAGAACATTATCTCAATCCTGGCCAAACACTCTATAAAAAATATATAACAAATGGAAAAAGATAATGACAAGAAAAATAAAAGTACAGTAAGATATGTTTTTAATCCTGTCCTCTTTCTTATGTCAATTTTATAATAATTTTGAGCTTCCCTGCTTATGAATTTGAATATTTTTGTCCCCCCCCCCCTTGAATAAAACTAATCACTTTCCTCATTTTGGGTGTCAAAATAAAATTGAAATAAATGCAACCGTGTGCAAAGCCTCTCTTAATAAATGTACTATGGAAATTTGTTAACCCCAATTTACCAATAACGCAATGATGATACTTTGTGATAGGAAGTAAGATGCAATATTAACATTGTTATCATAAATGTAATTGGTCCTAATGAAAAGAATGCTCGATAAGGAAATTCATCAAATTTGCAAATTCATTGGAGTCTATTTATTTTTTTCCCTATTTTCTCATACCATAACCGGTAATTTGGTCCCTAGTGAACCAAATGAATTTAGGGGTAAATATAGATACCACCACTAAATTCCTTCTATAATTCTACTCTAGGGAAGTTTTGTTTGATCTTGGTACAAGGATTTGTTTTCAGTTGCATTCCTGGTCAGATAAAGGCACCACAACTATAGTATAAGATCCAGATCCAACTTTTATCGAACATTGTTATTGATTGATATTTAAGGAAGATCATTGATTTCTATTACAGCTTCCTTTAAAATACAGAAATACACAATTATATATATATAAGTTAAAAGAAAGGAAATGAATCCGAGTATTATATATATATATATATATATATATATATATATATATACACTTCAAATGAGTACATATATAAGGTGTATTAAAAAGTATTGAGACTGAAGCTGTATTTACAAACATGAAAATGAACAATAAATTAATTCATAAATTGTTTCATTCAAGGTTCTCTCAAAATAGAGAAACATACACATGTATATCTATATGCATGCATACATATAACAATACACTTCACACACACACACACACACACCTATATGCATGCATACATATAAAAATACACTTTACACACACACACACACACACATATCTATATGTATGATGGGTGTTAAAAAAGCATTGAGACTGAAGATGTATTCACCAATACAAAAATGAACAATGAATGAAAAAATTCCTTCAGAATAGTCCCTTTGGCATTAAACACTTATTCCAGTGAGTTTTCTATTGGGGGAAGCACCCATGAAATTTCTCTTTTGATATAGTATAAAGCTGCCCTGAATTTTTTTTTCAAATTCTCCATGTCGTCAAATCTTATTCTTGAGAAGATTTTGCTGTTTAGAAAAGAAGAAAAACTTGCATATTGCCAGGTCTCTGTGAATATGTAGGCTGTTGCACTTGCATAATCTGGTGTTTCACAAAAAAAAAACACCTGTTCATCTAAATGTTTAGACATAATTAATGTATTTTATTAGTTGCTCAGTTGTATACACATCTTCATTTACATTTTGAAATTTAAAGCCAGTTTTGATAAATCAAATCTTATATGAAGTAGTTTTACAGACAATGCCAATAACGTCTTCACTTATATGAAAGTAGAGAGAGATTCCTGTTTCTACTCAAAAACAGAAATAATTTTGTGATGAAACCTAAGGAAATTGGTAGAAAGAGTCAATTAAAATTTCAGATTTAGATCTTTTTAACTAGCATTTGGATTGGTTTCTGCAAGAAGACAATTCAATGGATTAAGTATTAATCAAAAGTCCAATGCTTGAGCTGACTTTCAGTAAAATCAATTAGTATTTTTAAATCATACTATAGAGTTCTATCATATTTTAAATCTTATAAATACAGAATTGGACTGAGCCCAGTATGTATAAAGTATAAAAGATTGATCTCACATTTAGTAGCATTATTATGGGTATGGACTTGAAACTTCACTTAAAGACCACCTTTGGCAGCCATTAAGCTTAATGTGAAGATAGATCTTAATTGTAGAATTTATATAACAATTTCAAATAAATAAATGATTAGATTATGTGATTGAAAACCTCAAAATCATTTTAATCACTGTAGACAGACAGGTACATGTTTTTTGTCATTGAAATAATTTTTTGGTCATTATTTTTTAGTTATAATTAATTGCAAAAGAAATAAGGGGAAGTATTCTATAATTAGTATTTAAGTTATCTCCTCTTGAGAAATTATAATGATTATTATGAGCCTTTTAACGCTATTGGGATAGCAATTCTTTTTGTTATGATTTTCCAGTTTTGCTGTAGTAGAGTAGCAGATGCAAAAATTAGATCATTACTATATGTTGCTCTGTCATCATTGCCATTACTCCCAGGTCAACTTTAGCCTGGTATGGTAGTACCTGTTAGGGTCTAATCTCTTCATTTAATACATCTATTTAAAAATCATTTGTATTTGATAGGAACATATGCAAAAAAAACAAAAACAACTTAAGATATAGACATACAATGAACATTATAAAATAACCCTAGACAGGTTGACATGCTGTTAAAATCTATCAATCAACTATGGTTCAGATAATGAAGATTGCCAGTGTTACCAGGATTTAAAAAATATATATTAAAAAAAACAAAGCTCATTAAAACTAAATGAACTAATTGTTTCAGTCCAGTTGTTTTTAGTTTTTACTTGTTCTTCTTTGGGAAGAAAGATTTTTCCAGTTTATTTCAAGTATGTTGGTTGTGAGATTGTGGAAGGGTTAGTTTATTCAGACTGTTGCACTTATCCTTTGTACCTCAAGTTTATGGTATTTATTTTTAGGATAACTTATTGCTATTACCCATCAGTATGGCATGAAGAAACAAATCTACCTTAGGAGGACTTACAACTAATTTTTGGTGGGGTTTCACATAATTGTAAACATAGACACTTTAAAGAAAGAATTCTTATTGACCAACTCATAATATTTAAACAGACAATTTCCATACTTGTAAATTTCCCATTAAGATTTACTTTATAATAATGTTAACTCTCTAACTAAACATTAATAGAGTAGTTTATCTATTTAATGACATATCAACCTTTTATGGGTTATGTAAAGTAAAGTAAAGTCGTTGGGATGGCCTAAAGTCGGTATCAGCCAGGGCGTCTATCCCCTTTTCACTAGCACTAGACCAAGGAGATGTTTTTTGCACCTACCATCAGCTCCTTACTTTACCGCACAGATCCCTATGCTACTCATTCGCTGAGTTGCTGAGGGCCGGTATCGAACAAGGAACCTTGTGGTTTCTAGCTGAACACTCTACTGACTGAGCTCAACCGGGTAGCCAATGATAATAGGACTTTTAACTACTTTTCATTCCTTTTTCCATGGCTCTGATATCTTAAACCAAATCCATTTGGAAAATTATATTCTCAACATTCAATTGATTAAAACTACTGATAATTTACATACAAATTATGTGATTTAAAATAATTCAAAAAATTAATAATAATCCTTTGAAAACAATTTAAATATATATACAAATGATTTGCAAACAGTTATATTTTTTCAAGTATTCCTTTCTAATACTAATATTTTGCAAACAGATATATTTGACCCATTGATGGGATTCTTGAAGGAACTACCACTCCAGGTCAGAGTGTACCTGGGAGTAATGGCAATGAATGATATACTTCACACTCCTCAAAGATCAGTACTGTAGCCTTATTGATAAAAGCAGTTTAAAACCAAGGTTGATAGTTATTAATTGAATAGATTAGTTGGGCACAATTAATGTTATATGATGTGTGATACTCACAATATCTAAATATAGCATTAAATTCATTCATAATATCTTGGGTTTTTTGTGAGGTTCTAGAAGTATAACCCCTTTTCAGGGGGATTTATTCTAACAGGTACTACCACTCTGGACCAGAGTTGATCTGGGTGTAATGGCAAATAAGATGTGATCCCACACTTCCCAGATCTCCAGAACTGGAGCCTTTCCATTGATACAGTTTAGTGTTATACTGTGGGGTGGGGGGCAGGAATAGTCTGGCAAAGTCCATCTCTCTCCAGGTCTACAACTGGTTTGAATTCAGAGTTTTCCTTATCCTAGACTAGTTGCCATACCAAAGTTAAAAAGCCCAATCTGCCGTACTATCTACCTATAGCAAAGAGAATATTTGGATTCAAACCTTTTCCAAGGGTATTAGCCCTATATAAAATGTAAACAGTCTAGGATTCAAAATTAAGTAGCCAGTGTATTATAATAGCTTATAATACTGCATTTACTGGGAAGAATAATTTGTGGAGTTGATTAAACAAGTTGAACTGTAGGTATATTATATAGTTATTTCCTAAGCTTAGTTGAGGCATAATGCCAACAGTATGTGGGCACCCCATGAGAATCAAATTCAATATTAATGATCTGCTCAGTTATCCTATGTAAGCTGAAGATCAAATACAACAAAGTCAATTGCTTAGCAATCAGTTTGTAAATAGTGCTGGGTGACTAACAGGCCACTGGGGAGTTTACAAGTTGACAGATTTAAATCATTGTATGAAAATTGATCTCTACATTCATTGAATGAACCACCTACACTTTTTGATTTCTGATATAAAATATATGGGTTTATTTATATTTTGAAGAACTTAACTAGAAAAGTAATTTTTTTGTATAAATAATCAATTGATTTTAACAGTTTAGAGCAGTGCTTCTCAACCAGGGGTCATATAACCCCTGTTACCATACAACTTTTTAGAGGTCCAGGCAAGCAGAAAATACTTAATCATAAAAATACAATAGGATTTTATAAACATCAAATGGCTATAGCAGAGAGGGAGGGTCCACCATAGTATAACAGGAATCAAAGGGATCCATAGGTAAAAAAGGATGAGAACCATTGGTATAGAGTTATTTTATGTCTAAAGGTTAGGGAATCCAAATTATATTTACTTTTTTGTACAGTTGCTTCTTAGCACATTTTTGCACATAGTTATATTATATAAAGTATTTCTATCTAATACAAATAATTTGCTCACAGTTGTGGGGTTTCAAGAATTCCTGCCCAATACAAATAATTATATGGTTTCAAGTAATTATTTCTATTTAATAATAGCCATTTGTTATACAATTTCAAGTAACTGATAATAATCCTTAGTAAACAATTATAGATTAAGTAACTATTCCTAATACAAATAATTTACAGTTATATGGCATCAAGTACATCAAATACTAATAATTTTCAAACAGATTTATTTGATCCATAGATGGGAGCCTAACAGGTACAACCACTCCAGGTCAGAGTAGACCTAGGAATAATGGTAATGAAGTAGTACTCCGCACTCCTCAGATCTCCAGAACTGAAGCCTCACCATTAAATGCAGTTTAGTGTCTTCTCGAGGACACCCCCTTTTTGGAGGGGCCTTCCCCTCTGCAGGGGATATAGTCAGTATATTCTAGGTCCTGTTAGCTAGGCTATTATTTTCCATAAGTAGTTAATGCTCAAGAGACATAATGGTTTAAGTTTCTCAATATAATTCTAATATGGCAATGTACCCTGTTTTCTGAACATGTTATAATATGGCAATGTACCCTGTTTTCTGAACATGTTATAATATGGCAATGTACCCTCTTTTGAACATGTTATAATATGGCAATGTACCCTCTTTTCGGAACATGTTATAATATGGCAATGTACCCTCTTTTCGGAACATGTTATAATATGGCAATGTACCCTCTTTTCTGAACATGTTATAATGCCCTGCATCATTTGGTGGATAGGAGATTAATGACATGTAAAAATAGACAATAAAGAAAAAAAAAACATGGATCGGAAATCATTAGTTTAAAAAAAAAAGTTTACATGAGAATAGCATGATAAAAGCAATGAATTGTAAATGGTTCAGCCAATATTTGAATGCATGCAGACAAAATATCTGTAGATCATTTTGATGGATGTGACAAAACCGAGCAGATATCTTTACAAAAGAATCTAAAAAGTATTTTAAGTTTGTGATTTATAGCTTGGATTTTTACTCTTGCAACTGGGCTCATTTTGTGGCTGGACAAATTCAGATTGGATTTTTTCTTCTTTTATGATTTATTGACTGATTTTAATGACATGTCAACCCATCAAGGGTTATTTTATGCCTTGTGGTTAGGAAATTATCTACTTTGTATCCTTATATTCACATTTTTGTGTAGTTGTTTCTTAAGAGTTTTTTTTGCACACAGTTATCTATGCATATATATAAAGGGCAGTTGGTGTTTATGTATATATTTATATCCAGATGAAACCATGAAAATACAACAATTAATGAAAAAAGTATATATATATATATATATATATATATATATGTGTGTGTATGTGAATAAAAGGAAGTGAGTCCGACGGTATGTAGTATAATAAAAAAATTGAAAAAACATAGGTTTAAACATATATATATATATTTTAAATCACCGGTTCTTGATGTTTGTACTAAAAATCATGAAGATTTCATTTATATTCAAAGATATTTAAAATTTAAAATATACATAGAAATAGCTTTGAAATTCTACATAAAAATATCCAGCATTTGTAAATCTCAAAAGTAAACAAATAAATACACAAGGCCTTCCCCCTCCACTGCCCAAGTGTCACTGGGTAGGCGATTCTAGTATGCTATAAAGCATTCCTATAATAATACACATAACCTGCTCATAGTTGAATGGTTTTAAGTATTCCTAACACTAATTCAAACACTATTAAGTATTCCTAACACTAATTCAAACACTATTAAGTATTCCTAACACTAATTCAAACACTATTAAGTATTCCTAATACTAATTTAAACACTATTAAGTATTCCTAATACTAATTTAAACACTATTAAGTATTCCTAACACTAATTTAAACACTATTAAGTATTCCTAACACTAATTTAAACACTATTAAGTATTCCTAATACTAATTTAAACACTATTAAGTATTCCTAACACTAATTTAAACACTATTAAGTAATTTCCTAATACTAATTTAAACACTATTAAGTATTCCTAATACTAATTTAAACACTGAGCTAAACTGGTCCCTTGTTTTTATAAAACAAGTAATAAATATACTATTAAAAAGTAAGTCTAAATTGTTGATTGTTTATGGGCAACAAATTGCAAACAGAATTAAAAGAAAAAGAAAAAGAAAAAAAGGGCAATATTAATCTAAATTTTTAAAATTTCTAAAAAAGAATAGAAACATTTTTGAAATTTTCAAGCAGGATCGAAAAGATTAAGTTTAATCTAACTTTCAGAAATTGGCATAAACAACTAATAAAAATGAAGTCAACATTCTCGAAAAAAATTTTATTTTATTTTCTACTAAAACTATTAATTACAGTAGATTCTATTACTCTAATGGAATTCGATAACTGCCAAACGTGAAAAAATGTGTGTCTGGAGAAACAGAGATAGAAGACATGTTCCTATTTACCTTCTAAAAAGTTATTCTTTTCTAGAGCAAGAAACGGAATTAAACGGAATTAAAAATAATAAATGAATAAATAAGAGGGTGGAGGAACTCTCAAAGTAGTTTTGACTAATGAGAAGAGAGTCCCTTTAGTTTGAATTCACAGTTTTCCTTCTCCTAGACCAGTTGCCATACCAAGTTTAAAGAACCCAGTCAGTCCAACTTTTTACCCATAGCTTGGATTCATATCTTTCTAAAGAGTATTAATTAGTGTTGTGGGAAATGCAAACAGCCTCATCCAGGATTTGAGCTTGTATTGGCGTGTTATTTTTCTACATTACATTATTTAGGAGGGAGTCCGCATGGTATAATGGCCAACATGCTGGACTGCGACATTATAGTAAATGAGGTCAAAATTCAGTCAGGAAGGTTGATGTGCCATTAAACAATTTTTTTTAAATGTCTGTTATCATGTCATTTTTTTCTATTAATTTAACTTTTAACTTATGAATAGATAGAGTAATATATGTGTGTATATATATATATATATATACTATAGTGTGGGATGGTTACTGTTTCAGCTTTTGCTGGAATGGCGTACCTAAGGCAGTATTATTGGTAGAGTGCTCAATATAAAATAGAGCTGTTATATGATATAATAAAATGAATATATAAAGGTTTTACATATCTATTTATTAGGTGACAAAGGAACATTCACAACAATATTGGTTTCATGCAAGGCAATCATCAGGTGAAGATGTTTCAAATGGCATTTGAAACATCTTCACCTGATGTTTGCCTCGCGTGAATGTTCCTTTATCACCTAATGAATAGATATATAAAACCTTTATATATTCATTTTATTATATTATATATTCATTTTATTATATATATATATATACATATATATATATATATATATGTTTCTTGAGTTTTTGGGTAGTGAGATCTATTTTTACAGAAAAACAATTACCTACAGCAAAACAGCCCCAAATAAACAAACAAAGAAAAAAAAAACAATATAAAAAAATAAAGATATGGATACTAAATTTTCCTAATAACCACATAAATAAATCTAAAGAAGTTAACAAGTTGCTGTATATATAAAAATATTTAACCAACCCCTCCACTACAGGCAGGATGTAACACAAGATCATTTTTTGAGTAGAATATAGTTGGTTTGAATTTTCGTAGACTGGTTGCCTAACCAAGTCCAAAGAACCCAGGCTGCCCTACTATTTACCCATATAAATTTTTTTTTAGATGCCTAGCATCATTTTTTTTCTATTAATTTTAACTTTTAACTTAATTAATCAAGTCATTTTAGAATGTAATAAAGATAGCTCATTCAACTGTGGCATATTGAAATCTAATAGATTGCAATGGAATTATCCAAATAATAATTAATTAGAATAATTTTAATTTATTTTGTTATTGTCTAAAAGTGTTATATATCCTATCTATGGGTATATCTCAGTCCATAAATACAGGAGTATCATGCTGACTGTGGAATCTTATACCATTAGCAGTGGTTTACCTTTCTTCAAGAAGTATTGTATTCCATTTCATTTCCAACCTTCATTTTGGTTATTTCTAATTTAGTAACCTTTGTTAGGCTACAATAAAAAGAACTACAATGGTTAAATTACAGATATTAATATTACCAGGTACTTGCTTGGTTACCTCATTTTAAGAATGAACCCTCTCGCCTTTAGAGGTACCAGGTACTTTTTACAATATCAATATTTTTCCTTAAAGGGACACCCTCACTTTCTGGCATACATGTCCAGTACCTAAACTTTGACCCACTGAAGGAGTAATTGTAAATAGACAATAAAATTCAGATGACATTTTCGAGGTTTAATTTTACCTGTAAAATCATAACAATGTTAATTGCTTATGTTCACATATTTTTGAGGATACAGTATTGCCACACCTGAGCTAATTTTTTTTTTCTTTTTTTTTCTTTCAGAGATCAGAAAAATTTCCACATTGTACCGGTTTCATTGAAGCTTAAAAAAAAAAAATTAACCATCCTTTCCTCGACCAAACTTCATAAAGAGTATGATCCCATTTGTAACAGCTGAGGCTTTATATTTCCAGACATTACCCAGATGCTCCTGTGAAGGAAGCTATTACTGGAATCACTCCTGCTACTAGCATCAATGTTATCATCATCATCCTCATCATCAATGCTTCTCTTTGACTTTTATTTACTTTTGAAAATATGTTAACCCTTTGAACTCTTGGTTTTCAGATATGCTGTACCTGAAATCAATACATAAAATTGAGTACAGACCATATTCAAACTTTGGTTTTGAGTGCAGATATTTTTGTTTAAATGTATCCGACTATTCCATCTCTTATCAGAATCCAATGTGATCTCCCTGAGTGAAATATTAGGCTTATGGTTTACAGTAAAGGTAGTTACGCTATTTGTGTTAAATAGTACCACTACTGTTCTTCTATAAGGATGGCTTAGGCATTGAATAACCCATGAAGGTTGATATGCTATTAAATAAACAAACCCCATCAGACACTATTTACTAGGGTGGTACCTTTTGAGTTTTTAAGAATTTAAAGTGCCAATCCCAGCTGGGGACACTAGAGTGGTGGTTTTGGATTCTTATTCCTGGGATTTAAGCTGGTAAGGGATCAATTCCAGTTGGAGACACCAGGGATGTGGTTTTGGGTCATTCCATGTCAAAACACCAGCAAAAAGTTGAAATCTGCACCCACCGACACCAAATTAATTTTTGGCACAAATGTTCCCCTTCATGAGTTAGGAAAGTGTGCCAAATTAATTTGTGTTAGACCTTACCGTTCTGATTTTAGGGGGGGTAGAATATTCCTATTTTGCCGTGCAACGTCACAGAATCTCAGTGTTTTTAAAATTAAAAAAAAAAATTCCATACATTCAATATTTTTGAAATTTGGTATGTAGAGCAAATAAGGACTTTATAATCCAAATATCCAACTATTTTAATCCTATACATGATAGAAAATTTTATTTTGGTCACCCAAATTCATGACTCCAAAATCAACAACTTTTCACCTATGTAGCTTACAGTCAGTCTGTAGAAAATGTGCCCTCTTTAATTTTACTGGGATTCAAGGTGGAGACACCAGGAAGGTGGTTTTGGATTCTCATTACTGGGCAAGTTGGTAAGTGATCAATCTCAGTTGGCAAGTGTGTCTGATGTTGACAACCTCTGATGAACCCACTGACAACCTCTTCCAGCTCATCTGAGAGATGTGTCTTCTTTAGGAAAAGTAAGGTATCTTTTTTTTATTTTTAGAAGAAGCATTATCAGCCATTAATTTTGTCTGGTATTTTATTTTATCAAGACATACTTAGCAATGAGGAAACTGT
Organism: Doryteuthis pealeii; assembly: GCA_023376005.1. Classification (NCBI taxonomy): domain Eukaryota; kingdom Metazoa; phylum Mollusca; class Cephalopoda; order Myopsida; family Loliginidae; genus Doryteuthis; species Doryteuthis pealeii. Next base: position 77,882,420 of record CM042141.1, on the reverse strand, counting down.
TCCCATTCTGTTAATCATAACCAGGTACTAAGGGGTCAAATAAGAACAAAACAACGGGTAACAAATGTAGGAAAACGTATTAACAATTACAGTACAGAGAAGTGTGAATTACGTCCGACAATAGAGTTTAGAGCTGACTCACATTGGCTTACTCTACAAGCCATAATTGTCCCTGTTACTTATAGTAACCGTTGGTGCATTCCATTAGTCTATAGGGTATATCACCTATAACATAAAGTATTCCATGTTATTATCAGCCTTGGTCAGGATTGAACCTGCAACCTACAAATGATTGTCACTTAGAACTGTATTAACTCACTAAGCTTGATTTGCTAACATTTTGAATAGTCTCAAAAAATATTTTTGAAAAATTAAAATAATTTTTGTTATTGAACAATTTAAAAAAATGCAGAGTTTATATTTATGGAAAAAAAATTCCCCTTATTTATTGAATAACCCTTGTGTGTGTGTGTGTGTGTGTGTGTGTATATATATATATATATATATATATACACACAGGGTGTTTGATAAAAATTTACATAATTTTATAATCTAATAACATTACCAATTCTCATTAAAATGATGTCAAATTTTAACATCATGTGTAGAAAAAACTGAAAATTCTATTATTTCTCTGAATGTTTGAGATGAGGCTTGATGATTAGTATGATCTGTGTTATTCGGACTATTGTCCTCATCTTCATTGTTATCAGAAACATTGTACACATAACAATGAAGATGAGGACAATAGTCCGAATAACGCAGATAATACTGAAAATTCTGTGTTTAATGTTTTTTCCTTTTCTTTTCCATTCACTGGAAATGAAAAGGCTTTTAAACATAGAATTTTGACTATAAAACATGGTACATCTTAAATTCTATCAAAGTTTTTGAACCATCCTCTATATTGTCACAATTGGTAACTAACAAATTCTACAGTCAGGTGTTGGCTCCTGATAGTTCTACAACCTTTTTATTGGCAAATAACAATGGCAGAACTGGTACTTCCATTTTCTTAGAATTCAAAAAACAAATTACAACATTAGTTCAGTTGGTAGATCATCCATCTAAGAACCACAAGGTTCCTGGTTCAATACCGGCCCTCGGCAACTCAGGCCACCCTGACGAATTATATATATATACATATATAATCTTATTGTTGCAGTTATATATATATATATATATATTTCGTAATATTGCAGTGTATATATATATATTTCGTAATATTATATATATATATATATATATATATATATATATATATATATTTATTTCAGTGTATATATATATATATATTTTTAATGTTGCAATATATATATATATTATTTCAGTGTATATATATATATATATATATATTTCTTAATGTTGCAATATATATATATATTTCAGTGTATATATATATATATATATATATTTCTTAATGTTGCAATATATATTTCTTAATGTTGCAATATATATATATATAGATAGGTATATATCTTACTGTTACTTGTTTATATATATTACTATTGCATTTGTATATACTGTCACTGAAGCTACTTAAAAAACTGAAAATGAATGTAGAAATTTTATCATTATTGAAGAAAATAAAAAGTTAATTTTTGGAACATCCATCCATACCAATTTTGATATTTTCTTCCCCACCCATATATATATATATATATATATATATATATATATATAGCAAATGATAGATGATATTAGATATACAGGAAATAGATATGTATTTTTTTATGTTGTTTGGTAATATTTGTAAATATCTACCAGCAAATTTGTTAGCTAAAAAGAATATCAACAAACAAGCCTATTTGCTATTGATTTGTCTGTCATTACACAATATGAACTGATGCTGTGTAGTGAGCCAACAACCAAATAAGAAATGCATTCTTGCAGATAGACACAAGCATCCATACTACTGCAAGAAAACGTGTAGAAATTAGGCAGGTTTCTTATATCAACACTCCCAATGGATAACTACCTCTTCTCAGACAAATATAAGTGAAACTGGAGAGACTGCTCTTCCATGACTATATATATATATATATATATATATATATATATATATTGTATGTATAATACAAAAGTCCATAGAAGAAATCTTCCTTACGACACAGGAATTTTATTTAAAATATCTGTCACAGTTTGAGAGCTCAATGTGTGCTCTTAATGTTAAAGTCACAGAGCAAATATATAAGTAAAGAAATAACAAAAGACTTAGAGATTTAGCATTATAGTCTATTTCATCAGGGAGCTCCTTGAAATAGACTATAATGCTAAATCTCTAAAATAGCTCCCTGAAATAGACTATAATTCTAAATCTCTAAGTCTTTTGTTATTTCTTTACTTATATATATATATAATATATATATGAGAGTTTCATAATTTGCTTGAAGCATTGTGTATGTATTGGTTAGGAGGTAGATTTAGAAGGCCATCACAATGCAGTTTGGAATAAATAAAAAATAATAATACGGTAACAATGGTGGTGTGTGTTGACCTGTATTTTTTTTATTATTTCTTGAATTTTCGAGGTAATACCTCTTTATCAAAAGAATTGAACTGAAGCAGTACAGCTATGGCATTTCTTCCAAATGGAAGAAATGCCATAGCTGTACTGCTTCAGTTCAATTCTTTTGATAAAGAGGTATTACCTCGAAAATTCAAGAAATAATAAAAAAAATACAGGTCAACACACACCACCATTGTTACCGTATTATTATTTTTTATTTATTCCAAACTGCATTGTGATGGCCTTCTAAATCTACCTCCTAACCAATATATATATATATATATATATATATATGTGTGTATATGTATATGTACAGTTGTTGTATTTGAAGGCCCCTTTTATGTTTACCATAAGAGCAATTTGAAGAATACAGTCAGGACAATCCTATAGTTGCTAGGGTTTGACATGAACAGCCAACTAATCAGATCAAACCTCTCTGCTGACTGCCTATCTAGTCCAAGTAAGGCCCGAAGTGGAGTGTTGCATGTCATTAGACTACTTATTACTTGGGTCACAGACTGCCCAGCCATCTCAATCCTGTCCTCAGTCATTATGAGTTTCTACTGATGGCCAACAGCTGGCCCCATGGTGAGGGGGGGGGTCTTACCCCTCTACAAAGGTGCAGTCAGCATATTCAACAGCTCCAGTTGACAGGGTAAGAGAAGATATGTATTTTTTTTTTCTAGTGCAGAGTTACCCCAAACAACCTCAGTAAGAATTTGAACTCAGCTCACCGATTCCATATTCTGTGCTAATAACCATCATACATACATATACAAAGCATGATAAAAAAATGTATCAAGACTGAAGCTTTTAGTGTGTTTTTTTATTTTTATAATTTTAAAATCTAAATGAACATGTGTACTCAACTGAGCAACTTATATAATTAAGTATGTATTTACCCAAACAACAAAGAAAGATGCCAAAGGAAAATCACAAGCAAGATTGAGGAAGATGAAGGAGAGTTGATGAACAACAAATGCAAAAGCTTGGCAGGAGGCTGCTGACAAATCATTCTATCAAAATCCAAAGGGTGTTTTTGGTCCAATTTCCAATGGTCTATCACCAATCATATCAGTGACGAAAGTGATATTGTTAAATGTTGGGCGGAACATTTCTCTACAGTCCTGAATCAGAAATCTTCTTTCAACACTCATATAATAGACAATCTTCCCCAGAGACTTGTTGTACAATCCCTCCCTGCTAACCCGTCAATACCTGAGGTGAAAAAAGCTATCAATCAACTTTCAAATAGAAAAGCACCTGGCAAAGATGGAATTTCAGCTTAATTGTATAAATGTGGAACAAATCTTTTGACACACAGGCTCTGCAAATTCTTCAACCTTGTGTGGGACAGGGGTGAAGTCCTGCGACAGTTTAAGGATGCATCAATTGTCTATTTGTGCAAGAATAAAGGAAGCAAATATGACAACCACAGAAGAATATCTCTTCTCTCGGTTGCTGGCAAAATCCTTGGTCATATCATCCTTAACAGGCTTAATGACTTTGTCTCAGGATCATCACTACCAGAAACTCAGTGTGGTTTTTGCTCAGGTAGAGAAACAGTAGATATGATTTTTCTGTCTTCGACAAGCTCAGGAGAAGGCTCAAGAGCAAAACAATGACTTGTTTATGGTTTTCATAGATTTCACAAAAGCCTTTGAGACTGTGTCTCGGACTGCTCTGTGGAAAGTGTTGTTGAAATTAGGAGTTCCAGATAAAATGCTTCATATCATTGTCTCTTTGCATGAAGGAATGAGGGTTTCTGTGAGCAATCCAGTACTTTTTCTGTCTCAAACGGTACAAAGCAAGGCTGTGTTCTTGCTCCACTTCTATTTGCATTGTTTTTTTCTGCTATGCTTGAGAAAGCATTCTCAGATCTAAGCAAAGGAATAAATGTTGAATTCAGAACAAGTGGTGGTCTATACAATCAACAACATTTTAAAGCTAAGTCAAAAATTTCCTTGCAGCTAATGCAGGATATTCTCTTTGCAGACGATGCCGCTCTATTAGCACACAGCCTAGAAGTATAAAGAAAACTGAACTACTGTACCAGCCCGCAGTATGCAATCCACGTCTTGTAAATCCATCTGTCTTCATTGATAGAAAAGCATTAAGAATTGTTGACACATTTAAATATCTTGGATTAACAGTCACATCTGATGGAAAAATGGACAAAGAAATCCATTCCAGAATAGGTAAAGCAAGCACTGCAATTTGAAACATCGATTATGGAATACCAAAGATGTATCTCTTAAAATAAAAATTGACATCTACAGAGCAGTCATGCTTTCAACTCTACTGTATGGTGCTGAAACTTGGACACTTTACTGCAAGTACATAAACCAGCTTGACACCTTTCACATGAACTGTCTCCATGCCCTTTGTATAAAATGGGATGATCGAGTGAAAAATAGCACAATATTAAAAAAATGTTACATTGCTGGCATTGAAACCTTATTAGCAAAGGTTCAGCTTAGGTGGGCTGGTCATATTGTCAGAATGAATGAGAACAGGCTTCCAAAGAAGATATTATACGGACAATTACCAAAAGCTATAAAGACAAATTGAAGTAAAATTTGAAACACCTCAATAATAACCTGAGTGCTTGGGAAAATCTAGCATCAAATTGGAAAGAATGGCGTAAGGCATTTTTTGCTAGATTAAAGAGCTTTGAAGAAAATAGACTGAAACATCGAGATCAGCTCTGTCTAACTTTAAAACAAAAACATCTAACTCCCGCTTTAGGGAAATTCCATCTATCAGTGTGGCTTCATATCTCGCAGCAAAGCTTTGCTGCTATCACACTCAAGGAAACACAAAATGTCTTCTTGTTAGCATGCAAACTAGGGAGGAAACAAATCACTCACTGCTGACCCTCTTCTATCGTTCATGATAGGAGAGTCCACCACCCAACCCTTCCAACACAGAGAGGATGTGATACAAGGTAAATTTGAAAAAATGGGGTAAAGCTGGTTTAAATTTAGAGTTATCCTTCTCTTAGATTGGTTGCCTAACTAAAGCTAAAGAGGCCAGTCTGCCCTACTATTTACCCAGAACTAGAAAGAGAATAGTTGTATTCCTACCTTTTCCCAAGAGCATTAGTGCAAAGTGAAATGCACACAACGTCACATGAATTTTGTTTTATAGTAAAATTTTATTTTTAGTTTAGTAAAAAGGGGGAAATAATTTTGTTTTAATATTATATTTATTTTAGTAAAAAGGGGCAAGTAGTATTTAAGTGAAGTAAAATAAGAAGGTGAAGTAGAGATAAAGTAATAATAATAAATAAATGGTTGGTAATTATGTAAGGTAAAAAATTATTTTTGATAAAATAAATTGATGATGATTAATAGATTATAATTTATTAAATGTATTTAATTATTAGATTAATAGAAATGTTATAAATTTATATAATATTAGTTATTATATTAGTATATTAAATAGATATTAATATATTGTAATTATTAGTATATATTAAATAGATTATTAATATATTGTAATTATTAGTATATTATTAAATAGATTATTAATTATTGTAATTATTAGTATATTATTAAATAGATTATTAATATATTGTAATTATTAGTATATTATTAAATAGATTATTAATATATTGTAATTATTAGTAATTTATTAAATAGATTATTAATATATTGTAATTATTAGTATATTATTAAATAGATTATTAATATATTGTAATTATTAGTATATTATTAAATAGATTATTAATATATTGTATATTTATTAGTTATATATTGTAATTATTAGTATATATTAAGTAGATTATTATATAATGTAAAAATTTTATTGATTAATAAATTGATGAAGATTAATAGATTTTGGTATAAAAATGGGTAGGTTGTAAAAGTAAAGAAAATCAAAAGGTATAGTAAAGGGTAAAAGATAAGAAAAAGTATAGAAATGTGTAGGAGAAAACATAAGTTAATATGTTAAAGTAGGTAAAATTATTGTGGTGAAGTTCTAAAAATGATGTTTAGTTAAATCAAAATAAATAGAAAGGTATATTAATCAGTTTAAAGATGGTAATTGGATAGTGGTTAAAGTAATAATTGGATTAGTTGTCACTATATTTTTATTTGTATATTATAACTGTGATTTAAACTCAGGTTGCTGATTCCATGTCTTATGACAATAACAATTATGATTAAGTAATGATGTCTAGACTTTGTCTCGACAAGTCAGTATTAATTTGAAAAAAAAAAAGTTTTGAAGCCAGTCTCAATATTTTTTTAATGAAATGTTTGTTGGCAAAACACATAATTGTGTAAATGCTGCACCATCCATATTCACCAGACATAAAATTTTCTTTTTTTAAAATTTTTTTTTTTACTGGAAATTTATCTCAAGGGTAAGGTCTGAGTATTTGGAGGACATTAAAAAAATGTATGAAGTGACAGCTTCACACTGCATCAAAAGTGCTTTATCCAATAGAAAACTCAACTAAAATAAGTTGTGTATTTCAAGAGGACTATTTTGAAGAAAAAGGTTCATTCCTAGTTATTTTCTGTGTTGGTAAATACAGATACAGAATCAATTTTTTTATACATTATATATACACATACAGATGCATACACACACTATATATATATATTATATCATGGACTCTCTCGTCAATTTTCAACGCATGAGGGTTCACACACACAATGAACACCCACACAGTGATTTGTTTATAGTGATGAAGGCTTGTGTTGGACCATCCACACTTTTTGGCACAGTCGATAGGAAAGAATTGGTGCATCGAGGAATGCCACAAACCCAATCAACGACCGACCTGAGGAATTTTGAATTCAGAGTTATCCCTCTCCTAGACTGGTTACCTACCCAAGGCTGAAGGGCCCATTCTGTCCTACTATTTAACCCATAGCTGGAAAGAGAATATATGGATTCATACCTTTCCCAAGGGTATTAGCGCTATGTGAAATGCCAACAGCTTCGTCTAGGAATTGAACTCGAATCGACGAGTCCATTTTCCACGACTCTAACCACTAGTCCACGTGCCTCCATATATATATATATATATATATATATATATAACAAATATTCAAAGGATTTATTTATGAATTAATGAATATTTATGCCTACATTCAAGCATTCCATATATCAAAGATATCAAACCATAACCAGGGCAATATCATGAAGTGATGTCCTGAAGCTCCACCAGAAAATTATTTTCCAATGAAAATGAAATAAAAAGAAGAGACAAATTCATTTGCTTATTATTAACAAGGTCCTTCTATTTTGCAAAATGTGTTGACATACAAGGTGTGTCAAAAAAGTATCGAGATTTTTTGTACTTTTTGACACACCTTGTATTCGGAAAAAAATAACGTTCCATTCATTCTTCATTTCTATCTTGGTAAATACAGCTTTAAACTTGTTACTTTTTTGACACAACTTGTATTCTGAAAAAAATAGTGTCAAAAAGTACAAAAATCTTGATACTTTTTTGACACACCTTGTGTGTGTGTGTGTGTGTGTGTGTGTATATATATATATTATTTTACATTTGCAACACGTGTTTCCGATCTTCTGATATCTTCTTCAGGCATTGATTAACCATATTCTGTACATATGCACACACATATGCATACTTATATAGACACATGCGCGCACACATATATATGCATATATGTACATACACACACATTAAAAATATATATGTGTATATGGGTGCATATAGAAATACACTTGTGTATTTTTGTATTTTAAAGGAAGCTCTAATAGAAATCAATGCATTTCTTGGAATATCAATCAATAACGATGTTCCATAAAAGTTGGATTTGAATATGCAATAAAATATATTCTAAATAATGACTTGACTGACCAATGCTTGATATGTTTATTTGTCTGGATCCCAGTTTATGTTATTGTTTGATTTTTTTAAATTTATATATTCTGTACATCACAGAAGCAATAATTCATTCATACAAAAAAGAACATGGGTTATACTGAATTACTTTTAAAAATAAGAAATTCATAATAATCTATTTAACTTTTAATATCTAAGGCATCCTGTTGTGGTGTAATGGTTAGCAAGCTAGGCTCGCAGATCCATTATTACTGAACAATTCATCCTTGATCCTCACTGGATGTCCTATTAAAAAAATCCCCACGTAATCCGGCCTGGCAGGAATTCAGATAAATAATTAAAAATTTATTAAAACTTTTAACATCTACTCAAGCCATGGCTACTTTCCCTAATATATACCACATTTTGATTAAACTATTATAATACTGTGTTTTAAGCACAACTTAAGAAATCTCAGTGATTGCCTAAAAGTAAAGAGTATAATTAAAGAGTCGAAGTGGATGACTAAAAGTAAAGAGTATAATTAAAGAGTCGAAGTGGAAAGAGGGAAAAACTAAGAGAGATGTAGATCCCTCCCCCTCAGGATAAAAAAAAAGGTTTCTTAGTCACTTATTAATCCTCACCACCCATTTCATACAGGTAGATACGTGCCCTGTCAGCTCGGTCAGAAGAATACACCAACTGTACCTCTACAAAGAGGTAAAATCTTACATAGATCAATACTGCAGATACTGGAGGACTTTCCAGGAGCAATGACCGATAGGGATGAGTGGTGAGAGAGTCATGGGAATCCATGATGTCAGCACAATATGCTGATGATGATTTATGTTATAAATAGAACAAATCGTATAAAATTAATATTTTTCAAAACTGACAAATTGCCATAGTAGTAATTTAAAGAAATTATCTCTGGTAGTTCAGATGTGCCAAACAAACTGAAAAAAAAAATGTGTGTGTGTGTGTATATATATATATATATATTTACCAACCCCTCACCACGAGCAGGATGTGATACAAAGTCAATTAATTAAGCGGAGTTTAACAGGTTTGAATTCAGAGTTTTCCTTCTCCTAGACCGGTTGCCTAACCACGGTTAAAGAGCCCAGTCTACCCTACTATTTACCCATAGCTGGAGGGAGAGTATAATTCATACCTTTCCCAAGGGTATTAGCGCTAAGTGAAATGCAAGTACCACATCCAGGATTTGAAATCAGGGTGACGAGTCCATTTCCTATGACTTTAACCATTACACCACGCGCTTCCTACACTATGTGTGTGTGTATATATATCTTATTATAATGGAGATTGTGGGTTTGTCTGTCTGTAACCAAAACTATATTACTATACAAGTCACAATTCCTTTAGTTATTTACATCATATTCTCCATGATTTTATTTTTATTTAAACCTCAATTATTAATAAAATTGTTTTACATTACTTACACTGTTGACCATATCTACAAACTAATAACATGCAATTGTATTTATATATACAAAAAAATAGAGGTTTACAGTATGAATGGGAAGGCTAATTTGCATATTGATATTAAAAATTTGAATTTAATGAATATATGCTTAGTATTATTGATTTGTAACTCTTTGGTTTTATCTTATTGAATATGAGCAAAAATCTCTTCAATAAATCTTAAAAGAAATCCCTTAACAAGAAGAAATAACTGTAATATTATTCTTTACTTCCTATTTTAACTAAACAGTTTAATTAGGAACATTTACCAATGAAAGACGGGAGTAACGGAAAATGATGGAAGAGTTAGTTTCAAAGTTGTTCTATTTTTCAATCATACCCCCTCTGTTCAAAATCTTTTTATCTACATTCTTATTCAGTTTCATTAGCCTTTCTAATTTAATATCATATTTTATAATAAAATTTAACTAAAATACTTGCACCCGGAGGGTGCATATATTTGCTAGTATATATATATATATTAGCACCATGTGTCATATATATATATATATATATATTTCAGTGAATGTTAACTTTATGTCTGAATATGACCACCTCTCAGATATAAATGGTGTCACGCTCTCATATATTTCATTGTCACAGATGACATCTATTCCAACTAGTGAATTGCATATCATTGCATTGAAGCCTTCCTTCTTTATTTGGATGGCATGATTTAAAATGTTGCTTCAGTCGATCAATATGCTACGTTACACAAGGCACGTGCAGAGTTGAGCTGCATGTTGTACTTGTATTCACTGTCCTGGTTAGCGAGATACCGTTGGTGACTTTTGAAACCAGCCTTAGACACTCACAAATTATTTGATTATATACACATTGTGTGTATATAAATATAATATATATATATATATATATATATATATATTAATTAAAAAATAATAACATAAAAGAAATATTCCATTTTGTCCTTGTACATTTTGTTTATTATATATATATATATATATAGTATGAACAAAAAGTAATAAGACAAGCAGGAATATTTCTTATATGTTGTTTATTCTCAACTAGTTTCGACCTTAGGTCATCGTCAGGAGAACATTTCTTACTTTTTGTTTATTATAATATATATATATATATATATATATAATATATATATATATATATATATATTATAAGGGTTCCCTTCATTTTTTTTTCAAGAAATTCAATATTTTAAAATGCATATGCTATTTCAATCTATAATTAAATTTTGTACCTACAAAAAACTTATATATATATATATATATATATGAGGTAGGTAAAATGATAGTGAACAAGAAATGATAACTCAAAACAAATCTAGGAGTTGAAATATTTCGTCCGATTTATTTCAACTCTTAGATTTGTTTTGAGTTTTGTTCACTGTCCTTTTACCTACCTCATACTGTCGGATTCTACTACATCCATCCTATCTTCATATATATATATATATATATATATAAATATATATTTATACACAAGGTGTGTCAAAAAAGTATCGAGATTGAAGCTGTGTTTACCAAGATAGGAATGAAGAATGAATGGAACGTTAATTTTTCAGAACACAAGGTGTGTCAAAAAGTACCAAAAATCTCAATACTTTTTTGATGCACCTTGTATATATATATATATATATATATATATATATATATATATATATATATATATATTTGTATGTGTGTGGAGGGAGAGAATGATGTTTTGGTTTATTTGTTTAATGGCATATAAATTCCTTGTGAGTTATTTAATGCTGTAATTTGATTTATTTGTAAATGTTTAATTTTGAATAATTTTGTTTTTAATGTTCCATTTTAGAATTGCACTTTTATTGGTCTATAAGGATTTGTTTGAACACAGTAATATTGTATCAAGTATTCCTATCTTGTTCTAGTAAACGGTCTCCCCAAAGAAAACGGTTACCGCTATAATGATGCTCTACAAAGACACTAAAGCAATGGTATGCTCACCTAATGGTAACACAGATTTCTTTGCCATAGCCGCTGGAGTCCTACAAGGAGATAAATTAGCACCATATATATTTATAATATGCCTAGACTATGTACTCCAAACATCATTAGATACCATGAAAGAAAAACGCCTAATACTAAAAAAGGCAGGAAGCAGCGATATCCTGCACAGACTATCACAGATGCAGACTATGCTGATGACCTAGCACTTCTTACAAATACACTGACACACTATTCACTTGTTATTAGGTTTGCTTTATTTTATTTGTTTAATGGCCTATCATCCACTTTTTAATGTCAAAATTTGATATATATAATTTGCTCACAGTTATATGGTTTCAAGTATTCCTATCTAATACAAATAATTTACACACAATAATATGGTTTCAAGTGATTATTCCTATTTAATAATAAAAGTTTGTACACAATTATATGGCTTGAAGTATTCCTATCAAATACTAATAATTTTCAAACAGATTTAATTGACACACAGATGAGACCCTAACAGATATTAACACTCTGGGTTAGAGTGGACCTGAGAATAATGGTGATAAAGGTGTGACTCCACACTCCCCAGAGACCCAGAATAAGCCTCACTTGCAGCCTAATGTCATACCCAGAAGACCCCTTTTGTGGGGGTGGGTGGTCTTACCCTTCTGCAAAGGATGCAGTTGATGTACTCAAAACCCCACCAACAAGGCAATGGGAGAGAATGAAAAAGATTTGATAATTTGTAAGTATTATATACATATAAATATATATCTGTATTCTTAATTTTTTAAATAATACAAATAAAAATTTATAGCAGTTTGAATTTTTTTGGATAAATTTTCAAAATCTTTAAATTATCTATAACCTCTCTGCACAAGCAGGATGTGACACAAGATCAATCTTTAAGCAGAGTTTAACAGGTTTGAATTTCATTTTCCTAGACTAGTTGCCTTAACAAGGTTAAAGAGCCCAGTCTGCCCTACTATTTACCCATATCTGGAGGGAGAATATTTGGATCCATACTTTTCTAAAGGTATTAACACTATATGAGATGCAAACAACTATGTCTAGAATTTGAACTTGGTTTACGGTGTCTATTTCCTATGGTGATAACCATTACGCCACAAGTTTTCTTTTATGCAAATAAGTAAAAGTAAAGTCATTGGGGTGGCCTATTGTCAATATCAGCCTGACAATGAGGAATCTATCCCCTTTTCACTAGTGCTATACCAAGGAGATAGTTTTTGCATCTGAGGTGGAGCGCCACATCTACCATCCTTACTTTACTGCACAAATCCCTGTGCTAATCACACACTGAGTTTGTGAGGACCAGTATCAAACTAGGAACCTTGTGGTTTCTAGGCAGACACTCTAACGACTGAGCTAAATAGACACAGAAAAAAAAAAAGATTATTATTTTATATAAGAATGGGCTGCAAGGTAGTTTTTTTTTTATTTATTTGTTGCAGGATAGGAAGGATAGGCAAGCAGAGAACACAAATGGCACATTTTATTGGGAAAATTTCTTAAATGTGATTTTTGTTGGATTGAACACTGCAGACCCCAAATTGGCAAATCAACCAATATAAGACTCGGATGCATTTGAACTTTTTTTTTTTTTTCTTTTAACTTAAACTTTTTGTTAGTTTCGTTCAAAATTACGGACATGAGTGAAACTGAGAGAAACACAAGAAGTAGGTTCTAAAAATAGACACCAGGTAAATGGAACTAAAATCAGACTGTATAAAAGTTTAAAAATATCTAAAAATGCATTGGATTAGAGTAGATGGATCCTCATCCTCCTCCTCTCTCTCTCTCTCTCCCTACCCCAATACTTTTTCTTTTCTCTCTCTCTCTCTCTGCCCCAATAATTCTTCTTACCCTGTCTCTCTGCCCAGATACTTTTTCTCACTCTCTTTCTCTCTATCCAAATACTTTTTCTTACTCTCTCTTTTGCTCTCTCTCTGCCCCAATACTTTTGCTTTCCCTCTCTCTCTCTCTCCTAATACTTTTTCTTTCTCTCTCACCCTCCCTCTCAGCCCCAATAATTCTTCTTACTCTGTCTCTCACTATCTCTGCCCCAATACTTTCTCCCCCCCTCTCTCTCTCTTCCTTCTTACTTTCTCTCTCTAAGAGATGCTAAAAATGGAGCCAAAATAGTGGATGATGGGGACTCGCAATGACAGAGGATAAAGTCAGTTAACGAGAGCAAAAAAAAAAACATCAAATAAACCTTTTTTTATTTTATTTTTCTCTGACTTTGAATCACAAATGTAGAAATGTTGTCTATTCTTGAGCAAGTCTTTTTAACAATCTCTGCTTTCTGTAGCAACACACGGAGAGTCTATTTAACTATAAGGCTATCACAATCAAAGGAAACAAAAACAGGATTACTGAATACACTTACGGATATTTATACTTATGTATAGTTTGAATTTTGATAAGAAATCATTCATTTATGATACACTTTGTGAAGGTAGCAAAAGACTATATATATATATATATATATATATATATATATATATAGAATAAAAAGTTTCCTGTCTATTTTAAGCATTTTAAAAAGCATTTTAAGCTATAAAAATTTTAAAATTTAGTTGTTAATAATAATTCTTTCCCTTCCAAAAAGACAGTGGAAAAAACAACATTATTTATCAACTTAAATGTCTATATTGGCTATACTACAAAAACATTATGAAGGAGACTTACTCTATACTTATCTGATTCTAGCTTCATATGCCAAAATTTAAAAAACATGACTGTCTTACAACATATAGAAATATTTTAGTTAATAATACGGAAATACTTCATACTGACAAGAATATAAAAAAAATTAAAATCCTTGAAGCTCTGTACATAAAATTAAGAAAACATACTAGTAATAGAATTAACTTTGAAACTAGAGACAATATTCTAGAAATAATTCATTTATGATACACTTTGTGAAGGTATCAAAAGACAATATTTTAAGGTATATAAAATCCATCTATATAGGGCCGGGTTAGCTCAGTTGGTAGAGCGTTTGGCTAGAAACCACAAGGTTCTTAGTATGAGTAGCATAGGGATCTGTGTGGTAAAGTAAGGAGCTGATGGTAGGTGTGGCGCTCCACCTCAAATGCAAAAACAATTTCCTTGGTCTAGCGCTAGAGAAAAGGGGATAGACTCCCTTGCTGATTGGCTGATACCGACTTTAGGCCACCCTGATGACTTTACTTTTACTTATATATTGCTAAAATTCTCCTTTATCTTTATACTAGAAATGCCAACCCAGAACTGCCTGGGTAGAGGGGGGATAATAAAAAGTTAGTCTCACAGATCCATTGATTGTTTTGGTCTTATATAATTGATTTATGTTTTAATCACAAATGCAACCAATGACTTTCCCTTCTCTCATAATTCAAATCCTAATTTTTAGATTTCTTTCCAGATATAAATAAAATCTTCATTGATCTAACTGGTGATAGTGAATGTGTATATATATTTACTTTGTCATTGATTATTTTCTTTTCTTAGTCTCCTCTGGACATACATATATATATATATACATATATATGATGGCAGCAAACTCATGTTCAAGTATTGCCATTGCTTGATATATAAAAAAAAAAAAAATGTTCAACAGTTCAAATAATATAATGGTGAGCTACAAAAAGTTTAACAATGAGCTACACGAAAGTGGCTCTTTAGTCCTGCCAAAGTCTTGCACATCTTCCCACATTTACAGGTATTTCCAGGGAGCACAGGGTATTTTATTAGTCATCCCGCCGATGCACAGATTGGTGACTGATCAGGCCAGCCTTGCTCATACATAGCCTTCCACACTGGTCACGTAGTAGACTGATTTGAAGCCCTTGGTTGTCTACTTTTTTATTCTTGTGAATATCTCGTTTTAACTGCTCATGCTGTATACAGTTAGTCTCAAACTTTTTTGTACCCTCCTGTAAGCTCTTCTCCATTGCCCATATATATATATATATATATATATATAATATATATATATATATACACACACACACACACACCAACTGTCCTTTATATATATGTATATATGTATAAAAGTATTTTAGATAGGATACCCCCTCTGTATAGTACCAAGACAGACCAGTAAAAGAAAAAAAGGAAGTGTTTGGAACCTTTGAGTCCAGATAAAAAATAAAAAAATTAAGGACAATGTTGTAGAGAAGACATGATACACTTCTGTATAGAATGGACTATTCTGAATGAATATGAACATTGACAGTGGCCCACCTTTTTCCATCTATACAAGCTTGTAATATAGTACTGTTAACACATTCTTGTACATTCTTATTAAATAAACTTTTTTCATTTGTAAGCAAGAACCATCCCCAGTAACATAATAATAAGTTTGGGTAGTGAAGACTCAAATTCAATTGAGCTTGTTAACTGTCATTTTCTCATCAATGAAACTAATTTACCAAGCACCATTGACTTTGTTTTCACTATCCTAACTTAGAGATATATATGCTCTATCTATGATATTGATAAGTCTTTACTTATAAAGTAAAGTAGTCAGGGCGGCCTAATGTTGGTATCAGCCAGAGAGCGAGGTAGTCGCGCTAGACCAAGGAAATTATTTTAGCATCTGAGGTGGAGCACCACACCTACCATCAGCTCCTCACTTTACCGCACAGATCCCTGTGCTACTCATTCGCTGAGTTGGCGAGCGCCGGTATCGAACCAAGAACCTTGTGATTCCTAGCCAAACACTCTACCGACTGAGCTAAACCGACCCTTTACTTATAAATATAGCAAATTATATCATCTATATATCTATGTAATATTAATCCAAATGAGTCAGATATACCAACTAATAGTTTTGCTTATGAGCTCATCAGGGCAAGAATCTGACTAAAAAACTTGAAGCAACGGTACTTTTATCGCTAAAACTAGTCCCACTGTGGTCCAAACAAATTAGCATAACAACCCCCCCCCCCCGACAAATAAACTTTTTACACTTTTTATTTTATTTTCCTATTCCTATCTTCCATCTCAACTCCCTTACCTATTTCAATTTCTCGCAATCCTATATTCTATCAGCTACTGCCCCCCGACCTCCTTAAAACGCAGCATGCCAATGACAGCTTGTATCCCTGCTTCTTATTGTAGGAATTTGTCCCTCTATCTTTATTCGGGGAGAGCTTGCCCCTGTTGTTACATATCTATGTATATATCTTATGATGGTGGAGGTGCGTGGTCAAATGGTTAGAGTCGTAAGAAATGGACTCGTCAACCCGAATTCAATTCCTGGATGAAGCTGTTTGCATTTCACATGGTGCTAATAAGAAATTGACCTTGTGTCACATCCTGCTCGTGTGGAAGGGTTGGAAAATATATATATATATTATTATTTATATTTTGCTTGAAGGCAATTACAATGTGTATATTGTATAAAATTCGATAATTATAGAAAATAATCATGACAAGTGAATTTCGGCAAATAATTATGCAATGCTAGAACATCGTACAGTTTGTTTTGACTTTATTAAGTCTCATCAGTGATATATATATATATATATATATATATATATATTTATGATGTTTGCTCCACCTTCACAGATGATTGCTATCACTTGATTCTTCAACATCATCTGGATTGACACCTTTTCTTTCACTGTGTCCTCTCAGATAACTTTTCAAACCTTGAAGAAGAGATGACAGAGCTGGACAAAGATTTACAGACTTTACTGCAGGTAAATATATACCTATAGTATTTCTCTGAATGTTTGAGATGAGGCTTGAAGATTAGTATTATCTGTGTTATTCGGACTATTGTCCCCATCTTCATTGTTATTTGTACAACGTTTCGGCCGATATACCCTCCGCCTTCTTCAGGTATTTCTTGTCGGACTCGGGAACCTTCTCGGACTCAGGAACCTTCTTTTCGAACTCGGGAACTAAATAAAGGGTTAGATTCAAAATTCCGTGATGGCTCCCGAATACGACAAGAAAGTTCCCGAGTTCGAAAAGAAGGTTCCCGAGTCCTAGAAGATCCCCGAGCCCGACAAGAAATACCTGAAGAAGGCCGGAGGGTATATCGGCCAAAACGTTGTACAAATAACAATGAAGATAGGGACAATAGTCCGAATAACACAGATAATACTAATATACCTATAGGTTACAAAGTAGGAGTTAGGCAGCTTTAAATGGAACCCATAAGTTTATCCCGGGGACTCATTCAAAGCAAATATGTGTGTCCCAAATCAAAAAGCTATCAGCATTACTACTCATCTAAAACCCACTCATCCATCACCTTTAAGCTATGTTGATTGAATGTACAACATTAAAGAAGAAAAAATGTAAATATGATAATAAAAGAAAGTGGATAGATATGTCCATTTGAGTGAAACATGTTAAAAATGCATTTTCCTTGGTTTTTAATATTAATAACCTGCAGACTCTTTGTGGCTCACACTGATCTAGTTTTGAATTCAGAGTTGTCCTTCTCCTAGATTGGTTACCAACTAAGGCTATTTTAGTCATAGCTGTGAGAGAAGAGAAGAGCATTAGTATGATGTGAACATAAACCATTTCAACTAAAATCTGAATTCAGTTTGTTGATTCTATGTTTTATCCCATCCAAATTCAAAGAACCATTATCAATCCCATAGGAAGGATAGTGAATGAGCAATATATATATATATATATATATATATATATATATATATATATATATATATGTATATGTATATGTATATAATTGCTAATTCAGATTTAGAGATCTCCCAGAAAAAAAAAAACCACTAAATTCCAAGTATACATCACTCATAGATAGTATACAGTTTTAATTACTCAGGATATGATTTTTGCTGAAGTAATCTGGCTATTAAGAAATAGAAGAGATTATAAACATACAAGAAGTGATATAAATTACTATATTTTTGATATTCAAAGTTGAATGAAAGTATACACAGTAAAAATGTGTTCAACCCATATTTCTGGATTTCTGCTCTGGCTGTGCAGATCAAAATGTAGTAGTAGATGTAATAGTCTTAATTTTCTCAAATGAAACATGGTGATTATTATTATGAATCTTTAATTAGTTTATTCTTTCATGCAATTTCTATTGTTTTATATCATAATACTCAAATTGTAATTTCTCTTGATATTCAAACTTAAATGAAATTAAGTAAAGATGTGTTCAATTCAAATTATTGAATTTCTACTCTGTCCGTGCAGATCAAGATGTAGTAGCAGATGTAATAGTCTTCATTTCTTAAATGAAACATGGTGATTATTATTATAAATTTTTAATTAGATTTTTTCTTCTTTCATGTAATTTCTGTTGCTTTATATTATAATACTCAAGTTGAAATTGCATTCTATGACTTAAGTAAAGTACATAAATTAAAAATAAAGAATAAATTTCCAGTAAGATTTTAATTTTATTTCTGATCCAGGCTGTTTGCTTAAAAGCTGTTGAATGTATAAAAAAAAAACAAAAAAAAACAACCCGAGTATTGGGATACAAAAACAACAAAAAAGATTGAAAATAAAAACTAATAAAAAAATTAATAATAATGGATTAAATTTTATTTCACATTACATTTAAAGGTAATAATGCTGGAAAGCAAATTATCTTAAAGTTTAAAATAAAAAAAACTTTCATGAAATAAAATTGGTTGAAGTAATGGTTAAATTCATAGAATATAAAACCAACAAACTGAATGCAGATTTTAGTTGAGACTAATGCTCTTCTCTTATCTTCCAGCTATGAGTAAAATAGCAGGTAAGACTGGATTCTTCAGCCTTGGTTGGTAACCAGTCTAGGAGCAGGATAACTTTGAATTTAAAACTAGGTCAGTGTGGACCACACACTGTAGGATGTCAATTATAAGAAGTAAGGAAAATGCATTTTTAACATCTCACTCAAATGGATAAGAGTAATAATGGATAAAAATCCTATTTTACATTTTTAATAATAGTTTTGGTTACATACAAATTGAGACCGAATCTCTATTAATAATAGACATGCTCAGGTTGTGCTTACAATTTGTGACTGTTAAGCAAAAGGAATTGATTGGAAGTAAAGAATATATCCACATATACAGTCTACCCTCTCAATCACTGCCCCATCTCTCTCTCTCTTTTATATATATATATATATATATATATATATATATAGAGAGAGAGAGAGAGAGAGAGAGAGAGAGAGGGAGAGGAAGAAAAATGAGATATATATGCGTAGGTATGCACATGTATAATGATTCATTGATCTATCTCTCTCTCTCCCTCATATATGTATATATATATATAAACGAGAGAGGGAGAGAGAGCATTCTATATAATCTTGTACTGGTTAATCATACAGTTCTCTCACACTCTGTCTGTCTATTTGTCTCTCTCTCTCTCTCTCTCTATATATATATATATATATATATATATATATATATATATAGAGAGAGAGAGAGAGAGAGAGAGAGAGGGGGGGAGATGGAAAGATATTTCTGATCCAAGTAGTTTGATTAAGAATATATTTTTTTTAAATCAGAGTATTATGATAAAGAAAATGACAAAAGGAAAACTAATAAAAACAATGAATAATAAAAGTCTGTCTAGATTAGAAGAAATGTCTGCACCAAAGGAAAAGACTGAGAACATCAACAAGAAAAAAAAAATAGAATCAGTTTTCAGTAGCATTGTTACTTTCATTTGGAATTAAATATTAAAACTGTCAGAAAGTCTTGTGTGTTGGTGTCATTCCATATCTTTGTTTTCTATGTTGTCCAATTAACATTTAATAAATTAGGAAGAGGTAGATATACAATGAAAATACAAGAGGAAGGCCTGTTCTTCATGTTTATCTGCTCTAGAATAAAGTGCACAGTTTCTTTTCTTTGTTAATTTATATTTGTTAATGATAATATATATATATATATATATATATATATACTATAGTGTGAAATGGTCACTGTTTCAGCTTTTGCTGGAATGGTGCAGTATTATTCGTAGAGTGCTCAATATAAAATAGAGCTGTTATATAATATAATAAGATAAATATATAAAGGTTTTACATATCTATTTATTATATTTCCTTTGTCACCTAATAAATAGATATGTAAAACTTTATATATATCTTATTATATTATATATATATATATAGAGAGAGAGAGATGTTGATAGGTATGTGTCCTGCGTTCTTGATGCACAAAAATCTAAAAGGATGCTGTAAAATCATATCTATGCATCTTTTTTTCTTCCCTCACCATTTCAAGCTAACTGTAAATACATTTCAATAGTTTCTTAGAAATGAATTACACAGGATAGGTTACAAGGTAGGAGTTAGACGGCTTTAATTGGGACCCATCAATTTTCCCAGGGACTCATTCAAAGCAAATATGTGCTAAATCAAAAAGCTATCAGCATCACTGTGTAAATATATGTATATATATATATATGTGTATGTGTGTGTGAGTGTGATGGATGTTCAGAAACTTTTTGGTTGTATTGGAAGTATAGAAAAGTATAAGAATAAAAACCAAAATTCGAAGCGATGAATATTGTGTTGTTTTTAATCTTATTTATTAATCCTAATATTTCAGGTAACCCTCTACCTTTTGTAGAATGACTGTTATATCTTTTCTTTTAATTTTAAATGTTCTTTTCTTTGGTGTTAGTTGAATGGTCTGTCAGCTGTTTGTCTTTATTGTTCTGTGTCTGGGGATTGTGGTGTGGACTTCCTAGCTGCTATAGCCCCCCCAATTTTTTTTTGTATCTAAGTGTTTTTCACTATTGCAGACACCTGGCATTTGGGAGATATAGTTAAGCATTGATGAGGTGTATTTCAAATTAGCCTTGACTGTTTTGGTCAAGCATTTGTTTATTTAGGTGTGTATGTGTGAACCCAAATCTGTCCATCCTATTTCAAAGCAGTTAAATTGAACTTAACAGACCTAAATTGCACCATCGTATGTCACCCCACCGAAAGAAAAAAATACCAAAAATCAGTGAATTAACCGAATTTAATTAAATTTTCAGTGTTGATGTATTAAGGAATAAAAGATATAATGCACCAGTTATTTTATCTAAAACCTTTTACATTTTTTCAGTTCAGTTAACTTGGAACCACATACCTTTGAGGCATAACACAGATTCTCAAAGATATGTGGTTCAAAGTTAACTGACCTGAAAAAATGTAAAAGTTTTAGATAAAATAACTGATGCATTATATCTTTTATTCATTAATATATCAACATTGAAAATTTCATTAAATTCGATTAATTCCCTGATTTTTGGTATTTTTTGTCTTTCAGCGGGGTGACATATGATGGTGGAATTTATGTCAGTTATGTTCAATTTAACCCAGTTTTTTGTTCACTGGAATAAAAAATACTTTTTGTTTTAATTTTCATATCTATTCACCCTGAGCACAGCACAAAGCCAAATGGGTTGGGGTATAAATATTTCTGTGACAATCTAAGTCTAACCCTAACTCTACCTGTTTTGAAAATTGCCATTTGAAATTCTGGCTTTATACCTGGAATTAAATGTAAGGGCAGCAGATACACAATTACCTCACCTATGAGACTGGAAGTTTTAAATTAAACTGATTATATCAGTTAATTTAAACCAAAAGGTGTTTTCATGAATTGGAAACTAAATGGGAAAGGGTTGGTACTATTCAGCAGACCAAACTAGTTTCATTGTAAGCAGGGGAAGAAAATCAATTAAACTATATACAGATGCTGATAGGTTCACGACCTGCATCCCTCAAAAACCTAAAAAGACACAGTAAAATCATATCCATGTGTCCCAGTATTTTTCTTTTTTCTTCTCTCACCATTTCAAGCTAACTGTAAATACATTTCAATAGTTTCTTAGAAATGAATTACACATGATAGGTTACAAGGTAGGAGTTAGATGGCTTTGGTTGTTTCCCCAGATCATAAATAAAAACCCTACAATCTATTAAGAAACATAAGTTGGAACCCATAAATTTTCCCAGGGACTTATTTAAAACAAATATGTGCATCCCAGGATGCACTAAAATAAATTTTAAAAAAACTATCAGCATGACTGTGTATATATTTACCAAACGCTCTGCACAAGTATGATATGACACAGGGTCAATTTCTTAAGTTGATTTTAACAGGTTTGAATTCAGGGTTTTTCTTCTCCAAGACTGGTTACCTAATCAAGGTTAAAGAGCCTAGTCTCTCCTATTATTTATCATTAGCTGAAGACAGAATAGTTGGATTCATAACTTTCCTAGGTATATTAGCACTATGTGAAATGCAAAAAGCCTCATCCAGGATTTGAACTCATGGCACAAAGTCCATTTTTCATTATGATAACCATTAGACCATGTGCCTGTGTATGTTTAAAGAGTAGAAAGTTAATTATAATTAGAGTGTAAGATGGTCCAAAAATAACCACAAGGAATAGCAGGGGACCCTATACCACCAGGTAATGGTTGAAGGTGCATGGTGTAATGGTTAGAGTCATAGGAAATGGGCTCATCGACCCAAGTTCAAATCCTGGACGAGGCTGTTTGCATTTCACATAGTACTAATACACCTGGGAAAGGCATGCATCCAATTATTCTCCCTCCAGCTATAGCTAAATAGTAGGGCAGACTGGGCTCTTTAACATTGGCTAGGTTAGTCTAGGAGAAGGAAAACTCTGAATTCAAACCTGCCAAACTCTTGTGTGGAAGGGTTGGTGTGTATGTGTGTGTGTATATATATATATATATATATATATATATATATATATATATACCACCAGGGAACCTCCATGAGTTTCTTTTTTTTTTGGTGGGAGTAGTGATTTATTATGTCAGCTAGTATACCTGTGCCATTGTAAATGATAACAGTATATAATAATAGCTTAGATCGTTTTCATGTGACCAATCAAGCATTGACAATAATCAATATTATTTGTGGTGAGATCCCCACATCAAATTCTGCTTAGGGACCCATAAATGCTTCAGCTGACCTTGAAGAGTAGATTGAAACAGGGATTAGGGGAAAAATTTGGAAGATACAGATCTCTTAAAAAAATCCAGCAAGAACACAGGAAAGTATTGGATATGGCTTTGGTTCTCAGTGGTGTAAAAAAAGAAATAAAACAGTGGAATGACAATAATGATGATACAAGCGCAGTTGCAGTTTATCAGTAAAAAAATAACATGAATCAATAAATATTATTTTCACTAGAACCCCCCCCAAAAAAAAAAAACAAAACAAAAAAACGCCCTTCGTTAATTTTTAGATATATTGCCTGAGTGGGTGGGAATTAAAAATTCAATGTCAGAGAGTTTGTACCATAAGTAAGTAAAATCATCAAATTTATTATAGGAATGAAAAATAAAACAATTTGAAATGGAAACTTAGTTCCAATAACTTTAAATATATATTGAAATAAAACAAACTGTATATTAATATATAATACCGGGCATGTATTTATTAAAACTAATGTGACATAGTTTTGGTTTACAGACAAATAGAGACCTAATCTCCTTTATTAATAGATTGGTATTGACTTAGAAAATTTAAAAATGCAAAGTTGATCACAAAGAAATTGATTCTTGACTTTGTTTAAAATTAATAAATACTTTTATCTTCCAATTGATTTTTAGTTTCTCTGAATTTTTGTAGATGATAACGGTATATGATGATAAGAGAATGGTCCAATGGACACATGGTGCAACGGATATAGGTGTTGAGTTAATGCAGTTCTAAGTGACTGTCATCTCTGGGCAGAGTAGACCAGGGAGCAATGGTGATGAAGGGGTGCTCCACATTCCCCAAACCTCCAGAACTGGAACCTCACCATCAGATAGAGTTTAATGTCATTCCCAGGACATGTAGACCCTCAGCCACTGCCTTCTAGCACCCATATGATGAGAAGGATTAAGGGTTGCCATAAGGGCAATAGGATTGGGGCAATCATATAGGTGCTAGGGCTTGATGTGGCCAGCCAACTGATCGGAGGGGGCCTCTCCAACCGCCCGTCTAGCCCAAGAAAGGCCTAAAGTGGAATATTGCAAGTCATGGACTGCTTAGCCACCTGGGTTCTATCCTTAAGCATCACGGGTCACTACCCACGGCCAACAGGAGGCCCCATTGGGGGCGTCTTGTCCCTCTGCAGAGGTGTAGTCACTGCGTTCTAACACCCCAGCCGACAGGGTGGAGGCATTTCTTGTTGGACTCGGGGAACCTTCTTGTCATAATTGGGAGTCTTCACAAAACTTCGAATCCATGGGATTCTCATTCCGTTAACCAAGTGTTAAGCTGTGTTAATTATTATTCTATGTTACTGTCACCCTTGACCAGGATTGAACCTGCAGCCTAGAGATAGCTGTCACTTAGAACTGTATTAACTGAACGCCTATATTCACTAGGCCATGTAATCCAATTGGACAATTCAGAGTGAATTTTGGGAACCTAATGTCTTGTTTTACCTAGAATATTTACCTTTATACTTATGTATGTTTTTTTTTACCTTGACTTATATTACGTTTTTAAAAAAAATCTAATCTAGCCTTTTTAAGCAGATAACAATAAAGATGAGGATGATAGTCCAAATGATCCAAATAATCCAAAGTATCAAGCCTCATCTGAAAAATTCAGAGAAATAGAGACCAGCAAGTTCTTTTTTTTTTACATCCAGGAAAAATGTATATATCTAGTAAATTTATTTTATTTGTTACTTGTAAAATCTTGGACGGCTTTAGTTGTTTATGTAATCTGTAATATCATACCAAGGATTAGAATTTATTGAAGAGGAAATACATGGAAACTTTTATTCAATCTAATGAATACAAATATGAAGCTACGTAGAAGAAGAGTTCTTGGACCGAGAATTATGAAACATACTTGCTGTTCCACATATTCATCCCACACCATTTCTCAAGTTTCTTTAAGCATTAAACCCCCCCCCCCAAAAAAAAAAGTTTCATTCTCTTCTTGGTTGAGCCAAGAATTTTTCAACATCCTCTTGTTTAGTGACATAGATATTAAAACGAATATTAAAAAAACAAAAACTAGCAGAGCTACTTGACATTGCCCAGGATTTAAAAAGCTAAAAATAAATCTCTTATCTATATTTATATATAGATTAATAAAAAATTATTTTTCTCTATATATTTTATCTTTCAATTTTTTTCTATATTCTTGTTTTTAAGCTGTTTTTTTTTCTATTGTTTTTCTTGGTTATAGTTTTTTCTTTTATTCGCTTTTTATTGGATTTTATCCTTTATTAATTTATATTTCTAATCATTACTTTGAATTAATTTTTTAACATGTCATTGATTTATACCCTTACTAGAAGCGGCTACCTGGTGTTGCCTGGGTAGAGCAGGGAGTCAAAAAATTAGTCTCATAAATCCATTTTTACTGAATCATGAGTTGGATCCTTGCAGGATGCCCCATTAAAATCCCTATGTAAAAAAAGACCTGGTGGGGTGTAAAAAAAAAGGTGCACATATGCTCTAAAAAGAAAAATTAATGTCTCATATTTAAAATATTACATGCAAAAAAAAAAAAAAAAAAATTCCATGCTGTTACTATCTAAATTTTACTTTTTTTTATCATTGCTCAAAAAGCAAGATCTGGTGATAGTGAATGTGTGTGTGTGTGTGTGTGTATATATATATATATTACTTTATTGTTGTTTTATTTTCATAGTTTCCCCCGGCCATACATACACATAACTGCCCTTTATATATGTATAGATTATATTTCTATTTAGTTTATGGAAAATGAAGGGTAAGGATTATTCGTATTTGACAGGACCACATGAAAAAAAAAAAAAAACACTTTTAAGAAACAACTACACAAAAAATATGGATATATAATGAACAAGATTCCCTAACCTGTTGGAATAAAATAACTCTATATGGGTTGACATGCTGTTAAAATCAATCATTAATTATTACAACTCACTCAGGTTATTGATGGCAGTTAGGAACAATAAATTACGATGGATAAGTTTGTGGTGAGACTCTAATTTACACCCTTTTTTGCATTCAGCAAGGTTGATTATCTGTTATATATACCCTACCCATGAACATTAATGAGTATGTCCCAATCCTCATAAATACAGGAGTATTATACTGACTGAGTAGTCTTATACCACTAGCAGTGGTTTACCTTCTTTCATATCTCTGGCGAGCATTGTATTTTGTTAATGTTATAAAGATTCTATTTCATTTCCAACCTTCGTTTGGTTATTTGTCATTTAGTAACCTTTGTTATGTTACAACATTATCCATAGCAACTAATTTACCAATAGACCTATTACATCCATTTTGTATTGCAGAAGCCTATAGACCAACTTCGTCACTCAACCAGTCAGTGCTATATCTGTTATTGGTTTTTCACAATAGTAATGTAAATAGCATATTTTTTATTTTTTTTTTTTTTTTTAGATGAAGCACCGACTATTACTGTATTTGACGGCATATAGGACGCACTTTTTTCCAAAATTTTGGCTCAAAAAATTGCCCTGCGTCTTATACATTGTAGGTGAAGTTTATTATTAATTTTATTATTATTATTTACTCCTTTTGAGTTTTCACACCAGTGTTAGCTGATGGTATTTCACTGGAATCTGAGTGACAGCAAGTCTCCTCAGGTCTCCAGGACTCTTCTGAGTATTCTGGCAGATTGCAGCAGTGCAGTGTTCTGAATTATTATTATTATTATTATTATTATTAATATTATTATTATTATTATTATTATTTCCTGCTATTGCGAGGTCTTGTGTATGCTTATTGCTTGCCTGTACTGCCAAATTGCTTTTATACAGCTATGTTTCTGCTTGTGTAATGCACAGCTAGACTGTTTTCCACAATATATGCTTAAATGCACTAAAAACCTTTTTTTCTGAATCTGACCTGCTGAAATGGGATGCGTCTTATATGCCGTCAAATATGATATTTGTTTATCTAATAATTCAAAATCTTAGTGTTAGGTTAAAATATAGCCATGCTGAAATAAATTAATTTATTCTTAATAATGTTTTAATTAGTGTATATATGAAATTTTCTGAAATGTAACCAATTACTTGAATATTTTAGTATAATAGATTTAAAAAATGCAGAGAAAATTCTTTTATACTTATTGGTGCTATAATGAAAAAATAAGTAAAAATAAATTATATATAAAATATAGATGAAATAATAATAATGATAAAATAATAAACAAGGATAATAAAATGAATAATATGAACAAAATATATATATAATATTTTAATTTGTATATATATGAACTTTTCTGAAAAGTAATCAATTTCTCTGATATTTCAGAATAATAGATAAAAATAAGGGCCAGTTCAGCTCAGTTGGTAGAGTGTTTGGCTAGGAATCACAAGGTTCTGGGTTCAATACCGGCCCTCGCCAACTTAGCGTATTAGTAGCACAGGGATCTGTGCAGGTAAAGTGAGGAGCTGATGGTAGGTGTGGTGTTCCACCTCAGATGCTAAAAACAATCTCCTTGGTCTAGCGCTAGTGAAAAGGGGATAGACTCCCTCACTGTCTGACTAACACCAACATTAGGCCACCCCGATGATTTTTACTTTACTTTTTAGATAAAAATAAAAAGCAAAGAAAATGCTTTTATATTTATCGATGCTATAATGAAAAAATAGATAAAATATATAAAAAAATATATAGAATATCATCATCATCATCATGTCGCGCATGCAGCACGGGCATCATGACAATCTTTCGCCAACCCTCCCTATCATTCATTACACCTGGAAGCTCGTCTGCGGAGTAGCCAGCATCTTCACATATAGAATAATAATATACATAAAATAATGATGATAATAAAATAATAATTATAATGATGATAAAATAATGTGAATAAAATATATATAAAATATATTTTATTTAGATAAAAAATATCTTGATAATTCTTTGATTGATTGATTTATTGATTTTAACAGCATATCAACCTGTCTGGGGTTATGTCATGCCTAACGGTTAGGAAGTAATACATATTGTGTATTTATATTTATACTTTTTAGTAATTGGTTTTAACAATGTGTTGATAATTTTTTAAATTACTATACATATGAAATGTTCTGAAAAGTAACCAATTACTCTGATATTTTAGTGTAATAGATGAGAAAATGCAGAGAGAATGCTTTTTCTACTTATTGGTGCTATAAGACAAAGACATTAGTTGTTCTGTTGGGAAAATGTTAAGATTCTTTTTGTCTTCTATTTCAAATAACAGTGAGGGTAATGGTGAGACAAAAATGGCTCAGTCTTTGTCATATGAAGGCTTTATATATGATGTTGTCATGCATATTGCACACAGGTGTGTGTGTATGTGTGTTTACCTGTAAATTTGTCATAGGTAAGTTATAGCAGCTGCTCTTGTGTAGGAGAAATGGTAATTGTTGCAAGGTGATTGTCGTCACAGCTCTGCTATCTTGATGGTAACAATGACAGGTAGCCAGATATGCCGTCTTGTGAGAAATTTACAAATTACTGAGGCTTTATATATATATATATATATATATATATATATATATATTAGAAATTTCCTGTTTTCCTTAGGTTAACAGATAATAAATCTGGCTTAATAGCTGTGCAGGGTGGTCCGAAAGTCTTGTCACCCCATACATATTTGTTTTAGATGTAAAATAATTACATAATTCATAAATCATATTATTAAAATTTGATATTTTGGAAAATGGGAGACTGTGTTTCATTAATATTCAGAGCTTCCAGGGATAAACTTTTTTAAATCATGTTTTATTCCTTCTATTTATCTATATATTCCCAAGTATTTTTATTACACACACACACACACATATATATATATATATATATATATATATAATATATGTGTGTGTGTGTGTGTGTGTTGTAGAAAAAAAGTTTTTCTCTCTACCATGGTTTTGGTGTTCAAGGTACACCTTCCTTAGAACTAAAAAACTATAGGTAGCTACATTTTATATATACTTGACTAATTTAGAATTATTTTTATTTCTCTATCTGTTTTTAATTAGTATGAACTTTAGTTTCTAAATCTAAACAGTTTCCCTTTGAAATTAAAGATTAATTTTCCATACACTTATCAGGCAAAAGCAATTTGTAATTTTATCTGTTATTTATCTTCAACTCCCACTAATTTTTCCCTTTATTCATTTTGTTTATCGCATATATATATATATACACACTAACAAAAGTACCCAGTCCATGACTGGACTAAAAGCATTTTAGGAACACCAGGTAGTGAGAGGGAGAAAAGAGGGAAGGAGGAGTGAGACAAATTAATTCTAAGGATAAAAGAAGATAAGAATTCACATATAATAATGTTTGTTGATTTTTGGATTTTTTTTTTGTTTATATCTAAAATATTATTTCAAAAAATGTAACCCTGAACTCTTGAGTGGTTTGAAACATAATTTTATTCTTCTAAATACTAGTTTTGTACTTACTTATGAAGAACTTTGAAGAGTTCCACAAATTGGATAATTTTTAATCATGTTAATGACAAAAATTCATGATACTGTTAAAACTTACATCGATTACTGTTTTTGTTAACCTAGAAGTTACCATGAGTAAAATAGTAGAACAGACTGGGCTCTCTGGCTTTGGTTGGGCAACCATCTCAGGAGAAGGATAATTCTGAATTCAAAACTAGGACCCAGAATCCCTGAATCAAGATTCCAGGGTATATATATACCCAACTTCTCCACTGCTAGCAGGATGTGATTCAAGGTCAATTTTTAAGCAGAGTAGAGCTGGTTTGAATTCAGTCTTCCTTCACCTAGACAGGTTGCTGTACCAATACTAAAGAGCCCAGTATGCCCTACTATTTACTCATGTATTTCCGAAGGGCATTAGTGCAAAGCAAAATACAAACAGCCTTGTAGAGGATTTGAACTTGTAGCACCAGGTTCATTTCCTACAATGATAACTATTACGCTATGTGAGCCTCCTTTTTTTTAGTCCAATTGTAGTTGTAGGTGGAGTTTTCTATTGTCAGTATGAGCTGGACAGTGAGGGGGTCTATCCTCCTTTTGCCAGTGTTAGATCAGGGAGATTATTTTTGTTGAGGTGGAGCCACACAACTACCATCAGCTCCCAGATTTTTTAATGCACAGACCAGATTACCAAAGATGTGTTACTTATGTGCAGAGTTGGCAGGGACCAGTATCGAACCAGAAACCTTATGGTTCCTATACGGATGCTCTACCAACTGAGCTAAATTGGCCCCTTGTAAATCCAATTGGAAGTGAACATGTTTTTTATGATATTTGTTTTGTTTTTTGTTTGTTTTGTGATCGTTTGATAAAGAATTAACACCACTTCCAATTAGTTAATGCTCTGTGGCTGTTTCAAATGGTAACTTATAATTAGACAAAACATCCATTCAGAAAAAAACAAACCTAAAAGATGAAAGGAAAAAAATAACAAAGAATAACTCTTATTTTAGTTTCAATAGAGTCACTCTTCTCTTCCCAAACATGAAATAATCCAGAAAAAAAAAAATCTAAAACATAAAATAGCTGTCCTTTCTGCCCTTGACCCGATGGTAAATGATTTGATATTATTTACTATAAGAAGCTAAGAAATACTCAACTGCCCCTCTCTTCCTCCCAGTGGATTTTTTCAATTTAATAGTACAAAATTATTTCTCGTCAGAAGCCATGTTGCTGCAAGATGTAAATAATTTTGTTTTCCTAACTTCAAAATAGAAAAAAAAAATTTTTTTTCATAAATGCTAGTATTTTCAGACTTCAGAATTCTTCTTTTCTTTTTTTTTTTTGTTTTTTTTTGTTGTTTTTTTTTTTTTATTTGTGATCTTTTGATAAAAAATTGACACCACTTCCAATTAGTTAATGTTCTGTTGATGCTTCAAAATGGTAACTTATAATTAGACAAAACATTCATTCAAAAATAACAAATAAAAAACAAACTTTTATTTTAGTTTCAATAGAGTCACTCTTCACTTCCCAACCATAAAATAATACCGAAAAAAAAAAAAAATCTTTGACATCATAAAATAGCTGTCCTTTCTGCCCTCAACCCGATGGTAAGTGACTCGATATTATTTACTATAAAAAGCTTAAGAATTACTCAACTGTCTCTTCCTCTTAGTGGATTTTTTTCCAATTCAATAGTACAAAATTATTTCTAGTTGTAACTGTCCATTGAGAACTTTTCTTGGATCATTTTTGTACACTATCATTGCAATGCCCCAGTGAACAAGATAAAATCTATAACTGTTACACAAAAAGGGAAATTAAACATAGGAATATGAAAATATCTGCTGTAATTTATAACTTGTACAGAAAATTTTATTTTATTTCATAGATAATCCTTACCAATTAGGTTGGTTGGATTTTATGGCATGTCAATCCTTGTTGGGTTATTTTATGCCGAAGATATTTTGTTTTATCCATTCTTAATGGTAGTAAAAAATTTTTTTCAAACTCAATTCTTTTTTTTTCTTAAACACCTTTTTTTAAAAATTCATTTTTTCTATTTAACCCATAGATGAGACCCTAACAGGTACTACCACTCTGGGGTAGAGTGGACCTGGGAGTGATCGCCACAGAATTGAAACTTCACCATTAGATGCAGTTTACTTTCCCAATAGTTTTATTATTAACTAGTTGTAATTTGGTTTGATTTAGTTTGTTTTACGGCATATCAACT
Organism: Doryteuthis pealeii; assembly: GCA_023376005.1. NCBI lineage: Eukaryota > Metazoa > Mollusca > Cephalopoda > Myopsida > Loliginidae > Doryteuthis > Doryteuthis pealeii. The sequence goes on along the minus strand of CM042141.1, from coordinate 77,850,033 downwards.
TCAGTGGGTCATTTAATGCTGATAAAGTTTTGAAATAAATTCATTCTTAATGGATACTCAATTTTTTTTATAAACACATTTTTCTATTTAACCCATAGATGGGACCTAGGTACTACCACTCCGGGTCAGAGTGACCAGGAAGCAATGGTGATTAAGGGGTGCTCCACATTCCGCAAACCTCCAGAACAGGAACCTCACCATCAGATAGAGTGTAACGTCATTCCAAGGACATGAAGACCCTCAGCCACTGCCTTCTAGCACCCATATGATAAAAAGGGTTGGGGTTTGCCATAAGGGCATAGGAGGGGCAATCATATGTGCTAGGGCTTGACATGACAGCCAAGGTTGGGGTTTGCCATAAGGGCAATAGGATTGGGGGCAATCATATGTGCTAGGGCTTGACATGACCAGCCAAGGGTTGGGGTTTGCCATAAGGCAATAGGATTGGGGCAATCATATGTGCTAGGGCTTGACATGACCAGCCAAGGGTTGGGGTTGCCATAAGGGCAATAGGATTGGGGGCAATCATATGTGCTAGGGCTTGACATGACCAGCCAAGGGTTGGGGTTTGCCATAAGGCAATAGGATTGGGGCAATCATATGTGCTAGGGCTTGACATGACCAGCCAAGGGTTGGGGTTTGCCATAAGGCAATAGGATTGGGGGCAATCATATGTGCTAGGGTTTGACATGACCAGCCAAGGGTTGGGTTGCCATAAGGGCAATAGGATTGGGGGCAATCATATGTGCTAGGGCTTGACATGACCAGCCAAGGGTTGGGGTTTGCCATAAGGCAATAGGATTGGGGGCAATCATATGTGCTAGGGCTTGACGTGACCAGCTGACTGACCGGAGGGGGCCAACTAGTTGTAGTACCTACACTTTGCTGTATAGGGTTTCAGTTTGTAATCATATCAAAAACAAAAATCCCACAAAGACCATGACTGATTTCAGTTTCAGACTTTTATATACAACAATACAACAGCATTGAGATAGATTGACAAAGTGGCCTATTGTCAATATCAGCCAGACAGTGAGGAAGTTTATTCCCCTTTTCACTAGTGTTAGACCAGGGAGATTGTTTGGCATATGATCTGCCACACCTACCATAAGCTCCGCACAGATCCAAGCTGTGCTACGCATTTATTGAGTTGGTGATGGCCAGTATCGAACCAGAACCTTGTGATTTCTATGTGGATGCTCTACTGACTGAGCTAAGTCGATGGAAATATGTGCAGTAATTGATAGTTTATTATTATCTTCTTTTTTTAATCCTTACCAATTACTTTTATTATTAACCTGATTGATCCTATAGAAAAAATGAAGGCATTACTATATTCTTATGTGTGCATGTAGGTGTTTATCTATTTGATTTAATTATAGTCATCACCAAACAAATTATTCTTTAATATCTCATTTTGTGTCTGTTTATTCGCGTGCTCGTCTGTGTAGGTGGAGTATTGTTTTAAATGCAATGAACAAGTCTAAGCATTTACATACATTAAGAATTGCATCCCTTCATTAAAATTTGATAAAACTGAAATAACTTTCTGGATTTTTAAAAAAGTTAACTGGGTAAGGGGAGAATTTTGGGGGTATTGATTTGTTTACTTTTGAGATTTACAAATGCTGAACATTTTTAAGTAGTGTTCCAATGCTATTTCTATGTATATCTTGATTTTTAAATATCTTCAATTATAAGTTAAATCTTCATAATTTTAGCACAAAAAGCAGAAACCGATGATATTTAATGTATATATATATATTTACTTTGTTGTTAATTGTTTTATTTTTATTGTTTTGTCCAGACATACATACATACACATAAACTGCCCTGTATGTGTGTATAGATGGGTGCAGAAACTTAAACAGAAATTCCCATTTATTTATATAGATTTTGAGTTGTTATATAACATGAATTATTGTTAGACATTTACATCAGCATGGATCTGTATCGTAATATATCTGTACTGATATGAAGGTTTTAATTTGAACTTTTGGGATTTCTGAGTTGTAGGGTTGGATGGATGTGCTTCCAAGTATATTTGTTGTTGAAGGCAGTTTCTGTTACAAAAGTATATCTACAAATCACATGGTATATGTAAAACAAAACATTAAAAACCCTGATATATTACCTTCAATTAAAATTGAAACATCTTGGGTCATTTTGACTTTTATTCTAATATAAAATATGTTATATACTAGAAATCATTTAGCAACTAGATGGCCCTAATACTACATATCATAGAAAGAAAATATTATGAATTATAGTTATATTGCAAGAAAAGTATCAGGATAAACTTTTGCTAAAAAAGTAACATTAAAAATGATATTGATATAAAAGTAAACTAACTATAAAGTCTTAATGAAAAAAAAAAAAATAAATAGCCTGAATATAGGGAAAGAAAAAAATATTCATTTAAGTAATTAAACAAATAAAAGAAACATGTTGCAATCGTTGTATGTTTCACCACACCCCAGATACATTGACATGTTGTTAAAATCAATCAATCCATTCTTGTCTGGGGGTAAGATAATTATCATTAATCAGTAGGGTGGATGATCTTTTTATTGTAATGAAAAGACATTCACGCATAGATTTTCTTAGAAATGAACATATATGCTTACAAAAAAACACCCCCACAAAAAAAAGCCAACAAAATATATATATATATATATTGATAATATAGTTTTCTATATTTATAAGTAAAGAGTGCTCAATATCATTAATAGAGCATGTATTCTTAAGTTATGGTAGTGATGAAGACACAAAGTCAATGGCACTTTTCAAACCCCATAGGCGAGAACCTGTCAGTTACCAAGTGCCGTTTACTTCATCTCTTCACTGCCCTATATATATATATATATATATATATATATATATATATATACATGAAATATTAAATATTGGTTATATAGTTTACTATATTTATAAGTAAAGAGTGCTCAATATCATTGATATAGCATGTATATCTAAGTTAGGGTAACAAATACATAAAGCCAAGGGCTGTTGACTTTGTCTTCACTGCCCTAACAGATAGATATATAAAGTAAAGTCGATATCAGCCAATCAGTGAGGGAGTCTATCCCTGTTTCACTAGCGCTAGACCAAGGAGATTGTTTTTGCGTCTGAGGTGGAGTGCCACACCTACCATCAGCTCCTTACCGTACCGCACAGATCCCAATGCTACTCATACGCTGAGTTGGTGAGGGCCAGTATCGAACTAGGAACCTTATGGTTTCTTGCCGAACGCTCTACCGACTGAGCTAACCCGGCCCCTATAAAAATACTGTTTTACACATTCATTCTGCAGTTCACCACATTTGGAACATTGTTTAGAAAGTTTGTTTAAACTTTTTAAAAAATTAAAATTGGGGAGTGAGTGAAGTAATAGCCCTGCTAATACCATTGTACAACATGAATCATATAAGTAAACAAATAATGTTATCAATCTTTTTTATCCAACCATACTCCAAAAAGATTTTAAAGATATTTTTTAATGATATGAATTGATTCTACTTATAAAACAAACATTATTTTCTAAAATGACAAAGTCTTAGGTTACTAAAGGGCACTAATAAAGTTTTTTCTGTAAAGCCAATTTATCTATGTCCTCAGTGTATTGTCTCAAATAACTTTTCAACACATTGATTTTGCTATACATATTACATATTTAAAAAAAAAATATTAATAATTTGAAGGCAATTACAATGCGTATAAAAAATAAAAACAAAAAGATGTTATTTTTTTTGTCTTTTTTATATGCATTGTAATTGCCTTCAAATTATTAATATATCATAACATACTTAACAATGCTTCAAGCAAATTACCAATTACTTTTATATTTTTTATTTTATTTAGAAAAGCAGGCTGAGAATATATACATATGTACAGACTTCACAAAATAATCTTATTTGGGAAGAAAGTGAATTAAAAAAAAAAAAAATCTTTAAATTCTACAAGGCAGTAATACAATAATTATAACCACATTGGTGGGTAATGAACAGTGAAATAAATAAGTTTAAAAAGAAAGAAAAAAAACAGAACAAAATGCTTTAAAAGGATGCCAAATCTGCTTGTTGCTCCTGTCAATCAGCCAGACATTTGTAATAGCAAAAGTAATCACCATTTTCATGGTGGTAGTAGTAAGAGGAAAATAATCAACACGGAATCCTCCCACAAAGAGACAATTACACATTTGCAATCACTGTTGTCACTTCTGATGAAAGAATAAAAGATGAGAGACTTGAGCCTCTCTATAGAGAACACTGCTACTTTTAGAAAAAGGAATACATCTTTTATAATTGGCGATAATAATAGCCTATGCTGTTTACTGGTATTTAATGAAGAGAATGAGTGGTTGTTGTGTCTTTGATGAAATTAGGTTTGATAAACATTATGATAAAGGAAAATAGACAAACAATATGAAGTTTTTTGTTTTTTTTTAAATTGAGCTTGTAAACAAAAGTTTAGTAATAAGATGAACCTTCATTTGTCAAAGTAAACATTTAAAAATTAACATTGCAAACACTGTGTGTGTGTGTATATATAAGTTAAGAGTAAGGAAATGAATCTGACGTATAAGTATAGATAAAAGGATATGAAAACACACAATGCTGTTAAAATGAATATGATATAAAATATTTTCATTTTAACAGCATTGTGTGTTTTCCTATCCTTTTATCTATACTTATATATATATATATATATATAAGTGCAGAGATGCTGATAGATGCATCCCTGATGCATAAAAATCTAATAGGACACAGTAAAATCATATCCATGCATCCCAATGTTTTTCTTTTTCTTACCTCACCATTTCAAACTAACTGTAAATACATTTCTATAGTTTCTTAGAAATGAATTACACAGGATAAGTTACAAGGTAGGAGTTGTTGGACCCATAAATTTTCCCGGGGACTCATTCAAAGCAAATATGTGCATTCCAGGTTGCACTAAATTAAAAAGCTATCAGCATCACTGTAAGTGTATAAACTGAAAACCCTGTTGGTGCGGATTAGAATACACCAACCGTATCTCCTTCAGAGAGGCAAGACCCACCCAAAAAGAGGTGTCCTGAGTATGAGAACAAAATTGCATTTGGGGGTGAGGCTCCAGTTCTGAGGCTCTGAGGAGAGTTGTCTCGCAGATCCAATACTACTGAATAGTAAATTTGATACTCACTGGATGCTTCATATTTGTGACCTTGTGTCAAATCCTTTAGTCATGTGGCATGGGGTATATAAATTTTATTTTTTCATTTATTCCACGGTCCATTCTGACCCGGAATGATAGTGCCTGTCATGGTCTCACCTATGCTGAATCAAATAGATCTGTTTAAAATTATTAGTATTATATGTATCAATACTTTGTTGGTGGGGCTTCAGAGGGGTAATACCCACCCCAAAAAGGGTGTCCTGAGTATGACACTAAACTGCCTTTGATGGTGAGACTCTAGTCCTGGAGCTTTTGGTGAGTGGAGTACCCTTTTGTTGTCATTACTCTCTGGTCCATTCTGACCCAGAGTGGTAGTACCTGCTATGGTCCCACCTTATGCTGTGTTAAATAAGTTTGTTTAAAAATTATTAGTATTATAAAGGAATACTTGATACTATATAACTGTGTGCAAACAAATTATTATTATCATTAAACAGGAATAATTACTTGAAACCATATAACTGTGTGTAAATTATTTGTATTAGATAATACTTATGATTATAATCTAACATTAACAAAGAATCACATTTTGCTATTAAATAGCTCATAAGGGGTTGATATGCCATTACAGTCGGTAGAGTTCAGCTAGGAATCACAAGATTCCTGGTTCAATACCAGCCCTCGCCAACTCAGTGTATGAGTAGCACAGGGATCTGTGCGGTAAAGTGAGGAGCTGATGGTAAGTGTAGCACTCCACCTCAGATGCTAAAATAATCTCCTTGGTCTAGCGCTAGTAAAAATGGGATAGACTCCCTCACTGTCTGGCTGATACCAACATTAGGCTGCCCCAATGACTTTACTTTTTTATACAGTGGTACCTTAACTTACTAGTTTTCCAACTTATGAGCTTTTTTTTGCTTTGTGTTCAAAGCTAAAATTTGAGTTACAAGCGAGCTTCAGATATGCTTATGTTGATAAGTTCACTAAAAACATTTAAGCTTCGAAATTTATTATGCCAAAGAAAAATATTATTTATAAAAAAAAATAAACATTAAATATATTACAGCACATAATTCATTACATTCTATTTCATCAGGATTTATATAATTCAGTGGTATTTTCCTTATTAAAAAAAAATGTACCAAAAAAAATTAGGGTGTTTTTTTTTTTGGGGGGGGGCAGAGGAACTGGAACGGATTAATGGCATTTCAGTTAATTTCAATGGAGAAAATTAATTTGATATGAATTAAACTCATAAATCAAGGTACCACTGTATAAGGTTGGATTTATACTTTTAAAGAAAAACAAATTTCCTGACCTCCCACCAGGCTGGATTAGCACAAGGTCTTTTTTACATGAGGATTTTTTATGGGGCATCCAGTAAGGATTGAACTCACTATTCAGTAATAATGGATCTGTGAGACTAGCTTGCTAACCATTACACCACGATGAATCATATGGGTGCTAGAACTACATGTCCTGGGAATGATGTTAAACTCTATCTGATGGTGAGGTTCCAGTTCAATGTGGAGCACCCCTTCATCACCACACTCTGACCCTAGTACCTGTTAGGGTCCCATCTATGGGTTAAATAGAAAAACGCGAGTTTATAAAAAAATTGTATTATCCATTAAGAATTGATTTATTTCAAAACTTTATCGGCATAAATGACCCACTGAGGTTGATATGCCAAACAAACCAAACCTTTTAAAAGATGTCAGAGCAGATTTAAACCAAAGTTTAATTATAACATGTCTATTCTTTAAATGAAAAAATTTTTATATACTTTTTAAAATTCTATGATGAGCTAATGTTATTTCAAAACAAATGTTACAATCATCAATTTTGTTGTTTTATTTCCTATAACAGTCGGTTTCTTCTTCTGATGAACGTGCAGCATCCTATTTTAGGTCTTATTCTTAAAAATTCTACCTGTAGGCTAGACTCTATTGTTATAGTAATTTTTACTAACTTATTCATTTCACCAAGTGTTTTATTATAAGTATCACATCTGTTACTTACGTTGTCATATTTTTTTTCTATCCTTTCTGTCTGTTTTCATGGCTTCACATCTGCCAGTATAAATTTGTTTTAGCAAAACTGATATTCCATTTTCTCCTTATTTTTTCTTGTCTGTGATCTTTGCATACTTCTATGATTGCCATGGGCTGACACAGATGAGTTACAGCCTTTTAGAGTTATGCCCCTTGATCAGAGATGCTGATAGGTACACATCCTGCATCACTGACACATAAAAATCTAAAAAGATGAAGAAAAAAACATCCATGCGTCCCAGTGTTTTTTTTTCTTCCCCCATCATTTCCAGCTAACTGTAAATACATTTCAATATTTTCTAGGAAATGAATTACACTGTATAGGGTACAAGGTAGGTTAGATGGCTTTAGTTGTTCATAAATAAAAACTCTTGATTTATTAAGAAACTTTAGTTGGGACCCATCAAATTTCCCAGGGACTCATTCAAATCAAATACATGTGTCCCAGGATGCACTAAATTAAAAAGCTATAAGCATCACTGCTTGATACTGTGTTCCTCTGAGTTTGTAAAATTTTATTGAGAATGTTGTTTTTGCATAGGTTCAAATTGCATGTATGCTTCACATAGGTTAAAATATTATCCTTTTCTATATATATTTACCAACCCCTCCGCACGAGCAGGATGCGACACAAGGTCAATTACTTAAGCGGAGTTTAACAGGTTTGAATTCAGAGTTTTCCTTCTCCTAGACTGGTTACCTAGTCATGGTTAAAGAGTCCAATCTGCCCTGCTATTTACCCATAGCTGGAGGGAGAATTGGATTCATACCTTTCCCAAGGGTAATGCCAACAGCTTCGTCCAGGAATTGAACTCGCGTTGATGAGTCCATTTCCTATGACTCTAACCATTAGACCACGCGCCTCCATCCTTTTCTATATAGTTTCTTCTGTTGCTGTTTTTTTTTTTTTGCTTAACCCAATGAGAAAATTTGAGGGAAGATGAGGTGTCATAAGCACTGCTGGGGAGCCATCATATATATTATTTACCATGTACCCCACATGTATGGGTTAGGCACAAGGCCCTATTAATGTGGGATCACCACAAGCTGAAGCTCATGGGTGACAGGTGCAAAAATGCGTTGATCCCGTCGGCATTCCCCCTCAAAGGGGGCACCTCAGGCACTGGGCAATAAACCCAGCCCTACCCCTTTAAATCTAGGGGGGGCTGGGATCAACACTGTTAATTATCAACTATGCATATGAACTAGCAGTTTTACACTTAAATCCTGAAACTGCTAACATGGTGAGTCACCGATGATTCCATCAATGCCCCCAACTTTCCCCCCTAAAAAAGTTTTGTAAAATCTTGGGGTTAAAACACCATGCCTTAAGTTTTATCATGGTGCTTTTAGCATTAATGTTCTTTGTTTTTATTTAATTGTATGCATTATTTTATTACTCATTTTCGTTTTTCCATAAAAGGAAAGTCTGATGTTTGTGAATACTAACCCCTTCTTCAAAAGGAAATACATTGCTAATTATTAAATCCATAAGAATGTATATCATTTAATACTGTCTGTATGTTCCCAGCCTTGGCCAGGTTATACAGTATCTGGCTAAATCTAAGTATACACTTTTAAAATCTCATATTGCTCACCTTGGATAGCAGTACCTATCACTCCATGTGCTTATTGTGAAAATGTTATAATGGAAATTTGTGCATGTTAACACCCATTTACCAATAATGCAATGATAATACTTTTTGAAAGAGAGTGAGATGCAATATCAACAGTTTTATCATTAATGCAAGTACTCCTAATAAATAGAATGCTCGATATGGAAATTCATTATATTTGCAAATTATTCCCTTAGCCTATTTATCTTTTTCCTATTTTCTCCTACCACAGTCAGTAGTTTGCTCCCTGTTGACCGTAAATGAATTCAGAGATATATATAAATACAACCAGTGAATTCCTTTTATTTCTGCCCTAGAAAAGTTTTGTTTAATCTTGATTCTTGTTTTCAATTGCATCCCTAAACAGACAGACCATAATATAAGATTACAGGAATAATATGATCATGAAATTAAGGAGGCACATTTGGTCTAATGGTTTACAGAGATCTATACATTCATTTGAAATTTAAATCTTTGAATAAAATATAAACACATGCAATGAAATTTGAACTTCTTAGATGAGACACTTTTGGTTATATTTTGGTAGATATTTGAATATATTTACCAAGGTAAGCTTAATCAATTGATTGATTTTAGTGACATGCCAACCTGTCCTGGTTATTTTATGTCTAAAGGTTAGGGAATCGTATTCATGTTTACATTTTTAAAATTTTTTAAATCTTTTTTTTTTGTACAATCCTATCAAATACTAATAATTTTCAAACAGATCTGTTTGACCCATGGATGGGAACCTAACAGGTGCTACCACTCCAGATCTGGACCTGGGAGTAATGGCAATTAAGGGGTACTCCACACTTTCCAGATCTCTAGAACAGGAGTCTCACCATCAGATGTAGTTTAGTCTCATACCCAGGACATACTGTAGGGGATTAAATCAGTGTATTCTAAACATCAATGGTAGGGCAGCAAGTACACCTAGTGTTACATAATCTATGCAGTTGCATAAGATTATTGTCAATCCCCTGTATTTCTAGAGGGATGGCCCTTTTCATATCACGGGCGTGACTTTCCATGGAATAGTACAGAAAGCCCGCGAAAATATGTGAAGTTACGTGGGACCTGGTTGTGTCCTCAGTTTTCAGTTAGACGTCGGGCAGATAAGGTCTTTCTGCCTTAGCTGAAGCTCACCGCATACGCACGCTATGTTAGTTAGATATTTAGTTACATGAAATGTATAGTTAAGGAAATAAAAGCTTAAGAAAAATAACACGGTCTTGTGATTAATGAATGTCTTGGTAACAAGACTGATATAGAAGAAATGAGTTAAGTGCGACCGACAACCAAGACGAAGTCCCCAAGAAGAAGAACCTAAGATAGAAGATGAACAGAAGAAGAAGTAATAAAGAAGGGTATACAACACTAGTTTATAATAGTCACAATAACATGCCATTCACAATGCTAAGAATAGTTTGAGAGACAGTTTTGCTGAACACTAGTTTATGGTAGGCAAACATAGTAGATATAAACTTAGTTTATTCTAGTACAGGGCCACAATAATAGAGCATCCAGTAAAAATCTAAAAGATTATAGGGATAATCTAAAAGATTATAGGGATAATCTAAAAGATTATAGGGATAATCCCAAAAATAAGGTCTCCAAAATGCTGGGGATGTAGGAAAACTGTTTGTTCGGCTATTGGAAACATTGCAGGGCTTGTGCATGTGCATTAGGGTAGGTCGATTTTACACTTTTTTTTAAATATAAAATTGTCCATCTATGCGAAAGTTGTGTGTTAGTATACTGAATACTGATACCAAAATACTTTTACTTGTACCATTGTTTGAGGAAATAGCATCAAAGATCGTCTACTAGAATGCACTAAAAATCCTCATTTTCCAAAGGCAAAATTTTGTGAAAACAAGGATTTTAAGTGCATTTTAGTAGACAATCTTTGATGCTATTTCCTCAAACAATGGTGCTAGTAAAAGATCTAATTTTTGGTATCAGTATTCAGTATACTAACACACAACTTTTGCATAGATGGACAATTTGATATTTTTTAAAAGTGAAAAATCAACCTACTCTATAATGCATGCACCTGTACCTGCCCCTGCATGAGCCTTGTTATCACACTTAGTCTTGACATGGCAGTCATTTCTGATGGAGCTCCCAACTGATGCTACTGCCAACTGTGAAGTTTGCGTAGTTATTTGGTTTTAGAACTCTAAAAGCAATAAATCAACTGAAATTTATTGGGAATTAATGAAAGTGTAGGGCAAGTCGTGCATAGGTATCAATAACGTCCACAAGTAGTGTAGGGATTTTGCAACGACAACGAGATTCAACACTTTCTCCACGACATGTCAGTGAGCCTGTATAACAGGAGCATACCAAAACTGCCACAGCACCTAAAAAAATGTATTGACCGAAATAGAGATTATGTAGAAAAATAGATACATGTTCAAAGTTTAAAATGATGTAAACATCATTAACAATAAACATTTCTGTGATTTCTAAATATTTTGCAGACCTTACATTTGGGATTACATTAGTAAGTTAAACATTGCTCTATAGCAGGCGCTTCTAAAAGTCATTTGTATGACTGTCCAAGCCAAAGGATTTAACCAATGTCTCTAAACATAGATGCCATGGTTGGTTTCAGTCTAACACATTCTTAGCAGCTGTACAGGTTATGGGTAAGTATTTTCGTGTTCTGGTATTCATATTGGGCTGTCGGGTGATGTGCGTACCCATAAAAACCAAAATATATCATTGTTTCTAATTTCTGCTTTTCTGCAATGTTGAAGAAGCACAGATAAAAATAACAAAAACGACTCGCATTCATTCATTGGAACATTGACACGCAATTTGATGTTGACAGTGTTTAGTGATTACTTACAAGGCTTAAATGAAGACAAAGAAAAAGAAAAAAAAGAAACAAATGCTGTGGTACTATTTTTCTCTGACTTTATTCATCTTAACACACACAAACACACACGCATCAATATATCATGTGTCTACCCATTGTAAACAGCACTAAGTTCAATCTTCACAGGTACCCCACTATTGTGGCCTTTTGGCAAACAAAACTAATTTTAATAAACAATTAAGTACCTCCTTTTAAATCAAGCTAATCTCACAAGACATTACTACTGTTGTACTACATTGACACGCAATTTGATGTTGACAGTGTTTAGTGATTACTTACAAGGCTTAAATGAAGACAAAGAAAAAAAAAAAAAAGAAACAAATGCTGAGGTACTATTTTTCTCTGACTTTGTTCTTCTTAACACACACACACACACACGCATCAATATATCATGTGTCTACCCATTGTAAACAGCACTAAGTTCAATCTTCACAGGTACTCCACTATTGTGGCCTTTTGGCAAACAAAACTAATTTTAGTAAACAATTAAGTACCTCCTTTTAAATCAAGCTAATCTCACAAGACATTACTATTGTTGTGAATTTACTACTTAATGAGTGAACAATAATTATGAATCCAAATATTCTCCCTTGAGCTATGGGTAAATAGTAGGGCTGACTGGACTCTTTAACCTTGGTTAGGCAACCAGTCTAGGAGAAAGAAAAACCAATAAATTGACTTTGTGTCACATCTTGCTTGTGCAGAGCAGTAGGTATATATATATATATATATATATATATATATATATATATATATTGAGGATATGTGCTTAATTGAAGTTGTTGATAATTAATGAATTTTAGGTGGGCATATATGTTCAAATGTAAGGCTAAACGAATTAAAACCTATTAGGTCTCATCAGCAAGGTTATAGACATTCTGATGAGACCTAATAGGTCGAAATGTACATTCAGGGATTGACATTTTCTCGATTCATTTAGCCTTACATTTGAACATATATGCCCGCCTAAAATTCATTAATTATTAACTAATTAATTTTCAAAATTAGGCACAACTTCAATTAAGCACATATCCTCCAAAAATTGTTGGCTTAAAGTCATATATAAATAAACACATTTGTTTGTTTACTTAACCTCATATATATATATATAATTATGGCCTTGTGCCAGGTAAGCAGATATTAGATAGCTGTTAAAGTTCCCAGATCTATATGGATCTTCTTTTTTTTTAAGTGAAGAACGAATATATAATTGAAAAACCTTTCTTTTTTTTAAAAATGTTTGATTGATTGATATTGATGGCATGTCAACCCATCTAGGTTGGATTGGTCCTTTTGTTTTACAGAATACCAAAACCCTTTTCAGGTAATTTAATGCCAAATCAAATCATTTATAATAAACAACAGACTCTGGTTGCTTAAAGTACCTGCTGTTACTTAAGTGGTCACCACCCAATTAGGGTTACTTTATGCCTAGAGGTTAGGGAATTACATTTACTGAATTTAATATTTACATTTTTTGTGTAGTGGTTTCTTAGGGTTAATTTTGCACACAGTTATTGATATCAAATATTCCTATCTAATACAAATAATTTGCATACATTGGAATAGTTTCAACCAACTAATAATAATAATCCTTAGTAAATGATTGAATGGTTCTATTTGATCCATAGATGGGACCCTAACAGGTACTACCACATTGTCATAGTGGACCTGGGATTAATGGCAATGAAGGGGTACTACATACTCTCCAAGTCTCCAGAACTGGAGCCTCACCATCAGGTACAATACCTAGGAAACGCCTTTTTGGGCTGGGCTCTTTAACCTCGGTATGGCAACTGGTCTCGGAGGAAAAGGAAAACTCTGAATTCAAAGCTGTCAAACTCCACTTAAGAAATCTTGTGTCACATTCTACTTGTGTGGAGGGGTTAGTCAAAATAACATATTATATTTTTTAAAATTCTGAACTAAAAATATGTATTTTGCTTCCTTTCAAAATAATTGACCTTATTTATTGAATGACCCATATATATATATATATATATATATATATATATATATATAGTCATCCACAGACATGTGTTTCGACTTATCAAGTCTCCTCAGTGTGGCTAGAGATTTTGTGAGCTACCTATAGCCGTGATAGAAACCCTGATCGATTCAGCATCAGATGGGCATATATATATATATATATACCTGAAACCTGGGTAGTTGCTTATGGAAAACAATTATATTTAAAAAATTCAACAATATATATATATATATATATATATACACACACACACACACACACACAAAAGGTGTATCAAAAAAGATTTTTTGTACTTTTTGATACACCTTGTATTCTGAAAAAAAAATAACGTTCCATTCATTCTTCATTTCTATCTTGGTAAATACAGCTTCAAACTCGGCACTTTTAGGACACACCTTATATATATATATATATATATATATATATATATATATATATATATACACATTCAGAATATATATGTGAAGAGAGATATTCAGAGGTTATTTGTAAGGTTGATGGCCTTGGGGGTTAATATTTTTTATTGCCAAAGTCATAACGTAATATGTTTAGATAATATTGGATTTCATTAAAGTTTGCTTCAATGAGAAGAAGTTTAGTTATTAGATTACAAGAGTGAAAACTTCAAGATCACACTTTTAATCACTGTAGCCAAACAGGCAAATTCTTTCTGGTCTATATTTATAAAATAATTTCTTTAAAACAATTTTCTTGGTCCAACGCTGTTTTTTCGTTTTTTTCCAACATCCTTTGAGTTGTTCTCTTGCTATAAATACTTTTGGCTTTGGTGTATGTCCAAATCTTATTAAAACATCAAATCATCCCATGAATTATTCAGACTAATATCCCCATCTTTTCTGTTTGCTCTACAATGTTTGACCAATGCCAATGTATTCTCTGGCACTCTTTCCATACGTCTAGTATTCAATAATTCCAATTAGAACAATTAACAGATCGTGGGGGAGGCCAGAAAACCTATCAGCCTCGACAAAAAGAAATACCAGCCTGAATAATTCAATATATCGCCATGCTTCATTTTCTGCTTATTATTATTAATTCCAATGATGGAGGTTTTCTTGCTTTTGATTGTCTTCCAATATACTTGCATGTTCATGAATACTGACTTAAAGGCCGCCTTTAGCAGCTATTAAGCTCAAAGTTGAGCCACATTACTCCACAGCAAACTACCTGACTTTTTTTTTTTATCTAAGTTTATGAGACATATTCAATACCACCTTGACTTATGAGTGACCCAACTTACGACTTTTTCAACTTACAAGCTATAACTCGGTCAATTTTTATTTGTGTTGAGAGCTAACATTTGAGGTTCAAAGGAGCTTCAGATATGCTTATGTTAATAAGTTAACTGAACAACATTTAAGTTTTCAAATTTATTACGCCAAAGAAAAATATGATTTATAAAAGAATGAACATTAAAACATATTACAGCACATAATTCATTACAGTCTATTTATATGTTTTAATACAATACAGTGCTATTTTTCTCATCTAAAAAAAAAAAAAACACTGGTTCCCATGAGATCACCAA
Source organism: Doryteuthis pealeii (assembly GCA_023376005.1). Lineage (NCBI taxonomy): Eukaryota > Metazoa > Mollusca > Cephalopoda > Myopsida > Loliginidae > Doryteuthis > Doryteuthis pealeii. The sequence continues at coordinate 77,834,777 of CM042141.1, read as the reverse complement.
AGTTAAGCATTGATGAGCCTGTTTAATACTTAATTGGGTGACCAATCAACAGCAGGTACTGTTAGCAATCTGAGTCCTTTGTTTAAAAAAATGACTTGATTTGGCTTTAAATGACCCATTAAGGATAGATATGCTATAAAACAAAACAATGAAGCCAAACCTTATTTTAAATGAATTAATGGCATTTCAGTTAAGTTTTTGCTAAAGATATATTGCTATTGAAATATTTGTATTTAGTGTTATTGATGTAATGAATATGCATACACCTGGGTCCCCCCTCACAGTAATGTGATTAGCTGGTGTCAGCCATAAATACTGAGCAATGTAGAGATGCAACTACTACGACGATGTCGCACCAGTACTATTACTTACTGCTTGATTGTACCACACAGTTATCATGGCCCCACCACTCTGCTACTTCTACTAATATATCCCTTTCCGGGACATATCAGTTATTTTACTAATTATCTTCTTCATCAATAACTTTCATCTACAGCATGATATTACAAATTTCTGATATTGTTATTAACAAATGAATACCCATGTGCAACCAACCAATATATTAAATCTCCATCAGAGCTACCCCGTCTGAAATACAGTCTTTTCTATTGGGCTAAACATGTTCAGATACATTATCAGCACTTGAGTCAAATTCTAACTGGAAATATAAAATATAAAATAAATCTTTATTAGAAAATTCATACACAAAAATATTTCCTCATTGTGCTTAAATGGTTTGTTTACTAAGAGTTTCTTTTTTGTGATTTTCAGTTTTTTACAAAGACTAAATAAATAAAATAAAAAATAAAAAAAATTGCTAATTTATTATGACTGAAGCAAGTAAAGATATTGAACCGGAGAATCTGTTAACATCTGTTTATAAAGATGTGAAAAATATATAAACCTTGCAAGATGTTGTTTACTAAGATTTTGTTAAGTCTGGCACACAGGCCTCAGGTTACTTACAGTACCTGCTTTTCCTAAGTGGTCACCCATTTTAGAGCTGAACAAGCTCATTGCTGCTTAACTTCAATGATATTGCTACTAACAATGAATAATCATGTGCAATCAACCAGTACATTAAACTGGGTGGTGGTTTGGTGTTATCTTCATCAGTGCCACCCTACCACGAACACAATCTTTTCTGCTGTACTTACTTAAAGGCCACTTCAGCAGCCATTAAGCTCAACATTGAGCCACATTACTCCATAGCAAAGTATCCTACTTTTGTATTTAGCAGCTTAGACATATATTTTGAACATCTTTCTTCTTGCAATTATGATCTTTTAAATTTATATCTAAACTAAAAGCAACTACCCGGTGTTGCCTGGGTAGAGAGGGGGATAATGAAAAGTTAGTCTCGCAGATCCATTGATTGTTTTGGTCTTACATAATTGATTTATGTTTTAATCATGAACACCACCAATGACTTTCCCTTCAAAGATTAGGATTTGAATATCTTCTCAGATATAAATAAAATCTTTATTATTTTTGCAGAAAAAGCAAACTCTGGTGATAGTGAATGTGTATATATATTTTGTCATTAATTGTTTTATTTTCATAGTTTTTTCCAGACATACATACACACAAGTGCCCTTTATATATGGATAGATTGATTTTCTGTTTGATGTTTTTTGTTTTGTTTTGACTGTATTCCTACTTCATCCATGCAAAAGTAACAAACATGATTGATATAATTGCAGGGTTTGGTCACTTAGAAAAGAGAGAATCAGCCTTAAACATCTCAGTCACTTGGAAGATCAAAACTGTAAGGTCTTTGGAACAAAGACTCAAAAAATGTCAGCTTAAGGAATCTCAGACATTTGTTGTCTTCATGTTGATTCAAAATAGGTTCTCGCCTTTTTGTTTACTGGTGTTTTTACACACAAACAAACTGACCTTCTAAAGTCGATGTTTATTCTACTTGTATTATGAGACTTGTGGAGGTACTTGTGGCATAATGGTTATTGTTGTAAAAGGTGGACTCAGCTACTCCTGAATGAGGCTATTTGCATTTCATATATGGCTAATCCCACTGAAAAAATAGACTGTTTGCAATAACAAGGGTAAAGAGTCCAGTCTGCCCAGCTATTTACCCATAGCTGGAAGGAGAATAGTTGGATGCATACCTTTCACAAAGGTATTAGAGCTATGTGAAATGCATACTGCCCTTGTCCAGGATTTGAACTCAGGACACAGTGTCATTTCCTACAAAGATAACCATTACGCCATGAGCACTTTTAATTTATTGATTCAACACTGTAGTAAAGCCTGTGACAATAATCATCATATTCTTTAATAGGAATACATTGTAAAGTATTTTACTATAAGAACATATTGAAAAACTTTGGTATGTAAAAAACTTTACTAAAAAATATAGAGTTGTAGGTTCAGCATAGTATCATACTCTGTGATGATAACCAGCACACAACACTGGTATAAATAGGTTTTGGATTTGACACTGGCCCATTAAAATTCATCGGCTGATACTGATCATAGACCACTCTGCCTACTGCTTATTGTAATACATTTTTTCTAACTTGTAAATACTTTTTGTATTAAGTTAAACTCTAAATTTTTCAGAATTATAAACCTATCGATCCACTCTTATATATATATATTATATATATATATATATATATATATATGGGAGTAAATATGGAAAATTCGACAATATAAAGAAAATTTGAAAAACACAAGTGTTCTGAAAATAGGATGAATTTAATTAAAAAGATTTTCATCTCCTGTGATCTATAAAAACATCCATCATTTTCTTCACCCCAAGATACATCCTGATGAAGGTTTAATGAAACCAAAATGTTTAAACATCGATAATTAAATTCATCCTATTTTCGGAACACTTGTTTTTTCAAATTTTCTTTATATATATATATATATATATATATAT
>CM042141.1:77826869-77829369 GCA_023376005.1 Doryteuthis pealeii | reverse complement strand
AGGAGGGGGGATTTGTTTCTTTTCCAAGGGTATTAGTCCAAAAGTGAGCGCAATAGTGTGACTGGAGTTTGAACTCACTTACTATGATGTCACAATCCAGCATGTTAGTCATTATGCCACGACGACTCCTCATATCAACTTATAGTTTTTTTTATTTATATATATTATATATTTTTTAATTTTTTTTGCTTAAGCAATTACAATGCGTATATCACATAAAATTCAATAATTATAGTAAATAAACATAAGTGAATTTCGGCAAAGGATTGTTCGGTCTGTAGAACATCGTACAGATTGTTTTGACTTTATTAAGTCTCATCAGCGATGTATACTAACGATTTCCCTCCAACAGAAATCGAAACCAGGAACTCAACAGGCATAGTCAGAAACCATACTGTCTCGGCCACGGTACAGACCGAACAATCCCTGCAAAATTAACCTTAATGATACTTATACGCCTCTACCCTAATAGGTACGGGGACGTTGAGTGAATAATAACAAACAAGTTATAGTTTTTGTAACTTGTGAATATATTTCAGGACAGATGTTGGATGCCAGTTGGCATGGGCCTATGATTTTGAAGGGTCTGCCATCCCAAGTAAAACATTAATTGATTGATTGAATACCTAGAAGAATCATATACATTGTACATTTATATTTAATTAATGTATAATTTGTTTCTTAAAGGTTTTTGCACACAGGTATATGATATCAAGTATTCCTGTCTAATACAAATAATTTGCACACAGTTGTATGGTATCAAGTATTCCTATCTAATACAAATAATTTGCACACAGTTGTATGGTATCAAGTATTCCTATCTAATACAATTAATTTGCACACAGTTATATGGTATCAAGTATTCCTATCTAATACAATTAATTTGCACAGTTATATGGTATCAAGTATTCCTATCTAATACAAATAATTTGCACACAGTTGTATGGTTTTAAGTATTTCTATCTATTTACTAATAATTATATAGTCTCAAGTAATTATTTCTATTTCAAATAACTATTATCAAATATGATAGTCATTTGTTGGCACACAGTTATATGTTTTTAAGTAACAAATAATAATCCTTAGTAAACAATTATAGCTTCAAGTAACTATTCTTAATACAAATAATCTTAAGTTATATGGCATCAAGTATTCCTACTGAATACAAATGATTTTCAAACAGATCTATTTGACCCATAGATGGGACCCTAACAGGTACTACCACTCTGGGTCAGAGTGGACCTAGAAGTAATAGCAATTTATAGGGGCTGGTTTAGTTGGTAGCGCATCTGTGCAGGAATCACAAGGTACCGGTTTCAATACTGGTCCCTGCCAACTCAGTGTATGAGTAGCACAGCTTGGGTAATCTGATCTGTGCAGTAAAGCATCTGGAGCTGACAGTAGGTGTGACGCTCTATCTCAGAAATAAAAACCAAAAAAAAGACTAATACTGACAATGAGCTGACATTATTTTTTATTACTACTACTGAAGCCTCACTATTAAAAGCAGTTTATTGTCATAACCAGGACACCCCCTTTTTTGCTTTTTGGGGTGGGGGGTGGGGAAGGGGTGTTACTCTTCCTGCAGGGGATACAGTAAATATATTCTAAGCCTTGCCAACAGGGCAGAGAGAAAAAGGAGGATCCTGTGATAAAGAAGGGCCTATGCTTCCCATCTGGCCTTGGTTTATTACCAGCTTTTCCTATTTCATCCCTGATTTCATGAAACTATTACTCACATATAGCTAAACCCCAAATCTGCAAAGAACGTGATACAAGTATTTATGACACATGCTTGAAGCAAGTTTATCACACTCAGTGCTGAAGCTTATGAAAAATCAGTGAGTTGATAAACTTTAATACTGGAATCTTTACTGACAGCTGCAGGGATGAAACGCCAAAGAGTAATTTTTGCTTAAATGCATTTGCTTAGTTAATTCAAAGTTAAGCAATGATTAGCCTGCTCAGTACTTATATGGGTGACCATTTAGTAATAGAAGGTACTGCTAATAACCTAAGGCCCATGTTGCCAGACTAAACAAAGCTTTGTTAATCCAACGTTAAGCAGTGATAATCTAGCTCAGTACTTAGATGGGTGACCACTTAATGCCAGACTGAACGAAGCAGACGGATTTGGAAAACATTTTTATTGTAAAAAGTAAAATAAAGTAGGTGGAGTGGCTTATTGTTGGTATCATCCGGACAGCGAGGGAGTCTATCCCCTTTTCGCTGGCACTAGACCAGGAAGATGGCTTTTGCTGCACCACACCTACCGTCAGCTCCCACTTTACCGCACAGATCAGATTACCCAATCTGTGCTACTCATATGCTGAGTTGGTAGTGACTGGTATCAAACCAGGAATCTTATGATTCCCAGGCTGGTGCTCTACCAACTGAGCTAACCTGCCCCTTTTTAATGTACTCCTTGAAAACAAAATAGAAATTTGAATATCACTAAGGGATTCATTAAGAAACTTCTTGAACAATTTAAAAAATTTAT
>CM042141.1:77801869-77821869 GCA_023376005.1 Doryteuthis pealeii | reverse complement strand
TCTCTTAGACAGGCTGCATTACCAAGGCTAAAGAACCCAGTCTGCCCTATTTACTCTTGGTTGAAGGAGAGAAAATGAATCCTTGCCTTTCACAATGTCATTAACAGAATCAACCTCGACCAGGATTTGAACTAGAGTTGCTGATTCCATTTACTATGATGGTATAACCTTTACGCAAAGTACGCTTCCATAATAGTTAGAATTAGGATGCTTTAAAAATAATGGGTAATTTATGAGGAAGTGTGTCCCAGTGACTATTAAAATAACGACTCCAGCTATGGTGTTACTTGAAAGAAAACAACCAACTTAGGGCGTTAAATGTATTGGGGGAGGGGCTTCTCTTTTTTGTCGTAATTCTTATTTATTTATCAAACAAAGTAAAAAAAATGAACAAATTGAGGTAGAGAGATAGATAGATATCCATCTTCATATCTAAACAAGAATTACGACAAATTAAACATTAAACAAGAATTACGACAAGAATTACGACAAATTATGATAAATAAACAAGAATTACGACAAATTTCTATAAATAAATAAGAATTACGACAAATTATGATAAATAGATAAGAATTACGACAAATTATGATAAATAGATAAGAATTACGATAAAAAAAGAAGCCCCCCCCCCCTAAAATACATTTAACGCCCTAAGTTGGTTGTTTTCTTTCAAGTAACACCGTAGCTGGGGTTGTTATTTTAATAGTCACCGGGCAGCAATTTTTGAGGCCGGAGACCGGGACGCACTTCCTCATAAATTACCAAATAATGATAAGAGCAAATGCAAACTATATAAAAACTCTATAAAAAATTATTATTCAATGGTAGATTGGACTGGAAATTGCTTTATTCTCTAAGTAAGACCATTTTAAGTGTATTATTATTGTAATGATAAAAATCTCACTGTAATGTGACAGTTTTATTGGGTTATGGTTATATATAAACATAATGAGCCTTTTATATATATATATATATATGATGACTGCCAAATCTTGACAGATGATAGCCATCTTTACCACCAAAATTACAACTCAAACATCCTGGTTAATAACTAATTCAATTTGTGAAAAATATACAAGATGCGTAAGATGATAAGGTAGTAAGACATCTGCACATCATTGGATTATAGTGACATACGCTTGTATGACACTTCTGCTACTCTCTGGGTCTACTCACAGCTACAGCTCAGTGGCAAATGTAGCAAGATAACTGCTCACTATGCACACTACAGGTTTTTATTTCAGAGTACCTTCTTCTTAAGCCTATGCTTTAAAGATGTCTGCGGGAGAGAGACATGAGGATATACCACATTGATATAAAAACATATGGGAGGTAGATGCAGAAAATTGAAAGAGTTTGAAAGAAAAATCGAATATTCAAGAAAAATGTAAAAACAAAATTGTCTTTGGCATGAAATAACCCAATGAGTTGGCATGCCATAAAAACCAACCAACCAACCAACCAACAATCTTCTGTTTATTCTTGTTTGATTTCTCTTCAAAATATACTCACTTAACTCTTAACATCCTATACCGCCTCATTCCACCCGGCCAGAAGTCCCATTTTTTTTACCTAATTCACCGAAAATTTTAGTCGGTAGAGTGTTCGACTAGAAACCACAAGGTTCCTAGATCGATACCGGTCCCCGCTAACTCTGTATATGAGTAGCACAGGGATCTGTGCGGTAAAGTAATGAGCTGATGGTAGATGTGGCGCTCCACCTCAGACGCCAAAACAATCTCCTTGGTCTAGCACTATTGAAAAGGGGATAGACTCCCTCGCTCACTGGCTGATACCGACTTTAGGCCGCCCCGACGACTTTACTTCATTTACGGGAAATAACAGGTAACTTTAAATGAAAAGGCCATTTTTAGCCATTTTTTGATAAATCCTTATAGGAATGGGGCTCTGGACTTAGAAAATTCTCAACAGGATGTTAAGAGTTAAAGAAAAATTGAATATCCAACAAAAATGTATAAAACAAAAGCGTCATCAGCATAAAATAGCCCAAATGAGTTGACATGCCATAAAACCCAATCAATCATCTTCAGTTTATTCTTGTCTGATTTCTCTTCAAAATATGCTCACTTGTCAATTCTGTTTTAACAATTGTAAATGTTATCAATTTTCTCGCTTTTTATTGTTCACAAACTTCATTTTCAGCATATGACTTTATCATAAATTGTTCATATCATTCAAATCAAAATCAACATTGACAGATATATTTTCAATATATATCTTTCATATAATTAGTATCATCCTTTCTTACATTGTGCCAATACTTCAAGTTTCTCTTTTGTTCTTAAAACATTTCAGGAAAAATTGTGTTACTGTTTTTAAATATTTTTTATTCTCTTGGACAGATTTTGTTATTGTTGCTTAAATAATATAATTAAACCCTTTCTGCATTTTCCAAGTTTTAGTAGCTCCCAATATTGCATCTTCCAACCAAAAATGATTGTTTGAAAAAAGAAAAAAAATAGCATTACTTTAAAATATTTATATCATTTACCTGTTATGGAGGCGCATGGTGTAATGTTTACAGTCATAGGAAATGGACTCATCAACCTGAGTTTGAAAATCCTGGACCAGGCTGTTTGCATTTCACATAGCGCTAATACACTTGGGAAGGTATGCATTCAACTACTCTCCCTCCAGCTATGAGTAAATAGTAATGCAGACTAAACTCTTTAACTTTGGCTAGGTAACCAGTCTAGGAGAAAGAAAATTCTGAATTTAAAACTTGTTAAACTCCACTTAAGAAATTCACTTTGTATCACATCCTGCTCGTGCAGAGGGGTTGGTAAATATATATATGATAAAGGAGGTGTGTGGTGTAATGGTTAACATAATAGGAAATGGATATGACAAGATGAATTCAAATCCTGGACGAGGCTAATACCCTTGGGACAGGTATGCATCCAACTACTGTCCCTCCAGCTATGTGTAAATAGTAGGGCAGACTGGGCTCTTCAACCTTGATATGTCAACTAGGAAAAAGAAAAACTCTGAATTCAAACCAAAGTGGCTCTCTTCTGATTAGTCAAAACTACTTTGAGAACTCTTCCTCCTTTCCTCTCTAATTACGTGTGAGACAAAACCAAAGGAGATTCGGAATAAGGATCCCCTTCTCTACAACCGTCACACACAGCAACGATAGGGTTAAAAGTAACAAAGCCTTTACAATGTTACAAAAATTTTTAATTAATTTGTTTTGGAATGCAATGAGATGTAAATTTTGTTAGAATTGTCATTTTTTTTTTTTTTTTAAGAACACCTCAATTGCATAGTTCCATTTTGAAAAATATTAGATAAAAATTGAAGTAAAAAAGAAAAATCCAGCAAAATTTTATCTTTTGTATTTTCTTCAAAATTGAAAATACCCAGATTTTATTATTTCTAGTGGAACATTATAAAATCAAAAATTGTTTATTACTAAATTCAACAGCATTGAAACTCTGTAAAAAAAAAAAAAAACTGCATCAATATATTATAGGAACACTTATTTAGAATTGATACATATTTATATTTTTGATTAGAAAGTTTCAATGCAATAGATTTTGGTCATAAATAAACTGTTTTCCACTAGAAATGATAAAATCAAGAGTATCTTTGATTTAAAAGAAAATTTATTTTTTTATTCTAAAAATCGGTAGTGGTTTACATTTTATATTGTGTATATATATATATATATATATAATAATGTTTGCTATATCTATAAATAAAGAGTGCTCAATATTGGTGATAGAGCATATATATGAGATTTGGACTGATGATTGCATATGAGAGAAACTGTCATCAAGCATCATTTACTCTGTGTCTACACTATCCTAATGTCATTATATATATATATATATATATATATTTGGAATAAAATTTTATGAAATCAGAAAGAAGACGGTAATTTGAAAAATCAAACCTCTAGACCTCTAGTGAAACATGTTATCAAAATGTCTTTATTTTCCTAGACACACACACACACACATATATATATATATATATATATATATATATATATTGCGACCCACCTATTTACATTCGGGTTCATGGCTGGATTGTTTTGAATAACTTTTTATATATCTTTATTTTACAAACTTTGATGAAAACGTATGGAATAAATTATAATATTAATCTTAAAATCCTATAACAAACATGAAAATGTATGAAATAAATAATAATAATAATGATAATAATATTATCCACTGGTAGATTTTGCATTTCCAGCAGATCACAGGGTGAAGAAGGAAAACGAATAGATAGACAAATACCTGGACTTTGCCAGAGAATTGAAAAAGCTGTGGAATACGAGGTGAAAGTGATACCAATTGTAGTTAGTACACTAGGAACGGTCCCAAAAAGCTTGGAAAAAAGACTAGATGAACTGGAAATCAGAAGAAGAATTGAGTAAGTCCAGACAACAGCATTGCTGAAATCGGCTAGAATACTCAGAAAAGTCCTGGAGACCTGAGGAGACTTGTTGTCACTCAAACTCCAGTGAAAGACCATCTGCTAATGCTGGTGTGAAAAACTATTAATAATAATCCAGGGTCTGGAAGAGTCTGGAGTCTGGAGAATACTCAGAAGAGTCCTGGAGATCTGCTGTCATTCAGCTTCCAGTGAACCACTGGCTAAGTTGGGTGTGAAAAGTGTGCAAAACTCGAATGGAGTGTAATAATAATAATAATAATAATGATGATGGAGACCTGAGGAGACTTGCTGTCAACCAGCCTCGAGTGAACCACCAGCTATAATCTTAAAATCCTATAGAATAAAAAAATGGCTTAAAAGTATATAAGTGAATAAAGACAAAAGTTACTTTTCTACCAATAAGAGTTTTGAAAGTTATTATGTGGCAACATTAGGTAACCCTGCTGGTATTTAATGTTTTAATCTGTAAGATCAACAGACTTGTCTATTTTTGATGGACCCCAGTTTAAGAATTGTTGGGTCAGGAGGATCAACTTCTTTGCAATGGGAAGAGAAGAAAAGCAAAGATTTTTTTTTTTTTCTTCTTCTGTATTTGAAGCATTCCTAAAGTATACGGATTATTCTTACAGTACTCCGTTGGTCCTGCAATTACAGAAAATAGAGAAGGTGTTGTGGGTTGGCTAATGAAGCAGTAAGTTGAGTTTATGAGCCAAATGGGTTCTGTTACTTGTATATAAGTAAATGTGTACCATTAAGTTAATATGTGAAGACAATGCTATGTATAAAAATGATTTATATATATATATATATATATATATATATATATATATATATACACACACACATAGATACACTGGCATAGTATCCATAAAAGATAACAAAATTATTTTTTGCACAGGACCTGCCATTTTTATTGGGCTATGGTTACATACAAATTTTTTAGTAGGGCAGACTGGCCTCTTTAACCTTGGTAAGGCAACTAGCCTAGAAGAAGGAAAACTCTGATTTCAAACCAGCTTTACTCTACTTAAAAATTGATGTTGAGTCACATCCTGCTTGGTGTTGGGTAAATTGTTGTAACCGAGTATCAGAATTAACAGAGAAATAAAGATAGGGAAAAAGGTTTACTAAGCAAAAATGCAAGGTGAACATTGTAATTAGCAATTGCTAAGTTAAATTAATAAGTCACATGAGATCTCGTTGTTTCTCTCTTCTGAGATTCCTTCAGAAATTATTCATAGGGATTCCATTCTCATTATTTAGGTACTATATGACATCATCAATACATACAATTTTTTTTTTCAGATTATTGCCCTCAAAACATATACTCACATGGGCATAGTACTCATGAAAATAACAGAATTACTTATGCATGTGACATGCCTTTTTTCTTTTTTTTTTTTTTTTTTAACTGAGCTATGGATATATACATATATTTCATCTAGATTATTGCCCTGAAAACATGTAGAGGTAAGTGGTAACAGATTTTCAAGTAATGACCTTTTTTTTTTTTTAAACATCATTTTTTGCTGAAAAATGTGGCAGTGAAGGGTTTTAATGATATTATTTAAGCTATAATGCCAAAATCCAACCAGAAGAATCCAAAGTTAAGAATAAAATCTGACTGTATCCTTCTGTCTCGGATCAGCGTGTCTGATTGCCAAGGATAAAAGTGAGGTGTCTATGTGCTCTGTGATAATTATAACACTCACACATACACTATATATATATATATATATATATATATATATATATATATATAGAGATGCTGATAGGTACGTGTCCTGCATCCCTGACGTATAAAAATCTAAAAGGATGCAGTAAAATCATATCCATGCGTCCCAGTGATTTTCTTTTTTCTTCCCTCACCATTTCCAGCTAACTGTAAATAAATTTCAATAGTTTCTCAGAAAGGAATTACACAGGATAAGTTACAAGGTAGGAGTTAGACGGCTTTAGTTGTTTCCCTAGGTCATAAATAAAAACCCTACAATTTATTAAGAAACTTAGTTGGGACCCATCAGATTTTCCGGAAACTCATTCAAAGCAAATATGTGTGTCCCAGGATGCACTAAATCAAAAAGCTATCAGCATCACTGCATATATCGTTGATGCTGATAGCTTTTTAATTTAGTGCGTCCTGGGACACATGGATTTGATTTGAATGAGTCTCTGTGAAATTTCACGGGTTCCAACTAAAGTTTCTTAATAAATTGCTGAGTTTTTATCTATAAACAACTAAAGCCATCTAACCCTACCTTGTACCCCATACAGTGTAATTCATTTCCAAGAAAATATTGAAATGTATTTACAGTTAGATGGAAATGGTGGGGGAAGAAAAAAAAACACTGGGACGCATGGATACGATTTTTACATATGTGCATGTGTATTTAAGTTTGAATGCAGTTATATATGTGTGTGTGCATATCTATATATCTATATAGGTAAATCTTTGCAAATATATTTCTAAAAGTGTGTATAGAATGTGTATGTGTTCCATTGAAAGATATGTCTTTCTAGGTACTTATATATATGAAAATGCACACACACACATATATATATATATATATATATATATATATATATAATAATAGAATCTTGATATCAAAAAGGTACAGAGGTCAAATTTTATAAAATTTTTGAATTCACTTCTACTTTTAGATTTGATCTGACATTTGTTTTGAACAATTCAACACAGAAGGCTGATCTAAGTTGGATAATAAAAAAAAAAATAGTTTTGTTCTTTAAATTATATATTTGGAAATTTTCTATTAATTTTGTCTTCTCATTATATATTTTTTTAAAACTGCATATAATGGTGAAGTTCCAATTCTGTAACTCTGGGGAATATGGAGTACCCCTTTATTGCCATTACTCCCAGGTCCACCCTGACCCAGAGTGGTAGTACCTGTTAGAGTTCCATCTATGGCTTGAATAGATTAAAAAATACATTTGAAAAAAATTAGTTAGAAAAAAAAAATTGAATTCCCAACAAGAAGGAATAAAAATAAAATGTCTTCAGCTTAAAATAACCTTATAAGTGTTGACATGCCATAAAATCTAACCAACCAACCAATCATTGTATATTTTAGTATTAAAAAATAAAGACTGACATACATATATACATCAGTTTCATTAGCAGAAAGAACTGATTTAGTTTTTATTGTGGCTAAAAATATTCTTAAAAAAAAAGAATGGAATGTAAAAATGCGTCTCAAAGTTTAAGTTTTCAGCCTATCATGAAAGTAATAAGTACAGTCACATCTCAACTTGTTAAGGTTAAATTAATGACTTAGCTATAAATTAGATGAGAATCTTAAAAAAGTTTTGCTGTCTACCGTGGAAAATTTCAGTCAGTATTCATAGAGTAGAAAATGAGGCTTCCCATCATAACATAATGGTTAGCAAGCTAGTCTCACAGATCCTTTACTACTGAAAATAGAATATGAGGCCTTCTATCATGGTTTAATGGTTAGCAAGCTAGTCTTGCAAATCCATTATTACTGAATAGCAAGTTCAATCTTCACTAGATGTCCCATATTTGTGACCTTGTGTCACATCCTATCTGTGGTGAATGGGTTGGGTAAAAAGGGCATCCCATCATGGCATAATGGTTAGCAAGCTAGTCTTGCAAATCTATTACTACTGAATAGTGAGTTCAACCTTTATTAGATGCCCCACATTCTACTGTGGTGAACAGGTTGGGTGAATATCTAAATAGAGTAGAAAAGGTAAAGAAAACTAAAAAAAATAAATGTTTGATATGTTATAAATTCCAAGATATATCTATTATCAATGTATTTTAACATTTACTATTATGAACATATATATATTATGAACATATTAGAAGCAGCCACCTGGCATCGCCTGGGTAGGGGGTAGGGGCAAAACAGTTAGTCTTGCAGATCTGTTATAACTGAATCCCGAGTTGGATCCTCACAGGATGCCCCATTAAAATCTCTATGTAAAAAAAGACCTTGTGTCAGGAAAAAAGTGCACAGACACTCTAAAAAGAAAGATTAATGTCTCCTATTTAAAATATTAAATGCAAAAAAAAAAAAAAAAAAAAAAAAATCCATGCTGTTACTATTCGAATCTTATATAAAATATAAATATAAATCAAATCTTCATTATTTTTGCTCAAAAAGCAAGCTCTGGTGATAGTGAACGTGTACCTATATTTACTTTGTCGTTAATTGTTCTATTTTTGGAGTTTCCTCCGGACATACATACATACATCTGACCTTCATATATGTATAGCGGGTTAGCTATATGTATAGAGCGTTCGGCTGGATACCACAAGGTTCCTAGTTTGATACCGGTCCCCGCCAACTCAGCGTATGAGTAGCACAGGGATCAGTGTGGTAAAGTAAGGAGCTGATGGTAAGCGTGGCGCTCCACCTCAGATGCTAAAAACAATCTCCTTGGTCTAGCGCTATTGAAAAGGGGATAGACTCCTGGCTGACTGGCTGATACTGACTTTAGGCCGCCCCGTTGAATTTACTTTTTTTACTTACTGTACATGTGTTTTATCAAATATTGCATGTGTACAGTATTACTTCTCTTTCTGTCTTTGTTGATTTGGTCATTTTAAATTTATAAACATTCTGTTTTGGTACAGTGTATTATTTTTAGTCTATGTGTTAAATTTAATAAACAATATTAAAAGTGAAAATTTTGTAGTCATCCTTTTGCCCAAACCCCAGTGGGCAAACTGTAAGTTAATTTCATTTTTACTTTTGCAATATTTTGGAAATTTTAAAAAGGTTATTACATTAGTTTACATCACCGGAAAGAATCATATTTTTCAAGATTCTAATAAAAGATTCTGTGACAAAGTTATGAATAAAACAGAAGTGAGATGTCCAAATATAACAATAACATCTGGTCCCTACTAACTGTATAAAATAACTACTAATGAATACCATTTTGCTAGTTTGCACTAGTCAGTAAAAAGAAGATCTCCCTATTTTTTTTCATATATATAATATGTATTATATATACTATATTTACTATTCATATATATTATATATACTATATTTACTATTCATATGTATTATATGTATTATATTTACTATTCATTTCTATTATATGTATTATATTTACTATTCATATATATAATATGTATTATATATACTATATTTACTATTTATATATATTATATTTACTATTATATATTATATATATTATATATACTATATTATATTCATATATTATATATATTATATATACTATTTACTATTCATATATATTATATGTATTATATATACTATATTTACTATTCATATATATTATATGTATTATATATACTATATTTACTATTCATATATATATATGTATTATATATACTATATTTACTATTCATATATATTATATGTATTATATATACTATATACTATTCATATATATTATATGTATTATAATATACTATATTACTATTCATATATATTATATGTATTATATATACTATATCTACTATTTATATATATATATATTATATGTATTATATATATACTATATCTCATATATATTATATGTATTATATATATATATATACTATTCATATATATTATATGTATTATATATACTATATTTACTATTCATATATATATATGTATTATATATATATATATATATATATATTATATATATACTATATCTACTATTCATATCTATCATATTTTTTTTTAATACAAATTTTAATTCTTAAAATGAAGGAAAAATACCAAAAAACAGATAAGCCAGATAAATAAATGAATTGAATAAAAAAAAAAAAAAGAAACAAACACAGGTAGGATGTGACACAAGATTGCTAGTATGGGGCATCTAGTGAAGATTGAACTCACTATTCAGTAGTAATTGATTTGTGAGACTAGCTTGCTAACCATTACACCATGATGGGAAGCATCATATTCTATTTTCAGTAGTAATGTATCTACGTGACTAGCTTGCTAACTTCCCACTATGATGGGACACCTAATTTTCTATTTTCAGTAGTAATGGATCTGCAAGACTAGCGTGTTAACCATTACACTATGATGGGACACCTATTTTCAATTTTTAATAGTAATAGATTTGTGAGACTAGTTTGCTAATCATTACACCATGATGGGAAGCCTCATATTCTATTTTCAGTAGTAATGGATCTGTGGGACTAGCTTGCTAACTTCCTACTATGATGGGACACCTAATTTCAATAGTAATGGATCTGTGAGACTAGCTTGCTAACCATCTATACATATATAAAAGGCAGTTGTGTGTATGTAAGTATAAGTAAATAAATATTCACATTCACTATCACTAGAGCTTGCTTTTTGTGCAAAAATAAGAATTTATCTATATTTGGGAAAAAAAAAATTCTAACTTCCCACTAGGTCTTTTTTCATGTGGGATTTTAATGGGGCATCCAGCAAGGATCCAACATGTGATTATTAGCAATAATGGATCTGTGAAACTAATTTTTTTTATCCCCCCCCCTCTACCCAGGCAATGCTGGGTAACTGCTTCTAGTTACACTATGATGGGACACCTATTTTCAATTCTCAAAGTAATGGATCTGTGAGACTCTTGGAATAATAACTACCTACCTTAAAATTGAAAAAAGAATTAAAATCCTTTAGGATTCTAGAGATGATTATAAATCTCTAGATTAAAGTTTAATGACACATGAAAAATATCTAATGATAGCCATAAAGGAAAGAAAAGAAATGAATGCTATATAATGAATAAAGAATAGATTAATTAAGAGTAAATAGTTCTGATAGACTATGTCCTTTAAAAATGTTCCTAATATGAATAATATGTCATTAATATATACTGAGTGAAAGATGATCAAAGTATGGTTAAAATAATATTAATGAAATATATTAGTTATACATATTAATCTATACATATATAAAGGACAGTTGGTGTGTATGTATATATGTCCTGAGGAAACTATGAAAATAAAACAATTGATGACAAGGGAAATATATATACACATTCACTATCACCAGATCTTGCTTTTTGAGCAAAAATAAAGATTTGATTTATATTTGTGAAGATAATTAAAAAAATAAAATTTAATTAATAACAGCATGGATTTTTTTTTGCATTTAATATTTTAAATAGGTGATTAATTTTCCTTTTCTGAGTGTCTGTGCAACTTTTTTCTGTGGCCCACCAGACTAGATCAACACAAGGTTTTTTACATAGGGATTTTAACGGGGCACCCTGTAAGCATCCAACTTTGATTCAGTAATAATGGATTTGCAAGACTTACTTTTTTGCCCCCACCCCTCTACCCAGGCAACACTGGGTAGCTGCTTCTAGTTAATGATATAATTCTTAGTATTCAAAATGAAAAAAAAAAAAAAAAGATTTTTAATAAAGATTTTATTATTGTATGAAGAGTATTATTTAAAAAGTATGATAATGAATAATCTTAAAGTTATGAAGAATTAGAAAATAGCTTAGATTAAAGTTTTCCAAACTTTGTTGCATTGATGACTGTCTTCAATAAAATCCTTTACAATACATTACTTCAATTTTGCAAACTAAGCCAAATAGATATTTCAAAATGTAGATAAAAATAAATAATATTTTATAAAGATTAATCAATTTTTATTTAATTTCAAGACACACCTCCAGAAATTATTTTTGAAACACAAAATTTAAAACAATTTAAAAAAAATGTTTTTATTCCTAACCCACAAAAACAATATCTGATATCAAATAATATTTTGATCAATATGAAAAACAAAGAAATTCAGAGGTCTGAACATATAAGTAGATTTATTATTATATTATTATTTAGATTAGGACTAGTATCTTTATCTTTGTTGTTTTTATCCCAATGCTTTGGTCAGAGTATTTTTTGTCCTTATCCAGGAGCATGTTGCAACTGATAGGCCTTGTATATCATTCACTTTTTATTTCTAATTCATGA
Source organism: Doryteuthis pealeii (assembly GCA_023376005.1). NCBI lineage: Eukaryota > Metazoa > Mollusca > Cephalopoda > Myopsida > Loliginidae > Doryteuthis > Doryteuthis pealeii. The sequence continues at coordinate 77,809,514 of CM042141.1, read as the reverse complement.
AAACAATATTTGATATAAAAAGATAATATTTTGATCTGTATAAAAGAAAAGAAATTTGTAAGTTTGCAGATATTCTCAGACTTTAAAATTATTTTGATTTTCACTCCAAATTGACTTTCTGAGTTTAAACAAAACAAACTGTCTATTTCTAATGATAAAACTAATCTTTATCAGTTAAGATAGAAAAAAAATTAACAAACAAACTAACAAATATCAAGAAAAGAGAGAAAAACATTAGAGAAAACCTTTAATTTGCATCAAATAATTTCTAAGAAAAAAGTTTATCTCTCCTGCTTTGTTGTACAGATTGTTTTTTTTTAGTTTTTTTTTACTTTTACTTATGTGCAAAGTTTGTAGATACTTTCAGATTAAAATTTACTTCAACAACAAAATTATTTCAATTTTCACTCCAAATTGACTTTGTGAGTTTAAACCAAAAAACAAAAAAACAAAATGTTCATTTCTAAAGATAAAACTGATCTTTATCAGTTAAGAAGATAGAAAAGACAAACAAAACAAAACAAAAAAAAAAATCAAAGAACAAAGTACCGAAAAAAAGAGAGAAAAACATTAGAGAAGTCCTTTGTTTAATTTGTGTCAAATTTTAAAGATATTTTTTTCCTTCCTTTTTTTTTTTTTTTTCTTTTTTTTTTTTTTTTTTTTTACTTATGTGCAAAGTGAATGGCTAACACTATAGCAGGTTTGAAATCAAGTTCTAGCAATCATTCTTACACAGCACCGAAAACAAGATGAGGTGCAGTTCCCATGGTTATTAGTAGGAAACTACTACGAAACAAGATTCAATGTGAAAACCAAAGAAAGAACTTACTTCCCAATGAATGAAAATCCGGCAGCAGGTGTTGAGAGGTGGAAGGGGGGGGACAACTCTCTTTCTGGCACAGAAGAATATCAATGAATGTGGCACAGTCTTCAGCTTTCTACCTCGCAGAATAAATTCAATGTATCGAGTAAGAGAAGTATTGTGTGGACAGAGGATGGGGCTGGGTGTGGGATGATGGTTGGAGGGTTGAAATTAGAGGGGGCAGTCAAATCTTGGGTCAGTATGACATATTTCTCTTCCAACACATTGTTGTACTTATCAACTAACCCCTTTATTTTCAAATTGATATCATTGGGAATCGTTCGAACAATCTATGAAGATTAAGCAGCTAATCCAGGACTAATTTGCAACAGAGATTAATAAACAAAGCGTGTGTTTTGTTGGCCGACCAAAGATACTGCAAAAGATATCAAAAGTTGATTTTTTTTTGGTTTTGGTTTGTTTTGTTTTACGGCATATCAACCTCAGTGGGTCATTTAATGCCGATAAAGTTTTGAAATAAATCAATTCTTAATGGATAATACAATTTTGTTTATCAACTCCTGTTTTTCTATTTAACCCATAGATGGGACCCTAACAGGTACTACCACTCCGGGTCAGAGTGGACCAGGGAGCAATGGTGATGAAAGGGTGCTCCACATTCCCCAAACCTCCAAAACTGGAACCTCACCATCAGATAGAGTTTAACGTCATTCTCAGGACATGTAGACCCACAGCCACCGCCTTCTAGCATCCATATGATAAAAAGGGGTTGGGGCTTGCCATAAGGGCAATAGGGTTGGGAAATCAAAAGTTAATGAAAAAATATCAAGTATTAAATAACCAGTTGCACTTTAATAGTTATTTTGACGGTTTTTGATTTTCTTTTTTACAAAGTTTCAAGGGTTGGTTTAGCTCAGTTGGTAGAGCACTTACCTAGGAATTCTTGGTTCAATACTGGTCCTCGCCAACTCAGCAAATGAGTAGCACAGGTCTTTGTGTGGTAAAGTGAGGAGACTCCCTCACTGTCTAGCTGATACTGACAATGTCAGTATCAGCTAGACAGCAAGGGAGCCTATCCACTTTTCACTAGCGCTAGACCAAGGAGATTGTTTTTGCATTTGAGGTGGAGCGCACACCTACCATCAGCTCCTCACTTTACCACACAGAGCCCTGTGCTACTCATGTCATGTTTTGTTTTATTCATTCTTGTTGGGTATTCAATTTTTTTCAAACTCAGTTTTTGATCTATTTAACCCATAGATGGAACCCTAACAGGTACTACCACACTGGGTTAGAATGGACCTGGAAGTAATGACAATGAAGGGTACTCCCCAGAGCTCCAAAATTGGAACTTCACCATTAGATGTCTCATCTGGTAAACTTGCACGGTTGGCACAAATACTATTACAGTCTGAGCAAGCTAGGGGACCAACTGAACCATGCTTCCTGCAAAATCTCTTCATGATATTGCAACAAGAACTATAGGTGCAACTTCCAGGATTTTCTGAGGAGCTGGCTGAAGATCTGCCATGATACTTATAAACCACTTTGTTCCACTTGATATTTTTTGGTAAACTTTTGATGTCACGTGGTACATGTTGGTCTACCAAACACACGTTGGAGGTGCGTGGTCTAATGGTTAGAGTCGTAGGAAATGGACTCATCGACCAGAGTTCAAATCCTGGACAAAGCTCCAGTTCACATAGCGCTAATACCCTTGGGAAAGGTATGAATCCAACTACTCTCCCTTCAGCTATGGGTAAAATAGTAGGGCAGACTGGGCTCTTTAATCTTGATTAGGCAACCAGTCTAAGAGAAGGAAAACTCTGAATTCAAACCTGTTAAAATTCCACTTGGGGGTGGTCACTACTAGAATAGGCTCAGTTCTAATAAGTGATCTTTAAAATGAATTTAAAAAATAATAAAAAAAAACACTTTAATTTCTGATATTTGTCCTGGGTATATCTATAGACTGCTCTGATTAAAATTGAACAACAGTAATTTGGATTTCAGAGATTTTCTTTTTTTTTCCCCAAATTATATCATTTTGGCCTTTTTAGATGCTGCTTTTGGCTACTCTATATCACCAACCCATATTTAACTATTTGCCTACTTTAAACCACTCACATTGGCTCTCCCACCACTATGATCCTGGCAGCAGCTCATGTATGTATTACTTTTCTACACTGAAAAGGACTTGAATAATTACAATAATAATCGGACTTTATTTGAATAGAATGATTTCTGAGGTGAATAGATAGGGAACTTTGAGATATCCCATCATACAGGTAAAAAAAATACTGGGGAAATTTGGTACACAAAGAGTTAATGAGAGGTTTGCTAATTGGAACTTTGAGTTTGTATAGTTAGTTGAATTTTCCAACTGCTTAAAACATTAAAAACATGTTCTAGTATAAATATTAAAAAATAATTCCATTAATTATTTTGACCAATATCATTATCTATGATCTTTTTCCTGTTATAGCATTTCATCTGGTGTGTTCTTTAGCCTTACTCAAGTTATATATATATATATATATATATATATATTATTTATTTGTTTTTAAATATTAATAGTTATTTAAGTAGAAAAATGTATATGCGTATGTATATTTAATCTATTGTAATGATATTAAAAAATTTTTTTTTAATATCATTAGATTAATTTCATTATATATCAATAAATTAACCACCACTATTCATACATACGCATATATATATATATATACACACACATATTTTTGCCCACTGTATATATATATGCATATTGGAACATAGAGTTGCTGATCCTTAGTGGATGCAACATATGTTCCAAATGCATGATTTTTGAATTTGGATGTATGAACTCTCACCTTCTCAGAAGGTCAAAAAAAAAAAAAAGTTTAAAAAAAAAATTAAAAAAGTACTGAGTTATATTCAAGGCCTATCAGTTGCAACATGCTCCTGGATAAGGCCCAAAATACCCTGATCAAAGCATTGGGATAAAAACAATGAAGATAAAGATACTAGTCCTATTAATCATAATAATAATAATAATAATAATAATAATAATAATAATAATAACTGCCAGCAGATCACAGGGTGAAGCTAAAGGAAAATGAAAAAATGGACAAATATCTGGACCTTGCCAGAGAACTGAAAAGTTATGGAAAGTGAAAGTGATACCAATTGTGGTTGGTGCACTTGGAACGGTCCTAAAAGGATTAGAAAAGGGTTTGGAAAGTTTGGATATCAAAGGAAGGATTGAAACCATTCAGAACACTGCACTGCTGCAATCTGCCAGAATACTCAGAAGAGTCCTGGAGACCTGAGGAGACTTGCTGTCACTCAGACTCCAGTGAAAGACCATCAGCTAATGCTGATGTGAAAACTCAAAAGGAGTAAAATAATAATAAATCTATTTATATGTATATACCCACAAAGTCTTTTTTTTCTTTTATATTTGCAGTGTTTTCAGTTTATTAGTTCTAAAAATAAAATCAATTTTATTTACTGTTTATCTATCTAAATTGAATAGTTCTATCCCGGCTGTAGGTAGCTCACAAAATGTCTAGCCACACTGAAGAGACTTGATAAGTCGAAACACATGTCTGTGGATGACTATATATGCTCCCCATCCCCCTGGGGTTGAGCACTTCGGGGGGGGGGTGTTCGCTGATGACCACCAACAGCCTTTATATACATAGAGATGTGTGTATTAAAACAGTTAAAATCCCCTTTGCATTCTGTGGGTGACGATGGCCGAGTGGTTAAGCTGTCCGACTGCTGCTGAATCAATCAGAGTTTTTTCACGGCTGTAGGTAGCTCACAAATGTCTGCAGATGACTATATATATATATATATATATATATATGCACAGCACATTTCAGATTTTAGTTGCAAGAAGTTATATTATTAATTCAGTTAGAAAACTATAATTCTGGTATTCAAACAAAATTAACTACTTGAAACTTTTGTGAAAATAAAAAATAAAATTACAAAACCCTTTTTTTTCAGAAAAATCTTATCCCAACTCAAAGTCTGGCATGAAAATGCTGAGTTTAAAGAATTGTTTATTCTTATCTTTAAAAAACATATCTTCTATATTTGATTAAACAACTTATTTCTTTAGGGATTGGTTGGTTGCACACACAAACACATATGTTGTGTGTGTGTATATATATATATATATATATATATATGTGTAATAATTTTTTTAAAAAAAGTAATGTAAATGAGAAAGTTTGCCTATGTGTGTACATAGATATGTATCTATTTGTATGTAAGTTTGGTTTTATATATATTATATATATATATGTATGTATATATATAATTAAAAAAAGTAACACAAATGATAAAGTTTGCATATATGTGTATACATAGATATGTATATGTGTGTGTGTATATATATATTATATATATATATTATATATATATATATATAAATGTACCTAATAATTAAAAAAGTATTGCAAATGAGGAAGTTTGCATAAATGTGTGTGTGTGTGTGTATAATATAATATAATAATAAAAAAAGTACTGCAAATGAGAAAAGTTTGCATAAAAAAGTACTCGATGTTATTATAGCAGAGCAGGTATAAAACCTCAAAAATATAATAGTAAATATCAGGAACTTGAAATTTCATGCAATATGCACAATCATCACACACACATATGTATCTATCTATAATGTACCACAGAAGTCATCACTTATTCTTTGTGTAAAATGTCAATGGGCACAACCATTTGAAAATTATTGTTTACTAAAACAATTCCAGAGCATTATGGGAAAAGGTGAAACAGTTTTGAAAAAAATCCTTGATACATTTGTCTTTTATGTTCTTTCTTAAATAATTAGATCTATTGAAAGAAAATGAATTGGAAATAGATTTTAAACTCCATAGACAAAAAACTATTCTTTCTTTTTAAAAGTATTTCTAGTTTAAGGCAAGTTGATAGAGTATGATGAAAACATTTTAGGTTCATCAACTCCAATCAAAGTGACGTATTGTTAGATGAATTCTATTTTGTAATGAAAAAGTGTCATTCTTCTTATATTGATAATAGGTTTGGTTTTGGTTTGTTTAATGGCATATCAAACTTCGAGGTTTATTTCAATTCCAAAGCCATCCTTGTTGAAGAACATAGCTGGGGGGGGGGTGTGAGTGGGTTCATACCTTTCCCATGGGTATTAGTATTGAAAGTGAAAGTAATAGTGTGAGACAGGAAAAGTGTTAAAATGCCTATAACACTTTTCCTTCCAATTCTCCTCCTTCCAGCCCCCACACCCCTAAATATAATTTCTATGGGTCCCCCGCACCCCATACTTACTCGTACTACTACTAACTTGAAAAAAATGGAACACAAACACATCACCCTGAAGATGGCACTTTGAAGTGCAGAAAGTACTTGAGACAAAAACTTTGGTGGACTAATCCACGGATTCCATCCAAGTATAAAAAATGTTGTCCAGAAAGCTTGAAAAGATTGTTAATAAACTCATTAAACAGGAGACATCTGTTTTGTTTAATTCTATATGTATAAATGAAAGAATGCTGTCCAAATACACACACACACACATATATATATATATATATATATATATATATATATATATATAATTTTTCTTTTTCAAAAGATTTTTTTTATTTTACACATGTTTCGGATCTTCTAGTATCTTCTTCAGGCCTTGTTTAACAACTTTCTTATTCTGTATATATATTGATATTATAGTTTGCTATATAAAGAGTGCTCAATATTGATAGATCATATATATCTTATTTAGGGTAGTGAAGACATGAAGTCAACGGTGTTTATTAACTGACAGTTTTTCACCTATGGGATTTTAAACCCGCTGTTGACTTCATATCTTCGCCACCCTAACATATATATATATATATATATATATTAGTAACACAGTGTATATCTTGCATAATGCACATTAAAAAATGATAGGATTATTTACATATTTTCAGAGGAAAAAAAGACACATTATTTTCTTTCCCTTAAATGATGACATTATTTTACATTGTTTCTTTTGAATTTGATTTTTGTGCTGATATGACATTATAAAACTTTTAAGTAAAAACATGAATGAATCTTCTTCTTTTTTTATGTATAGAAAATACATGTTTGTTATTATTAAATCAGTATCTGAGAGTTTTAGATGAAAAATTAAAAATCAAGTAAATTAAACTGCCTTTAGTGAGATTTGAACTCATGTCAAATTGTCCTACTTAAGAAGCAAATTGACTTCCAACTAAGGCTAATAAGAAATAAAGATGGTCAGCTCCTGAAAAATACTTTCCCTTCAGTGAAATTAGTTTCTTTGTTTAGATTCAGAATAATTTATGTCTTGGTGATATCTATATTTGGTCATTGTAGATTTTAAAAGTAGATGAATGTACTAATTGTTGGATGTTTATATTGATATTATAGTTTGCTGAGTAAAGAGTGCTCAATATCATTAATAGATCATGTATATCTTAGTTAGGGTAGTGAAAACATGAACTCAATGGTGCTTGGTAACTGACAGTTTTTCACCTATGAGATTTTTAAACACCGTTGACTTTATATCTTGCAACCCTAACTTATATATATATATATATATATATATGTATAGATAAAAGGATATGAAAACACCACAAAATGCTGTTAAAGTGTAAACATTTTATAACATATTCATAGCTGATATTGAACAATATTTCGATTTTATAAAAATCATCTTCAGAGCTTGTTTATACTCCGTGTTGTTAAGAGCGGAGACAAAAGTCATATGAGTTCAAGACAAAAACCTTGATGTTGCAGAAAAGAAAAAAAAAGTTATACAATAGTTTCGAATGT
>CM042141.1:77781869-77796869 GCA_023376005.1 Doryteuthis pealeii | reverse complement strand
GGGCAGCATTCTTTCATTTATACATGTAGAATTAAACAAAAGGCACGTCTCCTGTATATATATATTTCAAACTTATATATATATATATATATATATATATATATATATATATATATATATAATATATATATATATATATATATATATATAGTGGGCAAAAATGTTGTGTATATATATATATATATATATATATATATATATATGTATATATATATATATATATATATATATACAGTGGGCAAAAATGTGTGTATATATATATATATATATATATATAATATAAATGGGCAAAAATGTGTGATATATATATATATATATATATATATATATATATATATACATATATATATATATATATATATATATATACAGTGGGCATATATATATATATATATATATATATATATATATATATATGTGTGTGTGTGTGTATTTGGGCAGCATTCTTTCTTTTATACATGTAGAATTAAACAAAAGGCACGTTTCCTGATTAACAATTTTATTAACATGTTTCCCCTATTTTCTACCTGGTCTGTGGAGCAAACCAAAAAGCCCACACGTTTTTTCCAGTGGTAAGTTGATGGCACTATAGTTTCAATTTAATGAAACTATAATTAATGTATGTATATATATATATATATATAGGGCAAAAATGTGTGTGTGTGTGTATGTATGTATATATATATATATTATATACAGTAGGCAAAAATGTGTGTGTGTGTGTGTGTGTGTGTGTATATATATATATATACAGTAGGCAGAAATAATGTGTGTGTATATATATATATATATATATATATATATATATATGTTGTGTGTGTGCATAATACATATACATAAATGTGTGTGTGTGTGTGCATAATTACATATACATAAATGTGTGTGTGTGTGTGTGTGTGCATAATTACATGCATATATATATGTGTGTGTGTGTGTGTAAAACATACAAGCCAGCGACTCTATTTTACAACCTTCAAAACATATGTTAATCTCTCAGATTTAATAACATGAAAACTCCATGAATTTTATTGTACAATTATTTTTCTTCTCAATGTTTAAATGATTATTTGTAACAATATTTTCCTTTAGATTATTCTTTTCAAACTAAAGTACCTTTAAAAGAATTTTCAAAGCAATACTTTTTAACTTTTACATTTGTGTAAAAATAATAAATATACATATATTCAAGTATATTCAAATTGCACTAGTGTATGAATATAGGTTATCAGTAATATTTTTTCATATACCATCAACCTCATTGAAAGGAGGAAAATTTTCTCAGCTGTTCCTAGAACCCAGAGATATCAAAGTAGCACACCAACTCTGTGACATGTTGACTTGACAAGTGCTTGTACTTAAATTACCCTAGCCCTTCACACAAAGGAACTGAATGGTAAATACTACAAGGACTTTCTATCAAGGAATATAAAACAAAACCAGTATATGAACAGAAACAGTTTTAACTTCTTTATTTTGTGAATTATTTTAATCTAGTCTAACATCTGATTACACCCATTCTCACAGGTTAGAATTTTGATACATAATCAGTTTAACATCAGGAATCTATTGGTATACATATGGACAAGAAAAAAAAAGAACTAAGGTTCTGTGATCAGAGTTGAACTACACCAGTTATCCCTTTTAGTGCAATGGTGGAATGAGTTAGAATGCTCATCCCCATTTATTTGCTGCATCCAGTCGAAAGACAAAAACATGGCTGAAGGAGATAAACAGTTACCATACTCTAATCCCAGCCTGAAAGCTGGGGGTGTGGTTTGTTTTGTTTTACGCCATATCAACCACGGTGGGTCATTTAATACCAACTAAGTTTTGGATTTGTAGCGGTAGTTTCTTAAAGAAAATAAAAATGTATATATATGTATAGATTTTAACTATAGTTCAATTACTCATATTTTTTAGTACAATCCCACTTCTTTTAGGAAATGTAAAATCCTGGATAGTCTTATTTTCGTGAAAAGTTTTTTTCAAATTACTTGCTTGGTAGTATTTTGTTCACACTAATCGAAGTCTACACACTCTAGCAGTATATTTTTCATTGTAAATCTCTCTTGGCATGTAGTACATATTGGGGATTCTGTGCCCTCTAGTAAATGATGATGGCGATGTAGGTGTGGCTTATGTGAAGGCAGGTTAGCACAACCTGTTCTCTTCTATTTTTGTTCCATTCTCCAATGGTAGGTTTAATGTTTTGAAGTTTGTTACTAATGAGTGCATTCCAATGATTTTACCATTTGGGAGTTTGATCATCTTAATATATATATCAACAAGCATTTGCTGAACTCTAAATAATTTCTTAAATCATCTCTAAGTTATGTTGATTGAATGTACAACATTAAAGAAAAAAATGCAAATCTGATAAAGATAGTGGATAGATTATCCATTTGATTGATTGATTGATTTTAACAGCATGTCAACTCATCCAGGGTTATTTTATACCAAGCAGTAGGTTGTGAGGGATGGTCAAATTCATTGTTATGTCTTTTTCAAGGATTTCCTTGATTTTGACAGTAGGTTGTTTGCAGTGTTGTCAAGTGAATTAGAAATCACTTTATGATAATAAGTTTATTATATTCATTTATAAGTTTATAGGGTCAAGTTCAAATTTGTTATATTTTTTGGTAGCAAAGCTTTGAAAGGTTTGTAGTGAGAGTTTAGAAGAAAATATTTTTAAACTCAATTTATTTTATAATCAAATTTCTATTTAACCCATAGATGGGAACCTAACAGGTACTACCACTCTGAGTCAGAGTGGACCTGGGAGCAATGGTGATGAAGAGGTGCTTGACATTCCCCAAACCTCCAGAATTAGAAGCCTCACCATCAGATAGAGTTTAATGTCATTCCCAGGATATGAAGACCCTCAGCCACTGCCTTCCAGCACATATATGATAAAAAGGGCTGGGGCTTGCCATAAGGGCAATGGATTTGGGCACAATCATATAGGTGCTACGGCTTGACGTGACCAGCTGTCTAGCCTAAGTAATAGCCAGAGTGGTGTTGCATGTCATGGACTGCTCAACCACCAGGATTCCGTTCTAAGCATTACGGGTCACCACCCATGGCCATGTCCATTTGAGTGAGATGTTAAAGATGCATTTTCCTTGCTTTTTATTATTGAAAACCTACAGACTCTTTGTGGCTCACACTGACCTAGTTTTGAATTCAAAGTTGTCCTTCTCTAGACTGGTTGCCAACTAAGGCTTGAGAACTCAATCTTACCTGCTATTTTACTCATAGCTACGAGAGAAGAGAAGAGCATTAGTATGATGTGAACATAAACTATCTCAACTAAAATCTGCATTCAGTTTGTTAATTCTATATTCTATGAATTTAACCATTACTTCCACTAATTTTATTTCATGAAAGTTTTTTTTATTTTAAACTTTAAGATAATTTGCTTTCCAGCATTATTACCTTTAAATGTAATGTGAAATAAAATTTAATCCATTATTATTAATTTTTTTATTAGTTTTTATTTTCCATCTTTTTTGTTGTTGTTTTTGTATCCCAATACTCAGGCTGTTTTTTGGTTTTTTTATACATTCAACAGCTTTTAAGCAAACAGCCTGGATCAGAAATAAAATTAAAATCTTACTGGAAATTTATTCTTTATTTTTAATTTATGTAGTTTACTTAACAGTCATAGAATGCAATTTCAACTTGAGTATTATAATATAAAGCAACAGAAATTACATGAAAGAAGAAAAAATCTAATTAGAAATTTATAATAATAATCACCATGTTTCATTTGAGAAATGAAACTATTACATCTGCTACTACATCTTGATCTGCACGACAGAGCAGAAATTCAATAATTTGAATTGAACACATCTTTACTGTATATATATATATCTTATTTCATTTAACTTTGAATATCAAGAGAAATTACAATTTGAGTATTATGATATAAAACAATAGAAATTGCATGAAAGAATAAACTAATTAAAGATTTATAATAATATTTAAGTTGAGAAATTAAGATAATTTGAGATGAAAACTTAATCCATTTCTAATAATATCAAAATAAGTTTTGATGTTAAATCAATGATTATTGACAAGCAGTTTAACCTTTTTGCTACCATGTGCAGCTTTGGTTAAATTCCTAAAGCCTTACCCTATAGAATCCCTAGAATTGTGATATCTATCTTCTATACATATATAAAGGGTAGTGAAACATGGACCTTATACTCCCACCAAGAGTGGCGGCTAAATACCTTCTACCTTCGCTGGCTTAGACGTGTACTGGGCATCACCTGGAGGGACAGGATCACTAACACAGCAGTCCTAGAGAGAGCTCAACTCCCCAGCCTGTACTCTCTACTGAGACAACGTCGTCTCCGATGGTTGGGTCATGTACATCGGATGGATGATGGACGAATCCCGAAAGACATCCTGTATGGAGAGCTAACATCTGGTAAAAGACAGATTGGTCGCCCCCTACTGCGATTCAAGGATGTCTGCAAAAATGATCTCAGGTGATTTGGCATTGTCCCTTCCAGCTGGGAAAATTTGGCTCAAGACCACCCTCGGTGGTGGCAGAATCTCCATAGAGGACTGTAGAAGTCACCCTGATACAACATCATGAAGCTAAGAGGTCCATAAGAAAGCAACGGCAACAAAGCATCGGAACATCATCATCTACAGGGAAACCTACAAATGCAAAATCTGTGTGTTTCTCAAACATAGGACTTCATAGTCACAGGAGGCGCTGCAACCTCAGGGGCACACAAAAACTTTTATCATAGTCTTTCGAGACTGAATTGCCAATGATGTATGTACGTATGTCTGTATGTATGTATGTCTGGAGGAAACTATGAAAATAAAATAATTGACAGAGTAAATATATATATATATATATACATATTCACTATCACCAGACCTTGCTTTTTGAGCAAAAATAATGAAGATTTGATTTATAGTCAGGAAAAAATTCCTAATGTTCCAACACGTCTTTTTTTTTACATGGGCATTTTTTGTGGGGCATCCAGCAAGGATCCAACTCACGATTAGAAATAATGGATCTGTGAGACTAACTTTTTTTTATCCTACAGGTGATGCCGGGTAGCCATTTCTAGTATGTAACTATAGGGCTAGTTTAGCTTCTTCAGTATAGCATCTGCCTTGGAACCACAAGTTTCTGGGTTCGATCCCAGCCCTCGCCCACTAAGCGTATGAGTAGCCCAGCTTCTATACCACAAAGTGGGTAGCTGACGTTAGGTGTGGCGCTCTACCTCAGATGCATAAAATAATTTCCCTGGTCTAGCATTAGTGAAAAGGGGATAGACTCCCTCGCTATCCAGCTGATACTGATTATAGGCCACTCCGCCAACTTATTTTTACATGCTAAATTCTGTTTGTAAGGGTATCTCATCATGTTGACTTGATTATCAAGCTAGTCTCGCAGCTCCATTACTATTGTGATATGTGCAAATATAGTTGCATTTTATACTACTTTCTGTCTGTAAGTGTATTTTATCATGGTGTATGTATTACCAACCCCTCTGTACAAGCAGGATGCGACACAAGGTCAATTTCTTAAGTGGAGTTTAACAGGTTTGAATTCAGAGTTTTCCTTCTCCTAGACTGGTTACCTAGCCATGGTTAAAGAACCCAGTCTGCCTTACTATTCATCCATAGCTGGAGGGAGAATTGGGTTCATACCTTTCCCAAGGGTATTAGCGCCATGTGAAATGCAAACAGCTTCGTCCAGGAATTGAACTCGGGTCGACGAGTCCATTTCCTACGACTCTAACCATTACTCCATGCACCTCTGTATCATGGTGTAATAGTTAAGCAAGCTAGTCTCACAGATCCATTACTACTGAATAATGAATTTCATCCTTGCCGGATGCCCCATACATTCGACCTTGTGCCATATCCTAACTCTGGTGATCAGATAGGGTAAATACCTACCGTAGAAAAAAAAAAGTATATACTGGTATGTATTTAAATCACTAAAATCTCAACAATATCAATGCCCTTGGGAAAGGCATGAAGTTATCTGTTCTTCCTCCAGCTATGGGTAAATAGGAGGATAGTTTAGGTTCGTTAGCCTTGGTTACAACCTAACCCTGGTGAATGGGTTGGATAAATACCTACTACATTCTGTTTGTTGGTTCATATTTGTCACCTACTAGTCAACAATCAAACATATGTTTATACAATAGGTAATCTGTACATCTAATATATAACACACAACCACCTCATTTATTACTTCTTAACCCTTATACTGCCATGTGTGACTAGGGACTCAAGTCAAATTCCTAAAACCACACAATTGTAGAATTCCTAGCATTGGAATATATGCAAATATAGTCAAATTTGTAGAATTCCTAGCATTGGAATATATGCAAATATAGTCAAATTTGTAGAGTTCCTAGCATTAGAATATATGCAAATATAGTCAAATTCGTATTTCATTGTATTTGCTGGTTCATATTTTCCATCCACTGGTGAACTCCAAGTATCTAAGTAAAATAGGTGGAGTGGTCTATTGTCGATGTTAGCTGGACATTGAGGGAGTCTATCCCTTTTCTCTAGCGCTAGACCAAGGAGAATATTTTTGCATCTGAGGTCGAGCACCACACCTACCATCAGCTCCCTACTTTAATGCACAGATCCAAGCTGTGCTTCTTATGTGCTGAGTTGGCAAGGGCGGGTATCGAACCTGGAACCTTGTAGTTCCAAGACGGAGGCTTTACCAACCAAGCTAAACTGACTGATACTGTAATAAAATAAGAAAATAAAGCAAAAAAGAAAAAAAATCAGGCCAAATGTAAAACTAGGAGACAAGACTAGCATATCAATATCATATGTAATAAGAAGAACAATATCTTATTTACATTGGCAGATACTTTTTCATGTCAGTCCCCGCCTTATTTTTATTGCTTCTTAACCCTCACACTGCCATGTGTGACTAATGACTCAACTCAAATTCCTAAAATCCCACCATGTGCAACTCTTGTAGAATTCCTAGCATTTCACTGGGAACCACAAGATTACTGGTTTGATACTGGCCTTCGCCAACTCAGCATATGAGTAGCACAGGGATCTGCGCAGTAAAGTGAGGAGCTGATGGTAGGTGTGGCGCTCCACCTCAGATGCTAAAATATCTCCTTGGTCTAGCGCTAGAGAAAAGGCGATAGACTCCCTCGCTGTCTGGCTGATACCAACTTTAGGTCACTCTGACGACTTTACTTATTTACAAATATAGTCAAATTTCACACTGTGTTCATATTTTTTTTCCTGATACAGAAATTCCTCAAATATGGACTTGATAGTTTATTGTAATATTTTATGGTGATTCCGAAAGTTTATGATTTATTTTTTTTTCTTTTTCAAATTTGCAAATTGCAACTGTGAAAGAATTAAAAGACATTTGCATTTAAGCCAAGGAAACAAAGTCCTATTTACATTCACGTTGTTTATATAAGAAACCGATGTAAATACACGAATAGGAAAAGCGTGGTCGGCCACAAACAAATTATCAGTAATAAGGAAATCCGATCTCACTGACAAGCTAAAGCGACATTTCTTCCAAGCGGTGGTTGTATCAGTGTTGCTGTACGGCTGCACCACTTGGACCCTAACAAGGCACCTTGAGAATAAGCTGGACAGGAGCTGCACAAGAATGCTGCATGCAGTCCTGAACAAATCGTGGAGGCAGCACCTCACGAGGAAACAGCTATATGGCCACCTGCCCCCCATCTCACAAACCATTCGAGTAAGACGGACAAGGCATGCTGGGCACTGTTGGAGAAGCAAGGATGAGCTCATAAATGACGTTCTCCTGTGGAAGCCAACACATGGACATGCGAGTGTGGGCCGCCCATCAAGGACCTACATTGACCAACTAAGCAAATATGCAGGTTGCTGCTCAGAGACCTCCCTGGGAAAATGAATGATAGGAAAGGTTGGCGAGAGATTGTCATGGATATCTGTGCTAATTGCATGACATGATGATATATGTTGTAGATATTTACCCAATCCATTCACCATGGGTAGGGTGTAACAGAAGGTTTCTAGTATAGGGTATCCAGCGAGGATCCAGTAATGGATCTGTGAGAACAGCTTGCTATCCATTACACCACAATGAGATGCTATATATGTTGTATGTTCAAAAGTTTCCTGTGAAAAATTGTTTTTTAACTATGTATTCAGTTTCTAGTTTAAAAAAGATAGAAGAGGGCTGGAAACTGTTACAAACATTATATATATATATATATATATTAACAAAAACAAAAAAAAAATATTTAGAAAAAAAAAGAAATTACAGTTATTCGCCCATTTCATTCATAACATAAAGAAGGGGGAAGGGAGGAGAAAGGAGAAAAAGAAGAAAGAGGAAAAAAAAGGAAAAAAAAAAAGAAAGTATCACCACTTAAAAAAAACTTAAGCACGTCCATTTCTGATTTTCGTCTCTCAAGATAAAGTTTCTTTGAAATCAATAAGACCAAAAACAACATCTTTTTGTTTTTATTTTTATACGCATTGTATTGCCTTCAAATTATTAATATATTATAACATACTTAACAATGCTTCAAGCAAATTACCAATATATATATATATATATATATATATGGATATATACCTTGTTTAGAATATAAATTTATTTCCAGATATTGTCTCTTCAATCCTATTTTTGTTGTTTTTTGTTTTTAATACTTCACACTCGGTCTAACTGATGGGATTTTCCCAAAACAAATAACAACAAAAATAGGACTGAAGAGACAATATGTCAAAATAAATTTATATTCTAAACACGGTATGTATCCATTTATTTATTATTTATTTATTTATAATACTCTGTATATGTAAAAACATATACACAAATCTTTATATGTACATTTGAGTTCTTAATTTTGGTTGTATCCTATGAAAGTAACACTTGATATCATCCACTTTACATATATATATATATATATATATATATATATATATATATACACACACACACACACACTAGCAACAAATCTAGGTAATCAATATTGACTAGAGAATAAATGATAATACAGTAAATGTATCAGATTAGCTTCAACACACTAAGTCACATTACCTTCCTCAAAGTACATATAACATCATATATATATATATATATATATATATATATGAGATTTATCCAAAACTTGGTAGTAAGGGATGATTCTATATGTGATTTCTAAGATACACTGTATTAATATTGTATGATCCAGTATATATAAATACATCGAATCTTTAAATCACTAAAGAGAGCTCAATGTATAATAAACTTTTTAGATTATATACAGAGCAATATTTATCATAGAGAGGAAGGAAGAACTCAACACCGTAATTCCATAATAAATTTATTTCTATTTATTTTTTGGTCGAAATAAATTTATTATGGAATTACGGTGTTGAGTTCTTCCTTCCTCTCTATGATATATATATATATATATGTGTGTGTGCGTGTGTGTATGTAAGCATGCTTAGTGCAATGGTTATTGTCATTGGAAATGGAATCAATGACTTGAGTTCAAATCCTGGATGTGCTGTTTGTATTTCTCTAGTAGGAATGCCCTTAGGAAAGGCAGGAATCCATGTGTTCTTCTGTCAGCTATAGGTAAATATTATCAGACTGGGATCTATAGCCTTGTTTAGGAGGCAACCAGTCTGGGAGAAGGAAAACTCAGAATTCAAAAGGTTTGCTTAAAAATTGACTTTGTGTAGCATCCTGCCCATGGTGGAGGGGTTGGGTAAACACACACACACACATATATATATATATATATATATATATATATATATATATATATATACATACACACACTAGTAATACATTTAGGAATTCAATATTGACTAAAGAATAAATGATAATACAGTAAATGTATCAGATAAGTTGTTAAAAAAATAAATCACCTTCCCTTCCTGAAATTGCATTTAACATTATATATATATATATATATATATATATATATTACATGAGATTTTCTGTGATCCTAGGTTTCATGCAGTGGTGCATTCATCTGACAGACAAACATAGTCCCACTACTAAGCGAGCAAGTGATAACCATATATATATATATATATGTAAAAATGGGGAATTATGTGTTAATTAAAGAAAAAAATTGTTAAATTAATTAATTATCATTAAATGTTTTGTCATATTGGTTTAAAAAGCGCAACAAATCGAGAAATTAGGTATGAATTTTTAACACATAATCTCCCAAAAATTGTTGGTTCGCCATTAAATTCATTTTAACACATTTCTTTTCTTACTCATATTTATATATATATATATATATATATATATAATATACACACACACACACATACATCGATGTTAAATATATAAAGGTATTATGGACACACATAATATCTTAATATATAGATATATGCATATGTATGTGTATCATATAGAAGTGGTCAGTAAGTTATCCTTGTATACCTTTACTTATGAATTTAGTCTCAAAAAGATGTTTTATTATCCTCATCTTGTGTCAGACTAACAACTTACTAGATATCTATCAGTCTACCTTACTACTCTCACTGTGTTCATATCTGTTTCAGCCTATTTATGTTTATACATATCTCATCAATTTTAAAGATCACTGCCCTCATCTTGGTTGATCTGATCCTTTTTTTCCAGCTTCTATCATTGAATAAAACAATAATTTATCTCAATTTCCACACAAAACATTCATTGATACTCTTTGATATCCACCCCTAAAAAAAAAAAAAAAATTGGAAAAAAGTTTCCATATTCACTAAGTTTTTATTTTTTTTTCATATTTATTGTTCATAAATTTTATCCTTCAAATTTATATGCAAATATATGCACACTCCGGGTGCAAGTATTTTAGTTAAATTTTATAATAAAATATCATATTAAATTAGAAAGGCTAATGAAACTGAATAAGAATGTAGATAAAAAGATTTTGAACAGAGGGGGTATGATTGAAAAATAGAACAACTTTGAAACTAACTCTTCCATCATTTTCCGTTACTCCCGTCTTTCATTGGTAAATTTTCCTAATTAAACTGTTTAGTTAAAATAGGAAGTAAAGAATAATATTACAGTTATTTCTTCTTGTTAAGGGATTTCTTTTAAGATTTATTGAAGAGATTTTTGCTTATATTCATTAAAATAAAACCAAACAGTTAGAAATCAATAATACTAAGCATATATTTATTAAAATCAATTTTTTAAGATCAATATGCAAATTAGCCTTCCCATTCACACTGTAAACCTCTATTTTGTTGTATATATAAATACAATTGCATGTTATTAGTATGTAGATATGGTCAACAGTGTAAGTAATGTCAAACAATTTTATTAATAATTGAGGTTTAAATAAAAAATAAAATCATGTAGAATGTGACGTAAATAACTAAGGGAATTGTGACTTGTATAGTAATAGAGTTTCGGTTACAGACATAAAAATCCACAATCTCCATTATAATAAGATTTTGATATTAATTGCAAATCTTAGGAAGCTGTCAAAATATATGAGAAGGTATGCAATACAATATGTATGTTGGTACGTATTGTTGTATTATATGTTCACTTTCTTAATAAAAGCTGCATATCCTGTGTACCTAACATGAGACTTTGATGAGTTGTGGTGCACCTGAGCACTGTACACAATAAATTACATTATTATTATTAAATGTTAAAAGAAAATAAAAGTTCTAGAGAATATTGTTGGAATCTTAACTGGATCCTCTTTCGTTGATTGGTTATGTGCTTTCTTCTAAAATCGTTATTTATGTTTAGAGACAAGGGCTGTAGCAGAGATTTTTTTTGGGGGGGGGGGGGCAAACAAAATTCAGAATTTGGCCTTAAGTTATCAAAAGGCCTAACATAGTTAGCACTAAGTACAATTAAAATTGCCAGTACCTCTAGATTGAAGAAAACAGTAATGCTTTGAAATTTTTTTTTAATTGTTGTACATTCCAATTTCAGTATAAAAAAAAGGATCCTATAAACTGCTCATAGGAAGCGCGTGGTGTAATGGTTAAAGTCATAGGAAATGGACTCGTCGCCTCGAGTTCAAATCCTGGACGTGGTAATTGCATTTCACTTAGCACTAATACCCTTGGGAAAGGTATGAATGCTACTCTCCCTCCAGCTATGGGTAAATAGTAGGGCAGACTGGGCTCTTTAACCTTGGTTAGGCAACCGGTCTAGGAGAAGGAAAACTCTGAATTCAAACCTGTTGAACTCCGCTTAAGAAATTGACCTTGTGTCACATCCTGCTCGTGCGGACGGGTTGGTAAATATATATAAACTGCTCATATGTTAACCCAGGGTTATTTGTAATTACAACACTGATATCATAACAAAGAATTCTGTCATGGGAGTTTTATGAAAGTTATACAAGGTGTGTCATAAAAGTATCGAGTTTAAAGCTGTATTTACCAAGATAAAAATGAACAATGAATGGAACATCAATTTTTTCAGAATACAAGGTGTGTCAAAAAATGCAAAAAACACTCAATACTTTTTTGACACACCTTGTATTCTTCCTTGCTTTGACAATTTATCTTTTTTTTTATTGTATTTTGTTAAAATAAAACCCTATAAAATATTACAAGTAGTAAAAGATTTTTAGGGTCCAGAGGCCTCTGCCTGCTACAGCCCTGGAGACAAATGTCAGAATCCTAATTCATTGAAAATTCTCAAACACATATTTATTTGAACTCAATGAGGGAATATAAGTTTTTTTCCCCCTTGAAATATGTCGATAATAAAAAAAATTATTCTCATTTTTATGAACATTACAGAAAATATACAAAGTGTGGCAAAAAAGTATCAAAATTTTTTGTATTTTTTTACACACCTAGTATTCTGAAGAAAAAAAAAATTCCATTCATTCTTTATTTCTATCTTGGTAAATACAGCTTTAAACTTGGTACTTTTTTGACACACCTTGTATTCTGAAAAAAAATTAATAAATGGAACTTTTTTTTTTCAGAATACAAGGTGTGTCAAAAAGTACAAAAAAATCTTGATACTTTTTTTTGCACACCTTTTATTTCTTGTATTTATTTTGATTAATTGCAATTTTCCAGGAAAATTATTTTAATAAAATTGTTTAGAATTAAGAATCTAAAATAATGAGTATATTAAGCTTTTTGTCATTTTCCCATCGATCCATACCACATATCTATGCATTTAGTTGTGGTTTTTCAAATGAGCATACAACACAGCTATCACCTGCATGCTGTCTGTATTATCATACAAACCAGAAACTCTTTTACTACACAGATATGCACTGGCAAAAATGAATACTTATAAAATCTCTTAAGTATATTTATTTGGAAAATCTGAAACAAAAATTTATTTACAAATTTTATACATTTTTTAAAATGTTAAAATATACGTTTTTTGGGGTTTAAAAAAAAAATTTAGATATATATTTTTTGAAAGTTTAAATACTGAGCATGTCATCACACTTTCTCATATGTTTTTTTTAATTTATTCTGTAAGTAGTTTCACTTTTATATAACCCCACTGATATTTTGTACCCAAAAAATAAGGGGGGGGGGTCAAAGTTAAGTGACTTGAAAAAAATCAGAATGTTTTTAAATAAAATAACTGAAGAATAAGATTCATTCATTGATAAATCAACACTGAAAATTTCATTAAATTAAATTCCCTGATTTTTGGTAAATTTTTTTCAATCGGGGGTTAAATTTATTTTGTAAAATACACATTTGACGTCACTTATGGCAGACCCTATTTTTCATTAATTTAATTTAAAATACTAGAATAATTGCTGTTCAGCAAGGTGGATACAGTGTCTCATCTTGTTATTTTGAAATTACTGTATCTATGTACCACCAAAATAGGTCACGTGATCAGTTTAGGCCATATTGAAGGAAAAACGTAAACATTTTTAAAAAACTTTTTTTTAAAAATCTCACAAAAAAGAAATAACGAACATAAAGAGTTCTTACAAAGAAAAACTGTTAATTCAAATATCAGTTTATCCAATTGGGGAAAAATAACTCATCGTTATCGTGAAAAATAACTAAAACAGTTCGTTTATTTACAACACGGTCAGTTTCTTTATTGATATTTTTTAGCAGAATTCTGTATTCATGGTTCTTTTACTAAAAAGCTCTCGCATTGACACTTATAAAAATCTTCTGATATAATCATTCAGACTCTTATCTTTATAGAAAAAAAGTAAAAATCGTTTTTTGTCGGTTCATTTTTTCAGATTTCATAAAATAAAATAGGGGGGGGGGTAGACCTCGTAAAAAAATAATATTTCCCCTAAAATATTTTAGAAAAAAACTATTTCATACATATTTTCATAAAAAGGTAAGTAATTATGGAAATTTTCGTGAAAATCGGACCATTAATTTTCATAGAATTTTTTAAAAAGCCTCTAGTCATAACTTGTTTTTGGCTACGTTAAATTTCAATTGATTTAACGGTACAAAAATGTAAACATTGTTTTTCGTTTATAATTTTCCTTGTTTCCGTAAGCTGAAAATTAAAAAAAAATAATCAGGAGTTTTTTTAATGCTTTTACTTTTGAATGGACAACAAATTTTCAAGATAATATTAACATTCATGTAAGTTTTATTGTGTTAAATATAGGGGGGGGGGTAAATTCCACAGGGAAAATTGGTGGTACCTAGATACATACAAATACGTTTTGGTTCGATTTCGAAGCTAGGAAAAGATTTTATATATCGCATTTGCACATAGAGAGCAAGAGATATCAGTCAGCTTGTAAAATTTATTATCGCTAAAGAAAAAAAAAAATGAATAGAAAGATAAAAACAAAACAAACCAAAAACCAATTACAAAATTATAGTACGAACGTAAATGAGTTCATTTAATGTCAACTAGCTTGTCATTTAATGAATTGAACAGACGGACTTGAAAAATGTTAAAGAAAGAAGAAGAAAAGGAGATGGGGGTTGGTAATCAAGAGACAGAGGAGACAAGGGGTAAGAAAGAGAGGGGTGTGTAAAAATTAGGAGAAAAAGAAAAGTAAAAAC
>CM042141.1:77721869-77776869 GCA_023376005.1 Doryteuthis pealeii | reverse complement strand
ACCCTATAAATACAAATGAATGATAGTTTAATGTTCAAATTAGATTAACCACAATAATCAATGATAGAAATTTAACACTATAATCAGATATAATAATACAGATATAATAGATATAATATATATATTATAATATATAACAGATTATATATTTTATTATATATTTTTATTATATATTATGATAACTAGTTTATAAATAATAACATTCTTTGTTATTATGATAACATTATTATGATATATTATATAATATTATATATTTTTATTATATATTATTAATATATACAGATATAATAGATATAATACAAATATAATAATGATATACAGATATAATACAGATATAATACAAATGAATGATAGTTTAATGTTTAAATTAGGCACAAGAAAAGATTAACAACAATAATCAATGATAAAAATTTAACACTATAATAAAAAGTTATAAAATGGATAGCAGATTTATTTTTATTGTAACCCTGAGCAATCTTCTTTTTTTTTTCTTTTCTTATGAAGTTAAGATTTTTCACTGAAAGCACTTTAGAGATTATTTCTAGCATATCTGAATGCTATTAGATCACTTCACTTGTGCTTTCAGAGCATTATTAAGTAAAACTTTGTATTATTTAGATTTTTTGGACTGTTGTCCTCATCTTTATTGTTATACAAGGTGTGTCAAAAAGTATTTTTTGTACTTTTTGATACACCTTGTATTCTGAAAAAAAAAAAAGTTCCATTCATTCTTTATTTCTATCTTGGTAAAATCAGCTTTAAATTTAGTACTTTTTTGACACACCTTGTATTCTGAAAAAAATTAATGAATGGAATGTTATTTTTTTTTCAGAATACAAGGCGTGTCAAAAAAGTTTTAAAAATCCTTGATACTTTTTTAACACACCTTGTATATACAACATTTCATCCAATATACTCTCCAGCCTTCTTTAAGTGTTTTTGGACTATTGTCCTCATCTTTATTGTTGTACAACATTTCATCCTATATACCCTGCAGCCTTTTTCAGGTGTTTCTTGTCAAACTTGGGAGCCTTTACGGAAATTTGAGCCAAACCCTTTATTTAATCTATTGGGGTAGATTGTTCTCATTCTACTATGATCAGGTACAAGTGTTAAGCTATGTTAAGTATTCTATGTTATTTTAATTTGTAGTCAGGATTGAACCTGCAATCTCCAGATGATTGTCACTTAGAACTATATGAACTAAACCCTTATTACTGTTGTGCCATGTGTCCAACTGGAAAACAATCTGAAAAATCTAAAATGCAAATTATCAAGCCTCATCTCAAAGATTTAGACAAATAAGTAAAACTTATAAATTATTTTGAGTGCTGATTGCAAGTAACAGAAATTTCACAAAGTAATATCATGGATAAACTGTTAAACTGAAAGGGACCCTAAATTTCAACCCCCACAAAAACACCTTCATTTTTTTTGTTATATTTTTTTGATAAGAAAAATAGCACTGTATTGTATAAAAACACAATAAAATAGAAACGCAATGAATTATGTGCTGTAATATGTTTTAAAAGGGGCCGCTTTAGCTCAGTTGGTAGAGCACTTGCCTAGGAATCACAAGGTTCCTAGTTCAATACCAATTGAGTAGCACGGTAAAGTTAGGAGTTGATAGTAGGTGTGGCGCTCCGCCTCAGATGCTAAAATAATCTCCTTGGTCTAGCACTAGTGAAAAGGGGATAGACTCCCTCGCTGTATGGTTGATACTGACATTAGGCCACCCTGTCGACTTTACTTACTTTATATGTTTTAATATTTATGTTTTTGGTGTAATAAATTTTGATACATAAATGATTTTTTAGGAACTTATTAATATAAGCGTATCTGAAGCCTGCTTGTATCTCAAATTTTAGCTCATCACATAAAAAAAAAAAAAAAAAAAAAAATCAACCAAGTGACACTCGTCAGTTAGGGGACTCATAAGTCAAAAGTACCACTGTAATTCCATTATAATAGTGAAACTTCCTGGCTTAATGTATTTCCCCTGTCACTATAATCAGTTGGGAAATAATTTTTATATTTTATGGTTTTAAAAATTTAACAAGGATAAATACATATAGAAATAGAAATTAACTTAACACAAGTCCAAAAACATTTTTTTTTACAGGGTTTTAATGCTGTAGATTTTGGTAATAAATAATACCTAATAATATCCGTTTTCAAAGTCATTAGGATTTTATTATTTTTAGTGTATATATACCACTAAAAATAATAAAATCCTAATGACTTTGATTTAGGAAGAAAATTGAATTTTTGTAAAACACACACACACACACACACACACACACACACACACATATATATTATATATATATATATATTGTTAGGAGTATACCTATTTATGAGTGATACTGTATTTAATATGAAAAATTAAGTGATTATATTAACATATTGATAAACAAATGTACTATTCCCTTCTGTACTTCTATAAAATAGAGTTAGAATTTTTGCCAATGCAAACGATGTAGACTTGCTTGTATATAAGAAAGTATGTGCACTAATATTTGCACTAATTTATGCATGCATTCAAATTGCACTTTACTGTAGTCACTTTGACTACAAGTAGAAACTTAAATATATACAGTGTTTTGTAAAGCTCATGTGAAAAGAACATTCATAATGTTGATGGTCAATTTTTGGCTTTGTGAAAAATAAAAGATATGAATCAATATTTGGTGTTAGGAAAATTAATACAAAAGAAAGGAATTAGAAAAAGAAAAAGTGAAGAGAGGAGGATATGAAAGAAGAGTGGACAGAAAGGAAGAGAATATATGAGAGAGAGAGGGGAGGGGAAGAGAGGAAGAGAGAGAGAAGAAAGGAAAAGAAGGAAGAGAGAGAAGAAAAGAAGGAAGAGAGAGAGAAGAGAAGAAGGAAAGAAGGAAGAGAGAGAGAAGAGAGGAAAAGAAGGAAGAGAGAGAAGAGAGGAAAAGAAGGAAGAGAGAGAAGAGAAGAAAAGAAGGAAAGAAGAGAGAGAGAAGAAAAGAAGGAAAGAAGAGAGAGAGAAGAAAAGAAGGAAAGAAGAGAGAGAGAAGAGAAGAGAGAGAGAAGAGGAAGAAGGAAGAGAGAGGGAAGAGGAAAAGAAGAAGAGAGAAGAGAAAAGAAGGAAGAGAGAGAGAAGAGAAGAAAAGAAGGAAGAGAGAGAGAAGAGAGAAGAAGGAAGAGAGAGAGAGAGAGAAGAGAGAGAGAGAAGAGAAGAAAGAAGAAGAGAGAGAGAAGAGAGGAAAGAAGGAAGAGAGAGAGAGAGAGGAAAGAAGAAGAGAGAGAAGAAGAGAAGAAAAGAAGGAAGAGAGAGAGAAGAGAGGAAAAGAAGGAAGAGAGAGAGAAGAGAAGAAAAGAAGGAAGAGAGAGAGAAGAGAGGAGAAGGAAGAGAGAGAGAGAAGAGAGGAAAAGAAGGAGAGAGAGAGAGAGAGAGAGAGAGAGAGAGAGAGAGAGAGAGAGAGAAAAAAGGAGAGGGGTGGAAATAAGAGCATAGATAAGTGTAGAGAGGAAAAGAAATAAAATTGAGAGGGGTGAAAGGAAGAGGAGAGAGAGAGAGAAGAAAGAAAAGTGAGAGGGGTGAAAGGAAGAGCATAGATAACAGGGGAAAAAGAGGATAATATGAGAGAGAGGAGAGGAAAAGAAGGAAGAAAAAAGTGAGAGGGGTATGAGGAAGAGCATAGATAAGAGTAGAGAGAATGAAGAAAGAAATGTGAGAGGGGTGAAAGGAAGAGTGTAGGTGAGAGAGAGAGAGAGAGAAGAGAGGAAAAGAAAGAGAAGATCAAAGAGAAGAAGAAAAAGGATAAAACGCCAAAGGAGGGAAGGATATATGGAAGAGAGAAGAGGGAAGTAAAGAAATAAGAGACGCAAAGATCAAACGCAATACACAAAGTAATAAAAAAATTGTATCATGATAAATTTATTTGAAATTGATAGATATTAGTATGTATTTACTCAAACCCTCCACACACAAGGTCAATTTCTTAAATCTGGTTTGAATTCAGAGTTTTCTTTCTATTCAACTGGTTTCCTAACTAAAGCTATAGAACCCAGTCTGCCTTACTATTTACCCATAGCTCAGGAAACAACAACTGGATTTGTGCCTTTTTTAAGAGTATTAACACAAAGTGAAACACAAACTTGTCAAGGGTTTGAACTCAAGTTGCCAATTCCTTTTGTAACGATGATAACCATTACACCAAGTGTGCATCTGAATAAAGATTTGATAGATATTATCAGTTTAAAATAAAGTTTGAAGCATAGTTTATAACATTCAAAGATGGAGGATTTTAGCTAGAAACAGATGGAAAAGAACAGGAGGAAAAATGGAGGGAAGCTTAAGGATACTTTTGCTTTAAATGGTAATAAAAAAGAAAAGGTAAAAAGAGAATAGAATAGGAAAAAATAAAGGAAGGAGAAGAAAAAAAAAGATGGAAATGAAAAGAAGAAAAGGAAAAAAGAGAATGAAATATGAAGAAAGAAGAAGAAAACCAAGTTGGAAATGAAAAGAAAAAGAGATTAGAATAGGAAAAAAGAATGAAAAAGAAAAAGAAAATAGAATAGGGAAAATGAAGGAA
Source organism: Doryteuthis pealeii (assembly GCA_023376005.1). Classification (NCBI taxonomy): domain Eukaryota; kingdom Metazoa; phylum Mollusca; class Cephalopoda; order Myopsida; family Loliginidae; genus Doryteuthis; species Doryteuthis pealeii. Next base: position 77,772,301 of record CM042141.1, on the reverse strand, counting down.
AGAGAATAGAATAGGTAAAATGAAACAAAGAGAAGAAAAACAGGAAAGGAAAGGAGAAAAGTAATAGAATAAGAAAAAGTGAATGAAAAGGAAATGAAAAAAAAAAGATGAGAATGAAAAGAAAAAGAAAAAAAGAGAATAGAATAAGAAAAAAATGAACAAAAGAAAAGAAACACAAGATAAAAAGGAAAAGAATCAAAAGGAAAAGATATTTGAAGAAAAAGAAAGAAACTTTTGCTCAAATAAAGAAATGCTCTAAATACCTTGGATTCCACACAACTTTTGCAGAAAATAAAATTTGCCTTCAAATCAATAAAGAAATGTTTGAATTTATCTGAAATTTCATTTTGAATTGTCAATAAAATTCAAAATTATCCAAAGAAAATTAATGTGTTATTATCACTAATCACCTCACCAACTTTTCTTTTTTTAAACCAGAAAGAGATTTTTATTTACTGAATAAATAAATAAAGAGAAGGTGACCTGCTTTGTGGCTGAGGTAGTTGTGTTTCTCATTAGTATTAGTGGTCTGTGTTCAAGCCTAGGTTAAAGCTATGATTTTGAATGCCAATTTTCAGGGCAAGTAGATCGTCCCTAATTGAGTAATCAAACCAATATAATATTTCCACTCATTTCTTTCAATCTGAAATCTATCCAAGGGCAGCGGTTCTCAAACTATATTGTAGGTATCTACCCAACCCATTCCCCTTGGGTAGGATGTGACACAAGGTCGCAAGTATGAGGCATCCAGTGAGGATCAATCTCGCTATTCAGTAGTAACAGATCTTGTTCGTCTTGCAGGGATAGTTCATATGATAGGAGATAAGTGGCTGTACAGCTCCTTTTTGTGGTGTGCTGCTTCCAAGATTTGTTCAAGACAGAGGTAGCATCCTCGTGTGGTTCCTATCTTGCTTTTTCCCGAAGCATTTCATTAGAGTCTAAATGGTTCAGCCATACAGTAACACTTACCCCATCTATTTTTTTTCTTAGCATTTCATTAGATTCTAAATGGTGCAGCCATACAGTAGCATTAACATGGCTACAGCTTCGAAGAATTCTCATGGACTGCTATAGACAGATTATCAGTCATATGAAAATCTGATCTCTGATAAGATAAAGTGAGAATTCTTCGAAGCTGTAGCCATGTCAATGCTACTGTATGGCTGTACCATTTAGAATCTAATGAAATGCTAAGAAAAAAAAATTTGATATTACTTTATATTTTAAATTGCTGATAAGATGTTGTAAGGCTATTTGATAAGAGGTTAAAACATTTTACATCAGCAGCAATTTTTCTTTTTGGGATGCAGCCATTTTCCATTCTCCTGGGCATGTCAGGAGGCTACCATCAGTAAGTAGACCACGCCTATGCTTTAAAGATGTCTGTGGGAGAGACATGAGATTTGCCACATTGACACACACTCGTGAGGTAGATGCAGAAAATCAAGTGGTCTGGTGCCTTAATATTAAGCAAGGCATAAAGAGGAGTGAGGCGGAGAGGAGAGGAGAGTAGCCTCGACAGCAAAGAGAGCCAGAAAGAGGGAGAGAAAACAGCAGCCCCAGAAAGCATCACAGTTTGTGTGCAGTCAGTTCACCAAAGACTGTCACTTAGGGATTGGCCTGCACAGCCACTTGCGCAGATGCAGAGAATTTTTTAATTATCTATTTTTTTTGGACACTACGCCATCGTCCTTAGTGGACGGAAAGGTGCCAACAATTGATATTGCTTTATATTTTAAATTATTGATAAGATGTTGTAAGGCTATTGAATAAGAGATTAAAACATTTTACAACTGCAGCAATTTTTCAGCAAGCAGCTGAAAATGATGATCATAGGGGTGGGGGGGGGGTGGATGGCCAGGGTTCTAAGGATTAAGTATTCATGCCATTACCTCAAAGTAGATATATGAGTGTAATCCAAAGGTAAGGTCTCCAAAATATTTAGAAATCAGAGAAATGTTTATTGTTTATTGTCAATGATGTTTACATCATTCTAAAGTTTGAATCTATTTTTCTATATAATCGCATTTTGGTCACGCATTTTTGTAGGCACTTTAGCAGTTTTTGTATGCCCATATCTTACGAGATCACTGCCATGTCTTTGACTGTCATCGTCGTTGCAAACTCCCTACACCACTTGAGGACATTTTTGACATCCCTGAACAACTTGCTATACGCTTCCGTTAATTGGCAATGAATTTCAATCAGTTTAATGCCTTTTGCATTCAAAACCTGAATAACTGCACAAACTTCACGACTGAGCATGGCTGTGAGGTACATATGCATGCACAACAAACATAACAGTGTTGCCAATAATCACACAAAAAGTTTCCCTGCATCCCCAGTGCTTTAAAAACCTTAGTTTTAGGATTACCCCCATACCTGGGTAGCCTGAATTCTGGCCAGTGAATACATACTTCTATATTGCTATTGCCTAGAAAATGCTGTCAATAATAATTCTAATATTTTTCATTTTTCAGCCAGGAGCTGAGGGGAAGGGGGCATAGGCAAGGCATTGATGAGGGGGCGGGTCTAAGGGTTTGATACTCTCTTCTTTCACTTTAAGGCAAACACAATATGAGCTTTAAGTATCAAAGTAATTGTGATGTCTGGAAATTGCTAGAATGAAAAGACATTACAAGATCCAATTTTGATGGATTGTTTAAAAAAAATGAGATAGTTATTCAAAGAACAATATAAAAGGTCAATAAACTTTTCTTTTTAGACAAAGAGGACACTACCCGGGGGTGGGGGAGCTAGGGAAAAAGAAAATGAAGAAAACATTGGAAGAAAGAAAGAGAGGCAAGAGAAAGAAAAACTGAGGAGGAATACAACTAGAGAGGGAAAGAGAGAAAGAAAGAAAAAGAAAGGAAGAAAAAAGAAAGAGAGGCAAGAGAAAGAAAAACTGAGGAGGAATAAAACTAGAGAGGGAAAGAGAGAAAGAAAGAGAAAAGGAGAAAAGGAAGAAAGAAAGAGAAGGCAAGAGAAAGAAAAACTGAGGAGGAATAAAACTAGAGAGGGAAAGAAAGAAAGAAAGAAAGAAAGAGAAAAGGAGAAAAAGAAAAATTGAGGAGAAATAAAACTAGAGAGGGAAAGAAAGAAAGAAAGAGAAAAGGAAGAAAAAAGAAAGAGAGGCAAGAGAAAGAGAACTGAGGAGAAATAAAACTGGAAAGAAAGAAGAGAAAAGGAAGAAAAATAAGAGAGCAAGGGAAAGAAAAACTGAGGAGAAATAAACTAGAGAGGGAAAGAAAGAAAGAGAAAGGAAGAAAAAATAAAGAGAGGCAAGGGAAAGAAAAAGCGAGAAGGAATGGAACTGGGGGGGGGGAGAAAAAGAAAGAAACAGAAAAAAGGAAGAAGAAAGAGAAAAGAGGAAGGGAAAGAAAAAGTGAGAAAGAGCAAACTAGAGGGGGAGAGAGAGAGAAAGAAAAAGAAATGGAAAAAAAGGAAGAAGAAAGAAAAAGTAGAAGAAATAAAACTAGAGGGTGAAAGAGAGAAAAAAGAAAGAAAGAAAACGTGAAGAAGGAAAGGAAAAGAAAAAGTGTGAAGGAATAACACTGGAGAGACAAAGAAAAAGAAAAAGAAAGAAAGAAAGAAAAAAGGAAGAAGAAACCAACAAAAAAGGAAGAAGAAAGAAAGACAGACAGGCAAGGGAAAAAAAGGTGAGAAAGAATTAAACTAGAGAGAGAGAGAAGAAGAAGAAGAAGAGAAGAAGAATTGATACTTGTCTGCAGCCTAAATACTTGCGCTTTCTTGAGTTTGGTTTTTAAAACAATCACCAAACATTTCCATAAAATGACATAATTGGATTTCATAACTCAGATCATTTCTTTGGAATTGGGGGTGGTGGTGCGGGGGGAGTTAGTGAGATAGGGAGGGAGGGAAAGGGTAAGAGAGTGAGAGTAAGAGAGATTTCTTTTTGACCTCCCATTTGGGATAAACTGTTTTGAAAATGTTCAACAATCTTAATAATGTCTGTGTTTTCAAGATGCGGTAACCTTAAGACTTGTAGATTTTTTTTAGCCTACTCATTGTTTTGTATTCAATCATTTATGTTTTGAGTGGTAATAATTGATCCTCTTTAGACTGTTTATTTGGGAGGATTTTTTAAATTTATTTTAGTTTATAATCACAAATGACAAGATAAAATTACCAGTTCAAAAAAAAAAAAAAAAAAAAAAAATTGATTAAATACAAAGTCTAAATCATAGTTTAATGTTGTAAATTGAGAGTTTCAGTAATATACAAGGTGTGTCAAAACAGTATCAAGATTTTTTTTGTACTTTTTGGTACACCTAGTATTCTGAAAAAAAAAAAAAGCATTCATTCATTGTTCATTTCTTTCTTGGTAAATACAGCTTCAATCTCGATACTTTTTTGACACACCTTGTATGAATTTTTTAAATTATTATTACAACAAAAAATAATGAAAGTTAAACTATAGGTAATGGTGAGAAGACTTCAATTCATCCCATAGAATAATGTACGGTGGTCTGAAAGTCTTGTTACCCCCCTACATATGGTTCTTAGAGATAAAATAATTACATAACTGATATATTATATTATTAAAAAAAACAAAACAATGAAAGTTAAACTATATTTGATGGTGACAAAACTTTCGCACCACCCAGTACATAATTAGATATTTTCAGAAAAGAAATGTACAATGAAAGATTGTACCAATAATATAACAAAAAAGTATAATCAGTATTAAGACAAAATTAGATTAAAACCAAAAACAGATGAATTTAAACTGTTGTATCAGAAGTGTATCAATTGATCATGGAAATGGCGGGAGACAGTGACCATGTATGAATTTTTTAAAACTTATCAGTTAAAGAATTCATACATTACTGACATTCTCAATTTATTTGTATATATACAGTCTCACCTGTAGTTAAGTACAATCTAAAAACTCAAAAAAATAAAAAAGTTAATTTTCCTCTAAGCCAAATGTCATCATCATCATCATGTCATGCTAGCAGTATGGACATCCATGATTCTCTCTCCAACTGTCCCTATTATTCATCACCCCTGGGAGATCCTATGCACAGAATCTATTGGTGTAGGTTTTGGCTGGTCTGTTTACACTGGTATGACCATGTGTAGGTGTCCATAGGTAGACATCACTAATGAGTTCCTGCTTACTTCTCCAACAGTATCCAGCATGTATTGTTTATCTTACTCAGGTGGTTTGTGTGATAGGAGGCAAGTGGCCATTCAGATGCTTTCTTGTGGGGGTGCTGCTTCCTTATTTCTAATGAAACATAATATCATCAATGAAGGGATACTCCACATCTTCCTCAGATCTCCAGATGCAGTTTAGTGCTATACCCAGAACACCCCTTTTTGAGGGTGCCTACCCATTTTTTATGCCCTAGAGGGGAAACTGCTGCTACACTGTGCAGTGAGGGCACAGTACAGGAGGTCAGCAGTTACTGGTTATAAGCCCTTTCTCGTTTTGGTGTAGAGTTGGGCACCAGGGGCAACCTCTGTTGGTAGGAGATATCTTCATCTCACTGGGCAGCCCTCAACCAATTATGATGTCCCACCACAACCTGCCGGCTTCATTGGGGCATGAAGCTAAGGGATTCATCCTAACAAGTGGGTTGTAAAGATATGCACCAAACAAAACAAAAAAACCCTCTGCAGGTAAGATAGCATATTCTAAGCCTTGCTAAAAGGGTAAGCTACAGCAGGGTTTTCCTTGTAGGAGTTTTAAGAGATATAAGGGGCAGTAGTTTACATAAGGGTATAATTTGGGAGGGCTGGAAGGCATCCAAGTGTTTTGAGTGGGTATTCTTGCAAAAAAAAAAAAAAAAAAAAAATAGTTGAGAAACACTGGTTTAAGTGTCTAGCTAAAAGGAAGTTAATTGCAATATCATTGTAATCAGAGGGAACATCGATATCACAACAGAAGAGGGTGTTATTTAAAATGATATGTTATTGGCTTATTCCCAAATTTAGAATCAGAATGGTAATTAACTGGAAGAACCAACTTATAAATAGGGTAATTATAGGGTTGTTCCTTTTGAAATGATCCATTTTAATCCTATTTATCAAATTTAGAACATTGTTTCATCCTGATGAGACATAATTATCTCCCCTGACATCAAAATTCAACATAAATATTTAACAAGTTAACACAGAGTTGGGAAAATCAAATTCTATCCAGGAAAAAATTTTTTTTTTCGGTGGCACAAGTTTATTTTTGGGTAACTTTCCAACATGCTTGCTACAGATCCCTTACTCTCCTGATCTGAATCCTACTGACTATTTCTTGTTCTTAAAAAAATCAAAACCTGGCAAGTTAGTTGACATTTGGGAACTGTTGAGAAGAGGCAGCTGGTTGGTTGGTTGGTTAGATTTCATGACATGTCAACCCTTGTTGGTTTATTTTATGCCAAAAATGTTTTGTTTTATTCATTCTTGATGGGTATTCAACATTTCTTTAAACTCATTTTTTTTATTTAACCTATAGATGGGATCCTAACAGGTACTACCACTCTGGATCAGAGTGGACATAGGAAAGGTAGCAGGTGTTGATGAACTAAGTAAAGGCAGTGCCAGTTGAAGACTTCCAGGATTGGGAAAAACGTCTTTTACAGAACTATTTTGTAGGAGATAAAGTTGATTTGTAATTAAGTTGACAAGAAAATTTTTACACAATCACTCTAATAGACTAACATGTATAATCTTAAGCTCATATAAAATTTATCCAGAAAGTATTCAGTCATTTCTAGTGATTATATATATATATATATATTTACCAAAGCCCTCTGCATGAGCAGGATGCGACACAAGGTCAATTTCTTAAGCGGTTTGAATTCAGAGTTTTCCTTCTCCTAGACTGGTCACCTATCCAAGGTTAAAGAGCCCAGTCTGCCCTACTATTTACTTATAGATGGAGGGAGAATATATGGATTCATACCTTTCCCAAGGTATGAATCCTTGCGCTATGTGGAATGCAAACAGCCTTGTCCTGGATTTGAACATGGGTCAATGAGTCCTATGACTCTAACCATAACACCATGCACTTCCAAATAATAAATATTCTTGTTATTACTTCATCTTGAATTGTTCTCACATTTATTCTGTATGTTCAACCAACTATCATAATTCTACACAATTTATATTAATAAAAAATAGCCTTAAAGGATCCTCATTTTTCTATTCTTATTTATCTAAAGTGACATAGTTATAATAGTCTAGTTTTTCTTTTCTCCATTTAATTTCAAGTAGATCATGTCTATTCCCTTTGAATAATTGACTTAAATGGTTTAAATATTTTTCTATGAATCTATCATAACAGTAAAGTATAAGTAATTACCATATTTGCTAGCAGATAAAGTGTGTGAATTACAATGGCTTTTACAGCATACGCATCTATTGCAACTCACTCTGACTACATAATTGCCCATTTCAAATGTTAATGCTTGGCCTCCTAGTCATAATACCAGTGTAAGATTCAAAGTGATAATACTTGAATATAAAACTCCGACAGAGGTTGATAGACAAAACATTTTATATACAGCACAAGAATTAACAGGGTACATAATACATAGAGGTATACATAAACATACATACATAAGTAATACAAAGTACATGTAAAAGGATAAACATAAAAGCAACAGACATGAGACTAGGAATAGTCCATGCCGTATAAATCACTTACAGTAATATAAGGGGGGGGGGCCAAAGCCCCAATGAGAAGGGGTGGACCGTGTCTAACCCATGTGTCTCGTAGGTCGAGCAACAGGAAAAAGAGAAAGAGACATTCAAACCAGCCACTTAAATATCAAAGGCCCCTAGCGGGAACCAGCGAAACTAAACGGGCAGACAACTCCCCAGGCGAATACGAAAATAACGCCTATACTAGTACACTGGATTATATAACTTTTTTGACACACCTTGTATATAATAAAAATGGTTGGGGTTTGCCATAAGGGGAATATGCTTGAGACAATCATATCCTGCTTGTGGCAGAAGGGTTGGGTAAATACATGTGGTAGGTAAATGCTTTTTGAAAACTGCATAATTGACTTTTGTCATCATGACAATAACCTACACTTTAGAGTATAATAAAATGAAGAAGTGAATTGGCTGAAATCCAAAATTTCAGTCAATAAATCTTTAATAGAAGAAGAAGATGGATTTGGTAAGCAAATGTTAATCATATTGGATAAACATAGCTTTAAGGCAAGAAATGGAAATAATGGCAAGAACTCCTTGAAGGAGAAAGCTATCAAGAAAGATTGTCTTGGAGTTAATTTGGTTCAAGAAAGAAATGATGTGATACAATTAAAGATTAGTAGTTGTATACAAAGAATAAAGTCTCAAAAGAAACGGTAAAATTAGCTGAAGAACATTTGTTTTATTTGATGATTTTTGAAGACAAAATAGAAACTTTAAAAGAACCTTCTTTTATTTTTTTAATTTCTTTATTGTTGACACCTTTCTGTCCACTAAGGACGATGGAGTAGTGTCCAAAAATAAATAAATTATGTGCACTAGCAAAATAAAAAAACACCCTCCGGGTGATGTAAAAATAAATTTTTGAAATATATTGCCTGAGGGGATGGGAGATGAAAATTCAATGTTATAGAGTGTGTACCATAAGTATGTAAAATCGTCAAATTTATTAAAGTGTAAAAAAAAAAAAGAAAGAAAGACAATTTGAAATGGAAACAGTTCCGATAACTTTAAATATTATATTAGAATATAACAATCTATATATAAATATATAACGCCGGGCATCTATTTATTGAAACAATGAGGATTGTCTAACGTTGCATGCTCACATTTTGAGTATATTTATTCTATGTTATGACGTTGGATTATGTGTTGGGTAATGTAACGTAAGCAATGACTCAGTTTTTGTTACAGACAAAAACCGGAAGTGAATCTCCATTATTAATAGATTTGTGCAAGTGGCTGTGCAGGCCTATTCCTGAGTGACAGCATTTGGTGCACTGACTGCACACAAACTGTGATGCTATTTGGCACTGCTGTTTTTTCACCCTCTTTCTGGCTTTCTTTGCTTTCCAATTTTAATTTCTACAACATTCAGAACATATTTAACCACTAAGAATTCTATGTATATATATTTACCAACCCTTCCACACGAGCAGGATGCGACACAAGGTCATTTTTTTAAAGCCGAGTTTAATATATTTGAATTCAGAATTTTCCTTCCCCTAGACTGGTTACCTAGCCATGGTTAGAGAGCTTAGTCTGCCATGCTATTTACCCATAGCTGGAGGGAGAAATGGATTTATATCTTTCCAAGAGTATCAGCGCTATGTGAAATGCAAATAGAATTGAACTCGGGACAATAAGTCCATTTTGGTTTTGGTTTGTTTTGTTTTACGGCATATCAACCACGGTGGGTCATTTAATGCCGACAAAGTTGTGAAATAAATTCATTCTTAATACATAATGCAATTTTGTTTATCAACTCATGTTTTTCTATTTAACTCATAGATGGGACCCTAACAGGTACTACCACTCCGGGTCAGAGTGGACCAGGGAGCAATGGGGATGAAGGGGTACTCCACATTCCCCAAACCTCCAAAACTGGAACCTCACCATCAGATAGAGTTTAACGTCATTCCCAGGACATGTAGACCCTCAGTCACCGCCTTCTAACACCCATATCAAGTCCATTTTCTATGACTCTAACCATTAGACCATGTGCTTGCATGCATATTCTACACCAGTGGTTCTCAACCTATTTTTACCTATGTCACCCTTTGATTCCTATTTTACTCTCCCCCCCCCCAGTTGAGAACCACTGTTCTACACTATGTAAAGTATAGCCGATTGATTGGAGGGGGCCTCTCCAACCGCCCGTCTAGCCCAAGATAGGGCCAAAGTGGAGTATTGCATATCATGAATTGCTCATCCACCTGGGCTCTATCCTTAAGCATCACGGGTCGCCACCCACGGCCAACAGGTGGCCCCATTGGGGGAGTCTTAACCCTCTGCAGAGGTGCAGTCGGTGCATTCTAATGCCCCACCCGACAGGGCGGAAAGTATAGGTGTGATTTTTGTTTCTTGCTTATGCAATCTTCAGAACTTGGTCTGAATATGGCATAGGCAAGAAATTGTCAGTAACCAGGCGCCATTGGTTCCATGTCCACACCACCTTAACTTAGATATAAATGCTCTTTCCATGATATTGAGTGTTTACTTATAAATATAGCAACCATATTTTATATATAATGATTAAAACAATACTAAAAGCGTTTTTAATTGATAAAATCTTTACAGTGCTCTATGCACAAAAATGCAGAGCAATATCACATTTTTCAAGTATAAAATAAGATAACAAAGTAGGATATTTTATACTTGAATATATATATATATATATATATATATATATATATATACACACAATGTGTGTCATAAAAGTATCAAGATTGAAGCTGTATTTACTAAGAGAGAAATGAACAATGAATGGGACGTTCATTTTTTTTCAGAATACAAGGTGTGTCAAAAAGTATGAAAAATCTTGATACGTTTTTGACTCACGTTGTGTATATATATATATATATATATATACACAAACACATACGCATGAGTGAGTCAATAATTATACACATTTTTGGTATCTATAAATAAAAAAGAACTGTTGTCACTAAGTTTGTTTGTCTATTCACTCAGAAGTGTCATACTAATCAAACAAAAAGAGAGGAAGGATGTACTTTTAACATATTGGTAATATCACTTCTAGTATTACTACTACTGCTGCTGTTACTGCTAATATCATAGCTTCATTTTTTGTCGTTTTTTTTTTTTTTTATCCAATTCTTATTTTTAACTTATTAGCAAACAGAAAATATGAAGAGCTGTAAAAAAACAATTTTTTACAGAAACTGCTCTTTTTTCCCCCCTTTTAAAAAAATATTGGAGTTTTAAAAAAATATCACCACTCAGTTATTTATTTTTCATCTAATTGAAATATTTTCTTTATTTTTTAAAATTTTATCACATGCACAGACATTGCTTTAATTTTCTTTGGATTTTTATTACCTCTTAACAGAACAGACAGTTGAATTAATAATTAAGTGAACAGAAGATTAAAAAACAAAAAAAAACAAGACATAATTGTAACATTAAATATTCAGAGAAATGCAAATGAAACAGACATAAATAATCCTGTCATTTTTTTTAATGATGTCAAAGTAGTGCAACCATAGAATAGTACTGACACGCCTACAGCTTGGAAGAGTTACCATATATATATATATATATATATATATATATATATATAAGTAAAAAAAAGTAAAGTCTACGGGGCGGACTAAAGTCGTTATCAGCCAGTCAGCGAGGGAGTCTATCCCCTTCTCAATAGCGCTAGACCAAGGAGATTGTTTTTTAGCATCTCCTTACTTTATCGCACAGATCCCTATGCTACTCATATGCTGAGTTGGCGAGGGCGGGTATCGAACTAGGAACCTTGTGGTTTCTAGCCGAACGCTCTACCTAACCCGAACTAACCCGACCCCCAACCCTTTTTATTCATATATGTGCTAGAAGGCAGTGACTGAGGGTCTTAGTGTCCTGGGCATGATGTTAAACTGCATCTAGTGAAGTTCCAATTTGCAGAATGTGTGATGTGTATGGAGAAGTACATTTTAGTAAAAAAAAAAAATGTTTACAAATAGGCTAAAGATAGATTTTCCACTACAAGCCTGAGTTGAAAAGGCAGTCCATGGAGTGGAAACACACTAACTATCTGGTAAAGAAAAAGTCCTGGGCACAGCAGTCAGTAAAGATTATCAGTCTTGTGGAACGTGAAAGGAACCATCACAACTGATTTCCTTGAAAAAGGTGCAACTGTAAATAGGGTAATTTATGAGGAAGTGCGTCCCGGTCTCCAGCCTAAAAAATTGCTACCCGGTGACTATCAAAATAACAACCCCAGCTCGTCGTAATTCTTGTTTATTTATTGTAATTTGTCGTAATTCTTGTTTAGATATGAAGATGGATATATAGTTTGGAATAGACTGAAATAGATAGATAAACAAACAAAATAATATAGATAGATATGAACAAATGGAGATAGATAGATATTTTCGACAAGTAAATGTATTGGGGGGGGGCTTCTTTTTTTTTCGTAATTCTTGTTTATTTAAACTAAAAACAAGACATTAAACAAACATGAATAAAAAAAAAATCTTAGTATTTAAAGTAATATAGATAAATATGAACAAATTGAGATAGATAGATAGCTAGCTATGAAGATGGATAGTTTGGAATAGACTGAGCTGGGTCGTTATCTTAATAGTCACTGGGTAGCAATTTTTGAGGTAGGAGACCAGGACGCACTTCCTCATAAATTACCGTAAATAGTTTCCTATTGCCAACTCCTTATGTCTTATAGTCAAGTAATGTTGAAAGCACCAGTTCCTGCTAGATCACCAAAGTTAAGCAGCAATGAGCCTGTTCAATACTTAATTGGGTGACCACTTAAGCAACAGCAGGTATTGTAAGCAACCAGAGTCCTTTGTTTATCAAATTGACTTCCTTCAGCATTAAATGACCTGAAAGGTTGTTGATATGTCGTAAAATAAAGCCAATGAACTAACCAATTCCTTAAGCAAGATTCACCTTATTTACTGAATGACCCTCTCACATAGAAAAAGAATATTTTCTGATGACAGTGTATTATGTCAATTAAACAAATCTTAACCGAATTCTCTAATACAAATTTTTATAGTATCTTTTTTTTTTCCATTACATGTTAACAACTTTTCATACTGTATATTTTTTTTACAACATCTCTCATTCTATACAGTTCATTGAAATAACTATTATAATCAGAATTTTTTCAAGTTCTCCAATTTAAGTCATTGAGACTTTTAAATAATCAATTCTTTAGATTTTTTATTATAAAACTTTGAATTTCAAAAGAACTAGTTTCATTTTGCAGATTTAATTTGTTGAGGATTTAAAAAAAAATCAATTTCTTTTAAACCAAAGTTCTTTTTAGAGAATAGAAAGCTGGTCTTTGAAAAAAAATTGAAAAAATCATGCTGAAATTCTATGGATATATTTTAATAGCATTTATCAAACAATTTCTTTTTTTTTTCTTTTTTTACCAAAAATTCTTATTTGTATTGAATAATTTTTATTTTCATTTTTATTGGCTGAAAAATTTTTGAGTTTTTTGTTTTTTTGTTTTTTCTAATGAAAGTATAAATGTAAATATATCAATACAAACTCACATGAAAACCAGCCATGTGAAACTCAGTCATGACTTTTTTACCCAGTTTTATTTCATTTTATAGTTGGTTTGGTTTGAGTGTTTAATGGCATATCAACCTTTGTGAGGTATCTAATGCTAAAACTGTCCTTGTAGAATAGGGTAGGTCGATTTTTCACTTTTAAAAATATCAAATTGTCCATCTATGTGAAAGTTGTGTGTTAGTATACTGAATACTGATACCAAAAATTAGATCTTTTACTTGTACCATTGTTTGAGGAAATAGCATCAAATATCGTCTACTAAAATGCACTAAAAATCCTTGTTTTCGCAAAATTTAGCCTAGAACAATATTTAAATCAGAAATGTTATTTTATTTTATAAAATTAAACAAATTAAATATTATAAAATATTATAAATAGAATTCAAATTGAAAATTTGTCCTCCCCCATCATCACCAACACCTCTGATATGCTGTTTTTTATCTCATTAATTAAGCTGTAACAGACGATCTTTGATGCTATTTCCTCAAACAATGATACAAGTAAAAGATCTAATTTTTGGTATCAGTATTCAGTATACTAACACACAACTTTCATATAGATAGACAATTTGATATTTTTAAAAAGTGAAAAATCGACCTACCCTATTTTAGAAGTACAGTAGTAGTACTATTTAACCCATGGCTGGAGAAATGACGAACATGTTAGCCATTACTCCACAGAAATCCACTGCCAATTTTATAGTTGAAATATTGTGATATTGCTCTGCCTTTTTGTGCATAAAGCCCTGTATTTTACTGATTTGAAATGTGTTTAGCAGTTTGTAAATACATCTGTCTAAGCCGACTCACAGTTGCATAGCCAGAAGGCAGCAAGAGGCATTGGCCTCTATGTGAACTCAAGTAAAACAGAGTTCACATGTTTTAAACAAGATGGAGACATCTCCACACTGAAATTAGTAGACCAGTTCACATACCTAGGTAGAAATATCTCATCTACAGAAAGCAATGTCAATATATGCAAATTGATCATATGGAAATTTGACCTCTTAGACAGAATAAATTTAAAAACTGGATTAAAAAAGTAATCTGTAATCAAAGTTTTTGTCCTTAACCATCAAGATCTTGGATCTTAGATAAAGCAAAATGAATAGCCAAATGTGTTAAATTAGAAAATTTGGACAAATTGTACACACTAACCTCTGACCTGTATTCATTTATAGAGAAAATGAAAAGGTTGTTAATTATTGTTATTGTAATAGGTATAAAAATTGAAATAGATTACTAATTAGTACTGAGCCTATTCTAGAAGTGACCACCCCAAGCGGAGATTTAAGAGGCTTGAATTCAGAGTTTTCCTTCTCCTAGACTGGTTGCCTAACCTAGGTTAAAGAACCCAGTCTGCCCTACTATTTATCTATAGCTGGAGGGAGAATAGTTGGATTCATACCTTTCCAAAGGGTATTAGAGCTATGTGAACTGTAGCTTTGTCCAGGATTTGAACCTGGGTTGAGTCCATTTTCCTAGCCTAACCAATAAACCACACGTCTCAGTAAAAAAAAAATAAAAAAAGGTTATCCCCCCTCCCCAACAGAATGGACTGTTCCTAACAGCAGGAGCATCAACTATTTAAACTTATTATTTGTCCAAGAGTCACTTCCCCATGAATTACCTGAAGGCACTATTCCAGACCTGGACAACAATCAGGTTAGATAAAAATATTATCTAAAAAATTCTATGTCTTTCCGTTTTAATCAAACATGAATTAATGAACGATTGCTAAGTAGATATTTACTGCGCATCCCACGTATGCAGGTGTGACCCAAGGTCTTATTAATGTAGGACCACCCATGAGCCTCGGTTCATGGGATGGTAGGTGCAAAAATGCGTTGATTCTGTCGGCATTCCCCCTCAAGGAAGGGGGTGCCTCAGGCACTGGGCAATAAACACAGCCCTAACCCTTTAAATCAAGAGGGCAGGTGTTGCCTGGGGGGATAGCCCTCTGGGATCTATGCCATTAATTACTTAATCGGTCCAGGGCTGAAGCCACTGGACCCCCAGTCTGGGCCAGATAAGCTTCAGCTTCAGATTCTTGTACTGCAGATGCTCTACAGACTGAGCTAAACCAGCCTCTTTACTGAAAATACAAATCATAATAAACTAGTTGGAATTCTTAAATTTTATCTTTTAACATTTATTTACTTTACCTTTTCCTAATTTAATCAAAAGAATTTCCTTTACTCCTGATACTTTGGGTTTTAATTTAACATTTTTATGTTATTTATTTTTTCATTTTATTTCACCAGTATTTTTGGCCTATTATTTTATTTTGGTTATTTCTGTTTGTTAGTTCCACTTTAATAGATTCAGCTTTTCAATGAACTAATAATAATTATTTAATTCATAAATAACCATTATACTTTAATGCCAATTCCTCATGATTAAGCCATTAGCAAAGCTCTGTAGAATTCAATACAGACCATTGTAATGGCCACAAGGCCTGAATGGTTGGCTGGTCCCTAAGCAAACCGATAGAGTTATCTCCCCTGAGCTGATGAACGCTACATTAGAAATACACAGATAGAAATAAATAGAGTATTTTAGGGTTTTGTTTTTTCATGCTGGTTATCTTATTCATTAAAAATATTTTTGAAAATAAATACACCAGTCAAATTTCCTGGAATATTTGCATGTAGTCTACTCAAGTTGTTTAATTTAAAGCTGTCTCTTGTTTTCTGAATAGATTCACACAGAAGTTTGGTGTTCAGTAAGACAACCACTATAAGAGAAAGAAACTTTTGCTTATTTTAATTTTTTTTAAATATTTTTTTTTTATGCCTGTCTTTTTTTTTTTTTTTTTTTTTTTTACTATCTTAGAAAAAAAAAGAAGAGTTTCCCAAAAACGAATCTCAACTTGAGGTTATGTAAAAAAAAAAAAAAAAAAAATAAATAAATAGAATGTATAAAACTTTTAATGG
Source organism: Doryteuthis pealeii (assembly GCA_023376005.1). Taxonomy (NCBI): domain Eukaryota; kingdom Metazoa; phylum Mollusca; class Cephalopoda; order Myopsida; family Loliginidae; genus Doryteuthis; species Doryteuthis pealeii. The sequence continues at coordinate 77,756,115 of CM042141.1, read as the reverse complement.
ATTTTTATCTAATTCTGTTTATAACATTAAAGAGAATTATCTACCTTTTCTCTCTGATGAGACAAGGTAAAGTGTTAAAAAAAAAACAACGAAAAAAACTAACATATTTTGTAGCCTATTTTATTGAAAGCTAGGGGAGTAACTATTCTATGTATGGCAGTAAATAAATCTTGTGAATATATAGAATATAGAAAAAAAATTATAGAACTATATAAATAAATATAAAAATTAAATTCCGAATAATATATAATATAATAAGTTTTATCATTCTATAATTTTGGGCAAAAAGCCCAAAATTATAGAATTATAAAACTATAGAAATTAATTATACATGGAATATAGAAAAAAATAAAATGGATAAAACTATTAATGGATTTTATCTAATTCTCTTTATAACATTAAAGAGAATTATCTACCTTTTCTCTCTGATGAGACAAGGAAAAGTGTTAAAAAAAAAACTAACACATTTTGTAGCCTACTTTATTGAACACTAGGGGAGTAACTATTCTATGTATGACAGTAAATAAATCTTATGGATATATGCCAAGGTATCAGTATGCTAACACCTTCCTACAAACACAAAGAGAAAAAGAGAAACGTATCACCGATGGCATTTGTTGTTTGTGTATGTGTCTATCATGTAGATAGATAATGGGCACCTCATGTGGTGTAATGGTTAGCAAGCTGGATTAGCAGGCCATTGTTAGAGAGTTCAATTCTCACTGGGTGCTCCATACTTTCACAGCCTTGTGCCACAACTAAGCTTAGTTTAGTAAATAAATATCAAGTAGATAGCTTGTATTATTTAGATTTTTCAGACTATTGTCCTCATTTTTATTGTTATATGCACTATGTTTTGGTCAATGTGCCCTCCGGCCTTCTTCAGGTGTTTCTTGTCGGAACTGGGAACCTTCACAGAAATTTGAACTGAACCCTTTATTTGATCCATTGGGATAGATCGTTAAGAAAAACCTGAAGAAGACTAGAGGGCCAATCGGTTGAAACATTGTGTATATAACAATGAAGATGAGGACAACAGTCTGAAAAATGTACACAATACAATTATCAAGTATTATTTAAAACATTCAGACAAATAATGTAGATATATATCTGTAATTTCTAAAACTAAAAGACTCATTTTCATGAAATTTCACACACAGTCTTTAGAAAATAGTTTTCCTTTTGTATAATGTACATTTTTCAGACTGCTGTCCTCATCTTTATTGTTAAATACACAATGTGTGATGGAGAATGAAAAAGAGCAAGACTTTGTCTTGCCTGCTGGGATCAAACCCGTGAGGTTCGACATGCGCCCGGATGTTTGGTTTTTGTGTGTACTTAAAATAACCAAAGTGAGTGAGGAAGGACGGCGTTCTGTTAGGAGATAAGATTGAAAGCTGAGGACTGAGATTATTTGAAGTTTTCCTTACAGTTGGGAGAGAATTAGAGTAATATAACTTTTGAATTTTTTTGGCCCCCTCTTTCGAAACACAATGTTTTGACATGAAACATCTGAACATCTGAAGGGCACATTGACTGAAACGTTATGTATATAACAATAAAGACGAGGACAACAGTCTGAAAAATGTACATAATACAATTAACAAGCCTTATCTAAAAAAAAATTCAGAAAAATAATGTAGATAGATATCTGTAATTTCTAAAACTAAAATAATTATTTTTTTGAAACTTCACACACTGTCTTTAGAAAACAATGTTTCTTTTGTTTAAATGTTAATATGGTTTTAAATCGTTGTTAAAAGTTAATCTAGCTCAGTGATTTTAACCTATGGATTCCTCTGATTTCTATTTTACTGGTTGACCCCCCCCCCCATAGCCATTCAATGTTTAAAAATCCTATTGTATTTTTAAAAATAAATATTTTTTGCTTGCCTGGACCCAAAAATGTTATATGGTTCCTTGGGGGAGGGGAGGGGGAGGGGGTCATATGGCCCCCTGGTTGAGAACCACTGCTCTAGATGTATAGAAATGTTAACATAATTGTTAACATAAATGTATAGAATTGTTTAGATAAACGTTAAACAAATGTACTTGTTATTTCTTTTATACTAATTATCTTGCAGGCAGTTAAAGGAAAGTTTTTTTGCCGCTTTTTATGATCAAAAGAACAGGTCATCTCATTTTTCTTTGTCCATTTTGTGCTTATTATTAAATTAATAGTTATAAAAAAGAAAAAAAAGAAAAGAATAACCTTGAAAGTTATTTTAATTTAGGTAACATTCTGCAATCTTAGCCTATTTTTTTATTTTTATTTTTTTATCTTTCTATTCATCTTCATTCTAGCCTGTTCCAAATCCATCTATGTGCACTAGTGTAAGTGAGAAATTGCTTATGCCTTACTGAATATCCGAAATTCTATATTTTTTTGGCTACTCAATTTGTATTTGGCTCTGAGTGGTGAGAATCCAGTTCTTCACAAGTGTGTCAGCTGGATATCTCATCAACTAATGGAGACTGTCTATGAGTTTAAGTTTCTTTTTCTTGTTCACTCACTTGCTTGGATGAAGTCACTTTTTTTTGTTGGGGTGGTGGGGTGGTGGCTGTGAGTGGAGACGAAGCAGGTATTCATGTCACGAAGAGTTATATTTATTTACTGCTTCAAAGGCTATGCACCTCAAAACAGATCTTCTTTCTCTACCACAAAAAATAGAAAAGAAAACAGATATGGGTTTAATTTTGTCACATTTTTCACTTGTGATCATCAATGGCTTTGAGAGCAAAACAAAATATGTACCCTACCTATGAATCAACATTAGGTGTCACCAGATTTTGTTGATCTTTCATTAGCATTACTACCAGGTCCACTCTAACCCAGAGTGATAGTACCCGTTAGGGTCCAGTGATGCTGATAGCTTTTTGATTTAGTGCAACCTGGGATGCACATATTTGCTTTGAATGAGTCCCCAGGAAAATTTATGGGTCCCAACTAAAGTTTCTTAATAGATTGTAGGGTTTTTATTTATGATCTGAGGAAACAACTAAAGCCATCTAACTCCTATCCTGTGTAATTCGTTTCTAAGAAACTATTCAAATGTATTTACTGTTAGCTTGAAATGATGAGGTAAGAAAAACGAAAAACACTGGGATGCATGGATACGATTTTACTGCATTTACCTATCAGCATCTCTGAGTGTCCCATCTATGAGTCAAATAGATCTGTTTAAAAATTATTAATGTTAGGTAAGACCACGTGCTAAAAACAACAGAAAACAAAACCCTTAAGAAACAACTAAACTCTCACCTGGAGTGGAAGTATCTGTTCAGGTCCCATCAATCGATCAGATAAATCTATTTGAAATTATTAGTATTAGATAGGACCATGTGCAAAAAAAAAAAAAACAAAAAAAAAAAAAAAAAATTAACAAATAACTACACTCTTACCTGGAGTGGTAGTGCCTGTTCAGGTCCCATCTATTGATCAGATAGATCTATTTAAAAATTATTTGTATTCCATAGAACCATATTCACCCCCCCCCAAAAAAAAGCTCTTAAAAACAACTATAAAAAATGTAAAATGAATGTGATTTCCTAACCTCCAGGCATAAAATAAATCTGGAAAGGTTGACATGCAGTTAAAATAAATAAATAAATAAATAAATAAGATTTCGTTAATGTTCCATAATAAGAAAAATGCATTGTGGGATTGAAATGAATGCCTGAAAACCCATGAAACATAATAAAATTAGTTAACAATGGCTATATTTAATTTAATATAACAGTCAAATATTTTTTTTAAATAGCAGAGAACAACTAAATATGAAGAGAATGTCTGCTTCTTTGGAAGAGTTATCTTAGCTGTGTGAAAATTCCTCATTTGCTTCTATAACCATTTCAAACTGTCACATTTAAATCAAATGAAATTTATAAAACTACTAATTGTTTAAAAGACAATTTTTAGTCTTAGGTATATTGTTAATATAACTTTAAAAAGGTTGTAATAAATGCCAGATATATAAAAGAAAGAAAGATCAGAATTTTTATTCCAAGCCGACAGTTTTCTCTCACATTAAGCTTGGCGTTTTCCATTCCAACAGTCTCTCCACAAATGAATAAACTTGTCTTTAAATCAACAAGAATTAACTCCCTTTAACCATTTCTGGAATTGTCAGACAAAAAGCCAAAGAAACAATGTATCGTTTAGAGGTCACATGATCAAAAATGTGAAATGATTGAAGACAAACTTGGGTTGCTGATATCGTCAGTAATTAAGAAAAAAGAAGTGAAAGAATTTCCTTTCGTAATAAAGTGGAGCTCATTAGCTCAGGAACAGTAAATTAAGCAAAGGCAAATCAGAAGTATTTAAACATAGAAAAAACTTAAAAGGAAAATGACCAGTGAACCCATATATATATATATATATATATATATATATATATATATATATATATATATATGAGTATATATAAAAAAGATATGAAAACACCACAAAATGCTGTTAAAGTGAAAACATTTTATAACTTCGCTGATATTGAACAATATTTCGATTTTATGAAAATCGTCATCAGAGCTTGTTTATACTCCGTGTTGTTAAGAGCGGAGATATAAAAATGTTATAAAAAAGTTATAAAATGTTTTCACTTTAACAGCATTTTGTGGTGTTTTCATATCTTTTTTATATATACTCATACCGTCGGATTCATTTCCTTTCTTTTAACATTATATATATTATATATATATATATATATATATATATATATATATATATAGTGGTACCTTGATTTATGGATTTATTTATTTATCATGCTCATAACTCAATTTTCCCTGCTAAAATAAATTTAAATCCTATTAATCCATTCCAGCCCCCCCCCCACCTCTGAACACCCTTTTTTGTTAGTTATAAAAAAAATACAAAAAAGGGTATTGTGGGAGGGGGGCTGGAATGGATTAATAGCATTTAAATTTATTTCAACAGGGAAAATTGATTTGATATACAATGAAATAGAGTTAGGAAAATAGCACTGTATTGTATAAAACATAAAATAGAATGTAATGAATCATGAGCTGTAATATGTTTTGATATTTATTCTTTCGTAAACAATTTTTTCCTTTGGCATAATAAATTTGGAAATATATATATATATATATATATATATATATATAATATATATCTTTACTATATAAACTTGAAGTACACGCACACACACACACATTATCTATTTTTACTATATAAACTTGAAGTACACACACACACACACACATATATATATATATATATATTATTTATATACATACATACATACATAGATGTTGATAGGTATGCGTCCTGATGCATAAAAATCTAAAAGGACGCAGTAAAATCATATCCATGCATCCCAGTGTTTTTCTTTTTCTTCCCTCACTATTTCAAGCTAACTGTAAATACATTTCTATAGTTTCATAGAAATGAATTACACAGGATAAGTTACAAGGTAGGAGTTAGACGGCTTTAGTTGGGACCCATAAATTTTCCCGGGGACTCATTCAAAGCAAATATGTGCATCCTAGGAAGTACTAAATCAAAAAGCTATCAGCATCACTATATATATATATATATATATATATATATATATATATATCTGTTTTAAGAGTTGCTTGAAGCCATAATTGATTACAAGGGATTTATCTCGTTAGTTAATTAAACTCAAATAATTACTTGAAAAGAAAAAAAGACTGACTGACTTTAGCATTAAATAGCTCATCAAGGTTTGACATGCCATAAAACCAACTAGCCACTGATGATCACTCTGTGATTCTCTCCATACTCACAAGTCGGTTATTTCCTATAAGTCCAACATAAACAAAGGGGAACCACTCTTGACTGATGAATTATTTATTTATTGATCTACTAGGAAAAAAGAAGATGGGGTTAGGGTTAGGGTTTAAGGTTAGTTTAATGGGAAAATAAATAAATAATTTATCAGTCAAGAGTGGTTCCCCTTTGTTTCTGGTGAACTTATAGGAAATAACCCACAAGTCAGTGGTAGTCAATGGATATGATTACATGTATAATACAGGGTGACCCCCAAAAAACAGAACTCAAATTCTGTTTTTTTTGGGGGTCACCCTGTATATATACTATTTCTGATGCAGACTACCAGCACAAACCCCCCCCCCAAAAAAAAAAACAGAACCCAAATTCCTGTAACTTTCAAATTGGGCATGTATTTTTCAGTCTTTAAAACTTTTTTAAAGCTATGGTAGACTAGTATACAGTACACTTATTTGTTTCTTCTTGTGCTAGGACAATTATCTATATGACCCACAGGGAAGACATTGTTTGTCTGCCCTTATAGATGGATGATATAAAACTACCGATATTGGTATTCATATTTATTGAACCCCAGGGAAACAAAAAGGGGTTTCACCAAAAGTCTATAACAAATGTAAATCAGTGGGAAACCATGTTGCTGCGATATCTAAGTGTACATATAAATTGAAGTATATATATATATATATATATATATATATATATATGTAAGAAATGTGAGGAGGTTAATCCGACAGTATGTGGAGAAAGGTAGACAAACACAGGATGTTATGGAAACGGGATGTTTATTGTCGACAATGCAATGTTTCGGTCTATTAGACCATCTTCAGGACTTGGATATCGTCCATCATTGAAGTAAGTGCTATATCCAACTCCTGAAGATCGTCTAATAGACCGAAATGTTGCATCGTCGACAATAAATATCCAGCCTCCATAACATCCTGTGTTTGTCAACCTTTCTCCATATATATATATATATATATATATATATATAAACTTGAAGTATGCACATACACACACGCACATTACTATTATATAAGCTTAAAGTACGCACACACATGTGTGTGCATACTTAAAGCTTATATAATTATACATATGTGTGTGTGTGTGAGTGTACTTCAAGCTTATATAATAGTAATGTGTGCGTATGTGCATACTTCTAGCTTATACATATATATATATATATATATATATATATAAGCTTGAAGTATGTGCACACACACATATTACTATTATATAAACTTGAAGTATAAACACACACACATTTATATATATATATATATATATATATATATATTATTATATAAGCTTGAAGTACGCACACACACACACACACACAATATTATCATATAAGGTTGAAGTAGACACGTACACATATGTATATATAACTCAATATCACCCCTTACTTAGTGGACCAGCCCCAAAAAGTTACAAGAAGTGACATGAGATTATAAAGTTATTGTTGAAGAAGAAGGGGAGGAAATTTTCCTAAGAGACCAATTGGACAAGCGAAATCAACTACAATTCATCTTATTCTCAACTGGCTGTGTCCCATCTTACTATGAACTTAAAAGAAATTACTATCTCACTTGTTTATGTTGGTCTTATAACTGAAAGTTTCATGTATTAAAGATACACTCATCAGATGAAAATCATATATATATATATATATATATATATTTATTAGTATTGAAAATTTTGATCTCATCTCAACCATGTAAAGAATTGCTTTTTTATATTAAATTTATTTTGGAAAGGTTACAAAATTTGTGAAATGTTTATTTTTGATTTTCATGGTCAAATTTTCCAAATTTTGAGGTAGTACCCGACACACACACACACACACACACACACACACTTACATACATATATATATATATATATATATATATATATATAAATAAGGTGTGTCAAAAAAAGTATTGAGATTTTTTTGTACTTTTTGACACACCTTGTATTCAGAAAAAAAAGTTCCATTCATTCTTTATTTCTATTTTGGTAAATACAGCTCTAAGCTTGGTAATTTTGACACACCTTGTATTCTGAAAAAATTAATGAATGGAACATTATTTTTTCAGAATACAAGGTGTGTCACAAAGTACAAATAATCTCAATATTTTTTTTTGACACACCTTGTATATCATTAGAATATAAATTTATCATATATAATGTGTGTTTGTATAAGAGCAGACATCTAAGTATATGTCAGTTATCTGACCAGTGCATCTAAAAAAAAATGTTCAAAAATGAATGTGGAAATCAAATATCAATAAATGGTTTTATCAGATGGAAGTTAACAAAAAAAAGAATCAAAATTCTTACCTGATCCATTTGTATTTCATCTTCTGTCAAACTAAGATTAACGCCCATTTTTCACTTTTCATTCAAGTGTTAACGAATAAAGTCTCCAAATTGATTATTCTGCTTATTTGGAAGAATTACATGGACAAACTTAATAAACTTATCTACCGATTCAGTGCAAAACTGGTTCACTTTTATCGACTTATTTGATTGTTTTAGTAATAGTATAAACCAGAGGTGTGGAATGTACAGACTTTTACAGCTTTGTCAAAAGATCAAATAAAAAATGTTCAATTCAAATTAAGAATTGAATATTCCAATGTTTTATTGTTAAAAGAAGTATAAACAAAAAGACATTAAAAGTTAGTAAAGTTTGTTTTTTTTAAAAAAAAAAATTTCTTTTAAGGTATTTACCCAACCAATGTGACACAAGGTCACAAGTATAGGGTATCCAGTGAGGCTCAAACTCGCTATTCAATAGTAATGGATCTGTGAGATTAGCTGGCTACCATTAAACCACAATGAGATGCCATTTTTTTAAGTAGTATATATTAAATGGATTTGAATTAAATTTAAACTTTACTTAATTAAATTTAAACTTTACATTCAATATTCTAAAAAATTATTAAGTTCAACCTTATTGATAGGCAATAAATTTCAGCATGGCTTTTAATCAGAAAATGCTTCCCAACTCCTAGTATAAACTCAACAACTGTAAAAGTGTTTTTTTTGTATATATATATATATATATGCTCCCAATACCCGGTAGAGCTCTCTAGAGGAGATGTTAATTGAACATTCACTGTTTAACGCAAGTCATTACTTATCTGTTGTTTAAGACTTGAAATCTCTGGTGTTTGTAAACATACATCTATGTAAGTATGTATCAATTAATTGTTCACCTCTTACTGACAGTTGCCGATGGCTGAGAGGGTAAGGAGCTTGGCAAGACGAAAATTCAGTCGGGTTTCACTCCCGGCTAGAAGTAGCTGTTAAAGTCGAGCCACACTGATGAGACATGAATGTTGAAACACTATGGATGACATATATATATATTATATATATGAAAGTATTTATCTGGGTTACTTTATAGACAGATGCTGAAGGATTTTTCCGGGGTGATTGACTTTAAATCAGAACCCTCATCTGATAATCTGTGGTACTTTCTCCGTTTCCTGAAGCTTCGAACTTTGGAAAATCCTTGCAGAAAAAACTTAATGAAGTTAGAGTTTTTGTCCATTCTCTCCCAATCAAGTTCACTGATTGAATGGCAGCAAAATGCAAATGACATACAAAGCAATGAGAGGGAGGCAGATATATTTAATGAGATGAAAATTCTAGCTTGAATATTTGAAAAGATATTCCTCCCACTTTCTTTGCACAGTTTTCTATAATTGTAATCCTATCAACTTTCTAATCTCTAGATGTCTCATGAATAATTACTGATTTTGGTGGGTGGGGATTAGGAATTTGGTGGGGTGGGGGATCATGTGACACTAAACTCATGCTTTATGATATTTCGCTCTTATTTTACAATGACATAATTTTTTTACACATTTTTAAAAACTTTATTTTTATTTTTCAAAAAACAAAATGTGATGCAGAAAGTTAGTTTTATTACTTTTCAGTATTATTCGGACTATTGTCTTCATCTTCATTGCCATCTGTTTAATGTTTTGGCCGATGTGCCCTCTGGTCATCTTCAGCTATTTCTTGCCGGACTTGAGAACTTTCTCGGACTCGTTTACCTTCGAGTCCAACAAGAAATACCTGAAGAAGGCCGGAGGTCTAACTTGCCAAAAAAAGGTTTCTAATCTTTCAAAGGCTCCATGCTTCCTGTAGTCCGCCAACACTATACCTGATACCCCTCTCCACACGCATATACACACGCGCACACATACATGTATATTATTACTGTAAACTGTTCATGTTCCTGACACTAATACATTATTCTGTGTACTAGACATGAGACTTTGATGAGTTGTGGTGCACCTGAGCACTGTACACAATAAATTTAATTATTAAATAAGTCATCAATAACACAAATTCAATGTATAAACTTACTCCAACCCTTTCTAGTATCATTTGAGAAATAAATATACCCATGTCACCAGGCAATATTTGAATGTCCAGATGAAGATATATATATATATATATATATATATATATATATATATATATATATATATATATATATACATGCATATATGAAAGTGTCTCTTAAATTTTCAAGAAAGATTCTTTTTTTGAACACATCCAAATTCTCTATATTTACACTGTTTTATTTTAAAAAAATCAAAATATCCTGCCCTGAAAAAGACCGCTTTATGAATACTGAAATTTTATGTTTCTCTATTACTATTATTTTATCTTATTTTGTATTTAAAATAATACTAAATAGGATACAATGTATACAAGGACAAACACTTGGTCAAAACATGTGTCAGCATTTCAATAAATACATTTTTATCCATAAAACATTTTCTTTCCTATATATATATATATATATATAATATACCAAGCGTGTTGGTAGATCCTTGCGGAGAGAAAAAACCCGGCAGAGAGTTTGATTGTAAAAATATACTACCAAACATCAACCAGGAAGAAAAAAATTTTTGAAAAAAAGAAAAGACCAAGATACTCGTACCAACAAAAAATAATCTATTGGTATAGTATTTGGCCAAAAGAAAAAACAATTTATATGTATATATATGTATATAAGATATATATATATTCATATAACCGCTAGGAGAAGCTAATTTGTAAAAAGTGCTCAATACCTAAGTAGAGCCAAGTAATAAGGATAATCTACTGAGTCAGACGAACCTACTATTAGTTTCGCATAAAGCTCTTCAGGGCTAAAATCTGACTTTAGCCCTGAAGTCAGATTTTAGCCCTGAAGAGCTTTATGCGAAACTAATAGTAGGTTCGTCTGACTCAGTAGATTATCCCTATATATATATATATATATATATATATATATATATATAGATAGATAGATAGATAGATGATGTTTTTGAAAATGGAATAACTTAACGGAGAAGGCAAAATATTGAGAATGTTGCAATTTTGACTTGATAAAAATAATTAAACGAATAAGACAGGGTTATAAATGAATATAAAAGTGTGCTCAATAGGTTTGTTGAGCAGGTTTAGCTTGTTTTACTATATATATATATATATATATATATATATATATATATATTTGATAATCAAAATATCTTAAATTTTCAGATATTTATAAATCATCTTCACAACTCATATTTTTCACATTTATTTATTATTTTTTCATCATATATATAAAAGTTTCTAGTTTTTTTCCCAATTACTTATACCAAAAAACAAATGTAAAAGGCTTATTTTTCTCATCAAAGTTATGAAATTTTTAAAACATGATATGGAACTATATTTTGGGGCCGATATGTGAAAACGATTTACAGTTGCAGATTTTGAAAAGCTTTAGCTTAGTCTAATGCCAGGTTAAAAACATGGAACTTCCAGTGAGAAATGAACTCATAGTCTTATTATAATGGAGATTCAGTGTCTGTCTGTATCAATTTATATCCATCAAATGAATTAAAGGTTCAATAAAAAATTTTCCAAAAGTTACTGAAAATAAGACACCTGAAAAGCACTGAAATGTTGTCACTATGATAACAATCAAGATGAGGATAAGAGTTCAAATACATCAGTGAATAATAATGCTAAATGCTCATCATAGAAATTCATAGCAATAAACAATAAATAATGTTTTTCTTTTCTTGTTAGGTTGTAAATGAGGGAATTTAATGCAGTTAGGGGATAGAGATACTAGATGTAAAATAATATTTCTTTTAAAAAGGCGTCTTTTTACAAGTGGAAACCAGTTATTTTGATACAGTATCACACGTAGATATAAACACCTGGGTATGTACTGACTGACTGTTGATTTTAACAGATGTCAGATGTATGGACATAAACTGTAGCTATATATATATATATATATATATATATATATATATATATATGAGAAGTAAATACACAAGCGATGTGTTTTGATATGGCTTTTTTTAGCCAACAATTTTTTGGAGAATATGTGCTTAATTGAAGTCATACCTAATTTTGAAAGTTAATTAATTAATAATTAATTAATTAGGTGGGCATACCTATTCAAATGTAAGGCCAAACAAATCGATAAAAATCAATCTCTGTATGTACATTTCGGCCTATTAGGCCTCATCAGCAAAGCTATAGATAGGAAGACCGCCTTGTGCGTGATTCGAACCCTGACTGTCAAGCTGACAGGCAAGGACCGTAACCCCTACACCAACCAGACTTTCTTAGATTTTTCGTTTTTGTTTAGAAGTAGGTTTTTATTCCTCTTATAGTGACTTTTTCTACACGACAGTATGAGAAGTAAATACACAAGCGATGTGTTTTGATACGGCTTTTTTTAGCCGACTATATATATACACACACACACATACATACATACTATCTCTCTCTCTCTATATATATATATATACACACACATACATGTGTGTGTATAAGTACTTATTTCATGAAATGCTAAAGCACAGACAATGTTTCTGATGCATTACTATGTGCAATATCCAGTCCAGTTTTAGTTAATATCTAACTAGTGAGAGAACCATAATATAGATGTGTCTATATATATATATATATATATCTTATTATAATGGAGATTGTGTGTTTTTCCGTCTGTAACTGAAACTATATTAGTACTCAAGTCACAATTCCCTTAGTTATTTACGTCACATTCTCCATGATTTTATTTTTCTTTAAATCTCAATTATTAATAAAATTGTTTTACATTATTAATACTTTTGACCATATCTACATACTAACAATATGCAATTGTATTTATATATACAACAAAATAATGGTTTATAGTGTGAATGGGAAAGCTAATTTGCATATTGATATTAAAAATTTGATTTTAATAAATATGTGCTTGGTATTATTGATTTCTAATTTTTTGGTTTTATTTTAATAAATATGAGCAAATTCAAATCATTTTATATGCATTCTTATTTAGTTTCATTAGCCTTTCTAATTTAATACATTTCATTACATTAAAACTTAAATACTTGCACCCGGAGGGTGCATATTTTTGCTAGTATGTATAAACCCATAAGCAATAATGTTTATATAAAAAAATGTTTTTTTAAAAAAAATGGAATCTCTCGTTGATTTTCGACGCATGAGTGTTCATCCAATGAACAACCAACACAGTGATTTGTTTATAGTGGTGAAGGCTTGTGTCGGACCATTCCACATTTTTTGGCACAGTCGATAGGAAAGAATTGGTGCATCAAGGAATGCCACGAACCCAATCAACGACTGACCTCAGGAATTTTGAATTCAGAGTTATCCCTCTCCTAGACTGGTTACCTACCCAAGGTTAAAGAGCCCAGTCTGCCCTACTATTTAACCCATAGCTGGAGGGAGAATATGTGGATTTATACCTTTCCCAAGGGTATTAGCGCTATATGAAATGCCAACAGCTTCATCTAGGAATTGAACTCGAATCGATGAGTCCATTTTCCACGACTCTAACCGCTAGCCCACGCGCCTCCAATGTTTATATATATATGTATAAATCCATAAGCAATAGTGTTTTATATATATATATATATATATATATATATATATATATATATATATGAAGAAATTTGAAAAAGGAAGTGTTCCAAAAATAAGAGGAATTTATTTATCGACACTTAAACGTTTTGGTTTATATAAACCTTCATCAGTCCATTAATACTTTTTCTCGTCTTTTGTTGAATGCATTTCTTCGAGTTATGTCATACGGCTCATCTTTAAAAACGTATAACGCTGAGCTAATACAGTTACAAACTTTTTATAAAATATTTTTCTAACTCCTGTCATGTACAAAACATCCATCAATTTCTTTATCCCATAATCAATCCTGATGAAGGTTTAAATAAACCGAAACTTTTGAGCGTCGATAAATAAATTCATCTTATTTTTGGAACACTTCGTTTTTCAAATTTCTTAATATTGTCGGATTTATTTCCATATTTACCCCCATATATATATATATATATATATATATATATATATGTATAAATCCATAAGCAACAGTGTTTTTATATATATACTAGACAAAACATGACCCATTGGATCACCCATTCAGCTCTGGGTAGATAATTGAGATTAGAGAAAAGGGAGTTAGCAAACGAATAAAATTAAAAAAAAAAAAAAAAAATACGGCTGGATGAAAACTTAAAATCATTTTGTTAGCTTTCTAAGAAAGGAAATGTTTGACATCATTTAAGGTGTTGCTGGTTGTGAAATTTAACATAGAAATACATTTCAAATTCTCCCGGCTCTCTCTCTCTTTCTACTCTCTAGAGAAACTAACATTATATAATGAGGGAAAGAAAGAGATAGACACAGAGTAAAGTAAGAGATTGGTCGATTTTTGACTTAATTGCAAATTAAGACTAATTTGAACCAATTAAAACAGATTTTTTTTCAAACATAATTCAATCCTAAAAGTAAGGAATAACTTAGTATAATTTTCATGTCATTAAACTAAACAGTAAAAAATAAGCAATAGCGTGTGTGTGTGTATATATATAAATCCATACTCAATAGTGTGTGTATATATATATATATAAATCCATACTATAGTGTGTGTATATATATATATATAAATCCATACTCAATAGTGTGTGTGTATATATATATATATATATATATATATATATATATAAATCCATACTCAATAGTGTATATATATATATATATATATATATAAATCCATACTCAATAGTGTATATATATATATATATATATATATAAATCCATACTCAATATATATATATATATATATATATATATATATATATACATACATACAAATTAATAAGAAAGAGTTTATATATATATATATATATATATATATATATATATATATATATATACATGTACACATGGGTAAACATATAAAAATATGAACATATGTCTATCTGCTCACAGATAATGAAGAAACCTAATCATTTACTTCTCATTTTAATCCAAAGTTTTTCTGCAATGATTTTATCTAATTCAAAAGTTTTAACAAAAGGATTAAGAAAACGTATTGATTAGGTAGAAAGGAAATACTCATTCAGACGAGTGAATGGTGGGCTAAACAAACATACAGAGAAATATACAAAGAAAATGATTAACTGACATGAAGATTTACGTCTACATTTGGTTTGTAGTAAAAATTTTGACCAACTTGGAAATGTTCTGTTTGGATTTAAACAGGAATTTAAAATATTGATTCCATTCTCATTTGGAATTAGGAACAATGAAAATCTGATTCATTCAGTGATTCACAAAAAATATCACCTTGCATAAAAAATAAAATAAAATTTTGTTCAATTACACTTTCTAAATTCACCTATTTAAAAAAAAAAAATAGTTGTTAATATTCATCCTTCTTTTCTTTTTTTTTTGAAAGGTCTTAAAAAGAATTAAAAAAAAAAAAATCAAATGTAAAGAAAAACATAAAAAAAAAATAACCTGATAATTTCCATCAATAAATCTGTCAACATTAATTTTAATAACAAAACTTTACAACAATTTTTCTGATATTATTTGTCTGAATTTTTCATTGTTTTGTTTGATTTTGTATTGTTTTACAGCATATTTTTGCCAACTTCTGAATTTTGCAACTAGATACAAATAGATTTAATGGTTTGTTTTGTTTTACAGCATATCAACCTCAGTGGATCATTTAATGCCGACAAAGTTGTGAAATAAATTCATTCTTAATGGATACTCATTTTTTTTTATAAACACATTTTACTATTTAACCCATAGATGGGACCCGAACAGATACTACCACTCCGGGTCAGAGTGGACCAGGGAGCAATGATGATGAAGGGGTGCTCCACATTCCCCAAACCTCCAGAACTGGAACCTCACCATCAGATAGAGATTAACGTCATTCCCAGGACATGAAGACCATCAGCCACTGCCTTCTAGCACATATATGATGAAAAGGGTTGGGGCATTGCCATAAGGGCAATAGGGTTGGGGTAATCATATAGGTGCTAGGGCTTGACTTGACCAGCCGATTGATCAGAGGGGCCCTGAATTTTTTAGATGGGGCTTGATAATTTGTATTATTTAGATTTTTCAGTAGGACAAATTGGTGTAATGGATATAGACATTAAGTTAATACATTTATAAGTGACAATCATCTGGTGATTCCAGGTTCAATCCTAACTACAGGTGAAAATAACATAGAATACTTAACATAGGTTTGGTTTAGTTGTTTTGTGGCATATCAACCCTTTTTGGGTCATCTAATACTGAATCAAGTCATTTTGATATCAGGTTGCTTACAGTACCTACTGTTGCTTAAATGGTCACCCATCAAAGTACTGAACAGGCTCATTGCTGCTTAACTTATTTAGATTTTTCAGTAGCACATAGGGTTGATTTGTTGGATTTTATGACATATAAACCTTTGCTGAAGACATTTTGTTTGATGAGTATTCAAAAATTTTTTAAACTCAAATATTTTAACGAATTTTTTAAAATTCATTTTTTTTTCTCTTTAACCCATACATATGACTCTAACAGGATCTACCACTTTGGGTAAAAGTGGACCAGAAAGTAATTGCGATGAAAGGATACTCCACACTCCCCAGAGCTCAAAAATTGGAATGTCACCATTAGATGTAGTTTAACGTCATACCAGAACATAGGACACATGGTGTAATGGATATAAGCATTGAGTTAATACAGTTATAAGTGACAATCATCAGGAGGTTGCAGGTTCAATCCTGACTACAGTAAAAAAAATAACACAGAATACTTAACATAGGTTAGGTTTGGTTTGGTTTGGTTGTTTTATGGCATATCAACCTTTTTCAGGTCATTTAATGCCAATTCAAGTCATTTTGATGTCAGGTTGCTTACAGTACTTGCTGCTGATTAAATGGTCACCCATCAAAGAATTAGTCAGGCTCATCACTGCTTAACTTTGGTGATCTAGTGGAAACTGGTGACTTGACCATAAGCACTTAACATAGCTTAACACTTGCACGTGGTCATGGTGAATGAAAACAATCTCACCAGTGGATTAAATAATGGGTCTGATTCAAAGTTCCATGAAGGCTCCAAAGTTCAACAAAAACACCTGAAGAAGGCTGGAGAGAACATCAGTCAAAACATTGTGTATATATCAATAAAGATGAGGGCAACAGTCAAAAAAAATCTAAATATATAAGTCTGGAAGCTGATGGTAGGTGTGGTGCTATTTTTACTGTAGTCAGGATTGAACCTGCAACCTCCTGATGATTGTCACTTATAACTGCATGACAACCAGTCTAAGAGAATTAAAGCTGATTTCAAACCAGATGTACTTCAGTCAAAACATTGTGTATATATCAATAAAGATGAGGGCAACAGTCCGAAAAAGTCTAAATATATAAGTCTGGAAGCTGATGGTAGGTGTGGTGCTCCAGCAAAAAGTGGATAGACTCCCTCGCTGTTTGGCTGATACTGACAATAGGCCATTCTGGCGATTTTACTTTTTTACTACAACTTCTTCTAAAATCTGAATCTCTTGTGTCTTCTGTAATTTATTTGGGATTATCAATTTTTGTTTAAATCTTTGAAGAATATTGAGTCTTTTGTAGTGTGAAACAAGATTTTATCCTAATGAAATTAAATTCTAATCACAGATGTGTCTCTAAAAATCTAATCAGGGTAGCCGTTTCAAAGGGTCCAGACACGTTTGTCCCATTTCATTTATTTTAACCCTATCAAGTTAGAGTTAATATAATAGCTTTGTGACTCAAAAGACTGAAAATAATCTGTTAAACTGTCTTCTCTTGTTGTTAAGCAAGTAATATTAACTATTATTAGGAATTTGAAGTTCAACTCATATCTTTAAGCATTCAACTGCATTAAGCCAATGATTAGAATTTTGAACTCTCTAGGCAAGATTTTCACTTCCTCACATGGATCTAAAAATATATGCAAAATTCTAATTTTGAATATGTTACAATTGCTAAGTTTTCATCTGGCTTTAAGCAAGACTTTCATGAAACTTATATACTAGGGTGAGTCAAAAGTTTTGCAATATTTTGGTAGCCTGAGGCACAATTGACTAAAATATATCAAAGGAATGTTCACACAAAAACATATTTTATAAATAAAGGGGTCGGTTCAAAGTACCATGAAGGCTCCTAATTACAACATGAAAACTCCTGGGTTCAATACGAAGGTTCCAGAGTTGGACAGGAAACACCTGAAGAAGACCAGAGGGCACATCGGACAAAACTTTGTGTATATGACAATAAAAATAAGGACAACAGTCCGAAAAATCCAAATAATACAAATTATCAAGTCTCATCTAAAAAATTCAGACTAATAATATTTTGTAAATATTACCAAAAATAACACACCTAAAAATGCAAAGTCTGTTTCAACTCAACCCCCTGTTATTCATTTTGCTGTTAGCTTGTTTTATCAATAATTAATTTCAGCATTAGACTTTTTAACACAATTAACCAGAAGACTCATCTGCAATAATATTAAGCTGCATTTTGTTATAAACTCGTTATGCATAATCTGCTAAATTCACACGCTACCCTCATAACATGTTCTTTAGACTATTGATTTTATTCTGTTTGTTGTTATCACAACATTGTGAGCAATCCATTTCTCTCATGAGTACAATTCTATACGGAAAGAAAAGGGTTAACTTTTTTTTTTCTTCTTTCAGGTAGAACAAACCAGATATTTGCAAGTGATAAAAGAATTAGACTCCCTCTTTCCCTACCAATTGAACAATTAAAGAAGGCCACTGCACTATGATAAAAAAAAAAGAACGAGATAGATCAATAATCTGAACAATTTTTGGAATGATAATGGCTCATCTCAAAATCACAGAAACATGTTATCTAATCTCTTTCTGCTTTCTTTTTATTTATTTATTTAGTTTTTTTGTTTTGTTTGTTTCTCTTAATTTGTATAAACAAACAGAATCACTGATGAACAAATACTTTTTGTTTCAAGATAATTTTTTTTTTTTTCCAACCCCAAATGGAAAGTTTTCTGCCTTGGTATGATGAATAAAATCAAAGAGAAAAAAAACCCAATGTGTCATATCAACAATAAGTGTTAATTTTAGCAAATTGTGCTTTAAAAAAAAACTTCAAAATCTGACACAATTTTTGTTCAGAGAAATCTTTTTTTTTTTTGCTAGCATCCAACTGGTTCTAAGAGAAACTCTGAAATTTTACAAGTTTTTTTTTTCTAAGAGGGCAATTGATTGGAAAATATGGCTGAATAGCAATGAGTAAAAAAGTATCGTCAGTTGAGTACATCTGGTTTGAATTCAGTTTTAATTCTCTTAGACTGGTTGTCATGCAGTTATAAGTGACAATCATCAGGAGGTTGCAGGTTCAATCCTGACTACAGTAAAAATAGCACCACACCTACCGTCAGCTTCCAGATGCTACTTTACCACATAGCTGTACTACTTATATATTTAGATTTTTTCGGACAGTTGCCCTCATTTTATTGATATATACACAATGTTTTGACTGATGTTCTCTTCAGCCTTCTTCATGTGTTTTTTGTTGAACATTGGAGCCTTCATGGAACTTTGAATCAAACCCATTATTTAATCCACTGTGTTAGATTGTTTTCATTCTGTTAACCATGACCACGTGCAAGTGTTAAGCTATGTTAAGTGCTTATGGTCAAGTCACCAGTTTCCACTAGATCACCAAAGTTAAGCAGTGATGAGCTTGACTAATACTTTGATGGGTGACCATTTAAGCAACAGCAGGTACTGTAAGCAACCTGACATCAAAATGACTTGAATTGGCATTAAATGACCCAAAAAAGGTTGATATGCCATAAAACAACTAAACCAAACCTATGTTAAGTATTCTATGTTATTTTTTACTGTAGTCAGGATTGAACCTGCAACCTCCTGATGATTGTCACTTATAACTGTATGACAACCAGTCTAAGAGAAAATAGCCCAGTCTAGCCTACTATTTACCCATAGCTGGGAGAAGAGATGGATTTATGCTATTTCTAAAGGCATTTGCACAAAGGGAAATACAAACAGCCTCATTTAGAAACTTACCAAAAACATTTTATCAATTTATTATTATTTTAACATATTATAATCTAGCAAATGGGAGTAAGTGGATCTTTCAATAATAAAATTCAATCTATATATACAAGGTGTGCCAAAAAAGTATCAAGATTTTTTGGTACTTTTTGACACACCTTGTATTCTGAGAAAAAAAAATGCTCCATTCATTCTTCATTTCTATCTTGGTAAATACAGCTTTAAACTTGGTACCTTTTGACACCTTGTATTCTGAAAAAAAATTGATGAATAGAACGTTATTTTTTTTCAGAATACAAGGTGTGTCAAAAAGTACAAAAAATCTCGATACTTTTTTGACACACCTTATATATATATATATATATGTATATATAAAATTTTATTTTAAAAATTGGACTCTCTCGTCGATTTTCGACGCATGAGTCTTCATCCAGTAAACAACCAGCATAGTGATTTGTTTATAGTGGTGAAGGCTTGTGTAGGATCATTCCACACTTTTTGGCACAGTTGATAGGAAAGAATTGGTGCATCAGGGAATGCCACGAACCCAATCAACGACCAGCCTCAGGAATTTTGAATTCAGAGTTATCCCTCTCCTAGACTGGATACCTACCCAAAGTTAAAGAGCCCAGTCTGTCCTACTATTTAACCCATAGCTGGATATATGGATTCATACCTTTCCCAAGGGTATTAGCGCTATGGGAAATGCTAACAGCTTTGTCTAGGAATTGAACTCAAACCGACTCTAACCACTAGCCCACGAACCTCCATATATATATATATATATATATTAAATCATCCGTAAATAAGTACACTCCTAACAATTTTACAAAAATGTTTTTTTGTATTAAAGCAAAAATACCAGGATTTTATCATTATAGAATATCATATACTCAAAACTGATATTATTAGATATTATCTATTACCAAACTCTATAGCATTAAAACCAAAATAAAATTATGTAGTAGTTAAAAATTATAATGTTTAAAAAAAAAAAAAAAAAAAAAAAACATTGTTGTAAATTTGTAATAAAATAGTTTCTAAAAATCATTTTGAATATGGTAATATTTGAATATTAATAATAAAAATTAATAGAAAATATCCAATAAAAGAAAGGCTTAAAAATCTATTTTTAAATTAATCTTTTGTCTCAAGAGATCAAAAAATTTAAAAAAAAAAAAAAAAAAAAAAAAAAAAAGAATCTTATGAAAACTTAAAAGGGAAAAAAACTTGAATCAAATATACATAAAATTTAAACAATGACACACGTAAAAATTGACAGGTTAATATTCTAAGAAATTCCTGTCGAAAAAATAAAAACAAAACAGAAACAAACACAACAATACTGTCACATATTGTCTCTTCTTTAACTGCTGTTATTTTGCGGTAGACGCGAACACTCTGATAAAGAGTGGGCGTCAAGAGGAGATCATTTCTCATTTCCTTCCTTTTATGGTGACATTCCAATCAGTGGATTGGATACAAGTACCATCTCTCTCTCTCTCTCTCTCTCTCTCTCTCTCTCTCTCTCTCTCTCTCCCCATTATATGACCACATTGTTACTACATATTGTTTGTGATCTTATTCTTTTTGATTTCTTACTTCTTTTTTGTTGTTCCTTGCATATTTTAATGGTCATTAATTCTGTCAAGAATTGCTGGAGAGAATTAATGCTTATGGAATGAGAGACACTCAAGTGTTAAAGTTCACAGTTTTATAAAGACAGCATTCTCGTGTGACAATGAAAAAAAAATTAAGGCTAAGAGTATTTTGAGTGTTCCGTATGAAATAGTGCATCTATCTGCCTATCAATCAATCAATCTATACAGAGAATATATGGGAGTAAAATATAGAAATTAATCTGACAATATACAGAAATTTAAAAAAAAAAAGTGTACCAAAAAAATGAATTTATTCTGATGTCGATGTTTAAAGGTTTCGGTTTATGTTAAACCTTCTCTATGACAATATAATAGGAAATAAAAACATCTTTTTGTAATTTCTATACAGAGTATATATATATATATATATATATATATATGTGTGTGTGTGTGTGTGTGTGTGTGTGCACACACACAAGAAAGTATCTCTCTTTGGTAAATAAAGAGACAAGAAAATTACACAAATAAATATATATATCTATATATATATATATTAATATTTTGAAGGCCAATACAATGCGTATGAAAAATAAAAACAAAATGATGTTATATATATATAACAAAAAAAAAACAAACAAAAAGATGTTATATATATAACATTTTTTTGTTTTTATTTTTCATTGTATTGGCCTTCAAAATATTAATATATTATAACATACTTAACAATGCTTCAAGCAAATTACCAATTACTTTTATATATATATATATATATATATATATATGTGGGGGGGGTGTATATATTCTATAATAAAAAAGGTCCTATTTTAGTAAATACAGCTTCAATCTTGATACTTTTTTGACACACCTTGTATATATATAAGATTGAGTAATTCTACTTCTCACCTCATTCAATTCACTAGAAGAGAAGATTTGTATTTTCCACACTGGTAATCATTATACAATCCACACACACATATATATATATATATATGTGTGTGTGTGTGTGTGTGTGTGTGTGTGTGTGAATAGTTCAGCAATGTTTGATAAACCTCTGCAGTAAAAACTGAAAATCTCAGCTTTGAGAGCAGCTTGTGCAATTGCTGTAAAGATACGATTGAATAATTCCTACTTCTCACCTCATCTCATCCACACGAAGAGAAGGTTTATATTTGTTTTCTTTGTGGTTTATATACGAAATGTGTGAATGTTATTAACAGCTTTAGATAGAATTTTAGCCTTAAACGTACTTATACTAGAGTTTTAAATTTAGATTGTTGTATTTTCATAACATAGCAAACGTTGCACTTAGGGTAAACTGTTCAACTGTTTTATCTAGTTACACTAGTTCTACACTGAATGCTATTTTGTCTATGCTTACAATATTTATAATCTATTTTTTTTATTTACATACAACTACAGCAGTTTCTTGGTTAGTTGGTGTTTAACCCTTATGGGTTATTTAATGCTAATTTTTAATATATATATGATTTGTTTAACTTCATGTGTATTAATTAATTGGATTACAGTCAAGTCATGCAGAAATACTAGTTCCCATTAGATCACTGAAGTTAAGCAATTATGAGCCTATTCAATACTTAATTGGGTGACCACTTAAGCAACAGCATGTACTGTAAGCAACCTGAGACCTTTGTTAATAAAAAATGACGTGAAAAGGATTGATATTTTTTTTAATTTACATACAACTACAGCAGTTTCATGATTAGTTGGTTGGTTGGTGTTTAACCCTTATGGGTTATTTAATGCTAATTTTTAATATTGTTGTGGGGTTTTAAGGGGTCAAATAAGAACAAAACGACAGGTAACAAATGTAGGAAAATGTATTAACAAAAGAGTAGACAATTACAGTACAGAGAAGTGGGAAATACGTCTGACAATAGAGTTATGAGATGACTCGTATTGGCTTACTCTTCAAGCCATAATTGTCCCTGTTACTTATAGTAACAGTCGGCACATTCCATTAGTCTATAGGGTATATCACCTATAATAAATATATATATGATTTGTTTAACTTCATGTGTATTAATTAATTGGATTACAGTCCAGTCATGCAGAAATACTAGTTCCCATTAGATCACTGAAGTTAAGCAATTATGAGCCTATTCAATACTTAATTGGGTGACCACTTAAGCAACAGCTGGTACTGTAAGAAACCTGAGACCTTTGTTAATAAAAAATGACCTGAAAAGGATTGATAGGCCATAAAAACAACCAACGAAACCAACCAATAAAAAAAATTAATTAAATGGTATAAATAATTTTCATTAACTTCATGTTTATTAATAAAAGTTGGTGGTTGACCCTCAGCTACCTCCTCCTAGCACCTATATGATAAAAAGAGGATTGTAGGAAGCGCGTGGTGTAATGGTTAAAGTCATAGGAAATGGACTTGTCAACACAAGTTCAAATCCTGGACGTGGTAATTGCATTTCACTTAGCACTAAAACCCTTGGGAAAGGTATGAATTCTACTCTCCCTCCAGCTATGGGTAAATAGTAGGGCAAACTGGGCTCTTTAACCTTGGTTAGGCAACCGGTCTAAGAGAAGGAAAACTCTGAATTCAAACCTGTTGAACTCCGCTTAAGAAATTGACCTTGTGTCGCATCCTGCTCGTGCGGAGGGGTTGGTAAATATATATATGATAAAAAGAGGTAGGTGCTTGCCATTAGAGCAATTTGAAGAATATGGTCAGGACAATCATATAGTTGCTAGGGATTGACATGAACACCCAACTGATCCTGTGTAGACCTCTCTGACTGTCTGTCTAGCTGAAGTAAGGGCTTAAGTGGAGTGTTGCATGCCTTAGTACTCGGGTCATAGACCACTTAGCCTGTCCTCAGACATTATGGGTCACCACCCACAGCCAACAGATGGTCCCATCTGTGATACTACTTAAAATGACCACCATGATACCAGAGCTTAGAATGAACTCACTGTATCCCCTGCAGAGGGGTAAGACTGAGTAAGCTGAGTAAGACATTAAACTGCATCTGATGTTGAGGTTCCAGTTCTGGAGATCTGGGGAATGTGGAGTACCCCTCCATTGCCATTACACCCAGGTTCACTCTGACCTGGAGTAGTAGAACCTGTTATGCTCCAATCTATGGGTTAAATATATCTGTTTAAAAATTATTTGTATTTGAAAGGACCATGCCCCTCCACAAAAGAAAAACTCTAAAAGAAATATACAAAAAATATAAATATACAATTAACATGATTCCCTAACCTCTAGGCATAAAATAACCCTATACGGTTTGACATTCTATTAAAATCAATCAATCAATGCATAAAATGAGTATCTGTCCTAGTTTTATTATAAAACTTTCTTAAAAAAATGTCTGAGAACAGAAAGATAGTTAGAAAACCAGTTTTGGCTAGGTGACAGAATGGAACAGATGCAAATGGTGTCTGCCATCCATAAGCCATTTTTCCACATTATTTTTACTTGGGTTGAATAAAGTTGTCTAAAAAACAATATTAAGTCTTGTGTTTATTATAAAAAAAACAGCAATGGACACAAAGATAAGAAGAAAAAGAAGACCCATGTAGTCACAGACCAGAAAGAACAGATAACCCGCCCAGATAGACAACCCAACCAGTTAAGAAGATAAGTATATTGTAAAAATAAGAAGAGAAGGGTTATTTTCTCCATGCATGTTGTTCTTACTTGGGTTGAATAAAGACATCTAAAAAACAATATTAAGTCTTGTGTTTATTATTAAAAAAAACAGCAATTGACACAAAGATAAGAAGAAAAAGAAGACCCATGTAGTCACAGACCAGAAAGAACAGATAACCCGCCCAGATAGACAACCCAACCAGTTAAGAAGAAGATAAGTATTTGGTAAAAATTGAAAAAAAATTATATTTCATATCTTATAAAATTAATTACTAAATTTAATTACAAAATATTTCTCTTTCTTGCTAAAATCCATTACACCTGGTTATGAATGTGACACATGCTCTTTGAGAATTTTTGTTTAAAATTTAAAATATTCTCTTTTCTTAAAAGTCCGATATGAATTAATACCATCACAAAACGGTCACATTTTTCATAAATTGTCTTTTTATCAACACAACATAACATACTCTGATGAAGATTTTTAACAGATAGAAATATTGTAATATCAGCATAATAAACAACTTTATTTGAGCAACATCTGTGTATTTTTCATATTATCTTACCCTTATATTGTAAAAATAAGAAGGGAAGAAAAGAACTATGCAACAATTAGAGAGTACTTGTCTTGAAAATTAATGTTGTCTTGTACATATTAAAACATTCTTCTTACTATAAAGAAGTTGAATAATAATCTTTGTTAGTAAACCTTTTAGTTTCAATATCATATTTAATGCTTGAAGTGTGCAGATGGCAAAATAAAAGACAACATAGTGATAATAATTTTCTTTTTCCTTTTATTTTAGTAATGTAATGCTCAGTCTGGGAGTTGGGTTTTTTAGTGTTAATATTCCAAGCTTTGTATTACAGTGGGATTTTTTTTTCTTTTTCAGTTATCATTTGACTCAGCAGCAGTGCATTATTATAGCACAGACATTGCAGTTACATAAATATTATATTACATTTATGAGATGCAATTATTATTACTAATATTCACCCAGTCCAAAGGAAAAATAATGTTCTTTCAAGTTTTCAAAACATACCACTTTCTAATGTATAAAATATACAGGGTGCTTAGAATTTGTTTAATGTTATTTGAGATGTACTGGGGGTTTCAGAAAAATTGATATCATTTTGTAATATAATAACTTGACCAATTCTCATCACAATAAGAGATAATATCTTTAGAATTCCTTTTTATGTATGAATAGCATTAGATGTTGGACACTCCAGAAGTAGCCTAACCCTAACACTTACCCTAACCTTAACTCTAGCTTCTCAAATTTTCAGATATTTCTGTAAAATCAAATAAAATGTAATGCTGTTGTACATTAATCATCTTAACAACAGCAACCTTGAGCACCCTTTTGATCTCCATCTTTCTAACACATGTGGGCATGCCTACAAAGTCAGAAAACAGCACTGCTCACATGACTTTCGGAAACATTTCTTCACACTCAGAATTGCGGAGGCATGGAATAAGCTGCTCGCATCTGTTGTAGGCTGCCGAAACACTGAATCTTTCAAAGCCTCCATGCTTCCTGTAGTCTGCCGACACTATACCTGATGCCCCTCTCCGCACACACATACATGCATATTACTACTGTAAACTGTTTATGTTCCTGACACTAATACAATATTCTGTGTACTAGAGATGAGACTTTGATGAGTTGTGGTGCACCTGAGCACTGTACACAATCAATTTCATTATTATTATTATCTCCATGCTTCCTGTAATTCACCAACACTATATCTGATGAACACTGAATCTTTCAAAGCCTCCATGCTTCCTGTTATCTGCCGACACTATACCTGATGCCCCCTCTCCACACACATATGCACACACATACATGCATATTACTACTGTAAACTGTTCATGTTCCTGACACTAATACATTATTCTGTGTACTTGACATGAGACTTTGATGAGTTGTGGTGCACCTGAGCACTGTACACAATCAATTTCATTATTATTATTATTATTATTATTATTATCTCCATGCTTCCTGTAATTCACCAACACTATATCTGATGAACACTGAATCTTTCAAAGCCTCCATGCTTCCTGTAGTCCACCGACACTATACCTGATGCCCCCTCTCCACACACATATGCACACACATACATGCATATTACTACTGTAAACTGTTCATGTTCCTGACACTAATACATTATTCTGTGTACTTGACATGAGACTTTGATGAGTTGTGGTGCACCTGAGCAATGTACACAATAAATTTCATTATTATCATTATTATTATAATCTAATGATATTTGCAATACATGTATCGATCTTTCTATCAATTCATCTATCTATTTATTTTCAAATTTTAACCCAAAATTCTATGGTTAATGTTTTCATTTCTTTTCTTTTCAGGAATAGAAATTCCATTCATTGGAAGAGAAAAGGTGTTTAAACATTTTAAACATTAACACATAGAATTTTGAGTTATTTCTATACATGCTGAACAGGGTGCGTCATAGCTCTTCAAATTCTGGAAGAACATTTGAAAAGGTACATTTCTGAAGCCATTGAAAATTTTTTCTGAAAAATCTATTTCATTTCATAATATAATAACTTAACCAATTCTCATTTAAAGGATCTCAAATTCTAACAGCATTTGCAGAACCAACCCAAAAATGTTAATTTCTTTTTCTTTTCAGGTATAGAAATGACCTTCACTGGTAAAAGCATTTAAACATTGGACATAGAATTTTATTTGTTTTCTACACATGCTGTTACAATTTGAGGAAATTTAAATGAGAATTGATCAAGTTATTAGATTATGAAATCATAACAATTCTAAACTAATGAACTTATAGTGTCCATAATTTTAATATTCATTTGCTCTACTTAGGTATTGAGCACTCTTTACATTTTAGCTTTAGATGATTCTAGCAGCTTATATACATTTTATATATATAATTTTTTTTTTTTGCCAAGTGTTAATTGATTATTTCTGGTTGATGCGACTCTCTTGGTCTTTTCTTTTTTTCATTTTTTCCCAGGCAAAATTTGCTGGTATATTTTTACTAACAAATTATTTGCCAGGTTTTTTCTTACCGCAAAGGTTTACTAATAGGATTAATATATTAATTTTAATATTCTATAGGTTTTATACTTGCTCTGACAAGCACTTTTTTCCTGCAAAAACTGTTATTATTTGTATTTCTTCTATTATTATATTACATATGAGTAGTTCAGCAATGTTTTATAAACCTCTGCGGTAAAAACTAAAAATCTCAGCTTTAAGAGAAGCTTGTGCAATTGCTGTAAAGAATAATTCCTACTTCTCTTCTCATCCACAGGAACAGAAGGTTTATATTCATTTTTTATTTTTTTTGTTATTTATAAACAAAATGTGTGAATTTTATAAGTTGGTACAAGCACAACTTTTGTCTAATTGACATAGTGAGTGAATCAGCATTTAATTATTTGGGAAGAAAGATGAGATGACATTAACGGAACAAAACAAAAAGACAGCTTTTCTGTTACTTGACCCTCTGTTATTCATTTGCAGAAATTGAAGATAAAATATCAAACACATCTAGCAGAGAGGCATTCTTTTTTCAATTCCCAGATCAGAGAGGAATGTGAAAAAATGGAGAGAGAGAGAGGAAGAGAGAGAGGGAGAGAGAGAGAGAGAGATTGAAAATAAAACAACAAAATATTATCATTACAAATATTATTAAAAAAAACTAAAAAAGTAATATATAAAATATAATACACACTTGTGCAAATTAATTGAAACAAAACGAATAATTCTGTTATTGTTATGATATTTGCAATCTCTCTGTAAGGCTTGCCACTGTTTTTGTGCAGTGTTACAATTTTCAAATGCTTCTTTGGAGTAACATCCATTACAGACAATGGCCGTTGGACAACTAATCAACAGTTGTTGAAACAATAGTGTCCGGGCATGATAAAAATCTGATGTAATCACGGTTGATGCAATATTTTTCAAGGCCAAACAAATTTCCTCATACACCCTGAAAATAGATTCATATTGCTGCACACTACTACAAATGACCTAATCTGAGGTAAAAATAGAAATCGATTACACCCTCTCACTCCATGGGTCTTAAACTGACTGTATGGAGATAGAAATTAAATTAAAGTGGTTGTTTCAATTAATTTGCACAAGGGTATATGTGTGTGTGTATATATATATATATATATATATATATATGAGGAAGAATGAATAAAGAAAAGAAATAACAGAATGGATAATAAAAGATGAATTTAATCAATATCACTTACACATGTGTTTTGGTCAGTTCACCTCTGTGTATACGGTTCAAACTATTATTATCATTAAATAAACAAATGAAATGAAATAATGATAATAGAAAAATGTGAAAATATTCCGTACACAGAGAAGATTCGACCTTCACCAGAGTGAAATTTTATTTTGAATGATAAAATAATTCAAAATAAAATTTCACTCTGATGAAGGTCAAATCTTCTCTGTGTGTGGAATATTTTCACATTTTTCTATTATTATTATTTCATTTCATTTGTTTATTTAATGATAATAATAGTTTGAACCGTGTACACAGAGATGAACTGACCGAAACACATGTGTAAGTGATATTGATTAAATTCATCTTTTATTATCCATTCTGTTCTTTCTTTTCTTTATTCATTCTTCCTCATATTGTCGAATTCATTTCCAATTCCATTTTTACATATATATATATATATATATATATATATATATACACCAGGAAGGATAGCTAGTGCTCAATGCCCAAATAGAATTGAGGATTTAAAATCTTTTTCAACAGTAATTTCTTTTTAATGGCGTATCAACCTTCAAGGGTTATTCTTGTAGAAGAACAGTAGTGGTACTATTTAACACACAGATGTGGGAATGATGGTTTCATACCTTTCCCAAGTGTATTAGTCCGAAAGTGAACGTAATAGCACGACTAGAGTTTGAACTCGTTTACTACGATGTCACAGTCCAGCACGTTAGCCACTACATCGACGGATCCCCCCACCCCCCGAAAAGAAAATTGGTTATCAAATCATCAAATTCCATTTATTTAATCGTAATGATATTATAGAAATTTTTATTTATAACCCTGTAAATATGAAACAGTTTACTTTAATTTGATAATTACATCTTTATTTTCTTTTTAATTTGAAAAAATTTTTTTTTCACATATGAATTAATTAGAGGACAGCGTAGAACTTAGCTGAGAGGCGACAATTTAATGGCGCCAAAATAATTCTTAGAAATCAATTAAATCAAAGTTGTTATAATTAATATTAAATTTATGTTATTAACTATCCTACAAATGCTCAAGTTTGTACATTTATGTGTGTCCATCTATGGAGGCGTTCATGGTGTAATGGTTATAATAATATAAAGTGGACTTGGCTACCTGAGTTCAAATCCTAAACAAGGCTGTTTGCATTTCACATAAATGCTAATACTCTTGAAAAAGATAGGAATTTACCCAACCCATTCACCACAGGTAGGATGTGACACAAGGTGTTAGTCTATGGAGGTGTTCATAGTTTAATAGTTATAATCATAGTGTTGCATACCCTTCTTTACTTACTTACTTCTATTCTTCTTCTGACATCTTTTCTATCTTACGTCTTCTTCTAACATCTCTTCTAGTGTCTGGACTTCTCTTGGGGACTTCGTGTCTGGTCTTCCATTGAGGATTTCTCTTTATCAGAAGCCCTGTGTCATTGGTAGTTTTTAGATAATAACACAAGACTTCAATTTAACTTAGATCATATTTATTTCGAAACCCCCACCAGATTACCTGCGCAGATCGAATTGGAGCGTGCAATACACGACTCACCACCGTT
Organism: Doryteuthis pealeii; assembly: GCA_023376005.1. Taxonomy (NCBI): domain Eukaryota; kingdom Metazoa; phylum Mollusca; class Cephalopoda; order Myopsida; family Loliginidae; genus Doryteuthis; species Doryteuthis pealeii. The sequence goes on along the minus strand of CM042141.1, from coordinate 77,724,855 downwards.
GTGGTTTCTCGCCGACTGACTAAAAATCTATTTCTAATCTAAACCAGAAGAGGGTCTTCTCCACCGATTCTCACAGTATCCACCGGAAAGGATCAGAATGAGGTCAAGTCTTGTCACTTCAAGGCTGTGGGCTGCAACTTATAACAGCCATTTTGATTTCTACACTACTGTACATAAATATTAAGAATCTAATAATTATGTAACAATAGAAAGTGGACTTGACTACCTGGCTAAATCATGAACAAGGCTGTTTGCATTCCACATAACATTAATACTCTTGGAAAAGATAGGTATTTAGTTTTACCCAAGTCATTCGCCATTGGTAGGACGTGACACAAGGTGTCTGTCTATAGAGGTGTTTATGGTGTAATGTTATCATCACAGAATGTAGATTTGGCCAACCAAGTTAAAATCCTGAACAAGGCTGATTGCATTTCACATAGCACTAATACTTTTGGGAAAGGTAGGTATTTACTAAACCCATTCACCATGGGTAGGATATGACACAATGTATGGGGGATCCAGTGAGAATTAAATTTACTATTCAGTAATAATGGACCTGCAAGACTCTTGGGAAAGGTATGAATCCAGCTATTCCATTTACTATGCTGATAACCATTATGCTAAGAGCGCCTCATTTTAATGATGTAGTTTAATATTTCATTCTTTTTGCTAACCTAAAACAGGTTTTCATTATTTATAGCATCAGAATTGCTATCGATCCTTTTGTATTTGATTTACTTTTCCAACCTGCATCCTAATTCCATCCGATATTTTGTCTCGCAACTACTGGCTTTAACATGTCAAAAAGAAAATTACATTATACTTATGTCATGTGACCAGCATTCTGTTTAATAAACTTGGTTTGATGAAATGACAGCTGACACTGTATTGAAAGATTGTTTATATTTGAGATTCAAAAACTAAAAATCAAAATGTTTTGGTATTTTGAATATATATGGCCTAAGGCTGTGTGATTGCCATATTAACCCAGTCGCATGACAAAAAGGGCTGCAATATATACATATATGTATATGCTTGTAAATTCAAGACAGACTAGGAGCTGGAGACTGGAGACAGAGGGAGAGTGACAAGAAAGGTAAGAAGTTGGACTGACTGTAGAGTTAGAGAAAGATGATGAAGGAATGAATTCCCAAAGTTATTAACTAAAAGTTTATCTTCATCATACCACATATCATATGCAATATGCAACATGATAAAGATAATGAATGAATGAATGCACAAAGTTATTAACCAAAAGTTTATCTTCTTCATACCACATAACCCAAAATGCAAAATATTATGATTTCCTAACATTATTATAGAATACTAAGTCCAATTACTGTCGAATTGGCAAGACAAAACAGCAAGCAGTCGTAACTCAATACGATTCTGACAGGCTGTAAAGACCACTGCAAAATGGCAGGATTTATGGAGCCTCAGAGGTTCATACTAACCAAGCAGCCAATCAGGACTCAGGGAATGGAATCACCCAAATGCATGAGTGGACTGTTCTGAATTCCCATAAGTACCAGTTGTCTTGACATTGTTCAGTTGTGCTTGGCCAGTCACATTGCTCAAACCAATTGTTGACTGACTGACTTCAATAATTATCACAAGTGACCTGCGACTCTTGTATTCCACCTCTCTTGTAACCTCTAATAAAGAAAAAATAAACAATCAAAGGTCCTATTTAAGAAAGCCACTAAACCCCAAATAACTGGTTGGTACCATTAGTTTGCTTCTCTTCGTCCATTATAACAGTGAGCTTAAACATATAGACTTAGATATGGAAGAGAAATTACACATGAAACCAAATTTGGTTGGTTGGTTGGATTTTATGGCATGTCAACCCTTATTGGGTTATTTTATGCCAAAGACGTTTTGCTTGATTCATTCTTGGTGGGTAAGCAATTTTTTCTTTTTAAACTCATTTTTAAAAATATTTAACCCATAGATGAGACCCTAACAGGTACTACCACTCTGGGTCAGAGTGGACTTGGGATTAATGGTGATGAAGGGGTACACCAAATTCCCCAGAACTCCAGAATAGAGTATAACATCATACCCAGGACATGAAGACCCTTAACCACCGCCTTCTAGCACGTATATGATAAAAAGGGTTGTGGCTTGCCATAAGGGCAATAGGGTTGGGACAATCATAAAACTAGTAGAGTGCTTATATATTCATTATGCCATTTCACACTGTATGAGCTTCATCAAAAGTTTTTAAATTTTAGGAAAAAATGTGGGTGGATGGGCGTTACAACTGTCTGTAACATTAGATATCAACACATTTAGATATCTATACAATATATAAGATTAGAAGTATTTTCTAAAACTATTAATTGGTTTAGTAGAAAATACATATCAAATAGATATGTTGACTAAAATTTAAGATAAATGAACGTTGAAATTTACAAGTACTGTTTGTTTTGGGAAGCCAATGAAAACAATATTGGCATTTAATGAAGAGTGAAAGTACATTTTCTGCACTGAAACATTTCAAGCCCTTGTTATTTACCCATAGCTAGGCAGAGAATAATTGGATTAATACCCTTCCCAAGGGTATTAGTGCTATGCCAAATGCACACAAACTCATCCATGATTTGAACTTGGTTTGGTTTGGTTTATTTTGTTTTACGGCATATCAACCTCAGTGGGTCATTTAATGCCGATAAAGTTTTAAAATAAATCAATTTGCCGATAAAGTTTTAAAATAAATCAATTCTTAATGGATAATATAATTTTTTATAAGTAAATTTTTCTATTTAACCCATAGATGGGACCCTAACAGGTACTACCACTCCGGGTCAGAGTGGACCAGGGAGCAATGGTGATGAAGGGATGCTCCACATTCTCCAAACGTCCAAAACTGAAACCTCACCATCAGAGTTTAACGTCATTCCCAGGACATGTAGACCCTCAGCCACCGCCTTCTAGCACCCATATGATAAAAAGGGGTTGGGGCTTGCCATAAGGGCAA
>CM042141.1:77657502-77721669 GCA_023376005.1 Doryteuthis pealeii | reverse complement strand
TTTTAAATGCATACATCTGTGTATATACTTTACGATCTCTAGAGAGATAAAATCTGTAAACAGATGATCATTGCATTATGCTGGTGGTGAAAGTCACTCCTAAAGAACTCTACCGGGTTACGGGAGCATATATATATATATATATATATATATATATATATAACACAACATAACATGCTCTGATAAAGATTTTTAACAGATAGAAATATTGCAATATCAGCAGAATAAACAACTTTATTTGAGCAACATCTGTGTATTTTTCATATTATCTAATATAAAGGAATGACCCATCTCCCCTGTACCTGAAGAGTGGTGATGGTTCTAAACCACTATTTAAGAACACACAGATTACTCTGTGCAGAATTCACCTGAAGTACTTATATGACGGACTCTCCTCCTAATACTCATGTGACCTTACTATATAACATTATCTTACCCTTATATTGTAAAAAATAAGAAGGGAAGAAAAGAGTTATGCAACAATTAGAGAGTACTTGTCTTGTACATTTTAAAACATTCTTCTTACTATAAAGAAGTTGAATAATAATCTTTGTTAGTAAACCTTTTAGTTTCAATATCATATTTAATGCTTGAAGTGTGCAGATGGCAAAATAAAAGACAACATAGTGATAATAATTTTCTTTTTCCTTTTATTTTAGTAATATAATGCTCAGTCTGGGAGTTCGGGTTTTTTTTAGTGTTAATATTCCAAGCTTTGTATTACAGTGAGTTTTTTTTTTTTTTTTTCAGTTATCATTTGACTCAGCAGCAGTGCATTATTATAGCACAGACATTGCAGTTACATAAATATTATATTACATTTATGAGATGCAATTATTATTACTAATATTCACCCAGTCCAAAGGAAAAATAATGTTCTTTCAAGTTTTCAAAACATACCACTTTCTAATGTATAAAATATACAGGGTGATTAGAATTTTTTAAAAATGTTATTTGAGATGTACTGGGGGTTTCAGAAAAATTGATATCATTTTGTAATCTAATAACTTGACCAATTCTCGTCACAATAACGTGCAAGAGATAATATCTTTAGAATTCCTTTTTATGTATGAATAGCATTAGATGTTGGACACCCCAGAAATAGCCTAACCCTAACACTTACCCTAACCTTAACTCTAGCTTCTCAAATTTTCAGATATTTCTGTAAAATCAAATAAAATGTAATGCTGTTGTACATTAATCATCTTAACAACAGCAACCTTGAAACAGCACTGCTCACATAATTTTCGGAAACATTTCTTCACACTCAGAATTGCGGAGGCATGGAATAAGCTGCTCGCATCTGTTGTAGGCTGCTGAAACACTGAATCTTTCAAAGCCTCCATGCTTCCTGTAGTCCGCCGACACTATACCTGATGCCCCTCTCCACACACACGCACACACATACATGCATATTACTACTGTAAACTGTTTATGTTCCTGACACTAATACAATATTCTGTGTACTAGACATGAGACTTTGATGAGTTGTGGTGCACCTGAGCACTGTACACAATCAATTTCATTATTATTATTATTATTATTATTATTATTATTATTATCTCCATGCTTCCTGTAATTCACCAACACTATATCTGATGAACACTGAATCTTTCAAAGCCTCCATGCTTCCTGTAGTCCGCCGGCACTATACCTGATGCCCCCTCTCCACACACATATGCACACACATACATGCATATTACTACTGTAAACTGTTCATGTTCCTGACACTAATACATTATTCTGTGTACTTGACATGAGACTTTGATGAGTTGTGGTGCACCTGAGCAATGTACACAATAAATTTCATTATTATTATTATAATCTAATGATATTTGCAATACATGTATCGATCTTTCTATCAATTCATCTATCTATTTATTTTCAAATTTTAACCCAAAATTCTATGGTTAATGTTTTAATTTCTTTTCTTTTCAGGAATAGAAATTCCATTCATTGGAAGAGAAAAGGTGTTTAAACATTTTAAACATTAACACATAGAATTTTGAGTTATTTCTATACATGCTGAACAGGGTGCGTCATAGCTCTTCAAATTCTGGAAGAACATTTGAAAAGGTACATTTCTGAAGCCATTGAAAATTTTTTCTGAAAAATCTATTTCATTTCATAATATAATAACTTAACCAATTCTCATTTAAAGGATCTCAAATTCTAACAGCATTTGCAGAACCAACCCAAAAATGTTAATTTCTTTTTTCTTTTCAGGTATAGAAATGACCTTCACTGGTAAAAGCATTTAAACATTGGACATAGAATTTTTATTTGTTTCTACACATGCTGTTACAATTTGAGGAAATTTAAATGAGAATTGATCAAGTTATTAGATTATGAAATCATAACAATTCTAAACTAATGAACTTATAGTGTCCATAATTTTAATATTCATTTGCTCTACTTAGGTATTGAGCACTCTTTACATTTTAGCTTTAGATGATTCTAGCAGCTTATATACATTTTATATATATAATTTTTTTTTTTGCCAAGTGTTAATTGATTATTTCTGGTTGATGCGACTCTCTTGGTCTTTTCTTTTTTTCATTTTTTCCCAGGCAAAATTTGCTGGTATATTTTACTAACAAATTATTTGCCAGGTTTTTCTTACCGCAAAGGTTTACTAATAGGATTAATATATTAATTTTAATATTCTATAGGTTTTATACTTGCTCTGACAAGCACTTTTTTCCTGCAAAAACTGTTCTTATTTGTATTTCTTCTATTATTATATTACATATGAGAGTAGTTCAGCAATGTTTTATAAACCTCTGCGGTAAAAACTAAAAATCTCAGCTTTAAGAGAAGCTTGTGCAGTTGCCGTAAAGAATAATTCCTACTTCTCTTCTCATCCACAGGAACAGAAGGTTTATATTCATTTTTTATTTTTTTTGTTATTTATAAACAAAATGTGTGAATTTTATAAGTTGGTACAAGCACAACTTTTGTCTAATTGACATAGTGAGTGAATCAGCATTTAATTATTTGGGAAGAAAGATGAGATGACATTAACGGAACAAAACAAAAAGACAGCTTTTCTGTTACTTGACCCTCTGTTATTCATTTGCAGAAATTGAAGATAAAATATCAAACACATCTAGCAGAGAGGAATTCTTTTTTCAATTCCCAGATCAGAGAATGAGAAAAAAAAATAGAAATGAAGAAAAATGGAGAGAGAGAGAGAGAGAGAGAGAGAGAGAGAGAGAGAGAGAGAGAGAGAGAGAAGAGATTGAAAAATAAAACACAAAATATTATCATTACAAATATTATTAAACAAAACTAAAAAAGTAATATATAAAATATAATACACACTTGTGCAAATTAATTGAAACAAAACGAATAATTCTGTTATTGTTATGATATTTGCAATCTCTCTGTAAGGCTTGCCACTGTTTTTGTGCAGTGTTACAATTTTTGTATGCTTCTTTGGAGTAACGTCCATTACAGACAATGGCCGTTGGACAACTAATCAACAGTTGTTGAGACAATAGTGTCCGGGCATGATAAAAATCTGATGTAATCACGGTTGATGCAATATTTTTCAAGGCCAAACAAATTTCCCCATACACTCTGAAAATAGATTCATATTGCTGCACACTACTACAAATGAGCTAATCTGAGGTAAAAATAGAAATCGATTACACCCTCTCACTCCATGGGTCTTAAACTGACTGTATGGAGATAGAAATGAAATTAAAGTGGTTGTTTCAATTAATTCGCACAAGGATATATGTGTGTGTATATATATATATATATATATATGAGAAAGAATGAATAAAGAAAAGAAAAAACAGAATGGATAATAAAAGATGAATTTAATCAATATCACTTACACATGTGTTTCGGTCAGTTCATCTCTGTGTACACGGTTCAAACTATTATTATTATTAAATAAACAAATGAAATGAAATAATAATAATAGAAAAATGTGAAAATATTCCGCACACAGAGAAGATTCGACCTTCATCAGAGTGAAATTTTATTTTGAATGATAAAATAATTCAAAATAAAATTTCACTCTGATGAAGGTCGAATTTTCTCTGAGTACGGAATATTTTTACATTTTTCTATTATTATTATTTCATTTTATTTGTTTATTTAATGATGATAATAGTTTGAACCGTGTACACAGAGATGAACTGACCGAAACACATGTGTAAGTGATATTGATTAAATTCATCTTTTATTATCCATTCTGTTCTTTCTTTTCTTTATTCATTCTTCCTCATATTGTCGGATTCATTTCCAATTCCATTTTTACACACACACACACATATATATATATATATATATATATATATATATATATATATATATACACACCAGGAAGGATAGCTAGTGCTCAATGCCCAAATAGAATTGAGAATTTCAAATCTTTTTCAACAGTAATTTCTTTTTAATGGTGTATCAAGATTCAAGGGTTATTCTTGTAGAAGAACAGTAGTGGTACTATTTAACACACAGATGTGGGAATGATGGTTTCATACCTTTCCCAAGTGTATTAGTCCGAAAGTGAATGTAATAGCACGACTGGAGTTTGAACTCGTTTACTACAATGTCACAGTCCAGCACGTTAGCCACTACATCAACGGATCCCCCCACCCTCCCCGAAAAGAAAATTGGTTATCAAATCATCAAATTCCATTTATTTAATCATAATGATATTATAGAAATTTTTTATTTATAACCCTGTAAATATGAAACAGTTTATTTTAATTTGATAATTACATCTTTATTTTCTTTTTAATTTGAAAAAAAATTTTTTTTTCACATATGAATTAATTACAGGACAGCGGAGAACTTAGCTGAGAGGCGACAATTTAATGGCGCCAAAATAATTCTTAGAAATCAATTAAATCAAAGTTGTTATAATTAATATTAAATTTATGTTATTATTAACTATCCTACAAATGCTCAAGTTTGTACATTTATGTGTGTCCATCTATGGAGGCATTCATGGTGTAATGGTTATCATCATAGAAAGTGGACTTGGCTACCTGAGTTCAAATCCTAAACAAGGCTGTTTGCATTTCACATAAATGCTAATACTCTTGAAAAAGATAGGAATTTACCCAACCCATTCACCACAGGTAGGATGTGACACAAGGTGTTAGTCTATGGAGGTGTTCATAGTTTAATAGTTATAATCATAGAAAGTGGACTTGGCTACCTGAGTTCAAATCCTAAACAAGGCTGTTTGCATTTCACATAATGCTAATACTCTTGAAAAAGATAGGAATTTACCCAACCCATTCACCACAGGTAGGATGTGACACAAGGTGTTAGTCTATGGAGGTGTTCATAGTTTAATAGTTATAATCATAGTGTTGCATACCCTTCTTTACTTACTTACTTCTATTCTTCTTCTGACGTCTTTTCTATCTTACGTCTTCTTCTGACGTCTCTTCTAGTGTCTGGACTTCTCTTGGGGACTTCGTGTCTGGTCTTCCATTGGGGATTTCTCTTTATCAGAAACCCTGTGTCATTGGTAGTTTTTAGATAATAACACAAGATTTCGATTTAACTTAGATCATATTTATTTCGAAACCCCCACCAGATTACCTGCGCAGATCGAGTTGGAGCGTGCAATACACGACTCACCACCATTGTGGTTTCTCGCCGACTGACTAAAAATCTATTTCTAATCTAAACTGGAAGAGGGTCTCCTCCACCGATTCTCACAGTATCCACCGGAAAAGATCAGGATGAGGTCAAGCCTTGTCACTCATCCTTCAAGGCCATGGGCTGCAACTTATAACAGCCATTTTGATTTCTACACTACTGTACATAAATATTAAGAATCTAATAATTATGTAACAATAGAAAGTGGACTTGGCTACCTGGCTAAATCATGAACAAGGCTGTTTGCATTCCACATAACATTAATACTCTTGGAAAAGATAGGTATTTAGTTTTACCCAAGTCATTCGCCCCTGGTAGGATGTGACACAAGGTGTCTGTCTATAGAGGCGTTTATGGTGTAATGTTATCATCATAGAATGTAGATTTGGCCAACCAAGTTAAAATCCTGAACAAGGCTGATTGCATTTCACATAGCACTAATACTTTTGGGAAAGGTAGGTATTTACTCATCCCATTCACCATGGGTAGGATATGACACAATGTATGGGGGATCCAGTGAGAATTAAATTTACTATTCAGTAATAATGGACCTGCAAGACTCTTGGGAAAGGTATGAATCCAGCTATTCCATTTACTATGCTGATAACCATTATGCTAAGAGCGCCTCATTTTAATGATGTAGTTTAATATTTCATTCTTTTTGCTAACCTAAAACAGGTTTTCATTATTTATAGCATCAGAATTGCTATCGATCCTTTTGTATTTGATTTACTTTTCCAACCTGCATCCTAATTCCATCCGATATTTTGTCTCGCAACTACTGGCTTTAACATGTCAAAAAGAAAATTACATTATACTTATGTCATGTGACCAGCATTCTGTTTAATAAACTTGGTTTGATGAAATGACAGCTGACACTGTATTGAAAGATTGTTTATATTTGAGATTCAAAAACTAAAAATCAAAATGTCTTGGTATTTTGAATATATATGGCCTAAGGCTGTGTGATTGCCATATTAACCTAGTCGCATGACAAAAAGGGCTGAAATATATACATATATGTATATGCTTGCAAATTCAAGACAGACTAGGAGCTGGAGACTGGAAGACAGAGGGAGAGTGACGAGAAAGGTAAGAAGTTAGACTGACTGTAGAGTTAGAGAAAGATGATGAAGGAATGAATTCCCAAAGTTATTAACTAAAAGTTTATCTTCATCATACCACATATCATATGCAATATGCAACATGATAAAGATGAATGAATGAATGCACAAAGTTATTAACCAAAAGTTTATCTTCTTCATACCACATCACCCAAATGCAAAATATTATGATTTCCTAACATTATTATAGAATACTAAGTCCAATTACTGTCGAATTGGCAAGACAAAACAGCAAGCAGTCGTAACTCAATACGATTCTGACAGGCTGTAAAGACCACTGCAAAGTGGCAGGATTTATGGAGCCTCAGAGGTTCATACTAACCAAGCAGCCAATCAGGACTCAGGGAATGGAATCACCCAAATGCATGAGTGGACTGTTCTGAATTCCCATAAGTACCAGTTGTCTTGACACTGGTTCAGTTGTGCTTGGCCAGTCACATTGCTCAAACCAATTGTTGACTGACTGACTTCAATAATTATCACAAGTGACCTGCGACTCTTGTATTCCACCTCTCTTGTAACCTCTAATAAAGAAAAAATAAACAATCAAAGGTCCTATTTAAGAAAGCCACTAAACCCCAAATAACTGGTTGGTACCATTAGTTTGCTTCTTTTCGTCCATTATAACAGTGAGCTTAAACATATAGACTTAGATATGGAAGAGAAATTACACATGAAACCAAATTTGGTTGGTTGGTTGGATTTTATGGCATGTCAACCCTTATTGGGTTATTTTATGCCAAAGACGTTTTGCTTGATTCATTCTTGGTGGGTAAGCAATTTTTTCTTTTTAAACTCATTTTTAAAAATATTTAACCCATAGATGAGACCCTAACAGGTACTACCACTCTGGGTCAGAGTGGACTTGGGAGTAATGGTGATGAAGGGGTACACTACATTCCCCAGAGCTCCAGAATAGAGTATAACATCATACCCAGGACATGAAGACCCTTAACCACCGCCTTCTAGCATATATGATAAAAAGGGTTGTGGCTTGCCATAAGGGCAATAGGGTTGGGACAATCATAAAACTAGTAGAGTGCTTATATATTCATTATGCCATTTCACCCTGTATGAGCTTCATCAAAAGTTTTTCAATTTTAGGAAAAAATGTGGGTGGATGGGTGTTACAACTGTCTCTAACATTAAATATCAACACATTTAGATATCTATACAATATATAAGATTAGAAGTATTTTCTAAAGCTATTAATTGGTTTAGTAGAAAATACATATCAAATAGATATGTTGACTAAAATTTAAGATAAATGAACGTTTGAAATTTACAAGTACTGTTTGTTTGGGAAGCCAATGAAAACAATATTGGCATTTAATGAAGAGTGAAAGTACATTTTCTGCACTGAAACATTTCAAGCCCTTGTTATTTACCCATAGCTAGGCAGAGAATAATTGGACTAATACCTTTCCCAAGGGTATTAGTGCTATGCCAAATGCACACAAACTCATCCATGATTTGAACTTGGGTCACGGTGTTGATTTTCTATGGTTGAGTTTTTAATGTCAATGTTTCTATTTATTTGTGGTGATTCCTGTACTTAGATATGTTTTGCTATTGTACTTATCTTCATTTTTGGAGTATTTATCATTTGGTAAACACTAATGTGTGAAAAATATGGTACATCTACTATGATATATGGACATCTGCAAATGGTAGATTATATCAGAGTGCTATTTAAATTCTAAGACTTGTTGAATTATCTTTGGAGATAGATTCAAAGAGTTCAATTTAACCAGGTATAAGCACCAAGTTGTTTCCTGGGTTTGAATTTAAATTTTGTTTAAAAGCATATCAACTTCTGTGGGTCATTTAATGTCGAAAAGGATTAATTGCTTTGTCTATTATATAGGTTTTGGGCTTTAGGGTATAGGTTTTTATGGTTGTATTTGGTTCTATTTAGTTTTTGGTGAAAAGGTTGATTTGGTCAGATCTTGACGAAAAGGTTGCATTATCTTAGAAAACTCAAGAATGTTTCCCGATTTGCAGAGAGATTATTTCATGTGCAGTAAAAGATTGAAATAGTATACATTTCAATCTTTTAAAGGAAAAGAAAGATAGAGAAAAGAAAAACTAACGACAAAGACCAGAAGAGTATATATGAATCCTTATGAGCCAAATATTTTGTGGTTTTACAACAGAGATATGTTTTACTATTGTACTAAACAGAGAATAATTGGATTAATACCCTTCCCAAGGGTATTAGTGCTATGCCAAATGCACACAAACTCATCCATGATTTGAACTTGGGTCATGGTGTTGATTTTCTATGGTTGAGTTTTTAATGTCAATGTTTCTATTTATTTGTGGTGATTCCTGTACTTAGATATGTATTGTACTAAACTTCATCTTTGGAACTAGTATCTATTATCTTGTAACCACCAATGTGTGAAAAATATGGTATATCTATTATGATATATAGGGGCCGGGTTAGCTCAGTCGGTAGAGGGTTCGGCTAGAAACCACAAGGTTCCTAGTTTGATACCGTTCCTCGCCAACTCAGCGTATGAATAGCACAGGGATCTGTGCGGTAAAGTAAGGAGCTGATGGTAGGTGTGGCGCTCCACCTCAGATGCTAAAACAATCTCCTTGGTCTAGCGCTATTGAAAAGGGGATAGACTCCCTCGCTGACTGGCTGATACCGACTTTAGGCCGCCCCGACGACTTTACTTTATTATGATATATGGACATATGGTAATGGAAGTTTGCGTCAAAGTGCTATCTAAATTCTTAAACTTGTATTATCTTTGGAGATGGATTTAAAAAGAGTTCAATTTAACCAGGTATAAGCAAAAAAATATGGTACATCTATTATGATATATGGACATATGGTAATGGAAGTTTGCATCAAAGTGCTATCTAAATTCTTAAACTTGTATTATCTTTGGAGATAGATTTAAAAAGAGTTCAATTTAACCAGGAACAAGCACCGACTTGTTTCCTGATTTACAGAGAGATTATATTCAAGTGTAGTAAAAGACTGAAATAGTATAAATTTGAAAGAGGTTAATAGGAGGAAGAGAAAGACGAAGAAAAAAAAAAAAAAAAAAAAAAAAATAGAGAGAGTATATATGAATCCTTATGTGCCAAATATTTTGCGGTTTTACAACTGAGAGCGTAGTGAAAAATGGCTTGTTTGTTCTGTGAACTGGCCATGCATGTGCTGACTTGAGCAGAGTTAAGATTTCATCAAAAGGTTATGTTTTTAAATGGTACATTTGTTTTCACATGAAGAAAGAAAATAAAAATACAATCAAAGAATAGCTGCGAATCAGGTACGGTGTAATTGGTGATTCCTATAAAGTAAGGAATCACATCATTAATATTTCTTACTATCAGCTAGTTGGGGGCATAAGTCATCTGTCTGTTTCAATTAGAGAGCATTGAACCAAACTGATGGCAAGAGGTGAATGGAGTAATAAAATTATGAGTGATATAATGTGATATGGTTAATAGGGAGGGTTTGGTTTGGTTCGGTTTGTTTTATGTCATATCAACCTTGGTGGGTCATTTAATGCCGACAAAGTTTTGAAATAAATTAATTCTCAATGGATACTCAATTTTTTTTTTATAAACACATTTTACTATTTTAACCCATAAATGGGACCCTAACAGGGACTACCACTCTGGGTCAGAGTGGACCAGGGAGCAATGGTGATGAAGGTGTGCTCCACATTCCCCTGACCTCCAAACAAAGTTTTGAAATAAATTCATTCTTAATGGATACTCAATTTTTTTTATAAACACATTTTACAATTTAACCCATAAATGGGACCCTAACAGGTTCCGGATCAGAGTTGACCTGGGAGCAATGGTGATGAAGGTGTGCTCCACATTCTCCAGAACTAGAATGTCACCATCATGTAGCGTTTAATGTCACTCCCAGGACATGAAGACCCTCAGCCACTGCCTTCTAGCACATATATGATAAAAAGGGTTGGGGGTTGTCATAATAATTGGGAGGGTTATCAGTAATCATTGCCACTTGCAATCCTCACTGGACACCAAATATCTTTGTATCCAAATAGAACTAAACTTAAATCATGTAGTGTCTAATCCCCCTCCTCATCAGTTAAGCTTAATGGGGTTACCAGTTTAGTTGCTCACCACTCAACATTGTAGGAAATAACATTGATTTATATGGTACTGACAGTAAGTTGTCGGGGTGGCCTAAAGTCAGTATCAGCCAGACAGTGATGGAGTCTATCTCCTTTCATTAACGCTAGACCAAGGAGATTGTTTTTGATCTGAGGTGGAGCATCACACCTACCATCAGATTCTTACTTTACCGCACAGATCCCTGTGCTACTCATACACTGAGTTGGTGAGGGCCAGTATCGAACCAGGAACCTTGTGGTTCCTAGGAGGATGCTCTTACTTTGACAAATATATATGCTCACAATTATATTTAATAATACAGTATTCATGGATTTAAAATTACTGGTAATTTATAGCATCTAATTAGTTGATTAATTTTAATGGCATATCAACTCATCTGGGGTTATTTTATGCCTAAAGGTTAGAGAACTGTATACATTGTCCATTTATATTCATATTTTTTGTATAGTTTCTTAATTCTTTTGCTCATGGTTATGTGATATTAAGTATATAATGTCAATGGCAGTTCTTTTGCAACAAGATTGGTTAGGGTGAATTTAGCCTGATCAGTCACATGCATTCCCATGGGTACTTTTTGCAGGTTTGTGAAGATTGCCTTTTTCAGTAAAGATGTGGCAATGACTATATATATATATATATATATATATTTACATACAGTGATGCTGACAACTTTTTAATTTAGTGTGTCCTGGGATGCATGGATTTGATTTGAATGAGTCCCCTGGAAATTTGATGGGTCCCAATTAAAGTTTCTTAATAAAATGTAGAATTTTTATCTATTAACAACCAAAGCTGTCTAAACCCTACCTTGTACCCCATACAGTGTAATTCGTTTACAAGAAAATATTGAAATGCATTAACAGTTAGCTGAAAAATGTAGGGGGGGGGAAGAAAAAAAAACATTGGGATGTATGGATACGATTTTTCTGGATCCTTTTAGATTTTGATGCGTCAGTGATGCAGGACATGTACCTATCAGCATCTGTGTGTGTATATATATATATATATATATATATATATATATATATATATATATATATGTGTGTGTGTGTGTGTATATATATAGTTTTTTAAACAAATTTTTGGTCCAACTAATACAATAAAGGAATTTAAGTAGAGGAATCATACTTTATTAAAAAGGTGAACTACTACCATAGAGAGAGAAAAAAAAATTAAAAGAGAAGGAAATTTAAGCACTGGTCAAAAGGACCCTTAAGTTTCCTTCTCTCTCTCTCTCTCTCTCTAGTAGTCAATCAAGTTTTTAATAAAGTATGATTCTTCTACTTAAATTCCTTTATAACATTATATATATATATAAACCTAATGAGTCAGATATACCTACTAAAAGTTTTGCTTAGTGCTCTTCAAGGCTAAGAGTCAGATCTTAGCCCTAAAGAGCACAAGTGAAACTTTTGGTAGGTATATCTGACTCATTAGGTTTATCTATATTACTTGCTCTACTTAGGTATTGAGCACTCTTTACTTGTTAGCTTTAGAATATCCTGGCGGTTTTTATATCTATATATATATTTTCATATATATATACAGATAAATTATTTTTTCTTTTGGCCAAGTATTATAGTATCAACCGATTATTTTTGGTTGGTATGACTATTTTGGTCTTTTTTTTTTCCAAACATTTTTTTTCTCCCCGGGTGATGTTTGGTAGTATATTTTTACAATCAAACTATTTGCCGGGTTTTTTCTTACCGCAAGGGTTTACCAACAAGTTTGGTATATTATATATATATATATGTATCAACCTTTAAGGGCCGGATTAGCTCAGTCGGTAGAGCGTTTGGCTAGAAACCACCAGCTTCCTAGTTCAATACCCACCTCGCCAACTCAGCGTATGAGTAGCACCGGGATCTGTGCGGTAAAGTAAGGAGCTGATGGTAGGTGTGGCGCTCCACCTCAGACACTAAAATAATCTCCTTGGTCTAGCGCTAGTGAAAAGGGGTTAGACTCCCTTGCTGCATGGCTGATACCGACATTAGGCCGCCCCGACGACTTTTTACTTTTATATATCAACCTTCTCCTTGGCCTTTTTAATTTTTAATTTTTTGGTAACCAATTCTTTGTGAAAGTTTAACAAATCCTTTTGAGTATTAATCTAAGCAGACCCACTTTATTTCACTTCGATAACACTTTATGCCATGTGAGTATTTTCTATTATCACCAACCAAAATATACAAATGACAAAGACCCCCACTCCCCCTAAAAAATGCAGTGAAAGTTATGAGATTGTGTTCATTTACAAACACCAGGAAGCCTTTATTGTAAAAGAATTTCACGCCTTCTTTGATATTTTTTTGACATTAGACTTTCACAGAGGAAATGGTACCCAAAAGGATGAGTTTTGAGTTAAATGCTGAGAATTTCTCTTTTTCAAAAAAAAAAAAAAAAATCAAATTTTGGAAAGGTTAAAACTTGAGAAAGACCAAGTGTAGGGTAAATATGTGGAGTCACATGTATATTTGTATAAAAAATCTGAAAATACAGCAAGAAGTACATATCTATCTATACATATATAAAGGGCAGTTGGTGTGTATGTATGTATGTATGTCCGGGTGAAACTACGAAAAAATAAAACAATTAATGACAAAGTATATATATATATATATATATATACAATATAATAATACATAAATACATAAGTTATAAATAGATGAAAATAATAAAATTGAAATTGAATGAACAACGGCTATTACGACTATCATGACCTTCCACGTGGCATTAAAAAAAAAGAACACCACGAGATGCGTGTTTATAACAAAAATAAAAATAAAATAACGACACAAAAAAAAAACGCATCCATTTCTGAAAATCATCTCTGAAGATAAAGTTTACTTTGAAATTGATAAGGCAAAAAAAAACCATCTTTTTGTTTTTATTTTTTATATGCATTGTAATTGCCTTCAAATCATTATATATATATATATATATATATATATATACACACACACATTAAATATCACCAGTTCTTGCTTTTTGTGCAAAAATTATGAAAATTTGATTTATATTCAGATATTTAAAAATTAAGATATACATAGAAATAGCATTGAAATTCCACATGACATGTCCAGCATTTGTAAATCTCAAACTTAAACAAATCAATACACTAAGTTTTTTTGTCCCTCTACCTAGGCGATGCTAAGTAGCCACTTCTAGTACATATATAAAGGGCAGTTATTGTGTGTGTATGTATGTAAGTATGTCCGGATCAAACTACCAAAATAAAATAATCAATAACCAATTCTTGTGAAAGTTTAACAAATCCTTTTCAGTATTAATCTAATCAGACCCACTTTATTTCACTTGGATAACACTTTTTGCCATGTGAGTATTTTCTATTGTCACCAACGAAAATATACAAATGACAAAGACCCCTGCTTCCAAGATTTGTTCGAGACAGCATGCAGCATAAGGATACTGCATACTGTCTAGAACAAATGATACTTAATATTCATTTTGATTGAATAATGTTCCACTAGAAATAATAAAATACAGGTATAAAAAAAATTATACTATGTATATCATCTCTCTCTTTCTCTCTCATATATATATATATATATATATAAGGATACAGTACAGAGAATTACTGCTGCTGTGTCTACCATGCTCTATCATCAATTTTGAACCAACACACACACATGAATGCATGTGTGTGTGTGCGTGTGTGTGTATGTGTATATATATATATATATATATATATATTATATAGCATAATCTTTACAGATCATTGCTGAGGGACAGCAATGATCCGTAAAGATTATGCTATTGCCTATATATATATATATATATATATATATATATATATATATATATTATATATATATATACATTTGTAATTGAAATAACAAAATATTGTTGATTTTGGTTAAGAAGAAAATTAATTTGCAATAAAAGATTGTTAGGGGTGTACTTATTTATGAGCTATACTATTTTTTCAAATCTTAGTCTGGTACATGTTCACTTATTTATGGGTGACAACATATATTGGAAGAGAAAATTAGTTTATTGAAATGGTGTGGGTATTGTGGGTCTGATCTCTGAAACTAGCAGAGAGAAAAAGGAAATTAAGATCAGATAACTGTTTTCATTTAAAACTTGATCTACATAAATCAGATAATTTACATGTGAAATCAGTGAACACTTTTAAAAAATCGTCCATAGTTAGGCAAAGTAATGAATTTAACATAAAGTGTTAGGACGGTTATCTCAGAGGATGATAAAATATACATGCGTATAAGAACAAATTATAAATTACTCTAACTGGAAATGTACTGTTAAGGTAGATTTCAAAAACTAAGTCTATTAATGAGTTGGATTTTTTTGCTAACTGTCAATAAAATCTGCAGAGTGGACTATTGTAGGTATCGGCCGAAAAGCAGGGGTGTCTATCCCCCTTTTGATAGTGCTAGACCAGGGAGACTGTTTTGCTGAGGTGGAGCATCACACCTACTTTACCACACAGATCAGATCACCCAGGCTGTGCTACTCATGCACAGAGTTGGCAAGGACCAGTATCAAACCAAGAATCTTGTGATTCCTAGGTGAATGCTTTACCGACTGAGCTAGATACATTTTTTGGTTTGGTTTGGTTTGGTTTGTTTGTTTTATGGCATATCAACCTCAGTGGGTCATTTAATGCCGATAAAGTTTTGAAATAAATCAATTCTTAATGGATAATACAATTTTTTTATAAATACATTTTTCTATTTGACCCATAGATGGGACCCTAACAGGTACTACCACTCTGGGTCAGAGTGGACCAGGGAGCAATGGTGATGAAGGGGTGCTCCACATTCCCCCAAATCTCCAAAACTGGAACTTCACCATCAGATAGAGTTTAACGTCATTCCCAGGACATGTAGACCCTCAGCCACCGTCTTCTAGCACCCATATGATAAAAAGGGGTTGGGGCTTGCCATAAGGGCAATAGGCTTGGGAAAATCATATAGGTGCTAGGGCTTGACGTGACCAGCCGATTGATCAGAGAGGGCCTCTCCAACCGCCCGTCTAGCCCAAGATATACATTTTTTGAAACAAATTGCAAAATCAGATAAAATAAACCAGTAATATCATAAAGAATAATTATTCTTAATCGAGAAAGTTTATAAAATGTCAAAAAATATTTTGTTGAATACAAGCTTAATGAAATGAAAAACCTGAATATTCTGATAGATCAAAATCGTATATGATTTTTTAACAGAAATAGATGATCTGATATTGACAATTTATTTGGTGTATCTCATATAATCATTTTTTTCTTCTGTAAGCCTTAGATTACATGATTGGAGTTTTGATTATATTATGGTTTTGACACGAAATATGATTTTATTTTCATCAAATAGAAACCTGATATTGATATTTTGTATAGTATATAGTATAGAATAGATATTTTTGCTGGCTTTAGATTACATAATTGATTTTTGGGGAATTTAACCCATCATATAATATTGACACATAATTTTTATCCTGTGGTTAAGTGAAGTAATTTTTTGTATTATTTTTGTAATAAGGTTAAAAATTTTATCCTATAGTTATATCAATCCATTTTTGTAATAAGGTTAATATTTTATACTATAGTTATGTTAAACCATTTTTTGTAATAAGTTTATATTTTTATACTATAGTTATGTTAAAACCATTTTTTGTAATAAGGTTTATTTTTATACTATTCTTATGTTAAACCATTTTTTGTAATAAGGTTTATATTTTTATCCTGAAGTTATATTTAAACTATTTTTTCAAAATGGTTTGGTAATGGCATGATGCACTGCCTATCATTTGTTTTTTTCATGATCGTTCAAAATGATCAGTTTTTCAGAATCTTTTTTTTTATACCCTCCACCCCACCCAGATAAATTTCTCTATTCTCAAGTGATATACAATCCCTGAAAATTATGAGATTAACAATTAAAATTTGATCATTAAAAAAAGAATAAAAGAAACAAATCACAAAAAACAATAGCAATGAGTCACAACCAAGCAAGATGGAGGAAACAATGTCAGTGGATACATTAGAGAGTGCAGTCATGAATTCACTTAATTTTGCTGAATCATATCCGATTATGTTTTGTTTAAGAAATATTACCCCTGTCTCATTATAGTACATTTTGTGTATGAAATTTATATTTAAGTTTTTTTTTTTATTGTTTAAGTCACTTACAATGACAGGCCTATTTTCTTGTAGAAATCCAGTCTTTTCCGTTTGAATTCATTGTGATTTTTAGACCTAAGCAACCATAGAGGCCATGAAAGCAGAAGTTGCAGGAGAGAATTACTGGTTGTTATATGTAGATTTGTATAAGTAAATTTAGTTTTGGGATTCCACTCAGCAATTGTAGATAAGCTAACTTCTGCTAACCTTTTCTTTAATGGAGAGTTAGTGTGTTTCCACTCCATGGACTGTCTTTACAACTCAGGCTTATAGTGGCAAACCTGTGCTTAGCCTGTTTGCAAATATCTTTTGGTGCATATCACATAAATGTATCCTGGCCTCCTACCCTAAAAACTGATAAGCGGTGCCTGCTGAAAATCCAACCCATGCTACTATTGAACTCTCTAGCTGTTTGAAGGCATTTTTCCCGAAAAGTTAATGCAATATGAAAGCGATATTTTCTCGACAAGTAAATCTAAATATTTTACCTTCCCCTCAAGAATTTTCTTTTTTTAGCTGTTTGAAGGCGTTTTTATTGACAAATAACTTTTTTTAGTGGTTTGAATGCTTTAAAGGTAAACCACTACCCAGGTTTTTTTTATCGACGAGTAAATGTAAATATTTTAATCCCTACCTTAAAACATCGTTTTTTTTATTAGTATTTTCATTTAATTTTAATTCAAAACAATGGTCAAGAATTTTTAAATAAATATGACCGAGTTTTAAAAATAAAAACAATCAATACATTATTAAATCAATCAATACTTTAAACAAGTACAAATAAAAAAAATCTAAATATTTAGATATTCTTTTTTATTTTAATTCAATATATATATATTCATTATTTAACACAATATTCCATACTTGACCCATTCGCTCATTTTGAGGGGTTAACTCTTTTTGGTTTTCACCGATTTCTTTCTTCTTTCCTTTTTTTCTTCCCCCAAACAATAACAATGAAAACACATTTCATTCAAACATCAACAAGTTTTAAGATTATTAATAACATTTCATTCTTTGCAATATAAATTATACCCTTCCACCAAAACTTTCAAAATTTTTTAACTGTCTCTAACGGCCTCTGCGTTCCTAACAATTTAAAAAATATTCTTTTTTTAAAACATTTAAAATTCTATTCTTGTCTCCAACTCAAAAAATAAAAAAATCACTCTGATGAAGGTCGTCAAAATCTCTCTGTGTACGAAACATTTTATACATTTTTCCTATTATTATTATCATCATCATTTCAACTCCATCTGATTATTTTAATAATAATAATAACGTAAATCCGTATACATTTTGATAAACAGACCGAAACACGTGTAAGTGATATCGATTAAAAGTGATATCGATAAAATTAATTTTTATCCATCTACATTTCTTTTCTTTACTCATTTTTTTCCTCATATTGTCAGATTCATTTTCCATTCTCACATATATATATATATATATATAGTAGTGTGGATTGCATTTTTCAGCAGGCACCGCTTAGCGTTTTTTAGGGCAGGAGACCAAGATGCATTTATGCGATAATATCCCTTCTTTTTTTTTTTTTTACTAAAACCTGCTTTTCCATACACATCACACATTCTTCTTAAATTTCACATGATTTGCTCTTCTCAACCACCAAAATTTTGAGGACAGACCTCTGTTCAAGCCTAGAGCACTCGGTTTGATGTTGAATAGACTCAAAGCATATATTTTTGTGAGATTAAAACAATGTAGATTTTATAGTTTATATCTATTGAAAGAAAATTTTGAAAATAAAGATTATTTTCTCAGCCTTTTGGACCTTTGCAGCAAACTTGGTTATTTTAGCGGAAGATTCTATATGAAAATATAACAACTATTACAGGACATAAGTATTATAGTATAATATATAGTGTAATGATTAGCAAGCTGGATTAGTAGACCATTGTTAGGGAGTTTAATGATCACTGGGTGCTCCATACTTCTGGCCTTATGCCACAACTAAGATAAGTTTAGTAATTAACTATTATTTTCAGAGTACTCAGTAAAAGTTTTAAGAACATAAGGAATTCAAAATTATACTATCACAATAATAGTTGTTACATCTAGTATATCAAATTTATACACAAATGTAACAACTATTATGGGACACAAGTAATAATCTTTTTTTAAAGGTCTTAGAAAATGATTAAGCATTTATACAACCCCTCTGAAAGAGCAGGATGTGACACAAAGTCAATTTTTTTAGCAGAGTTTAATAGGTTTAGATTCAGAGTTTTTTTTCTCCTTCTAGACTGGTTGTCTAACCAAGATTAAAGAGCCCAGTCTGACCTTGTATTTACCCATAGCTGGAAGGAGAATAATTGGATTCATACCTTTCTCAAGGGTATTAGGGCTATGTGAAATGTAAACAGCCACATCCAGGATTTGAACTGATCTTGCCGTATCCATTTCATATGACATTAACCATTACATTTAGTATATGAAATTTATGTACAAATGTAACTACTTTTATGAGACACAGGTATTTTTTTTTTTAGAGCTTAGAAAATTATTAACAGAAACATTTTTTTAGGTATATTTTTACCAATGTTCATGAAATAAAAAAAAAAAAAAAGGGAAAATTTTGATTTAAAATCCAAATTTAGAAATACTATAAAATACAAGTGTTGGTATATCAAGATATATTTAGCTTCAGTAAGTCGTTCCATTATATGATAACTTATACAGAATATCTTTCATAACTAGTTTCCAGAATTTGGCTTCTTGGACAGAAAGCTTCCTGATTAGAAATGACAAGTTCATTGGTTCTAACCAACTTCTTAACATAATTATGACTTGAATAGCTCAAAGAATTATATATATATTTACCAACTCCTACACACGAGCAGGATGTAACACAAGGTCAATTTTGTAAGTGGAGTTTAACATTTTAAATTCAGAGTTTTCCTTCTCCTAGACTGGTTACCGAGCCAAGGTTAAAGAACCCAGACCGCCCTACTATTTATCCAAAGCTGGAGGGAGAGTAGTTGGATACATACTTTTCCCAAGGGTATTAACGTTGTGTGAAATGCAAACAGCCTTGTCCAGAATTTGAACTAGTCTCATCATATCTATTTCCTACGGCAGTAACAATTACACCATGTACCTCCACTTCGGAGTTTACCTTCACCTAGACTGGTGACCTACCCAAATTTAAAGAGCCCAGTTTGCCCTGCTAGTTACCCATAGCTTGAGGGATAGTAGTTACTTGCAAAAAGAATTTGACATTAAATAACTTATGTATGGCCAAGATTTGAGTATGACATCACCTCCCCATTTCTTTAAACTTTAATTAGAAATTTAAAATTGTCACTTATCTTAATTTTTTCCCCTTATAAATAAAATTAAATTGACTATGTATAGCAATGAAATAAATCACATTAAAAAGGGAACATGTTTAAGAGAGAGAGAAAAAAAACCCAGCAAATTTCAATAGATACAGATATTAATTTATAAAATTCTCTTGTTTTAAAGATTGTAAAACAAATCATTTTTATGTGTGATTTCAAAAAAAAAAAAATCCTTCCTATTCCAAATATAACTAAAATGATGTTAAGTTTCATTCATTTTTCTGAGTTTTGTTGAATTTTAATTCTTGGGGAATGAAAAAAAAAAAAAGTGAAATTTTGGCTATACATGAAATAACCCAACATGGGTTGATGTGAAATAAAACCAAGCAAAATGCTTTTAAAAAAAAAAAAATCTGTTCATATGTGAATAGCATTAACCCTTTAGTACAGATGTTTTACCATTAAGCTATGTCTGGACAGAAATACTTTATACATCATTTAAAACAGTGCAATATCATTTTGTAAGTAATTTGATAGTCCCTTTTGCTTTCTGTGCTGTTTTTAAAAAATATCTAAATGTGTTTGTCTGTTTTACAAACTAACTTCCTCTTGGAAGGCATATTAGAAATATCTGATTGCAGAGTGCAACAACAGTTATAAAATAAAAGTAAACTTATAATGTTATGGAATCATGTGGAGAAATTAGTTTTGTAAGCATGGGTTAATGAAATAACAGAGAGGTGTGCAAAAGCCATCTATTGACAGGGGACACGATATGCATGTTTATATTTGAGATTTCAAAACAAAATAGGAATGTTTCTGCATTTTACTTATAAACATCCCCAGATCTGCCCTGTCAGTGGGGGGCCTAGAATACATTGACTGCATCTCCTGACTAGCTTGCTAACCATTATAGTTTGCATTGCCTCATTATTTCTATCCATGGACACAGTTATTTTAATTTTTGCCAAATTCTTAATATTGCAACTGGATACAAATAGGTTTAATGGTTTGTTTTGTTTTACGGCACATCAACCTCAGTGGATCATTTAATGCTGACAAAGTTTTGAAATGAATTCATTCTTAATGGATACTCAATTTTGTTAATAAATTATGTTTTTCTATTTAACCCATAGATGGAACCCTAACAGGTACTACCACTCAAAGTGGACCTGGGAGCAATAGTGATGAAGGGGTGATCCACATTCACCAAACCTCCAGAACTGGAATGTCATCATCAGATAGAGTTTAACGTCATTCCAGGGCATGAAGACCCTCAGCCACTGCCTTCTAGCACCCATATGATAAAAAGGGTTGGGGTTTACCATAAAGGCAATAAGGTTAGGAAAATCATATAAGGAGCTAGGGCTTGATGTGACCAGCCAATTGATTGAAGGGGGCCTCTCTGACTGCCCGTCTAGCCCAAGTAAGCACCAAAGTTGAGTGTTGCATGTCATGGACTGCTCAGCCTCTTGGGTTCTATTCTTAAGCATCACGGTGATACAAATAGGCCAGACATTATCAAGAAATATTTTAACATGTTAACTATAGAAGGATGCTGCATGCTATCTTAAACAAATCTTGGAAGCAGCACCCCACAAGAAAGCAGCTGTACAGCCACTTGCTCCCTATCACACAATCCATCCAAGTAACCGCTCAATAAAAAAATGCTAACATATCGTTAAAATCATTAACTCCAAAAGTGCAGATATAAACGTACAACATATACTAGTCCCTAAACTCTAGGCATAAAATAACCCTAGATGGGTTGATATGCCATTAAAATCTTACAACAATCAACCAACCAAGCCAAATAACATACACATACATATGTGAAAAATAGATGGAAATTAATCCGACTGTATGAAATTTAACATTTTGAAAAAACAAATGATGTTTGTTATGTAATTGCTGACAGAATCTGTTTCGACCAAATTGATAAATTGGTCTTCATCACGAGCAACATAGACGGGAAGAAAGATATCCGTTAAAAGACTGTTTACAAAAACGAACGCTGTATTCAACCGCTGAAAATTTTAAAATTTTCAGTTTTTGAATACAGCGTTCGTTTATTTTAAATTTTTTAAATTTTCAGCGGGTTGAATACAGCGTTCGTTTTTGTAAACAGTCTTTTAACTGATATCTTTCTTCCCGTCAATGTTGCTCGTGATGAAGACCAATTTATTGATTTGGTCGAAACAGATTCTGTCAGCAATTACATAACAAACATCATTTGTTTTTTCAAAATGTTAAATTTCACATACATATGTCCACACTCACATCATTACTTAGAGTAGCATGATTCATAAATCTAAAAAGTATGATCCTGATTAGGTACTCAATACTTTTGTCCTTGTGCCATACTAAGCTTAGTTAATAACCATAGATACCCATATCTAAGATCAATATGAAATATAACAATAATAAAAGAGAAATGAAATTTATATTAAATCAAGAGAAGAGCTAAAATCAAAGGTGCCTTTGCATCTGTTATTTGAAAAGAGCAAAGTGAATAAATTCAGTCAGGTTACAAGTTTGTTCAAATAGACATCAAGTGGGTTGAGATGACATACATGTGACAGCAGCTATGGATTTATCTAATAGCACATGGGGAATAGATAAGATAGGTACAATTACAGTCTTAAATTTATTACAATATTCACTTTGTTATCCTATAGGCTTTAAGTAAGCAAAATACACAGCTAATAAAATTTCACTACCCTCAAGCACAATATATATTTTAAACCCGGATACAGTATATGCATGCTAATGTGTAGTAACCGGACGGGATGATAAAGCATTAAAATCCAACCAACCTACCAACTAAAAGCAACAGATTATTATTGGTTAACCTACCAGTCTAAGAGAAGAAAAACTCTGAATTCAAATTTGTTAAACTCTCTTTCAAATCTGGGCTCTTTAACTTTGGTTAACCTACCAGTCTAAGAGAAGAAAAACTCTGAATTCAAATTTGTTAAACTCTCTTTCAAATCTGGGCTCTTTAACTTTGGTTAACCTACCAGTCTAAGAGAAGAAAAACTCTGAATTCAAATTTGTTAAACTCTCTTTCAAATCTGGGCTCTTTAACTTTGGTTAACCTACCAGTCTAAGAGAAGAAAAACTCTGAATTCAAATTTGTTAAACTCTCTTTCAAATCTGGGCTCTTTAACTTTGGTTAACCTACCAGTCTAAGAGAAGAAAAACTCTGAATTCAAATTTGTTAAACTCTCTTTCAAATCTGGGCTCTTTAACTTTGGTTAACCTACCAGTCTAAGAGAAGAAAAACTCTGAATTCAAATTTGTTAAACTCTCTTTCAAATCTGGGCTCTTTAACTTTGGTTAACCTACCAGTCTAAGAGAAGAAAAAACTCTGAATTCAAATTTGTTAAACTCTCTTTCAAATCTGGGCTCTTTAACTTTGGTTAACCTACCAGTCTAAGAGAAGAAAAACTCTGAATTCAAATTTGTTAAACTCTCTTTCAAATCTGGGCTCTTTAACTTTGGTTAACCTACCAGTCTAAGAGAAGAAAAACTCTGAATTCAAATTTGTTAAAAACTTTGGTTAACCTACCAGTCTAAGAGAAAAAAACTCTGAATTCAAATTTTTAAACTCTCTTTCAAATCTGGGCTCTTTAACTTTGGTTAACCTACCAGTCTAAGAGAAGAAAAACTCTGAATTCAAATTTGTTAAACTCTCTTTCAAATCTGGGCTCTTTAACTTTGGTTAACCTACCAGTCTAAGAGAAGAAAAACTCTGAATTCAAATTTGTTAAACTCTCTTTCAAATCTGGGCTCTTTAACTTTGGTTAACCTACCAGTCTAAGAGAAGAAAAACTCTGAATTCAAATTTGTTAAACTCTCTTTCAAATCTGGGCTCTTTAACTTTGGTTAACCTACCAGTCTAAGAGAAGAAAAACTCTGAATTCAAATTTGTTAAACTCTCTTTCAAATCTGGGCTCTTTAACTTTGGTTAACCTACCAGTCTAAGAGAAGAAAAACTCTGAATTCAAATTTGTTAAACTCTCTTTCAAATCTGGGCTCTTTAACTTTGGTTAACCTACCAGTCTAAGAGAAGAAAAACTCTGAATTCAAATTTGTTAAACTCTCTTTCAAATCTGGGCTCTTTAACTTTGGTTAACCTACCAGTCTAAGAGAAGAAAAACTCTGAATTCAAATTTGTTAAACTCTCTTTCAAATCTGGGCTCTTTAACTTTGGTTAACCTACCAGTCTAAGAGAAGAAAAACTCTGAATTCAAATTTGTTAAACTCTCTTTCAAATCTGGGCTCTTTAACTTTGGTTAACCTACCAGTCTAGAGAAGAAAAACTCTGAATTCAAATTTGTTAAACTCTCTTTCAAATCTGGGCTCTTTAACTTTGGTTAACCTACCAGTCTAAGAGAAGAAAAACTCTGAATTCAAATTTGTTAAACTCTCTTTCAAATCTGGGCTCTTTAACTTTGGTTAACCTACCAGTCTAAGAGAAGAAAAAACTCTGAATTCAAATTTGTTAAACTCTCTTTCAAATCTGGGCTCTTTAACTTTGGTTAACCTACCAGTCTAAGAGAAGAAAAACTCTGAATTCAAATTTGTTAAACTCTCTTTCAAATCTGGGCTCTTTAACTTTGGTTAACCTACCAGTCTAAGAGAAGAAAAACTCTGAATTCAAATTTGTTAAACTCTCTTTCAAATCTGGGCTCTTTAACTTTGGTTAACCTACCAGTCTAAGAGAAGAAAAACTCTGAATTCAAATTTGTTAAACTCTCTTTCAAATCTGGGCTCTTTAACTTTGGTTAACCTACCAGTCTAAGAGAAGAAAAACTCTGAATTCAAATTTGTTAAACTCTCTTTCAAATCTGGGCTCTTTAACTTGGTTAACCTACCAGTCTAAGAGAAGAAAAACTCTGAATTCAAATTTGTTAAACTCTCTTTCAAATCTGGGCTCTTTAACTTTGGTTAACCTACCAGTCTAAGAGAAGAAAAACTCTGAATTCAAATTTGTTAAACTCTCTTTCAAATCTGGGCTCTTTAACTTTGGTTAACCTACCAGTCTAAGAGAAGAAAAAACTCTGAATTCAAATTTGTTAAACTCTCTTTCAAATCTGGGCTCTTTAACTTTGGTTAACCTACCAGTCTAAGAGAAGAAAAACTCTGAATTCAAATTTTTTAAACTCTCTTTCAAATCTGGGCTCTTTAACTTTGGTTAACCTACCAGTCTAAGAGAAGAAAAACTCTGAATTCAAATTTGTTAAACTCTCTTTCAAATCTGGGCTCTTTAACTTTGGTTAACCTACCAGTCTAAGAGAAGAAAAACTCTGAATTCAAATTTGTTAAACTCTCTTTCAAATCTGGGCTCTTTAACTTTGGTTAACCTACCAGTCTAAGAGAAGAAAAACTCTGAATTCAAATTTGTTAAACTCTCTTTCAAATCTGGGCTCTTTAACTTTGGTTAACCTACCAGTCTAAGAGAAGAAAAACTCTGAATTCAAATTTGTTAAACTCTCTTTCAAATCTGGGCTCTTTAACTTTGGTTAACCTACCAGTCTAAGAGAAAAAACTCTGAATTCAAATTTGTTAAACTCTCTTTCAAATCTGGGCTCTTTAACTTTGGTTAACCTACCAGTCTAAGAGAAGAAAAACTCTGAATTCAAATTTGTTAAACTCTCTTTCAAATCTGGGCTCTTTAACTTTGGTTAACTACCAGTCTAAGAGAAGAAAAACTCTGAATTCAAATTTGTTAAACTCTCTTTCAAATCTGGGCTCTTTAACTTTGGTTAACCTACCAGTCTAAGAGAAGAAAAACTCTGAATTCAAATTTGTTAAACTCTCTTTCAAATCTGGGCTCTTTAACTTTGGTTAACCTACCAGTCTAAGAGAAGAAAAACTCTGAATTCAAATTTGTTAAACTCTCTTTCAAATCTGGGCTCTTTAACTTTGGTTAACCTACCAGTCTAGAGAAAGAAAAAACTCTGAATTCAAATTTGTTAAACTCTCTTTCAAATCTGGGCTCTTTAACTTTGGTTAACCTACCAGTCTAAGAGAAGAAAAACTCTGAATTCAAATTTGTTAAACTCTCTTTCAAATCTGGGCTCTTTAACTTTGGTTAACCTACCAGTCTAGAGAAGAAAAACTCTGAATTCAAATTTGTTAAACTCTCTTTCAAATCTGGGCTCTTTAACTTTGGTTAACCTACCAGTCTAAGAGAAGAAAAACTCTGAATTCAAATTTGTTAAACTCTCTTTCAAATCTGGGCTCTTTAACTTTGGTTAACCTACCAGTCTAAGAGAAGAAAAACTCTGAATTCAAATTTGTTAAACTCTCTTTCAAATCTGCCATAAAACAAAGCAACCAACCATCAGCCATAGTTGATGGGAGAAAAGATGGGTTCATGACTTCTCCCAAAGTCATTAGCAAAAACTGAAATACAATTAGCTTTGTCTAGGGTTTGAACTCAGGTCGCAGATTTCATTACATTAAGTGGGCCTCTATCTGTGTATATATGCAAAAGTAACAACAGGCCTGTGTCAACGTCCAAGAAAGACATAGAGTGTATTAATATGAAGTTTGAAGATTATATAAACATTATTCTCTAATCTGTGTATGTATTTATGTGTCTGTATTTATTTTCTTTAACTCAGTAATATTATTAATTTAATCTTGAGTAAATTGAAACACAACTTTAAAGTATTGCAATTCTATTTTTCATAAGAGTAGATTAGAAATAAAGAACAACCCTTTGGTGAAATTTGAAATTATTTTTGGAATCTTAGGGTTTTTGTAAGAGTATATATATATATATATATATATATATATATACTAGCAAAAGTACCCCGTCCATGACCGGACTAAAAAAATTTAAAGGACACCAGAGAGAGAATAAGAGGAAAATAATTTATAGAATTAAAAACATTACCAAGAATTTGTACATTACAAATATTTTTTGAATAATTTTTTTACATTTAAAATATTATTAAGGTGCCGACAGTGGCTGGGTGCTGAAGATTATGTTAACGGTAGTTTTTGATTTTTCTGTCTTGAGAGTTAAAAACTCGACTCGTGTCGAGGGTAGTGGAGTGGGGGTGTCTGTATACAATATTTTTACATTTTTTCTTAATGATTGAATTATATTGATTAATTATTAAAAATAAAAATTTGTCTGTTTCTTAGTTATAAGCATATTGAGTGGTATGCAAGATTTCAAATATGAATGACCTCTCCTTTGTGAGTTAAAAGTCAACACGTACATACCAAACTTCCTCTATATATATATATATATATATATATATATATATATATATATAAATAAATAAAAGGTGTTGCTATGGGTCCAATGGGAGAAAATTAAATATTTTGTAAAAAAGAAGGTCCGCAAAATGGATTATGTTTTTTTTAAATTTTATTATTATTTTACATTTGCTTATATGTAAAATAATAACAAAAAAAAAAACAATCCATTTTGTGGACCTTCTTTTTTATTATATATATATATATATATATATATAATATATATATATATATGTCCATGTTGTAATAGATACCATCATAGGAAATAAACATGATGAAACGAGTTCAAATCCTGGATGAGGCTGTTTGCATTTCACATAGCACTAATACCTGTAGACTATATACACAGCGCTAATATCTGTAGACTTGTATATATATATTGGTTTCTTTGTATAATGGCATATCAACCTTCAGGTGTTATTTAATGCCAAAGCCATCCTTGTAGAAGAACAGTAGTGGTACTATTTAACCTACAGCTGAAGTGGGGATAAAGGGGTGCATTCATACCTTTCCCAAGTGTATTAATCCAAAAGTGAAGTTAATAGTGCAACTGCAGTTAGAACTCACTCGCAACAATGAAGTTCAACACATCAGCCACTATAGGGACTCCCCTGTGTGTGTGTATATATATATATATATATATAGATAGATAGATAGATAAACAAATAAAAGTTTTAGCTTATCTTTATTATCATTGGAACAATTTTGCTACCATTTGTTTTTTGCTCTGCGGCAGTCATCAAGTAATGAAAGTGTTTTTAAAAATCTAATAAGCTAACACTTTTATTTATTTATTTATCTATTTATCTATTAACACTATCACAGATATTGAGCACTCTTATAATAACACTGTATGTTGGATTACTACCACTTCTTCAAGTATGATAGTGCCAACCATACACATTGATATATATATATCATTCAACATTCACATTCCAGAGGGTTTCGCATTGGAGAATGTAATTTTGAAATCCCTTTGTTTTAATGTCTTCTACAAACTAAATCCTTACTCTTAAGATGAATTTTTAGTTTTGGAAATAAGAAAAAGTCTGGCTCTGGTAAGTATGGCAGATATTGAACTTACACAATTCTAGGTTTTGCGAAAAAGTATTGAGACAATATTTTTCTTAATGGCATATTAACCCTTTTAGGGTTATTTAATACTGAAGCAAGTTTTTTTGATAAACAAAAGACACAGGTTGCTTATAGTATCCACTGTTGCTTACATGGTCACCCAATTATTGAACAGTCACATTGCTGCTTAACTTTGGTGATCTCGTGGTTACCGGTACTTTCTGTATAATTGATCGTAAATCACTATTCAGACTAGAACTTCCTACGACGATAACCATTACTCTAGAGTGTTTACCAGTATGTGTACAGGTTACAAAAAAAGGGTGTTTTTTTTTGTTTTTTTCAAATTTGCACTGATTCAAGAGATCATCACCTTATTAAGTTGCTTGCCAGTAGACATGTCTCCAATTTTAAATTTGAATTCAACTTGCCAATTCTTCAACGATAAGCACTTTACCCCAAGTTGAATAAGTACACATACACATGTGATCTCTCAGGTGATAAAAAGGTTAATGGATACAAATGTTGATTAAACATTTACTAAACATACTTTTTTGATCCTATAAAAATCCAGTAATGAAACAACTGATTCATAAAATCTACAAACAATTGATGCATAATCAAATGTTAGAAATCAATAAAATCATTAACCAACACAAGCTTAACATACTAAATGTATTTGTTTATGACAACAAAGTTATTAATAAAAATACACAGATTATTCATGAAAATCTGCCTTTACTACAACATTCAAAAAGAAAATCTGCTATTTAAATAAAAATATCTTAACACTATGATTTCTTTATTTTTCAGTAGAAATTGATATTGCTATGGGTTGAAAATTCTGTCCAGAACAGGATCATTCCTATGTAACATGAAATGAGCATGAAAAGCTCTGTGTAACAATTACTGATTCACCAGCAATTCATTTTTGGATCATTCAGAAGAGTTGCTGAGAGCGTTTTCAAAAAAAAAAAAAAAAGAAAAAAAAAAAAAGAAAAAAAGGGGTATGGAGTTTATATGAACACAAAAATCTGTTTCAGGGTGGATAGGTGAGATAGAATGTATCACATGGTCCCAGGGGGCCATCCACCCAGGCAACACCTGCCCTCTCACCTGTTGAAAAATATTTCAACAGTAAATGCAGTGTGCACCATTCCAGACTATGATTTTATCTGAGCATATCTGAAGAAAAAAAAAAAAAAAATAAAGTTGAAATAGTAAGACATTAGCTACCATTACCACTTGCCTAAGTTCACTTGCACCATACAGGTGACAGTTCAAAATGTGGGATGGTATTTTTGTTGCACCCTGTATGATCTATTACTGGATTAAATATTCAGGGTGGTTCCTTTAGTTCTCAAATAAGCATTGATCACCAAACTCATCTCATATTTCATATAAAAGTACAAACATTTTAACAAGATATCTGAAGTGGAAATTCTCAGAAGAGAATTATAAGTATATTACCAATCAGAACGACTATCAAATGAAGTCAACCAGGACATTTGCACGATAGCATAAAGCCCGCAGGGTGATTAAACAAACAAACTTAATGATTATCAAATAACCAAAACATACAAAGATGATGAATAATTGTATAAGAATAATGACATGCACTTCGTATCACATCCTTTATTAGGTTAGGGATGTAAAAGATATTAAATAACATCAGTCTACTCATGTTGTTGTTGTGGGGTCCACATATGCTTCTTAGTTGATATATATATATATATAAAAAAATATATGGAAATTAATCCGACAGTATGAAATATAACATTTTGAAAAAACATATGATGTTTGTTATGTGATTGCTGACAAGCCTGTTTCGACCAAAACGATAAGTTGGTCTTCATCAAAGAGCGACATAGACGAGAAGCTTCTCGTCTATGTCGCTCTTTGATGAAGACCAACTTATCGTTTTGGTCGAAACAGGCTTGTCAGCAATCACATAACAAACATCATATGTTTTTTCAAAATGTTATATTTCATATATATATATATATATATATATATATATATATATTATAGACTCTCTCGTCGATTTTCGATGCATGAACACCCACACAGTGATTTGTTTATAGTGGTGAAGGCTTGTGTTGGACCATCCACACTTTTTTACACAGTCGATAGGAAAGAATTGGTGCATCAAGGGTTGCCACAAACCCAATCAACGACCGACCTCAGGAATTTTGAATTCAGAGTTATCCCTCTCCTAGACTGGTTACCTACCCAAGGCTGAAGAGCCCAGTCTGTCCTACTATTTAACCCATAGCTGGAGGGAGAATATATGGATTCATACCTTTCCCAAGGGTATTAGCGCTATGTGAAAATGCCAACAGCTTCGTCTAGGAATTGAACTCGAATCAACAAGTCCATTTTCCACGAATATATATATATATATATGTATATATATATATGTCTATAATATATATTATTTGGGATTTAGTATGAAGCGCTGGGTGTGAAATATAAGAAACTCAGTTTTTGAATGTTAATTTTCGTTTTATTTTGGGGATGTTTCTCCCCTTCTTCACTCTGATGAAGGGGAGTAACATCCCCGAAATATTACGAATTTTCTCTGTTTTTCCTATAAATAATGTCTGATAAAACCTCGGAAGAGAGAACCGAGATCTCACAGGACTTGTTAATTCAATCTAGCAATTGCTAATTCCTGTTTACCTTGTATATTTGCTGAGTAAACCTTTCCCCCTGACCTTAATACTCATGTTTCTTCCTGTTATTCCTTTGTTAACTCTGATACTTGAGTTACAACAGTAATGTAATGATTTTCCTTTTAGGGACATACATTTTTTTTTGTTTTACAGATTTCATATAGTAAATGTACATCTGCATTGATATATATATATATATCATAGTAATAGTAGAAAAGAGTTATGGGTCTACCATGGCTCTGATCTATATGATCTCATCAGGACCCTACCTTATACTTGACTAAGTTGAAGTCATTACTGAGATAAATGTCTTTTCTGATAGTAACAGTTGAACGCTATGTTAATTCATATTTTTTCCTCTATTGCCGTGTGCAGCTTATTCTATTTGTTTATTTCTTAGTTCTATCTCCCTCCCTCCCTCTCTCTCTCTCTATATATATATATATATACACACACAGGGTCTTAAGGTAATTAGATACATTTGTTCTAATTAGCTCCTGTGCACATGTGAATGAAGTTTATCAAAACTAAAAACAATTAAAACATACCTAACAATTAACAATTTCACAAGAGAAACTAAATAATTTGGTGATGATATCTGTAGAAAATGACATTACAAAATCATCAACTTTGAAAATAATTTTGTATAGTAGAGGGTCATCACTAACAATTTTCTAATTGCGCCACACACTTCCAAGTGTTGGCCCTAAATACACAAATATATACTAGACTACGCATTAACCTATTGAATAGTAATAGCAGTCCATGATTATATTGATGCTTATATTTAGTAGCAAATATGAAAATTGAAATAATGAGATCGTATTTTGTTAAGGATCATTATTATTATAAAATAAAATAAAATAAAAACAATATTGCCGAGTAGTGAGTTCAATCCTCACTGGGTGTTTTGTAGTTGTGATCTGGTATCACATCTAAGCTATGCTGTGTAAACAGCCATACCCATACCTGCACCTGCACTCAATTACCTAAACAGACATACCTGCACTCATTCAATTACCTAAACAGCCATACCTGCACTCATTCACCTGCACTCATTCAAATTACCTAAACTGCCATACCTGCACTCATTCAGATTACCTAAACAGACATACCTGCACTCATTCAAATTACCTCATACCTGCACTCATTCAAATTACCTAAACCATACCTGCACTCATTCAAATTACCTAAACTGCCATACCTGCACTCATTCAAATTACCTAAACAGCCATACCTGCACTCATTCAAATTACCTAAACAGCCATACCTGCACTCATTCAGATTACCTAAACAATACCTGCACTCATTCAGATTACCTAAACAGACATACCTGCACTCATTCAAATTACCTAAACAGCCATACCTGCACTCATTCAGATTACCTAAACTGCCATACCTGCACTAATTCAGATTACCTAAACAGACATACCTGCACTCATTCAAATTACCTAAACTGCCATACCTACACTCATTCAGATTACCTAAACAGCCATACCTGCACTAATTCAGATTACCTAAACAGACATACCTGCACTCATTCAAATTACCTAAACAGCCATACCTGCACTCATTCAGTTTACCTAAACTGCCATACCTGCACTAATTCAGATTACCTAAACAGACATACCTGCACTCATTCAGATTACCTAAACAGCCATACCTGCACTCATTCAGATTACCTAAACTGCCATACCTGCACTAATTCAGATTACCTAAACAGACATACCTGCACTCATTCAGATTACCTAAACAGCCATACCTGCACTCATTCAGATTACCTAAACTGCCATACCTGCACTAATTCAGATTACCTAAACCATACCTGCACTCATTCAGATTACCTAAACAGCCATACCTGCACTCATTCAGATTACCTAAACAGCCATACCTGCACTCATTCAGCTAAACAGCCATACCTGCACAGATATTTTTTGTTAGCAGTATATATAATCAGAATCAAATTTTATGCATGACCTCCAGGTGAAAATAATGAGCAGGTGTGTTTCTTTCTCTGTACTTAGAATCGAGCTCCATGTCATGCTCATCCATCTCATTAAAAATGTAGCAATTAATTAAACACAATTACTAACAAGTATTATATTTCTATAGTTTCACTGAGTGCCGCATACATTTGGCCATAATTGTTATCATTATAAGAAATGGAATTAGCAACCTGTTCACCATGGGTAAAATTTGACACAAGGTCACAACTATGGGGCATCCAGTGAAGATCAAACTTGCTAATAGTAATAGAGACTAGTTTGCTGACCATTACACCATGATAGGACACCTATCAGTGGCCTAAGCCTATATCCCGGATGAGACTGTTTGCAATTCATTCCACACCAATGCCTTTGGGATTGGCATTAATCCATCTGTCACCCCATCCAGCTATGGGGAAATAGTAGTGCAGACTTGGTTCTTTATTGTTAGCTAGGCAACCAGTTTAGGAAAAGGAAGATTCTTGAGTTCAAACCAGCTGTACTCCACTTTAAAAAAAGAAATAACCTTGTGTAACTGAATGAATGAAACTTAACGTAATTTTATTAAGAAACAAACTAGGTGAAGGAAAATTCTGAAATCAAACCAAAGGGACTCTCTTCTTGTTTATCACATCTACTTTGAAAACTCCTTCTCCTCATCCTTCCTAACCAAAAACTAAAACTAGTTCCATAGATAAGGATGCGAATTCAGAGCTTTAATATTATATTTGTTTCAAACCATGCTGCTAATGAAGATTGAATTACAAAATAGGGAAATTTGAAAAAGCAAGTGAAAATTAGAGGGAAAAAAAAAACATGTATAATTATGATTTTTTGGACTGTTGTCTTCATCTTTATTGTGGTATGTAAAATCACAACGTTTCGGCTGTGTATTCTCCGTCCTTCATCAGGTGTTTCCTGTGTATCTGAGCATAGCAATGACCCAACCTCTAAAATCATTTTGAATAGTTTTGTTGTTGATCAAACAAGGTGTCAAAGAACTTTTGAAGATCTTATTCAAATAATGATGTCATTGTTTTTTGCACACTTATCATTCGGATATGCACTGTGAGGAGCATCATGATCATTTAAAAAAAAAAAAAATTGTTTATTGTTCTTTCCTGAAAAACTTGAGGTGTAAAATTCAGGCTGGGTCATTGCTATGCTTGGATACACAGGAAACACCTGAGGAAGGCTGGAGGATACAGCGGCTGAAATGTTATGATTTAACCTGCCACAATAAAGATGAGGACAACAGTCCAAAAAATCAAAATTATACACATCAAGCCTCATCTAAAAAATTCAGACAAATAAAAAAAACACATTATGAATAATGAATTAAATAAAAGTTTAAAGAATAAGGGAGGTGTTTTCATACCAACATTTTGGCAGTACTTAAAAGTAAAGTTGTCTGGGTGGCCTAAAGTCGGTATCAGCCAGACAGTGAGGGAGTCTATCCTCTTTTCACTAGTGATAGACCAAGGAGATTGTTTTGGTATCTGAGATGGAGTGC
This sequence comes from Doryteuthis pealeii, assembly GCA_023376005.1. Taxonomy (NCBI): domain Eukaryota; kingdom Metazoa; phylum Mollusca; class Cephalopoda; order Myopsida; family Loliginidae; genus Doryteuthis; species Doryteuthis pealeii. The sequence continues at coordinate 77,686,781 of CM042141.1, read as the reverse complement.
CACACTTACTATCAGCTCCTCACTTTACCACACAGATCCCTGTGCTACTCATATGCTGAGTTGGCAAGGGCTGGTATTGAACCCAGAACCTTGTGGTTCCTAGCTGGACACTCTATTGAATAATGAATTAAACATGATTAAATATAAATGACAATAATGTTTCATCTAAGAAATTTCCGATAGTATTTCAAGTGAATTGTGCCATTGTGTGGGTGGACGTGCAGACGTGGCTAAATAGGTATATCTGGTAACATTGTGTGTAGGCGAATATCTATGCGTGGGTGTATTAATGAGGAGAGAAGTAAGGTGGAAAAAAAAAAACCCTTCCTTGGATTTAAAACAGCTTTATGGCTTCACGGTTGAGAAGCTAGCATAAAAAAGAAAGTTTTATTTATTTATTTTTTAGCTCTTCCCACCTCAGTCAGCACGTGCCAAATGTGTGTACTTAAAAAAATATTTTTAAAAAAGAAAAAGAAAAAAAAAAATCGTAATTCAATATTTCACTTTCAATTTCTCAATAGACACACACAAACAGAGTCAGCCAAGCACCTCACCCCATTTTCTGGCAACACACATGCACCAAAATCTTTACACAATTTTGTGTGTGTTCGTTTGTTTTGATTTTTGGTTAAATGCTGAATTCTACCTCTATTTTCTTTTATGATGTTTTTTTTTTAATTTTTTTAATTTGGGTAAAAAAGTAATATAAATGAATAAATAGAATAAAGGTAAAATCCTTCAAGAATTCAATGGTAGAAAATAATTAAACCTATTTTGTACCAGAAATTATTCTATGGTAATGCCTATTAGAAGTTTAAAATAATAAAAAGATCTGTTACCAAAATATAGGTGTGAACAAATAAATGCGCACTTGTGTACCGTTTTTTGTTTTTGTTTTTTCTTAATTCCTCAAAATCGCCTTAATTTTAAAATTAAAAAATATCAAAATACGGTACAATATTGCCCTTCTAGACATTTTTCTTTTTACTTTATTCGTTTTTGTATCTTAATTTTCTAAATCATGTGGTTAATAAAAGAGAAAAAAAAAATCAGGTTAAACATTGACATCTGTAGATCAAACTATTCCACTCACTGCAGGTGACTGGGATTTTGTTAATTAATCATAGAAAATGACCTGAGCAAAATATACATATATATATTTACTAACTCCTCCGCACAAGCAGGATGTGACACAGGGTCAATTTATTTAGTGGATTTTAGCAGGTTTGAATTCAGAGTTTTCCTTCTGGACTGGTTGCTGTACCAAGATTAAAGAGTCTGCCCTACTATTTACCCATAGATGAGGAAGAATAGTTGGATTCATACCTTTCCCAAGAGTATTAGTGCTATGTGAAATGGAAACAGCCTTGTCCAGTAAAATATGCATGTATGTTAGTTTGCTGAAAATATGATTTCCGAGAGTTGGGTTTGGGGTTTGGGGTTTGGGTTTTGATTTTTTGATTTTATTTATATTTTGAATCTACTCAAGTTCTTGAGTCGTTAATTTTGAACTGGTCTTGTAGAAATTTTAAATGGTAACTAACCATTGTGTAAAAACAATAAAAGTGTGAGGTCAGCTTTGTCTAGTCAATAGAGAATCAGTGCAACCAGGAGAAACGAAAGTTTGTTATATTTTAAGTAACTATCATTTCTTTTTAGATTAAGGATAGTTTAGTAACCTAACAAAGGTTACTAAATGAGAAATAACCAAATGGAGGTTGGAAATGAAATGGAATATTTATAACATTAACAAATTACAATACTCGCCACAGTGTAAAGAAGGTAAACCACTGCTAGTGGTATAAGACTACCCAGTCAGCATAATACTCCTGTATTTAAGAGGATTTGAACATACACAGGAATGTTCATAGGTAGTGTATATAACAGATAGGTATAGAGATGCATGAATGTAGAGGCAAAGAAAGGTAGGTCAAAGGTTAGGCATGAAACAAAGTAGTAGACAAGCAAACGTAATGAATTGTTAATTACATTAAACCGATTAAGGTCCGAAATGTGACACATGCTGGGAGGTTTGTCTAGTATTAAAAATGACTAAATTTTAATTTTTTTTTTTCCAAAATTGAACCTTTTACATATAACCCAGATGGTTAACCATCACCCATGTTGGATTTTGTGTAAAGTATTCAACTCTGTTACAAGATGAATGCAAGACTAAAACTAGAGTTTGATAGGTGGCTTATATGGAGCTTTGGATTGTTCCATTATGAACTCAGGCAAGTTCATTTCCTGAGTTCTGATTGGCTGTTGGATTTCAGGGTGAGTAAGAATATGGATAAGTACCCACTCTTCAGCCATTACTTTGCATTATGCCAGCAGCATGCAAGGACTGTATTTAAGTTACAGCTTGCCTGTTTTTTTTTTTGTCTACTAACTCGACGGTAGTTAGAACCCCACTGCGACGGTGAGTATCATATTGTTTTTATATCTGGAGGATAACTTCTACAACCCAAATGTCACACATTATATATCAAAATAATTCTGAGATTATCTTCTATTAAAGATACAGTGCTCTTTTTTTTCTTATCTTATACTTTTTGAAGGAACATGTGTCAACTTTCGTTGGTAGTCATTTCACTTCTAAAGGTCAAAGAAGAAAAAAATAACAACCTCCTCGATGTAGTTTAAGGTGTATTCTAATTAAGTGTACAATTTCAAGAATATTGATAAAGATAACCATCTTTGATTTTGCGAAATAAAGTAATGAGTAAAATTTAGTCTCGGAAAAAAATTCAATTGACCTGTTTTTGGCTGTTCAAAGCAAAATACTGTTTTAAATCGTTGTAAAAATAATTCAATGGATAAAAACACATGGAAATTTACACATTTAAAAAGATTATTTTCTTTCCAACCATATAGATATTTTTAATATTGGATCAGAAATACTCGAGAAATTGTGAATTAAACCAGTTAAGATGCAAATTTGTGAATGTCCACCAATTTCAGCGAAAGTGCTGGTAATGCTAGAGTTGAGAATGAAATTATTTCTTTATTCAGAGCAACACCAGATTCTCTTTACTGATGATGGTTTTAAAGTTTTGTATTGATTGTTAGCTGTTTGGTTTTTAAGATTTAAGATTTTGAATAATGATTTGAATTTTGAGGACATATTTTAAAACTCAAATTAAAAAATTGATTTAATTTCTTTGAAGATCTAATTCTAGGTGCAAGTGAGACCAGAGGAGGAGAGCTTAGGGGGCTAAGCCACCTCCCCACTATTTCAAAATAAGTATTAACTAAAAATCATGGGGACCATAGTATTGGATCTGGGAATAATATCAATGAAGGGGTACTCCACACTCTGCAGATCCCTAGAACTTGAGCCTCACCACCAGATGCTGTTTAGTGTCATGCCCATTAAATGTAATGTAATGAGTAACCAATTAGTCTAATCAAACTATTATAATTGTTCCTCACTGAGTGCTATATATATAGATATATCTCTTTTTCCTTTGTAGTGTAAGATTCAAAGGTTATGACAAAGTCATAACTCGTTGTAACACAAACAAACTCCGACAAGGTTTGATAGACAGAACATTTAATAGGTATACAGCACATGGATATGACGAGATACATAAAGTACATAGATACACATACAAGAGTAGAGATAATGACACATTCACGAATGGTAAAATACAAGATATTTAGGTATCAAAGAGATACCTAAATGTACATAAAAACGTAGTTACGGATACATGACTAAAGGATAGTCATATATCGTATAAGAGACTTACTAGTAGTGAGTGGCCTGTGTTAAGGGCCAAAGCCCCAATGAGAAAGGGGTAGACCGTGTCTAACCCATATGGTCTCGTAGCGAGCAGCAGGCAAAGAGAGGCAGAGAAGTTCAAATCAGCCGCTTAAATACCTGAGGCCCCTAGCGGGAACCAGCAAAACTAAACGGGCAGACAACTCCCCAGGCAAATACGAAAATAACTCCTACAGTAGGTATACAATGAATAATTATCTCCCTTAGAGAATGCGCAGGTACAAATAATTGTCCCTTAGTTCTTTTAGCCTGGTATACCAATGGTACTTTTACTTTCTTCCACTCCAACCCTTCCACTTACTGGAACAATATGTGTATAATTCCACCATTGGACACATTTATGTATTCTTTCTTTTAATATTACTAACATGTATATTATGTATTAAAAACAAAAGTAAAGTCATTGGGGTGGCTTAAAGTTGGTATCAGCCAAACAGTGAGGGAGTCTATCCCCTTTTCACTAGCACTAGACTAAGGAGATTGCTTTTGGTATCTGAGGTGGAGCGCCACACCTACCATCAGCTCCTCACTTTACCGCACAGATCCCTGTGCTACTCATACGCTGAGTTGGTGAGAGCCAGTACCGAACCCGGAACCTTGTGGTTCCTAATTGAACGCTCTACTGACTGAGCTAAACCTTATACAAAAGGTTAAATGTTCTCATATATTTAAATGAGTTAATCTTTCCTTCCATTTTGTTCTGTGTTTGTATATCATGGATATGCTAATATTCTTTCTGTAATATTCGATGGAAAGTCCCGCCCGTGATATGAAAAGGGGCGGATGGCCAGAAATACAGGGGGTTGACAATAATCTATGCATAGATTATGTAACATTAAGCTTAGCAGAGTTTGGCATGAGTATTGGGAACTTAGTGAGGATTGGACTAATTGGTAATGGTCTGCTAATCTACCTCACTAATCATTATACAGTGCATATCACCTCCTACCCTAAAAAAACGCTAATCCGTGTCTGCTGAAAATCCAACCCGCGCTACCATTGAACTCCCTAGCTGTTTAAAGGCGTTTTTCCCAAAAAGTCAATGTGATAGTGATATTTTACCTCGATCCCACGTATTTCTCGACAAGTAAATGTAAATATCTACCCCCCCCCCCATTAAAATATTTTTTTCGCGGTATGAAGACGTTTTTATTGACAAATAACTTTTTTAGTGGTTGAAAAATGTTAAAAGTAAGCCACCACCCAGCTTTCTATCGACAAGTAAATGTAAATGTTTACTCTCCCCTTAAAGTATTTTTTTTTCTTTTAGTTTTTCATTTTATTTAAAAAAAAACAAAACTGTCACATATTTAAAAAAAAAAAATACAACCAAGTTTCAAAAACGCTTTCTAACAGCTAGGGAATTAAATCGTAGCACGGGCTGGATTTTCACCAGGAACCCCTTAGCATTTTTTAGGGCAGGAGGCCAGGATGTATTTATGCGATAATACCCCATTATACCACATGAGCCACCCCCTAAGCTTAGTAATTAAAACATTGGATAGGCAGATGTTATATTGTAAAAAACAGATTACGTAAACTGTGGGCCTATTTTTCAATATCATTTGAATCTAATGCATATCTTATTCTCTATAAGTAATAAAAAAAATAAAAAAAATAACAGATACACTCCATAAACTGTGATCGTATCAGTTTTCTCTGTTAAAATCCTATGAAAATGCACACCCACACCCTCACAAGAAATCATAAAAATCCATCCCTCCCCGCCCCTTACAATGCCCAGGCTTTCCTAATAAATAAAATTGTACGTATATAAACAGATTATGCTACTAATGAACGGACTCCCCAAACCTTGACGTTAGATAAGGAATTACTTGCTATGACAACAACAACCTGATAAACAAACTTAGCAATGTTTAGAGCAGATTCACAACTACTCAGCAATAAAATCTCTTATTGTTAGAACGACTCCAGCAAATGACTTTACTATATATGCTTGGTGTAGTGGCTAGTAAGCTACAGAAAGCAGATCATTGTTAAAGAGTTCAATTCTCACTGAATGACCAATACTTCAGACCTAGTACCACAGCTAAGCTTAGTAGTCTTTTACTAAGCCTATCTTAGCTTGGCACAAGGCCAGGAGTAAAGAGTAAGCTATGGAAAGCAGACCATTGTTAGGGAGTTCAATTCTCAATGAATGACCAATACTTCAGACCTAGTACCACAACTAAGCTAAGCTTAGTAGTCTTTTGCTAAGCTTAGCTTGGCACAAGGCCAGGAGTAAAGGGCATGAGGTGAGTTTCAAACTTACTGAGAATATTCTGCAAACGTAGCTTGTTAACCATTACATCATGTGAGTTCCTCCGTTAAGTTATATAAATATTTATAGTATTTGCACAATGTGTTAGATTGTAATAGCTACAGGGATACAATAGATAATTATAATACACTTGTTCCTTAATTTTCCATCCACTATCATCCTGAAAAACCCTCTGGTTAAAAATGAGACTGTCCAAATTGTTCAAGATGCAATGCAAAAATGTTAATCCAGATTATCTGGTGTCACTTAATCACTTATTTGTCCCATCTTATTTCACCCAGTTTTAAAAATGAAACATTCCAAATGGTCTTGCATCACTTAAATGTTCAGTGTAAAATTAAAATGAATCAAAAAAAGCTACATGTTTGTTTTATTTGTAATATTGAAATTGTGAATTACGGAATATATTTTGGTAAATTTTATCTTGTTGTCCCTGCCTCCTGCTTTAATTCATGCTATCTTTTAGTAAGCCAGCATCAGGTGAATTTCCGGCCTAACTGAGATATTTTCTGAGTCGTATTTTTGTCACTTTTTTGTCAGCAAATTAATGTAGATATTTTAAACGCCTCCCCCCCAGATTTTTATCAGCAAATCAATGTAAATATTATACAACACCCATTTTAAGAATGAGTGCGAGAGAGTTAAAGCAAGATTATTATACTTTTTACATATTGAAGTATTTGCAATAGCTCTAAAGTAAACATATTAAACATTGTAATAATCAAATTATCATTATGCTGTGGTATACTCACAGGTCTTGCTAGTAAATAATTATTGTCCTTAGATAAAAATTAAATCTGTACTGTTCATCCCTCCCCACTTCAAAAAATTATAAATGAGTCTAGCAAATGACTTTACTATGTATATTTGGCTAACAAACTACAGAAAGCAGACCATTGTTAGTGAGTTCAAATCCCACTAGATGATCCATACTTCAGAGCTTGTACCACAACTAAGCTAACCTTAACACTTTTTCGTCATTTTAGCTCAGAAAGCAAATAGAATCAACAGCTTAGTTCTGAGGAGAATTCCATCCAATCCCTACCTGCTCCCATCACCTAAACGTTCCGCCCTGTTGTCGGGGGGGGGGGTAAATGTTGACCATATCCTCTGAATCCGTCATTTAAGTGAAAATTATGATCCCAGAATTGGCCATTCTCAAAAAACTACCATGCTGTAAAATTCTGTTTCAGCTCCCAGTTATATAAATCAAATCAAAGAAATGGTTTAAAAGTAGCACATAAGAAATGTATCCCCTATACTAGCCTTATCAGTTATCAGCCTTTTCTTCCCACACATACATTTACATTAATTACTCCGCATGTTTGGCTGTTATAGTGACACAACAATTGGTTTGGTTCGTTTTGTTTTATGGCATATCAATCACAATCGGTCATTTAATGCTGACATTTTTGAAAAATTGATTCTTAATAGAAACTCAAATTTTTTTTAATAAACATTTTTCTATTTAAACCATAGATGGGACCCTAACAGGTACTACCACTCCATGACACAACTGTAATAACACATTTGGTGTAAAAAAATTTCTACAGAATAAAAACAAACTACATCAGCAGATTTCTTTCCCATTAATTTTCTGTGTGTTTCTGGATAAACTGCTAAACAGTTTACCCACCAGGTGAACCCTTACTTACTCACCAGGTGAACCCAAGGTGACATTGTAAGGAATAACAACAATCAGGGGAATTTCTCTAGGTCTGCAAATGTTATGCTATCTAAACATATCCTATGGTGACACTTTTGATTGATTGACAGATTGATTGATTAATATTAATGACACGTCAACTCATCTAGGGTTATGCAATACATAGTGGTTAGGGAATTGCATTCATTGTATGTTCATATTTACATTTTTTGTGTAGTTGTTTATAGAGAACTTTTTTTTTTTACACACAGTCCTATCAAATACAAATAATTTTAAACAGACCTATTGTAATAAGTAATTGAGAGCTACCTCCCCTACTTTATGATTACCTCCCCTTTGGAGAACACTCTAGTGAATACTGGACTATATAAACTCTTAATAAGTGTACTAATTAGTCTAAGTAGAATAAAGCTTTCCAAAGTCTATCAATGTTATTGTTTGTCATTACACTATACTTAGACTATATAAACTCTCAATAAGTGTACCAATTAGTCTAAGTAGAATAAAGCTTTCCAAAGTCTATCGATTTTATCGTTTGTCATTACAATATACTTAAAAAGCAAACACGCATACATCATTTCCATTGGCTGGCATCCCCTCATGGTGTAATGGTTACCAAGCTAGTCTTGTAGATCCATTACTACAGAGTAGTGAGTTCAATACTCGCAGGATGTCCAATACATGTGACCTTGTGCCACATCCTACCCATGGTAAACGGTTTAGGAAATAAAAAGTGTCCCATCGTGGGGTTATGGTTAGCCATAACTACTGAATAACAAGTTCAATCCTTGCTGGATGTCCTATACTTGCAACCTTGTGTTACATCCAACCCGTGACAAACGGATTGGGTAAATACTTACATCAAATTTCCATGAGCGAATAACATACTGATGCAGTTAATTTTTTTAGAACTAAAAATTGGACACATAGCATAGTGGATAAAGGCGTTGGATTAAGACAGTTCTAAGTGATAGTTATCTCTAGGCTGCAGGTTCAATCCTGGTCAAAGGCGACAGTCACACGGAATAATAACACAGCTTAACACCTGTACCCCAGCTATGGTTAGTGAAATGAGAACAGGATACCCCTGTGGATTGAATAAACGGTTGGGTTCAAAGTTCTGTGATGGCTCCCAATTATGACAAGAAGGTTCCCGAGTTTGAGAAGGCTTCAGAGTCTGACAAGAAATACCTGAAGAAGGCCGGAGGACACATCGACCGAAATGTTGTACAGATAACAATAAAGATGAGGATAATAGTCTGAATAATCCAAATAATACTATATAAATTTAGATCAAATTCATTATCTAAATATCACATTTTCTGTGAATTGGAGGCAATATTGGTGTAATGGTTATCATTATGGGAAGTGGATTCAGCAGGGTTAGGGTTACTGAATGTGGTCTTGCATACAATGTCATAAAAAATTGGCGGATGGCATATTGTCCCCATATTCATTGTTATTTGTACAACGTTTCGGCCCCATGGAATAAATAAAGGGTTAGGTTCAAAGTTCCGTGATGGCTCCCGAATACGACAAGAAAGTTCCCGAGTTCGAAAAGAAGGTTCCCGAGTCCAAGATGCTTCCTGAGTCCGACAAGAAATACCTGAAGAAGGCCGGAGGGTATATCGGCCGAAACATTGTACAAATAACAATGAAGATGGGGACAATAGTCCGAATAACACTAATAATACTAATACTTGCTGTTGTTTACATGTCACTATTAAGTATTCAATAGGCTCATTGCTGCTTAACTTCAGAGATCTAATGAGAACCAGGGCTTTTAATGTGAAGAGCTAATAATGATGAAAAGATTGCCATGTAAACAGACTGAAAAGTTGAAATAAAACAGAGAAGAGATTTATAAGTAAAAAGAACAGGGTTTATATAAAGTTTTGAAAGTTTTAACATAAGTACTTTCATTCTAAAAGAGTATATATCAAAAAAGGTTTCTTATAATGAAAACTTAGTGTTTTGAATTTAATTCATAGCCTTTCTACTTTCAACTGTTTATATAAACCCTGTTCTTATATCGTATGTATATATAGTGCATATATCAAAGAAAGTTTAAAGAGGTCTGTTTTTATAGCAACATTAAGTGTTGAAGTGAATAAATGTCTTTCAGACAAATACGACTGTATTGTAGTGTGAAAAGTTCACTTACTTAAAATTTCCTTTGGTCTTATTAAGAATGTTGAATTGTCTTTTGTGCATATAATGTTCATTGGGGGTAACTAAATTCTGTGGAGAAAGTTCAAAATTTTGGCACTTAGTCAAATCTGTGTGTGTGTGTGTGTATGCAAAGGTATTGATCTTGGTAATAAGTTTAGAAATCGAGAGGCGTGTTTGTGCTCGTGTTTGATTAAGTAGTCTCCAGGGTTTGACTGATGAATTGACTTTTCTAGCGGTCTTATATTCAGTCGACAAGGCTCCGGTGAAGAGTTATTTGAAATTTACATTAATTTTTTTATTGGTTGAAAAAATGCTATTCTCTGTTTTGTTATTGGTCAAAAAAAAAAAAAGTCTTGAATCTATTTTTGGCGGGAGTTTTTGCCAAACTGTTGCAATCCAATTTAGTTGGATTGTAAGTCTTAATGAAATTATTTTAGTTTTATTTCAGGAGTGATGGCATTTAGCTCCAATAATAGGAATCAAGATCTTAAAAATAAATTTTAAAGAAAAATTGTGATGGTGGGGAGTTTGGTTTGTTTTATGGCACATCAACCTCAGTGGATCATTTAATGCTGATAAGTTTTGAAATAAACTAATAATACTCAATTTTTTTATAAACACATTTTTCTATTTAACCCATAGATGGGACCCTAGCAGGGAGCAATAGTGATGAAGGGGTGCTCCACATTCCCTAAACCTCCAGAACTGGAATGTCACCATCAGAGTTTAAAGAGGTGCTAGGGCTTGACATGACCAGCCAACTGATCGGAAGGGGCCTCTCCTACTGCCATCTAGCCTAAGTAAGGGCCTAAGTGGAGTGTTGCATGTCATGGACTGCTCAGCCACCTGGCTTCCATCCTTAAGCATCACAGGTTGCCACCCACGGCCAATAGGTGGCCCTATTGGGGGAGTCTTACCCTTCTGCAGAGGTGCAGTTGGTGTATTCTAATGCCCCAGCTGACAAGGTGGGGGATGGGGAGTATCTGTGGTATAATGGCTTATGTGTTAAACTGCAGCATTGTGGAAAGTAAGTTTGAACTCTGGTCACACTATTATGTTCACTTTCGGCCTAATACCCTTGGGAAAGGTATGAACCCCCTCATACCCCCAGCTATGGGTTAAATAGTACCACTACTGTTCTTCTACAAAGATGACTTTGGCATTAAATAACCCATGAAAATTGATATTCTGTTAAACAAAGAAATCAAACCATGATGGTTAGTCTCTACATCTTTGTGATAATTATCAAGTCTGTGTTTTCAATTGTTTATTTTATTGTTAACAATTTTGATATTGGAATGCGGAGGTAGGAAAGATATTCTGTCAAACCCCCAAATGATATTAGCGTTAGTATATCTATGATACACTAACACTGAACAAAATGAAAGGAAAGACAAAATAAACTCAATTACAAATACAACATGGAACAATTTAAACTCCAGTCTCCCAATTACATTCACTTTCAGGCTAATACACTTGAGAGAGGGAAAAAAATCCTCCTAGCTATGGGTTAAATAGTATTACTACTGTTAACAATTTTAATATTGGAATGCTTGGAGGTAGGCGAGATATTTAGTTGAGCCCCAACACAATATTAGCACTAGTATATCTATGAGTTTTGATAAACGCATTTTTAAACTTCATTTTCATACAAATTTAATTTTAATTTTCTTTTTCTATTTAAAAAAAAATCCTTTCTTAACTAAGTGTATATGCTTTCAGTCATTAGCATTGCTTTTTGAAAAGTTTGAAACTTGAAACCCGTAATCAATTTTGAACATTGGAATATTTTGTATCTTTCTATTTTGGTAAAATTTAATAGTTAAAATCAAGGCTTATCAATTGTTATTACTTACATTCCTTTCTGTCTCACATATTCGTGCATTGTTTTTTGTTTTTTTCTCTTCTTCTTCTCCATTAAATTTTACCCAAAGAGTATTGTCCCATTGAACAAATGGGTAGCGTATTAGGGTTTGATCATCTCTAAAGGGGTCTAACTGGCAAGGGGGGTATTATGTTGGAAGACCCGAAAACCCCCAATGAACTAGTTAATAACATAACTGACGAGGCTACCCAGCGCAGTTTATTCAGGCGTATCTCAAACAGTAAATAACTGCAGGATTAGCTGACCATTGTTAATGAATTCGATTCTCACTGGGCATTCCATAATGTTGGCCTTGTGCCACATCTAAGCTAAGCTTAGTAAATAGCTATCTTAATGCTTTTTACTTAAGATATCTATGAATAAGAGTTAGTATATCATGGATATACTAATAATAATATTGGTCCTTGGTAAGTGGGGACTTAACTAAATATCTTCCCTAGCACCAATCATTCCAATAGAAGTTTTAGAGATTCTGCTGTATAGAATAAGGCAATAAAATTGTCTAAACACAAAATGTGTGTATTGAAGATTGCAGGAGCAAATGTTAGATAAAAAACATAGTAAACACGTAAAATCATTACAGTTGTTCTGGTATTAAACTGTTTATGCATGACCAGTAAACATGTAACATAATCATAGTTGTTTCAGTTTGAGTTGGTTGATTTCCCAAACAAAACAACATACTGAGACAAGCTTATCATCAATATTGTTCCCTAATGTATTCTCCAGGAGGTCGGATTAGTTATATATATATATATATATATATATTATCATCATCCATCATCCTGTCGTGCTGTCAGCACAGATATTCATGACAATCTCTCGCCATCCCTCCCTATCACTCATTGCTCCTGGGAGATCCTCTGTGCAGCATCCAGCATCCACGCAGAGTTGATCTATGTATATTTTTACTGGGCGACCCACTCTGGCCTGCCCATGTGATGGCTTCCACAGGAGAATGTCACTTATGAGTTCATCCTTGCTTCTCCAGCAGTGCCCAGTGTATCTTGTTCACCTCACACGGATGGTATGTGTGATATGGGGCAGGTGGCCATACAGTTGTGTTCTCATGGGGTTTTGTTTATATATATATATGTACGAGGTGTTTATGGTGTAATGGTTATCTTCATATGGAAATGCACATGATGTCCATAGTTCAAATTGTGGACAATGCTGTTTGAATTTCCCATCGCACTAATATCCTTGGTAAATGTGTGCATCCAACTATTTTCCCTCCAGCTATGGGTAAATAGTAAGGCAGATTGGGCTCTTTAACCTGGACACTGGTCTAGCAGAAGAAATTGACCTTATATCACCTTCTACTAGTGCTGAGTGGTTGGGTAAATAAAAATACACACACACACACACATATATATATATATATATATGTGTATATATATATATATACACTAAAATAGCCAAAAAATCTTTTAATTCAAAGCTTAAAGAGTTTTTTTTAATATTAATTGTGAATTGAAATCCCCTCTTTAAAAAAAATTAAACAACCTACTGACAGTTCTTTTTGCATAATTTGAATCATTATAATACACACACATACATATATATATATATGGGTAAGTATATATATAAGGGTAAGTAAAAAAAAAAAAAAAAAATATATATATATATATATATATATAAATACACACACACACACACACACACACACACACACTCAGGCACACTGGTTATTGTAATAATTGTGGATGAGTCTGCACTGCATTTCATACTAATGTTATTGGGAAAGGTATGTGTTCCTTTCCTCTCTCTAAAGCTATAATTAAATAGTAGGGCATAGTGGGCTCTTTAGCCTTGGTTTAGAATTTAGTAAAAAAAGAAGGAAAACTCTGAATTCAAACCAGTTGTACTGGACTTAAAAATAGACCATAATTATCTATAAATCTTTGAGGAACGTCAACATGAAATGGTTTTCTCAAAGAAAGAAACATTCTCAGAAAATGAGGTTAATTATAGTTCCTTATTTCTTGGAGTGATTTCTAGCGATGTAGGTATTTACCCAACCTGTTCCCCACGGGTAGAATGTGACACAAGGTCACAAGTATAGTGTATCCACTGAAGGTCGAACTCGCTATTCAGTAGTAATGGATCTGTGAGACTAGTTTGCTAACTATTACACCACAATGGAAATGTATGAAATATTCAGACTGAGAAAATACTTGATAGATAAATAGGTTGATCACTGTCAAAATTCAGATTTTCTGCATACCACCTCGTATTATACAGGTCTGTTTTTTTACACATATATATTTATATCTTTATATGATAAATAACATACCTACATATACCCTTGTGCAAATTAATTGAAACAACTGCTCTAGTTTCCTTTCTTTCACTTTACGGACAGTTTTAGACCCACTGGAGTGACATGGTATAATCGATTTCAATATTTTTTCTCAGTTTAGGTCATTTGTAGTGGTGTGCACTAATATGAATCTATTTTTAAGGTGTATGATTTGTTTGGCCTTGAAAAATATTCTGAAATTGCATCATATTTTTATCATGCCCATACACTTGACTGTGGATTAGTTGTCCTATGGCCATTGTCTGCAATGGATATTACTCAAAGGAAGCAGAAGAAAATCGCTGCATGAACACACTGGGGCAAGTTGTTGGCCATGGGTAGTGATCCATGATGCTTAAAGACAGAATCCTGGTGGACGAACAGTCCATGACTGATTGTCCCAACCTTATTGCCCTTATGGCAAACCCTCCAACCCTTTTTATCATCTATGTGCTAGAAGGCATTGGCTGAGGGTCTTAGTGTCCTGCGTATCACATTAAACTCTATCTGATGGTGAAGTTCCAATTCTGGAGCTCTGGGGAATGTTGAGTACCCCTTCATCAGCATTACTCCTATGTCCACTGTGACCTGGAATGGTAGTACCTGTTAGGGTCTCATAGAAAAAAAATGAGTCTAAAAAAAAAATGAGTTTAAAAAGAAAATGTCTTGAATGCCTAACAAGAATGAATAAAACAAAATATCTTCGGCATAAAATAACCCGACATGCTGTTAAAATCAATCAATCAATCTTAATTGTTAACAAGAGTAGTAATAATTGCAATTTTATCCTAGGCAATATCGTGTAGCCTTGCTGATATTAAAATAATAACTCAAACAGTGCAGAACTTTTGATTCACACAGTACACCTTACAGAGAGATCGTAGATATTATAATGATAATAGAAATATTCATTTTGTTTCAATTAATTTATACAAGGGTTTACATACATACATACATACAAGAGAAGAGCTTGTGGTATAGTGGTTATTATTATATTATTACATTTCCCATAGCGCTAATATCTTTGGGAAAGGTGTGAATCCAACTATGGGTAAATAATAGAGCAGACTGAGCTCTTGAACTTTGGTGTGGCAACCAGTCTAGGAGAAGGAATAATTTGAATTCAAACCTGTTAAACACTGTTTAAGAAATGAACCTTAAGTCACATCATACTTGTGTGGAGGGGTAGGTAATACATACATACATACATACATACGAATCTAAATTTGTACTGACATGTTGATAAAACTCAAATATACATACATGCATATATCTGTGTATGTGTATATGTATATTTAAGTTGGTAGGTAAGAACAAATAAAAATGTATACTTAGACACATGTACTATATATATATATATATATATGTGTGTGTGTGTGTGTGTGTGTGTGTGTGTATATATATATCTGCAGATACAATCAAACATAAACTCTTATTCTTTCATCTTTTTTGCGACAAGGTGTTGGAGGAAGAATGACAAGAGAAAACGGTGAGAATCAGGGTAGGCATATACATTGAGGGTGGAGTGTAAACAGGTGTAGTAGGGTGGCAAAAGCAAGAGACAATGAAATTTGATACAGAGATGCAGATAAGCAAAGATTACCATCCCTAAGTCAGCTTTCTACTTGACTGGGTGACAGAATAGTTGCCTCCTCTCCCCCCATCACTCTTTATCACTCCAGAGAGAGAGAGAGAGAGAGAGAGAGAGAGAGAGAGAGAGAGAGAGAGAGAGAGAGAGAGAGAGAGGGGAGTTGCCTCCTCTCCCTCCCTCACTCTAGAGAAAAGGTGAGAGAGGAGGAGGAGTAAAGTTGCAGGGAAAAAAAAGGTAAGCCAAGTAACAATAAAACAGAAAAAAAGTATGTCAATGATAATAATAATAATAATAATAATAATGATAATAATAATAACAATTATTATTAAATGTAGTTCTAGCATTATTACTATTTTGATAATAATGGTGATAAAAATAGTGATGATGATGACGACTATAATAATAATAGGGTAAATATCCGAAGAGGTAATGATGATGATTTTTATTTGTCATTTTTATGATGATGATGATGATGATGATGCTAAGAACAGATTGTTGATAAGCTCTCTTGTAAGTTTCTCTCAATGCTCTAGGGTAAACAGTTATACTGCAAATTACATGTGTACCCAGGAGACATTGACGAAATAAGCAAACATACTGCTAGACTGAGCCAAAGTTTTCAAACACTGACTACTTTAAGTGGCTTAGCCAAAGAAAAACCTAAGCATCTTCTAGATAGCAATAATAATAATAATAATAATAACAATAATAGAGTTGTACTAATTGTAGTCAGTGCTTTTGGAATGGTCCCCGAGGAATTGAAAATCAGAGGAAGAATCAAGACCATCCAAACAACAGCATTGTTAAGATCGACTAGAATACACAGAAGAGTCCTGGAGACCCGAGGAATTCAAAATCAGAGGAAGAATCAAGATCATCCAAACAACAACACTGTTAAGATCGACTAGTATACACAGAAGAGTCCTGGAGACCCGAGGAGACTTGCTGTCACTCAGAATCCAGTGAAAGACCACCAGCTATTGCTGGTGCGTAAAATTCACAAGGAGTGATATAATAAGGCTAACAATGCCCAAGGCCAAAGCCACAAGATGTTCAAAGGACCCATAACGCTTGGCCACTTTGTAATTTCAACTTAAACAAAAATAAAAATAAACATTTGATTATTTTTTTGAACTTATAAGCCTAATAGAATTATATATAAGGCTGAGTTCTATTTTACTATGCACCATAAGCCTGATATTTGCAGCTTAGAGTAATCATATCAGGTTCTAATAATAAAAAGTTTAATATAAGGATTATGATTAGATACCTAATATATATTTACCAACCCCTCCGCACGAGCAGGATGTGACACAAGGTCAATTTTTTAAGTGGAGTTTTAACAGGTTTGAATTCAGAGTTTTCCTTCTCCAAGATCGGTTGCCTAACCAAGGTTAAAGAGTCCAGTCTGCCCTACTATTTGCCCATAGCTGGAGGGAGAGTAGGATTCATACCTTTCCCAAGGGTATTAGTGCTAAGTGAAATGCAATTACCACGTCCAGGATTTGAACTCGGGGCGACGAGTCCATTTTCCGTGATTAGATACCTAATAGGGGAGGTTTTTATGAGGACTACCTCCAAACAAAGAGTAAATAAAACTACAACCCATTCTCCATTAATCAGGAAAGTAAAAAGAAAAAAAAGAAAAAGAAAAAGACAGACAGACTGGTAAAAACCTAGCTTGAGTACAGAATTTCAACCATCAACCAAGTAGGGACCAAAATGTCCAATGCCAAATGTCATCTTGGTCTTCTTCATATGACCAACAAGGAAAACAGCCATAAGATAAAAGCAAGCGTTCATGGAATGATGCAATAGTTTCAAATATGTCTGCACCTTTAAAGGAAGTTTGAATGTGTTTTTTGCTCAATGTCTTATGTGAAACTGACCCTCTATATTGAGGTCCAAAAATTAAGTCCTAGAAACAAAACTTGTTAAAAATTGTAAATATGAATATGTGGAATAGCCAGGACGTTTTCTTGGTTCTAGGTTCTTCTCTTTTTAGTCAGGCTGAGAATTTTTTCAGCACATATAAAATACAAATGTTTAAAAAAAAACCTTTCTACTGAAGAAAGTGAAGACAAATAATTTGGAAAGAAAAAGAGATTGAAATAGAGTAATGCAGAGAATTAAAAAAAACTTAAGTATAGAAAGTTCTTATGTGAAGGGAGAAAGAGAAAGATTCGTACAAAAGAAAAAAAAATGTCTTATTATGATGGAGATTCAGTGTTTGTCTGTAACCAAAACTATGTCACTGCTTAAATTCCAATACCCTCAGGAATTGTGTAAGTTTATCAATTTATAGTCAAAATCATTAATACATTGAATTGAATAAATTTTATTTATTAATGATGTCTTTATGAAAATTTGAGTTAGATTTGCCTCAAAACAGCCCTTGTTATCAATGCATTTAAAATCCTCCAATGTGTCCCTTATACCACTAAGAAATAAAGGTTTACATAATATATGATGTGGTTAATATGCATACTAGTTTTAACAAAACTGAGTTTAATAATTAATCTCTAATATTATTGTTTTATTCCCCAGCATTTTAAAATCTTTCTAATGAATTATCTTATATAGAATATAATTAAAATAAGTGTAATCTTTTTATATGTGTTCTTATTTAATTTTGTTAGTCTTTCAAATTTAATGTATTTCATTACATTAAAACTTGAATACTCACACCCAGAGGGTGCATATTCTTGCTAGTAATTTATAATGGAGACTATGAGTTGAAAACAGAAAGAGTAAGCAAAATAAACTGTTTTTCTCAATGATGTTCCAATTTACTAACATTGCCTATGTTCTTTATGTTACTCTAAGAACATTGGGAGAATTAGAGCCCTTAGTCTCACTGTAATCAAAAATAGATACAAGGCAGTATTTATTTACCTTCCAAAATGCAACACACCGTCTGTTTTTAGTGTGGCAACACACACACACACACTTTCACATGATAGGTGTTTCCAGAAATTGGTAAGTTAAATTAGAGGTATAAAGTTACACAGCACCCAACTTATATTATTTTGGTGTTCTTTCTACTCTACAGAAAGCTATTTGGTTAATTTTTGCCTAAAAAACCTCCAAATCTGATGACATACAAAGTACATTAAAAAAAAAGTATTGAGGCTGAACCAGCCAGTTTAGCTCAGTCGTACAGTGTTTTGGCTGGGGACCTCAAGGTTCCTGGTTCAATACCAGCCCTTGCCAACTCAGCAAATGAGTAGCACAGGGATCTGTGCGGTAAAGTGAAGAGCTGATGGTAGGTGTGGCACTCTGCTTCATTGCTAAAAAACAATCTCCTTGGTTTAGTGCTAGTGAAAAGGGGATAGACTCCCTCACTGTCAGGCTGATACCGACTTTAGGCCACCCCAACTACGACTTTATTGAGGCTAAAGTTGTATTTGCCAACCGAGAAATTTAAAAAAAATGAATAAAAGATTAATTTTCTTCAAAATAGTCCCCTTGCCATTTAACACACTTATTTCAGTGAGTTTTCAATTCGTCAAAGCCCCTTGGAAACACCTCTTTTCATATCATGTGAAATTACACAGTTGTATTTTTTTTTTCAATATCCTTAATATTTCCAAACCTTACTCAGGAGATAAATTTTCAGTTTAAGAAACAAGAAAAATTCCCACAGAACTTTGTCTGATAAGTATGGAGGCTTTTGCACATGCACAATCCTGTGTTTTGTCAAAAATATTTCATTCAAAAATGATCAAGACTGGCTTCATAATTCCTTTTTTACAAATTTGGAACTGGCTCATCGAGACATCATCAATTTATTAGTTGGTCAGCTGTAAATACAGTGTTTCAGAAAAATTGACATAATTTGAGATGTACAAGGTGTTTCAGAAAATTAGATATCATTTCATTATCTAATAACTTACCCTTTTTCTTTTTCTCATTGTTGGAGTTTTTAAGATATAAGGCGTGTGCCAAATGGTCACTTCTAAATATTGACTTGCGACTACCATGTGACCAGCCTTGTTGTCCAATCACTGGCAGTGCTCTGCTGCTACTGCTGTTATTTATATTGGCTAAATTCTAATCTTAGCTGACTACTACTTGGATCTTCTTGGACGACGGACCTAGAGGATTCACCTAAAGGATTCTATACCACAGGACTTATTCACTTATCAAAGGATACTATATCACGGGACTTATTCACTTACCAAAGGCTTCTATAACTCAGGGCTCACTTACTTATTTACCTTGAGTTCTTTCCAACTGGCCAAGGATGGCGGCCAGATACTTAACACTCACTTAAATGATCTCAAATTTTAACAGCATATGTAGAAACAATTTAAAATTCTATTTTTAATGGTTTCATTTTTTTCTTTTCAGGTATAGAAATTCCATTCATTGGAAGAGAAAAGGTGTTTAAACATCAAACATAAAATTTTGAGTTGTTTCTACACATGCTGTTAAAATTTGGGACCATTTAAATGAGAATTGGTTATCAGATTAAGAAATCATATCAATTTCCTCAAAAAACAATATACATCTCAAATGATATCAAATTTTATGAAACACACTATCAGAGATGCTGATAGGTATGCATCCTGCGTCTCTGACATGCAAAAATCTGAAAGGACGCAGTAAAATCGTATCTACGTGTCCCAGTGTTTTTCTTTTTCTTCCCTCACCATTTCAAGCTAACTGTAAATACATTTCAATAGTTTCTTAGAAATGAATTACACAGGATAAGTTACAAGATAGGAGTTAGACAGCTTTAGTTGGGACCCATAAATTCTCCCGGGGACACATTCAAAGCAAATATGTGCATCCCAGGATACACGAAATCAAAAAACTATCAGCATCACTGGACTATATATTCATTTAAACTAAAAATTTGATCCCACCATCTATATGAGCCCTCTATTTCAGTATGTCCTGGGTATGGCACTAAACTGGATCCATTGATTAGGATGGATCTCTGAGTGTATGAAGTTCTCTCCACTGCCATCATTCACAGATCCCCTTTTATCTGGTAGTATCTGTTAGGGTCCAATCGATATGTTTAAACAAAATCTTTTTAAGCTATCTTGAAGTAAATTGGCTCTTAAAACATTGATATTAGTATGAAGTATTGAATTACCAAACTTTGAATTAGTGAAATAGATCACTAATTAGGACTGAGCATATTCTATTAGTGACCACCCCAAGTGGAGTTTAACAGGTTTGAATTCAGAGTTTTTGTAGTGAGATAGCCAATGGCGTGTTATCTCATTTACATATGTGTATTACAGCAGGAAATATATAGAGACTGTTTAGAAGACTGGTATGAAATTAGCGACTTGATGCTAAGACCTGGGCTACGATTACGCCCGAAGGATTATTGATACTACTACAACTGAGAATACGAAACCACACCTCACAACAGTTTTACTTTTCCTAGACTGGTTACCTAACCAAGGTTAAAGAGCCAGTCTGCCTTAATATTTACCCATAGCTGGGGGGGGAGTAGTTTGAAGCTATAGTATTAGCGTTTTGTGAACTGTAGCTTTGTCCAGGATTTGAACTTGGGTCGACGAGTCCATTTTCTAGGACTCTAACCATTACACCATACACCTCCAACTCAGTATGAAGTATTTACCAGTTTAAATGATTGTGAAGACATATATTTGTATCATATCTAATTGGAGACCATAATTAGAGACAACCAAATCACCAACAATACAAAATAGTGAAAATAAAAGATAAAAATAAAATGCCAACAGGAATGAAAAACAGTTATAAATGACAATATCTAATTTTTCAAACGAGATTCCAACAAGTCAAAGAAAGAGAGGATGGCCGAAGACAAATCAAACTTAACAGACCTAAATCCACCATCGTATGTCACCCCGGCGAAAGAAAAAAATACCAAAAATCAGGGAATTAACCAAATTTAATGAAATTTTCAGTGTTGATATATTAATGAATAAAAGATATAATGCACTAGTTATTTTATTTTAAAACTTTTACATTTTTTCAGGTCAGTTAACTTTGGACCACGTATCTTTTGAGAATCTGTGTTACGTAAGAAAGTGAACATCTGTTTGCCTTGGCGCTAGTTAGTGTCTTGATTAAAATCAGTAATTACGATTGGTTTGTTGTTTTTTTATGGCCTATCACTCTTTTGGGTCATTTAATGCCAAATCAAGTGATTTTGAAATTAAGAATCTTTATAACATTAACAAAATACAATACTCGCCAGTGGTGTAAAGAAGGTAAACCACTGCTAGTGACGGACAGTGAAAAGGATCTCCAGCTGGTCAACAGAAGGTAATGACACTTAGAAATGTACACAATGGAGGGATTTTTTTTATTTGCTGAATGTCTTGTATCAAAGAGGGGCAGTTGAGTCTCAGTCTTTTCTCATTATGTGAGTGAGTGAGTGAGTGAGTGAGTAAATGTGTAAGAAAACAGTAAATTCTTCCTCATAAAAAATGTTATAGTGTTGGATCACAGCCAACAAAGAGAGAGACGGAAAAAGAGAGATAAGAAAGAGGGCAAAACAAGTAGAGAGAGGGTTTCTTTTTTTTATGCTGTCAATATTATTGGCACTTTTCACAGTAATCCTTCTTCAGTATTTTAATGGCCGTCAACAGGATTTATGAACCAACCTGTGCTAACCCCCGTCTTGCTTAAGGGAAAGAAACTCTAGTATAATTAAAGTGCTAATATTTCAAGTGAACAAAATCCTCTCAGCTTTTTAGCAGCAATGAGAGTGTTGTAAACCAACTGCTTGCAGTGTTGGTAATATAACTCCTAACTCTTCACTATTATAGCCAAATGGAAATATAAATAAATTAGCCATGAAAATATTTCATGTGGTTTCAAGATGTGATAGATCAAAAATTGCAACTGATTAAATTTACGCAAGTTAGGAGATATCTTAGGATATACTAGCAAAAATAAAAAAGACACCTCTGGGCGATGTAAAAATACATTTTTGAAAGATATTGCCTGGGAGTTAAAAATTCAGTGTCAGAGAGTTTGTACCATAAGTAAGTAAAATCGTCAAATTTATTAAAGGTGTAAAAAAAAACCCCAAAAACGATTTGAAATGGAACTTAGTTTTGATAACTTTAAATATATATCAAAATAAAAACTATATATAAATATATAATAGGGGCATCTATTTATTAAACTTGTTTTAAAAAACAATGAGGCTGTCTAATGTTGCAGGATCTAATTTTTGAGTATATTTATTCTGTTTATGATGATTTTGGGTAATGTGACGTAAGCAGTGACATAGTTTCGGTTGCAGACAAATAGAGACCTAATCTCCATTATTAATAATGAGGTATGATCAAAATCTATCGGGACTTTACATTTTTTTAAATCTAAAAATTTAAATGCACAGTGAGCAACTTTTATGAGGTGCATGGTGTAATGGTTATTCTCATAAGAAATAAACAAGCAAGACAAGTTCAATCCTGGATAGGGCTGGTTGCATTGCATATAACGCTAATGGGAAAGGTATTCATACAATTATTCTCCTTCTAGCTATGGTTAAATAGTAAGGCAGACTGGGCTCTTTAACCTTGGTTATGCAACGGTATAGAATAGGGAAAACTCTGAATTTTAAACCTGTTTAAAACTCTGCTAAATAAATTGACCCTGTATCACATCTTACTCATGTGGAGGGCTTGGTAGATATGTATATAATTAAGTCTAGTTATGGCAATACCAATTTGGAAAGAAAAAAAAATGATGAATTTTTTTTAATGAAATTTTTGGCAAAACACAGGTTAGTGCAAGGGCTTGGTAGATATGTATAAGAAGTTACACAGACCAATAACTTGGGTCTGTGTAACTTCTTTGTTGTTTCCTAAACTGTAAATTTATTCAAGGATAAGATTTGAGTTTTCCTTCACCTAGACTGGTTGCCTAACAAAGGTTAAAGAGCCCAGTGTACACTACTATTTACCCATAGCTGGAGGGAGAATAGTTGGATTCATACCTTTCCCAAGGGTATTAGCGCTAAGTGAACTGTGGCTTCGTCCAGGAATTAAACTCAGGTCGTCGAGTCCATTTCCAGCAACTCTAACCAGTACACCATCTCGCTCTCCCATGTCAACCGTCTAGAACATTCTTATGCCTTAAGGCTAGAGAATCGTGTTAATTGTATGTTTATATTTACATTCATACTGTATATGAAAGCATATAAGTCCAACTCTCCTGCCGCCACCCTCCAAAAAATATGGCTAAAATATATCTCCTGGATTTTATATCCAAAACTGAGGTATCTAGTAGGTTTGTCCTAATGCCATAAACTACTGGTACTTGTATCAAGTCTGACTCCATAATACTCTAATATTAAATCTCCTATCATGAAGTAAGGGTTAGTAGATTCATTACTACTGAATAACAAGTTCAATCCTCATTGGATGCTGCGATCTTGCATCAACATCCTACTTGTGTTGAATGGGTTGGGCAAATACCTATTTAATTACTGTACCTTTTTTGAGATGTTTTTACCAATTAAAAAAAAAAGAATATGCATACTTTAAAATGTTTAAGTCTTGTTAAAAACAAATTAGAAAAGGATTTTGTATACAAACACTTTCATTGTGTTACTGCGAGTTTTATGAGGTGTATCCAAATGTCAGATGCACAATACTCTTTGATATGATGATTTGTATATGAAATACTTTTTTTTTTTCAAAGTTGTTTTTTTTTAAAAGTTAAAAGTTTTTTTTTAGTTTAAAAGAGGGTTCACATATTATATACCACCCATGATTTCAAGTTAATATTTTCTATCTACATCTTTTTGTATATAAAGCTGTGAACCCTCTCAAATTAAATTTAACATGAATAAGCATACCATTACAATCATTGTTTTTATGTAGTTAGTATTTTATCATCATTGTCAACATAAGCAGTTGTAAGAGCACTGATGATCTGTATAACAATCTAATTTTGTATTTCTTCAGAGGCTTTTTTTTGCACATGGTCCATTCAGATGTAAATCATTTTTGAACAGCTTTATTTGACCCATAGATGAGACCTTAACAGGTACTATCACTCCACCAAAATGGCTAAAATATATCTCCTGGATTTTTATCCCAAACTGAGGTATCTAGTAGTTTAATGTTTATTCAAATACCATAAACTACCAGTACTTGTATCTAACATAATATCTTAATATTGAATGTAAATGTGATGAGAGACTGATATATATTTACCCAATCCTTCTGCATGAGCAGGGGGAGTCCCCATGGAATACTGGTTAACTGCGCTAAAGACAGGGAAGATAACTCTTCTGGACCAAACAGGGGCATACAATCACAACAGAAGTAAGATTTGGCTGAGTGATCTATTGTCGGTAACAGTCGGAAAGCGAGGGGTCTATCCCCCCTTTCCTAGTGATAGATCGTAGTTAGCGAGTTTGAACTCCAGATTCACTATTATGTTCACTTTTTGACTAATACCTTGGGAAGGTATGAATCACCTCATCCCCCAGCAATGGTTTGAAAAGTCCCACTACTGATATTCTACAAGGATGGCTTTGGCACTAAATACCCCCGCCTAGGTTGATATGCTATTAAACAAAGAAACCAATTCAAATATGCACCAGTAGGATGCAACACAAGGTCAATTTTTTTAGCAGAATTTAACAGGTTTAAATGCAGAGTTTTTTCTTCTCCAAGATTGGTTGCCTTACCATGTTTAAAGAGCTCAGTCTGCCCAATGGTAAGAGAGACGTACATACATTGAATATAGGACTGTAAGGGGCCCGAATAGCTCAGTCGGTAGAGCGTTCGGCTAGAAACCACAAGGTTCCTAGTTCGATCTAGTCCTTCGCAACTCAGCGTGAGTAGCAATGGGGAACTGTGCGGTAAAGTAGGAGCTGATGGTAGGTGGTGGCGATCCACCTCAGATGCAAATAACATCTCCTTGGTCTGGCACTAGTGAAAAAGGAATAGACTCCCTCACTGATTGGCTGATACGACATTAGGCTGCCCCGACGTCTTTACTTTTTTTACCATTGAAATATAAATCAGCATACTTTTTTTCATTAAAATTAAAGATTAGAAACATCTAAATGTATGAAAGTAGGTATTTACCCAACCCATTCACAATAGGTAGGATGTGACATAAAGTCACAAGTATGAGACATCTAGTGAATACTTAATAATCTTTCAAAGCCTCCATGCTTCCTGTAATCCACCAACACTATAACTGATGCCCCATGCGCACACATACATGTATATTATTACTGTATGCTATTCATGTTCCTGACACTAGTAAATTATTCTATGTACTAGACATGAGACTTTGATGAGTTTGTGCTGCACCTGAGCACTGTATACAATAAATTTCATTATTAGTGAGTGAAAACAAAGAATTCATGTTTAGGATGAATCTACTTATCATTGCTATTCACCATACATATATAGGATTTAACTTCATGCATAAATTGGTAGAAATAATTTTTATGTTGGTTGGTTATTTTGACTAATGGTATAAGAATCCTTGAGGGCCTTCCAATGTCTTCATATATATATGATTTGTAAGTGAATAGTTTTTTGGTAAATGTTTGGTTTGGTTTGTTTTATAAACTGGTAGGAATAATTTATTAACTCAATATGTATTAATATATTCGTAGAAATTATTTTCATGTTAAACTTTTCATTAAATTCATGTGTAAGAACAAATTGGTATATATGTGTATAAATAAACTGGTGGTTACATTAGATTTTTCATTAACTTCATGTGTATCAAAAACTGGTAGAAGTAATAGACATTAACTTGAAGACAGGTCTATTTGACCCATAGATGTGACCCTAACAGGTACTAGCATTCATGTCAGTGGATCTGGGAGTTAATGACAATGAAGGGATACTCCACACTCCCCAGAGCTCCAAATTGGAACCTCACCACTAGATACAGTTTAGCATATTACTCCATCTGAAATAAAGTACAGTTTTATAAACAATTGTACAGGGTGATCCCCCCCCCCCCCCCCAAAAAAAAGACAGAAATTTGGGTTCTGGTAGTCGCATCAGTAATAATATATACAGAAGGTGACAAAAAAAAAAAACAGAATTTGGGTTCTGTTTTTTTTTGGCGGGGGGGGGTCACCTTGTAGAATACAGTTTTTCCTTTTTTACTGCCCTGTTGGGAGGAGAATATGTGACTGGTCAGAAGGGTAAGTACCTCCCAAAAAGTGGTGTACTGGGTATGACACTAAACTATATCTGATGGTGAGATTCTAGTTCTGGAGATCTGGGGAGTGTTGAGTATTTTTCTTCATTGCCTTCAGTCCTCTTTGAGCCAGCATTGTAGAACCTGTTAGGGCCCCATCTATGGGTCCAATAGAACTGTTTAAAAATTATTCGTATTCAAGAAAACTGTGTATAAAAACTAAAAAATACTCTTACAAAACACTACACAAAATGTAACTATGAACATACAATGATTTCCACCATGATTCTTCTGTATAGATACACACATTCACACACATGCAAATATATATATATATATATATATATATTATATTGTGTGTGTGTGTGTGTGTGTGTTGTTGTGTGTGTGTGCGTGTATAACTACTTGTATATATGTGCAAATAAACAAACACCTGTACTTTAATGTTAGTTATATACATGCATACATTAATATATATATATGAGCATATGATAAAGAGAGGGAAATATATTGGATGGAAACTGATATACATGAGTATGAAAATAAAAACCTGTGTGTGGGTTGGGTATAAAAATAAATTTGCTAAACTGTGCAACTTTGACACAAATTCATGTAAATTAAGGGGAAAGAACTCACTATATTGTTATAGGATATATTCATTTTGCTAACCATGTATTATTGCAAGATTATTTCTCTCTCTCTCTCACGATTAATATATATGGGTGTGTGTGTCTGTGGAGAAAAGGTAGACAAACACGGGATGTTGTACAAAATCAATGTTTATTGTAGGTAGTACAACATCCGTGTTTGTCTACTTTCTCCACATACTGTCGATTGATTTCCTCTTATTTCTCCCATTATATATATATATATATATATATAAAATTGTCAAAAATTGAAAAAAATGGATAAAGTTCAAACAACTTCATTCAATTGATATTTCCGCCTTGGTATGTACATGAAGCTTTGTCAGAAAATTTATATAAGACAATGAAACTACTGCAAATAAGAAAAAAGTTTTCATAAAAGTGCTCAATACATTTATTGCAGAGCAGCTATAAACCTGAAATATTATAATTATGAGCACTAGAAGTTTCATGTGGTGTACACAGTCATCAGACGGAAATATACAGGGTGTTTGGGACAAATTTTACATACTTATATTTGGTTATTTTTCTCTATAGGTTGGGGGTATTGATGCACACAATGCATCATTAAAAGCTTGGACCCTTTTCATTCATATACGTAATGACAGATAGAATAGATGACTGGAACCCATCTGAATCATGGAAAGAATAACTTGTATCATGATGATCTGCGCTGGATATCAAAATAAGGATATTATGGTTGCTGCCCAATGCTCCTGAACACTGTAAAAAAAATCAGGCATGAACTGGAGAATTGCAATGGAGGCTGTGGTAAAAGAAGCAACTAACAGACAATCTGATTCTGTTCATACAAACACATTTCCTCGAAATCTGCAGAAAAAAGTGTTGGAGGACCCTGGCATTGGAATTCAGGTTTTGTCATGTGAATTGAATGTTTCAGCCTCTACCATGAAGCTTGCACTCAATGAAGACTTTGCTACTACTCATACAAGAGTTGCAGAGGTCAACTGCTCCAGAAAAGGCCGTGAAAATCATCTGACAAAGGTGAAGAAACTTCTGAGCAAAGTGAAATATCCTGCTGAACCACAAACAATCTGGTTTCTTTCCAATGAGAAAAACCTTTGTCAAGATCAAAAGCACAAGACACAGAATAAAGATGGCTTGCACACAGTCCAAAAAACATCCTTGTGTCATGCAGACTACATTTTCCCAACTGTGATGGTTTCGGATGTGTGTCCTCTGAGGATGATGATGTGATGCCTCTGCATTTTTTCAGAGAGGGTATCAGGTTTGAATTCAGATGCCTACATGGAGTTGCTAAACACTGTATCAAGCCCTGGATAACAAGGGGCACGAATGGTAGGCCATATGTATGGCAGCATGATTCGCCCCCCTGCCACACCTCTGGGAAAAGCCAAAAATGGTTTGTCGGTGAATTTTTACGACTACATCAGTCCCAATGTTTGGCCTCCGACTTCCCCAGACTTAACGCCCATGGCTGTTGAGAAAGACTCAATCACCATGCCAGTACTACAAAAGCCAAGTTAATCGACAGAAATAAGGTAGTTTTTTAAGACCCTTCCAGGGAAACTGTAAACATCGGCTTGCTCCTAGGTTCAGAGCAGGATTGAGCTGTGATCGACGCTAATGGCGGTTACTTTGAGTGAAACTTGTTGGCAGTAGTGTAATATCCGTGCACTGTTGAATTTCTTTACAATCCATTAATTTTGTAGTTACCAAGCACTTTTTCTTTTTCCTTATGAAACTGTCAAATTTATCCGAACAACCTGTATATGCACATAGACATATAGTAAGTATTGTCAGTCATAAGATGGGGTTTTA
>CM042141.1:77605002-77652502 GCA_023376005.1 Doryteuthis pealeii | reverse complement strand
ACATTTTTCACAAACCTTCCAAATTTGTAGAGCTAAAAATCAACATAACTCCACCAATTTTTGGAATCGAAAGCTTAAATTCTAAGGATTGTCTAACTTTAACATAATCCAAACCTGGACAAAATTTCAGAAAGTGGGTGGGTGACAATTTTAGTTTTTTCTGGATGATTTGACATAGAATTGCCCCTTTGGGAGAGGTGTGAATCTGTCTGTTCTCTGCCCCCCCCACCAGCTATGGATAAATAGTAGGGTAGGTTGGGTCCCATTCATGAATTAAATAGAAAGAATGAGCTTTAATAAATGAGTTTGAAAAAAAAATCATTTACCCATCAAAAAGGAATAAAACAAAATGTCTTTGGCATAAAATAATCCAACAAGTGTTGACATGCTGTAAAATCCAACCAACATATATTGTTGATTACTAAAACATATTATAATAGATAGTCAACATTCATTCATTGAAAATATAAAAAAGTAAAATTTATTTCATGCAATTTTGTTTTAAGGAATATTTTCACATTAAAAACTGATATTCATTTCATCATCTTGTTAGAAATAAGAATAGAAGATAAAAATCATGAGAATTTAAAAGGTATAATTTTGGTATCTTCTGCAACATTACCTGACTATTACCTGCAAAAGTATACTCCTAACTAGGACTGGTGTTAGGCTGTCATTAGCTCCCTCCAAATCTAGGATACAGGGTCCTCACTATACCACTTGTCAATTTTCATAAAGTAGTATCCATATAAAAAACATGAAATCTGCCCTTCCGGTGTCCCCAAGCCAGTTTGGACCCCCTCCATTCGGGAATACTACACGCCAGCCCTATTCCTAACATTAAAACCCCATCTTATGACTGACAATACTTTACTATATGTCTATGTGCATATACAGGTTGTTCGGGATAAATTTGACAGTTTCATAAGGAAAAAGAAAAAGTGCTTGGTAACTACAAAATTTAATGGATTGTAAAGAAATTCAACAGGCACGGATATTACACTACTGCCAACAAGTTTCACTCAAAGTAACCGCCATTAGCGTCGATCACAGCCTCAATCCTGCTCTGGAACCTGGAGCAAGCCGATGTTACAGTTTCCCTGGGAAGGGTCTTAAAAACTACCTTATTTCTGTCGATTAACTTGGCTTTTGTAGTACTGGCATGGTGATTGATGTCTTTCTCAACAGCGCCATGGGGTTAAGGTCTTGGGAAGTCGGAGGCCAAACATTGGGACTGATGTAGTCGTAAAAATTCACCGACAACCATTTTTGGCTTTTCCCAGAGGTGTGGCAGGGGGGCCGAATCATGCTGCCATACATATGGCCTACCATTCGTTCCCCTTGTTATCCAGGGCTTGACTACAGTGTTTAGCAACTCCATGTAGGCATCTGAATTCAACCTGATACCCTCTCTGAAAAAATGCAGAGGCATCACATCATCATCCTCAGAGGACACACATCCGAAAACCATCACAGTTTGGGGAAATGTAGTCTGCATGACACAAGGAGTGTTTTTTGGACTGTGTGCAAGCCATCTGTTATTCTGTGTCTTGTGCTTTTGATCTTGACAAAGGTTTTTCTCATTGGAAAAGAACCAGATTGTTTGTGGTTCAGCAGGATATTTCACTTTGCTCAGAAGTTTCTTCACCTTTGTCAGATGATTTTCACGGGCCTTTTCTGGGAGCAGTTGACCTCTGCAACTCTTGTATGAGTAGTAGCAAAGTCTTCATTGAGTGCAAGCTTCATGGTAGAGGCTGAAACATTCAATTCACATGACAAAGCCTGAATTCCAATGCCAGGGTCCTCCAACACTTTTTTCTGCAGATTTTCGAGGAAATGTGTTGTATGAACAGAATCAGATTGTCTGTTATGTTGCTTTCTTTTAGCCACAGCCTCCATTGCAATTCTCCAGTTCATGCCTGATTTTTTTTACAGTGTTCAGGGAGCATTGGGCAGCAACCATAATATCCTTATTTTGATATCCAGCGCAGATCATCATGATACAAGTTATTCTCTTCCATGATTCAGATGGGTTCCAGTCATCTATTCTATCTGTCATTACGTATATGAATGAAAAAGGGTCCAAGCTTTTAAATGATGCATTGTGTGCATCAATACCCCCAACCTATAGAGAAAAATAACCAAATATAAGTATGTAAAATTTGTCCCAAACACCCTGTATATTTCCGTCTGATGACTGTGTACACCACATGAAACTTCTAGTGCTCATAATTATAATATTCAGGTTTTATAGCTGCTCTGCAATAAATGTATTGAGCACTTTTTATGAAAACTTTTCTTATTTGCAGTAGTTTCATTGTCTTATATAAATTTTCTGACAAAGCTTCATGTACATACCAAGGCGGAATATCAATTGAATGAAGTTGTTTTGAACTTTATCCATTTTTTTTTCAATTTTTGACAATTTTTATATATATATATATATATATATAATGGGAGAAATAAGAGGAAATCAATCCGACAGTATGTGGAGAAAGGTAGACAAACACGGATGTTGTACTACCTACAATAAACATTGATTTTGTACAACATCCCGTGTTTGTCTACCTTTCTCCACAGACACACACACACATATATATAATCTGTGAGAGAGAGAGAGAAATAAATCTTGCAATAATACTATGGTTAGCAAAATGATATATCCTATAACAATTATAGTGAGTTCTTTCCCCTTAATTTACATGAATTTGTGTCAAAGTTGGCACAGTTTAGCAAATTTATTTTTATACCCAACCCACACACAGGTTTTATTTTCATACTCATGTATATCAGTTTCCATCCAATATATATTCCCTCTTCTTATCATATGCTCATATATATATATTAATGTATGCATGTATATAACTAACATTAAAGTACAGGTGTTTGTTTATTTGCACATATATACAAGTAGTTATACACGCACACACACACACACACACACACACACACACAACACACATATATATATATATATATATATATATATATATTTGCATGTGTGTGAATGTGTGTATCTATACAGAAGAATCATGGTGGAAATCATTGTATGTTCATAGTTACATTTTTGTGTAGTTGTTTTGTAAGAGTATTTTTTTAGTTTTTTATACACAGTTTTCTTGAATACGAATAATTTTTAAACAGTTCTATTGGACCCATAGATGGGGCCCTAACAGGTTCTACAATGCTGGCTCAAAGAGGACTGAAGGGCAATGAAGAAAATACTCAACACTCCCCAGATCTCCAGAACTAGAATCTCACCATCAGATATAGTTTAGTGTCATACCCAGTACACCACTTTTTGGGAGGTACTTACCCTTTCTGACCCAGTCACATATTCTCCCTCCCAACAGGGCAGTAAAAAAGGAAAAACTGTATTCTACAAGGTGACCCCCCCCCCCGCCAAAAAAAAAAACAGAACCCAAATTCTGTTTTTTTTTTTGGTCACCTTCTGTATATATTATTACTGATGCCGACTACCAGAACCCAAATTCTGTCTTTTTTTTTTTGGGGGGGGGGGGGATCACCCTGTACAATTGTTTATAAAACTGTACTGTTATTTCAGATGGAGTATATTGCTAAACTGTATCTAGTGGTGAGGTTCCAATTTTGGAGCTCTGGGGAGTGTGGAGTATCCCTTCATTGTCATTACTCCCAGATCCACTGACATGGAATGCTAGTACCTGTTAGGGTCACATCTATGGGTCAAATAGACCTGTCTTCAAGTTAATGTCTATTACTTCTACCAGTTTGTTGATACACATGAAGTTAATGAAAAATCTAATGTAACCACCAGTTTATTTATACACATATTTATACCAATTTGTTCTTACACATGAAGTTAATGAAAAGTTTAACATGAAATAATTTCTACGAATATATTAATACATATTGAGTTAATAAATTATTCCTACCAGTTTATAAAACCAAACCAAACCAAACATTTACCAAAAAACTATTCACTTACAAATCATATATATATGAAGACATTGGAAGGCCCTCAAGGATTCTTATACCA
The DNA here is from genome assembly GCA_023376005.1 of Doryteuthis pealeii. Lineage (NCBI taxonomy): Eukaryota > Metazoa > Mollusca > Cephalopoda > Myopsida > Loliginidae > Doryteuthis > Doryteuthis pealeii. The sequence goes on along the minus strand of CM042141.1, from coordinate 77,648,484 downwards.
TTAGTCAAAATAACCAACCAACATAAAAATTATTTCTACCAATTTATGCATGAAGTTAAATCCTATATATGTATGTGAATAGCAATGATAAGTAGATTCATCCTAAACATGAATTCTTTGTTTTCACTCACTAATAATGAAATTTATTGTATACAGTGCTCAGGTGCAGCACAACTCATCAAAGTCTCATGTCTAGTACATAGAATAATTTACTAGTGTCAGGAACATGAATAGCATACAGTAATAATATACATGTATGTGTGCGCATGGGGGCATCAGGTATAGTGTTGGTGGATTACAGGAAGCATGGAGGCTTTGAAAGATTTATTAAGTATTCACTAGATGTCTCATACTTGTGACTTTATGTCACATCCTACCTATTGTGAATGGGTTGGGTAAATACCTACTTTCATACATTTAGATGTTTCTAATCTTTAATTTTAATTGAAAAAAAAGTATGCTGATTTATATTTCAATGGTAAAAAAGTAAAGACGTCGGGGCAGCCTAATGTCGGTATCAGCCAATCAGTGAGGGAGTCTATTCCTTTTTCACTAGTGCCAGACCAAGGAGATTGTTATTTGCATCTGAGGTGGATCGCCACACCTACCATCAGCTCCTTACTTTACCGCACAGTTCCCAGTGCTACTCATACGCTGAGTTGGCGAGGACTAGGATCGAACTAGGAACCTTGTGGTTTCTAGCCGAACGCTCTACCGACTGAGCTATTCCGGCCCCTTACAGTCCTATATTCAATGTATGTACGTCTCTCTTACCATTTAGGGCAGACTGAGCTCTTTAAACATGGTAAGGCAACCAATCTTGGAGAAGAAAAACTCTGCATTTAAACCTGTTAAATTCTGCTAAAAAAATTGACCTTGTGTTGCATCCTACTGGTGCATATTTGAATTGGTTTCTTTGTTTAATAGCATATCAACCTATGCGGGGGTATTTAGTGCCAAAGCCATCCTTGTAGAATATCAGTAGTGGGACTTTTCAAACCATTGCTGGGGGATGAGGTGATTCATACCTTTCCCAAGGGTATTAGTCAAAAAGTGAACATAATAGTGAATCTGGAGTTCAAACTCGCTAACTACGATCTATCACTAGGAAAGGGGGGATAGACTCCCTCGCTTTCCGACTGTTACCGACAATAGATCACTCAGCCAAATCTTACTTCTGTTGTGATTGTATGCCCCTGTTTGGTCCAGAAGAGTTATCTTCCCTGTCTTTAGCGCGTTAACCAGTATTCCATGGGGACTCCCCCTGCTCATGCAGAAGGATTGGGTAAATATATATCAGTCTCTCATCACATTTACATTCAATATTAAGATATTATGTTAGATACAAGTACTGGTAGTTTATGGTATTTGAATAAACATTAAACTACTAGATACCTCAGTTTGGGATATAAAATCCAGGAGATATATTTTAGCCATTTTGGTGGAGTGATAGTACCTGTTAAGGTCTCATCTATGGGTCAAATAAAGCTGTTCAAAAATGATTTACATCTGAATGGACCATGTGCAAAAAAAAGCCTCTGAAGAAATACAAAAATTAGATTGTTATACAGATCATCAGTGCTCTTACAACTGCTTATGTTGACAATGATGATAATAATACTAACTACATAAAAACAATGATTGTAATGGTATGCTTATTCATGTTAAATTTAATTTGAGAGGGTTCACAGCTTTATATACAAAAAGATGTAGATAGAAAATATTAAACTTGAAATCATGGGTGGTATATAAATATGTGAACCCTCTTTTAAACTAAAAAAACTTTTAACTTTTAAAAAAAAAAACAACTTTGAAAAAAAAAAAGTATTTCATATACAAATCATCATATCAAAGAGTATTGTGCATCTGACATTTGGATACACCTCATAAAACTCGCAGTAACACAATGAAAGTGTTTGTATACAAAATCCTTTTCTAATTTGTTTTTAACAAGACTTAAACATTTTAAAGTATGCATATTCTTTTTTTTTTAATTGGTAAAACATCTCAAAAAAGGTACAGTTAATTAAATAGGTATTTGCCCAACCCATTCAACACAAGTAGGATGTTGATGCAAGATCGCAGCATCCAATGAGGATTGAACTTGTTATTCAGTAGTAATGAATCTACTAACCCTTACTTCATGATAGGAGATTTAATATTAGAGTATTATGGAGTCAGACTTGATACAAGTACCAGTAGTTTATGGCATTAGGACAAACCTACTAGATACCTCAGTTTTGGATATAAAATCCAGGAGATATATTTTAGCCATATTTTTTGGAGGGGTGGCGGCAGGAGAGTTGGACTTATATGCTTTCATATACAGTATGAATGTAAATATAAACATACAATTAACACGATTCTCTAGCCTTAAGGCATAAGAATGTTCTAGACGGGTTGACATGGGAGAGCGAGATGGTGTACTGGTTAGAGTTGCTGGAAATGGACTCGACGACCTGAGTTTAATTCCTGGACGAAGCCACAGTTCACTTAGCGCTAATACCCTTGGGAAAGGTATGAATCCAACTATTCTCCCTCCAGCTATGGGTAAATAGTAGTGTACACTGGGCTCTTTAACCTTTGTTAGGCAACCAGTCTAGGTGAAGGAAAACTCAAATCTTATCCTTGAATAAATTTACAGTTTAGGAAACAACAAAGAAGTTACACAGACCCAAGTTATTGGTCTGTGTAACTTCTTATACATATCTACCAAGCCCTTGCACTAACCTGTGTTTTGCCAAAATATTTCATTAAAAAAATATTCATCATTTTTTTTTCTTTCCAAATTGGTATTGCCATAACTAGACTTAATTATATACATATCTACCAAGCCCTCCACATGAGTAAGATGTGATACAGGGTCAATTTATTTAGCAGAGTTTAACAGGTTTAAATTCAGAGTTTTCCCTATTCTATACCGGTTGCATAACCAAGGTTAAAGAGCCCAGTCTGCCTTACTATTTAACCATAGCTAGAAGGAGAATAATTGTATGAATACCTTTCCCATTAGCGTTATATGCAATGCAACCAGCCCTATCCAGGATTTGAACTTGTCTTGCTGTGTTTATTTCTTATGAGAATAACCATTACACCATGCACCTCATAAAAGTTGCTCAGCTGTGCATTTAAATTTTTAGATTTAAAAAATGTAAAGTCCCGATAGATTTTGATCATACCTCATTTATTAATAATGGAGATTAGGTCTCTATTTGTCTGCAACCGAAACTATGTCACTGCTTACGTCACATTACCCAAAATCATCATAAACAGAATAAATATACTCAAAATTAGATCCTGCAACATTAGACAGTCCTCATTGTTTTTTAAAACAAGTTTTAATAAATAGATGCCCCTATTATATATTTATATATAGTTTGTTTTATTTTGATATATATTTAAAGTTATCAAAACTAAGTTTCCATTTCAAATCGTTTTTTGGGGTTTTTTTTTTACACCTTTAATAAATTTGACGATTTTACTTACTTATGGTACAAACTCTCTGACACTGAATTTTTAACTCCCAGGCAATATCTTTCAAAAATGTATTTTTACATCGCCCAGAGGGTGTCTTTTTATTTTGCTAGTATATCCTAAGATATCTCCTAACTTGCGTAAATTTAATCAGTTGCAATTTTTGATCTATCACATCTTGAAACCACATGAAATATTTTCATGGCTAATTTATTTATATTTCCATTTGGCTATAATAGTGAAGAGTTAGGAGTTATATTACCAACACTGCAAGCAGTTGGTTTACAACACTCTCATTGCTGCTAAAAAGCTGAGAGGATTTTGTTCACTTGAAATATTAGCACTTTATATTATACTAAGAGTTTCTTTCCCTTAAGCAAGACGGTTGGTTAGCACAGGTTGGTTCATAAATCCTGTTGACGGCCATTAAAATACTGAAGAAGGATTACTGTGAAAAGTGCCAATAATATTGACAGCATAAAAAAAAGAAACCCTCTCTCTACTTGTTTTGCCCTCTTTCTTATCTCTCTTTTTCCGTCTTCTCTCTTTGTTGGCTGTGATCCAACACTATAACATTTTTTATGAGGAAGAATTTACTGTTTTCTTACACATTTACTCACTCACTCACTCACTCACTCACATAATGAGAAAAGACTGAGACTCAACTGCCCCCTCTTTGATACAAGACAATTCAGATAAATAAAAAAAATCCCTCCATTGTGTACAGTTTTCTAAGTGTCATTACCTTCTGTTGACCAGCTGGAGATCCTTTTCCACTGTCCGTCACTAGCAGTGGTTTACCTTCTTTACACCACTGGCGAGTATTGTATTTTGTTAATGTTATAAAGATTCTTAATTTCAAAATCACTTGATTTGGCATTAAATGACCCAAAAAGAGTTGATAGGCCATAAAAAAAACAACAAACCAATCGTAATTACTGATTTTAATCAAGACACTAACTAGCGCCAAGGCAAACAGATGTTCACTTTCTTACGTAACACAGATTCTCAAAGATACGTGGTCCAAAGTTAACTGACCTGAAAAAATGTAAAAGTTTTAAAATAAAATAACTAGTGCATTATATCTTTTATTCATTAATATATCAACACTGAAAATTTCATTAAATTTGGTTAATTCCCTGATTTTTGGTATTTTTTTCTTTCGCCGGGGTGACATACGATGGTGGAATTTAGGTCTGTTAAGTTTGATTTGTCTTCGGCCATCCTCTCTTTCTTTGACTTGTTGGAATCTCGTTGAAAAATTAGATATTGTCATTTATAACTGTTTTTCATTCCTGTTGGCATTTTATTTTTATCTTTTATTTTCACTATTTTGTATTGTTGGTGATTTGGTTGTCTCTAATTATGGTCTCCAATTAGATATGATACAAATATATGTCTTCACAATCATTTTAAACTGGTAAATACTTCATACTGAGTTGGAGGTGTATGGTGTAATGGTTAGAGTCCTAGAAAATGGACTCGTCAACCCAAGTTCAAATCCTGGACAAAGCTACAGTTCACAAAACGCTAATACTATAGCTTCAAACTACTCCCCCTCCAGCTATGGGTAAATATTAAGGCAGACTGGGCTCTTTAACCTTGGTTAGGTAACCAGTCTAGGAAAAGTAAAACTGTTGTGAGGTGTGGTTTCGTATTCTCAGTTGTAGTAGTATCAATAATCCTTCGGGCGTAATCGTAGCCCAGGTCTTAGCATCAAGTCGCTAATTTCATACCAGTCTTCTAAACAGTCTCTATATATTTCCTGCTGTAATACACATATGTAAATGAGATAACACGCCATTGGCTATCTCACTACAAAAACTCTGAATTCAAACCTGTTAAACTCCACTTGGGGTGGTCACTAATAGAATATGCTCAGTCCTAATTAGTGATCTATTTCACTAATTCAAAGTTTGGTAATTCAATACTTCATACTAATATCAATGTTTTAAGAGCCAATTTACTTCAAGATAGCTTAAAAAGATTTTGTTTAAACATATCGATTGGACCCTAACAGATACTACCAGATAAAAGGGGATCTGTGAATGATGGCAGTGGAGGAGAACTTCATACACTCCAGAGATCCATCCTAATCAATGGATCCAGTTTAGTGCCATACCCAGGACATACTGAAATAGAGGGCTCATATAGATGGTGGGATCAAATTTTTAGTTTAAATGAATATATAGTCCAGTGATGCTGATAGTTTTTTGATTTCGTGTATCCTGGGATGCACATATTTGCTTTGAATGTGTCCCCGGGAGAATTTATGGGTCCCAACTAAAGCTGTCTAACTCCTATCTTGTAACTTATCCTGTGTAATTCATTTCTAAGAAACTATTGAAATGTATTTACAGTTAGCTTGAAATGGTGAGGGAAGAAAAAGAAAAACACTGGGACACGTAGATACGATTTTACTGCGTCCTTTCAGATTTTTGCATGTCAGAGACGCAGGATGCATACCTATCAGCATCTCTGATAGTGTGTTTCATAAAATTTGATATCATTTGAGATGTATATTGTTTTTTGAGGAAATTGATATGATTTCTTAATCTGATAACCAATTCTCATTTAAATGGTCCCAAATTTTAACAGCATGTGTAGAAACAACTCAAAATTTTATGTTTGATGTTTAAACACCTTTTCTCTTCCAATGAATGGAATTTCTATACCTGAAAAGAAAAAAAATGAAACCATTAAAAATAGAATTTTAAATTGTTTCTACATATGCTGTTAAAATTTGAGATCATTTAAGTGAGTGTTAAGTATCTGGCCGCCATCCTTGGCCAGTTGGAAAGAACTCAAGGTAAATAAGTAAGTGAGCCCTGAGTTATAGAAGCCTTTGGTAAGTGAATAAGTCCCGTGATATAGTATCCTTTGATAAGTGAATAAGTCCTGTGGTATAGAATCCTTTAGGTGAATCCTCTAGGTCCGTCGTCCAAGAAGATCCAAGTAGTAGTCAGCTAAGATTAGAATTTAGCCAATATAAATAACAGCAGTAGCAGCAGAGCACTGCCAGTGATTGGACAACAAGGCTGGTCACATGGTAGTCGGCAAGTCAATATTTAGAAGTGACCATTTGGCACACGCCTTATATCTTAAAACTCCAACAATGAGAAAAAGAAAAAGGGTAAGTTATTAGATAATGAAATGATATCTAATTTTCTGAAACACCTTGTACATCTCAAATTATGTCAATTTTTCTGAAACACTGTATTTACAGCTGACCAACTAATAAATTGATGATGTCTCGATGAGCCAGTTCCAAATTTGTAAAAAAGGAATTATGAAGCCAGTCTTGATCATTTTTGAATGAAAATATTTTTGACAAACACAGGATTGTGCATGTGCAAAAGCCTCCATACTTATCAGACAAAGTTCTGTGGGAATTTTTCTTGTTTCTTAAACTGAAAATTTATCTCCTGAGTAAGGTTTGGAAATATTAAGGATATTGAAAAAAAAAATACAACTGTGTAATTTCACATGATATGAAAAGAGGTGTTTCCAAGGGGCTTTGACGAATTGAAAACTCACTGAAATAAGTGTGTTAAATGGCAAGGGGACTATTTTGAAGAAAATTAATCTTTTATTCATTTTTTTTAAATTTCTCGGTTGGCAAATACAACTTTAGCCTCAATAAAGTCGTAGTTGGGGTGGCCTAAAGTCGGTATCAGCCTGACAGTGAGGGAGTCTATCCCCTTTTCACTAGCACTAAACCAAGGAGATTGTTTTTTAGCAACTGAAGCAGAGTGCCACACCTACCATCAGCTCTTCACTTTACCGCACAGATCCCTGTGCTACTCATTTGCTGAGTTGGCAAGGGCTGGTATTGAACCAGGAACCTTGAGGTCCCCAGCCAAACACTGTACCGACTGAGCTAAACTGGCTGGTTCAGCCTCAATACTTTTTTTTAATGTACTTTGTATGTCATCAGATTTGGAGGTTTTTTAGGCAAAAATTAACCAAATAGCTTTCTGTAGAGTAGAAAGAACACCAAAATAATATAAGTTGGGTGCTGTGTAACTTTATACCTCTAATTTAACTTACCAATTTCTGGAAACACCTATCATGTGAAAGTGTGTGTGTGTGTGTTGCCACACTAAAAACAGACGGTGTGTTGCATTTTGGAAGGTAAATAAATACTGCCTTGTATCTATTTTTTGATTACAGTGAGACTAAGGGCTCTAATTCTCCCAATGTTCTTAGAGTAACATAAAGAACATAGGCAATGTTAGTAAATTGGAACATCATTGAGAAAAACAGTTTATTTTGCTTACTCTTTCTGTTTTCAACTCATAGTCTCCATTATAAATTACTAGCAAGAATATGCACCCTCTGGGTGTGAGTATTCAAGTTTTAATGTAATGAAATACATTAAATTTGAAAGACTAACAAAATTAAATAAGAACACATATAAAAGATTACACTTATTTTAATTATATTCTATATAAGATAATTCATTAGAAAGATTTTAAAATGCTGGGGAATAAAACAATAATATTAGAGATTAATTATTAAACTCAGTTTTTGTTAAAACTAGTATGCATATTAACCACATCATATATTATGTAAACCTTTATTTCTTAGTGGTATAAGGGACACATTGGAGGATTTTAAATGCATTGATAACAAGGGCTGTTTTGAGGCAAATCTAACTCAAATTTTCATAAAGACATCATTAATAAATAAATTTATTCAATTCAATGTATTAATGATTTTGACTATAAATTGATAAACTTACACAATTCCTGAGGGTATTGGAATTTAAGCAGTGACATAGTTTTTGGTTACAGACAAACACTGAATCTCCATCATAATAAGACATTTTTTTTTCTTTTGTACGAATCTTTCTCTTTCTCCCTTCACATAAGAACTTTTCTATACTTAAGTTTTTTAATTCTCTGCATTACTCTATTTCAATCTCTTTTCTTTCCAAATTATTTGTCTTCACTTTCTTCAGTAGAAAGGTTTTTTTTTAAACATTTGTATTTTATATGTCTGAAAAAATTCTCAGCCTGATAAAAAGAGAAGAACCTAGAACCAAGAAAACGTCCTGGCTATTCCACATATTCATATTTACAATTTTTAACAGTTTTGTTTCTAGGACTTAATTTTTGGACCTCAATATAGAGGTCAGTTTCACATAAGACATTGAGCAAAAAACACATTCAAACTTCCTTTAAAGGTGCAGACATATTTGAAACTAATTGCATCATTCCATGAACGTTGCTTTTATCTTATGGCTGTTTTCCTTGTTGGTCATATGAAGAAGACCAAGATGACATTTGGCATTGGACATTTTGGTCCCTACTTGGTTGATGGTTGAAATTCTGTACTCAAGCTAGGTTTTTTACCAGTCTGTCTGTCTTTTTTTCTTTTTTTCTTTTTACCTTTCCTGATTAATGAGAAATGGGTTGTAGTTTTATTTACTCTTTGTTTGGAGGTAGTCCTCATAAAAACCTCCCCTATTAGGTATCTAATCACGGAAAATGGACTCGTCGCCCCGAGTTCAAATCCTGGACGTGGTAATTGCATTTCACTTAGCACTAATACCCTTGGGAAAGGTATGAATCCTAATCTCTCCCTCCAGCTATGGGCAAATAGTAGGGCAGACTGGACTCTTTAACCTTGGTTAGGCAACCGATCTTGGAGAAGGAAAACTCTGAATTCAAACCTGTTAAAACTCCACTTAAAAAAATTGACCTTGTGTCACATCCTGCTCGTGCGGAGGGTTGGTAAATATATATTAGGTATCTAATCATAATCCTTATATTAAACTTTTATTTATTAGAACCTGATATGACTCTAAGCTGCAAATATCAGGCTTATGGTGCATAGTAAAATAGAACTCAGCCTTATATATAAATTCTATTAGGCTTATAAGTTCAAAAAAATAATCAAATGTTTATTTTTATTTTTGTTTAAGTTGAAATTACAAAGTGGCCAAGCGTTATGGTCCTTTGAACATCTTGTGGCTTTGGCCTTGGGCATTGTTAGCCTTATATATCACTCCTTGTGAATTTTACGCACCAGCAATAGCTGGTGGTCTTTCACTGGATTCTGAGTGACAGCAAGTCTCCTCGGGTCTCCAGGACTCTTCTGTGTATACTAGTCGATCTTAACAGTGTTGTTGTTTGGATGATCTTGATTCTTCCTCTGATTTTGAATTCCTCGGGTCTCCAGGACTCTTCTGTGTATTCTAGTCGATCTTAACAATGCTGTTTTTGGATGGTCTTGATTCTTCCTCTGATTTTCAATTCCTCGGGGACCAATTCCAAAAGCACTGACTACATTAGTACAACTCTATTATTGTTATTATTATATTATTATTATTGCTATCTAGAAGATGCTTAGGTTTTTCTTTGGCTAAGCCACTTAAAGTAGTCAGTGTTGAAAACTTTGGCTCAGTCTAGCAGTATGTTTGCTTATTTCGTCAATGTCTCCTGGGTACACATGTAATTTGCAGTATAACTGTTTACCCTAGAGCATTGAGAGAAACTTACAAGAGAGCTTATCAACAATCTGTTCTTAGCATCATCATCATCATCATCATCATAAAAATGACAAATAAAATCATCATCATTACCTCTTCGGATATTTACCCTATTATTATTATAGTCGTCATCATCATCAATTTTTATCACCATTATTATCAAATAGTAATAATGCTAGAACTACATTAATAATAATTATTATTAATATTATTATTATTATTATTATTATTATCATTGACATACTTTTTTCTGTTTTATTGTTACTTGGCTTACCTTTTTTTTCCCTGCAACTTTACTCCTCCCCTCTCTCACCTTTTCTCTAGAGTGAGGAGGGAGAGGAGGCAACTCCCCTCTCTCTCTCTCTCTCTCTCTCTCTCTCTCTCCTCTCTCTCTCTCTCTCTCTGGAGTGATAAGAGTGATGGGGAGAGGAGGCAACTATTCTGTCACCCAGTCAAGTAGAAAGCTGACTTAGGGATGGTAATCTTTGCTTATCTGCATCTCTGTATCAAATTTCATTGTCTCTTGCTTTTGCCACCCTACTACACCTGTTTACACTCCACCCTCAATGTATATGCCTACCCTGATTCTCACGTTTTCTCTTGTCATTTCTCCAACACCTTTGTCGCAAAAAAGATGAAAGAATAAGAGTTTAATGTTGATTGTATCTGCAGATATATATATACACACACACACACACACACACACACAAATATATATAATAATATATGTACTGTGTCTAAGTATAACATTTTTATTTGTTCTTACCTACCAACTTAAATATACATATACACATTACACAGATATATGCATGTATGTATTTGAGTTTTATCCAACTGTCAGTACAAATTTAGATTCGTATGTATGTATGTATGTATGTATGTATTTACCTACCCTCCACAAGTATGATGTGACTTAAGTTCATTTCTAAACAGTGTTAACAAGGTTTGAATTCTTATTCCTTCTCCTAGACTGGTTGCCACACCAAAGTTCAAAGAGCTCAGTCTGCTCTATTAATTTACCCATAGTTGGCTTCACACTTTCCCAAAGATATTAGCGCTATGGGAAATGTAATAATATAATAAAACACTATCCACAACTCTTCTCTTGTATGTAATGTATGTATGTAACCCTTGTATAAATTAATTGAAACAAAATGATATTCTTATTATCATTATAATATCTACGATTCTCTGTAAGGTGTACTGTGGTGAATCAAAAGTTCTGCACTGTTTTGAGTTATTTTTAATATCAGCAAGGCTACACGATTTGCCTAGGATAAATTGACTACTCTTGTTAACAATTAAGATTGATTGTTGATTTAAACAGCATGTCGGGTTATTTTTATGCCGAACTGTTCTTGTTAGGTTAAACTCATTTTTTAGACTCATTTTTTTCTTTAAAGGCTATGGACATGCGATATTGTCTAGGATACTCAAATTGCACATTTATTTTATTCTCTGTTTACACATGTTAAGCCCATTCAAAGCGATTGATTTCATTAATTCAAACTGCATCGGTAGTGGTTATTTTATTCACTCCGAACCCTTTGACTTATTCATTCTTGTTAGTGCATTCAGTGGACATATTTTCTTTTTAAACTCTATTTTTGGATTTTCGCTGCATGACTAGTTGTTTCCCCTGATGCTTAAAGACAGATCCTGGTGGACACAGTCCTGATTGTAACCAGGTATCATCTATGTGCTCATTGGCTGAGGGTCTTAGTGTCCTGCGTATCACATTAAACTCTATCTGATGGTGAAGTTCCAATTCTGGAGCTCTGGGGAATGTTGAGTACCCTTCATCAGCATTACCCTATGTCCACTGTGACCTGGAATGGTAGTACCTGTTAGGGTCTCATAGAAAAAAATGAGTCTAAAAAAAAATGAGTTTAAAAAGAAATGTCTTGAATGCCTAACAAGAATGAATAAAACAAAAATCTTCGGCATAAATACCGACATGCTGTTAAAATCAATCAATCAATCTTAATTGTTAACAAGAGTAGTAATAATTGCAATTTTTATCCTAGCAATATCGTGTAGCCTTGCTGATATTAAATAATAACTCAAACAGTGCAGAACTTTTGATTCACACAGTACACCTTACAGAGAGACTCGTAGATAATTATAATGATAATAGAAATATTCATTTTTGTTTCAATTAATTTATACAGGGTTTTACATACATACATACATACAAGAGAAAGACTTGTGGTATATTGGTTATTATTATATTATTACATTCCCATAGCGCTAATATCTTGGGAAAGGTGTGAATCCAACTATGGGTAAATAATAAGCAACGAAGCTCTTGAACTTTGTGTGGCAACCAGTCTAGGAGAAGGATAATTTGAATTAAACCTGTTAAACACTGTTTAAGAAATGAACCTTAAGTCACATCATACTTGTGTGGAGGGGTAGGTAAATACATAACTACATACATACATACATACGAATCTAAATTTGTACTGAATGTTGATAAAACTCAAATATACATACATGCATATATCTGTGTATGTGTATATGTATATTTAAGTTGGTATGGTAAAGAACAAATAAAAATGTATACTTAGACACATGTACTATATATATATATATATATATGTGTGTGTGTGTGTGTTGTGTGTGTGTATATATATATCTGCAGATACAATCAACATAAACTCTTATTCTTTCATCTTTTTTGCGACAAGTGTTGGAGAAGAATGACAAGAAAAACGGTGAGAATCAGGGTAGCATATACATTGAGGGTGGAGTGTAAACAGTGAGTAGGGTGGCAAAAGCAAGAGACAATGAAATTTGATACAGAGATCAGATAAGCAAAGATTACCATCCTAATCAGCTTCTACTTGACTGGGTGACAGAATGTTGCCTCCCTCTCCCCATCACTCTTTTATCACTCCAGGAAGAGAGAGAGAGAGAGAGAGAAGAGAGAGAGAGAGAGAGAGAGAGAGGGGAGTTGCCTCCTCTCCCCTACTCTAGAGAAGGTGAGAGGAGAGGAGTAAAGTTGCAGAAAAAAAGGTAAGCCAAGTAACAATAACAGAAAAAAGTATGTCAATGATAATAATAATATAATAATAATAATGAAATAATAATAACAATTATTATTAAATGTAGTTCTAGCATTATTACTATTTTGATAATATGGTGATAAAAAATAGTGATGATGATGAGACTATAAATAATAGGGTAAATATCCGAAGAGGTATGATGATGATTTTTATTTGTCATTTTATGATGATGATGATGATGAATGATGCTAGAACAGATTGTTGATAAGCTCTCTGTAAGTTTCTCTCATGCTCTAGGGTAAACAGTTATACTGCAAATTACATGTGTACCCAGGAGACATTGACGAAATAAGCAAACATACTGCTAGACTGAGCCAAAGTTTTCAAACACTGACTACTTTAAGTGCTTAGCCAAAGAAAAACCTAAGCATCTTCTAGATAGCAATAATAATAATAATATAATAAAATATAGAGTTGTACAATTGTAGTCAGTGCTTTGGAATGGTCCCCGAGGAATTGAAAATCAGAGGAGAATCAAGACATCCAAACAACAGCAATTGTTAAGATCGACTAGAATACCAGAAGATCCTGGAGACCCGAGGAATCAAAATCAGAGGAAGAATCAAGATCATCCAACAATGATGCAGTGAGGGAGAACTTCATACACTCCAGAGATCCTCCTAACAAGGATCAGTAGTGCATACCCAGGACATACTGAATTAGAGGGCTCATATAGATGGTGGGATCAATTTTTAGTTTTAATGAATATATAGTCCAGTGATGCTGATAGTTTTTTGATTTCGGTATCCTGCGGAGCACATATTTTGCTTGAATGTGTCCCGGGAGAATTTATGGGTCCCAACTAAACTGTCTAACTCCTATCTTGAACTATCCTGTGTAATCATTTCTAAGAACTATTGAAATGTATTTACAGTTAGCTTGAATTGGTGAGGGAAAGAAAAAGAAAAACACTGGGACACGTAGATACGATTTTACTGCGTCCTTTCAGATTTTGCATGTCAGAGACGCAGGATGATAGCTACTCAGCACTCTGATAGTTGTTCATAAAATTTGAATCATTTGAGATGTAATTGTTTTTGAGGAAATTGATATGATTTCTTAATCTGATAAACCAATCTCATTTAAATGCGTCCCAAATTTTAACAGCATGTGTAGAAACAACTTAAAATTTTATGTTGATGTTTAAACACCTTTTCTCTTCCATGAATGAATTTCATATACCTGAAAAGAAAAAAAATGAACCCATTAAATAGAATTTTTAAATTTTCTCTACATATGCTGTTAAAATTTTGAGTCATTTAAGTGAGTGTTAAGTATCTGGCCGCCATCCTGGCCATTGAAGAACTCAGGAATAAGTAAGTGAGCCCTGAGTTTATAGAAGCCTTTGGTAAGTGAATAAGTCCCTGATATAGTATCTTGATAAGTGAATAAGTCCTGTGGTATAGAATCCTTAGGTGATCCTCTTAGGTCCGTCGTCCAAGAAGATCCCAGTAAGTAGTCAGCTAAGCATTAGAAATTAGCCATATAAATACAAGCAGTAGCAGCAGAGGCCACTGCCAGTGATGGACAACAAGGCTGGTCACATGGTAGTCGGCAAGTCAAATATTTAGAAGTGACCATTTGGCACACGCCTTATATCTTAAAACTCCAACAATGAGAAAAAGAAAAAGGTAAGTTATTAGTAATGAAATGATATCTAATTTTCTGAAACACCTTGTACATCTCAAATATGTTCAAATTTTCTGAAACACTGTATTTACAGCTGACCAACTAATAAATTGTTGAGTCTCGATGAGCCAGTTCCAAATTTGTAAAAAAGGAATTATGGAAGCCAGTCTTGATCATTTTTGAATGAATATTTTGACAAAACACAGATTGTGCATGTGCCACATGCCTCCACTTATCAGACAAAGTCTGTGGGAATTTTCTTGTTTCTTAAACTGAAAATTTATCTCCTGAGTAACGGTTTGGAAATATTAAGATATTTGAAAAAAAATACAACTGTGTAATTTCACATGTATGAAAAGAGGTGTTTCCAAGGGGCTGACGAATGAAAACTCACTGGAAATAAGTGGTTAAATGGCAGGGACTATTTGAAGAAATTAATCTTTGATTCATTTTTTAAATTTCCTCCCCCCTGTTGGCAAATACAACTTTAGCCTCAATTAAAGTCGTAGTTTGGGGTGGCCTAAAGCGGTATCAGCCTGACAGCTGAGGGAGTCTATCCCCTTTTCACTAGCACTAACCAGGAGATAGTTTTTTAGCAACTAAGCGGTTGCCACACCTACCATCAGCTCTTCACTTTACCGCACAATCCTGTGCTATCATTTGCTGGTTGGGCAAGGGCTGTATGAACCAGGAACCTTTGAGGTCCCCAGCCAAACCACTGTACCTACTGAGCTAAACTGGCTGGTTCAGCCTCAACTTTTTTAATGACTTTGTATGTCATCAATTTGGAGTTTTTAGGCAAAAATTAACCGAAATAGCTTTCTGTGAGTAGAAAAGAACACCAAAAAATATAAGTTGGGTGCTGTGCTAACTTTATACCTCTAATTTAATTACCAATTTCTTGGAAACACCTATCATGTGAAGTGTTGTTGTGTGTGTGTTGCCACACTAAAAACAGACGTGTTGTTGCATTTTGAAGGTAATAAATACTGCCTTGTTATCTTTTTGATTACAGTGAGACTAAGGGCCTAATTCTCCCAATGTTTCTTAGAGTAACATAAAGAACATAGCGCATGTTAGAAATTGGAACAGTCATGAGAAAAACAGTTTATTTGCTTACTCTTTCTGTTTTCAATCATAGTCTCCATTTATAAATTAGCTAGCAAGAATATGCACCTCTTGGGTGTGAGTATTCAAGTTTTAATGTAATGAAATACATTAAATTTGAAAGACTACAAAATTAAATAAGAAAATATAAAGATTACACTTAATTTTAATTATATTCTATATAAAGATAATTCATAGAAAGATTTAAAAATGTGGGAATAAAACAATAATATTAGAGATTAATTATAAACTCCAGTTTTGTAAAATATATGATATTAACCACATCTATATTTATGTAAACCTTTATTTCTTGTGGTCATAAGGGACACATTGGGATTTTAAATGGCATTGATAACAAGGGCTGTTTGAGGCAAATCAACTAAATTTTCATAAAACATCATTAATAATAAAATTTATTCAATTCATGTATTAATGATTTTACTATAAATGATAAACTTACCACAACTTTCCTGAGGTATTGGAATTTAAGCAGTTGACATATTTTGGTTACAGACAAAACTGAATCTCCATCAAATAAGACATTTTTTTCTTTGTACGAATCTTTCTCTTTCTCCCTTCACATAAGAACTTTCTATACTTAAGTTTTTTTAATTCTCTGCATTACTCGATTTCAATCTCTTTTCTTTCCAAATTATTTGTCTCACTTTCTTCAGTAGAAAGGTTTTTTTTTTAAACATTTGTATTTATATGTGCTGAAAATTCTCAGCCTGACTAAAAAGAGAAACCTAGAACCAGAAAACGTTCCTGCTATTCCACATATTCATATTTACAATTTTTACAAGTTTGTTTCTAGGACTTAATTTTTGGACCTCAATATTAAGGGCAGTTTCACATAAACTTGAGCCAAAAAAACACATTCAAACTTCCTTTAAAGTGCAGACTATTTGAACTATTGCATCATTCCATGACGCTTGCTTTATCTATGCTGTCCTTGTTGGTCATATGAAGAAGACAAGATGCATTTGGCATTGGACATGTTGTCCTACCTTGGTTGATGGTTGAAATTCTGTCTCAGCTAGGTTTTTACCAGTCTGTCTGTCTTTTCTTTTTCTTTTTTTCTTTTTACTTTCCTGATTAATGGAGAATGGGTTGTAGTTTTATTTACTTCTTGTTTGGAGGTAGTCCTATAAAACCTCCCTATTAGGTATCTAATCACGGAAAAGGACTCGCGCCGAGTTCAAAATCCTGGGTGGTAATTGCATTTACTTAGCACTAATACCCTTGGGAAAGGTATGAATCCTACTCTCCCTCCAGCTATGGGCAATAGTAGGCAGACTGCGACTCTTTACCGTTAGAACCGATCTTGAGAAGGGAAACTCTGAATTCAACCTGTTAAAACTCCACTTAAAAAATTGACCTTGTGTCACATCCTGCTCGTGCGGAGGGGTTGGTAAATATATATTAGGTATCTATCATAATCCTTATTATTAAACTTTGTATTATTAGAACCATGATATGTATTACTTAAGCTGCAAATATCAGGTTATGGTGCATAGTAAAATAGAACTCAGCCTATATATAATTCTATTAGGTTATAAGTCAAAAAATAATCAAATGTTATTTTATTTTTGTTTAAGTTGAAATTACAAAGTGGCCAAGCGTTATGGTCTTTGAACATCTTGTGGCTTTGGCCTTGGGCATTGTTAGCCTTATTATATCACTCCTTGTGAATTTTACGCACCAGCAATAGCTGGTGGTCTTTCACTGGATTCTGAGTGACAGCAAGTCTCCTCGGGTCTCCAGGATCTTCTGTGTATACTAGTCGTCTTAACAGTGTTGTNTCTGTAACCGAAACTATACCACTACTCAAGTCACAATTCCCTTTAGTTATTTACGTCACATTCTGCATGATTTTATTTTTACTTAAACCTCAATTATTAATAAAATTGTTTTACATTATTAATACTTTTGGCCATATCTACATACTAAAAACATACAATTGTATTTATATATACAACAAAATAGCGGTTTACAGTGTGAACGGTAAGGCTAATTTGCATACTGATATTAAAAATTTGATTTTGATAAATATGTGCTTAGTATTATTGATTTCTAATTATTTGATTTTATCTTAATGAATATGAGCAAAAATCTTGGGGATAAATCTTAAAAGAAATCCATTAGCAAGAAGAAATAACTGTAATTTTATTCTTTACTTTCTATTTTAACTAAATAGTTAAATTAGGAAAATTTTGCAATGAAAGACGGGAGTGATGGAAGAGTAAGTTTCAGTTCTATTTATCGATTAATACTGTTTCAAATCTTTTTATCTGCACTTATATATAGTTTCATTAGCCTTTATAATTTAATATAATATTTTATTACATTAAAACTTAAATACTTACAACTGGAGAGTCCATATATTTGCAAGTCTAAATAATTCAAATTATCAAGCCTCAATCTCAAAAATTCAGAAAAACACCATTTGGTATATTTTCATTAGTTTTTGTTATATTTTTGTGTTGATTAAACTTACTGTCTTACTGGGTTGGTAGGTGTTGGCAAAATAAAATAAAAAAGAAAAAGGAAATGCATATAAAAGGATATTAACCAAAGTATTTGACCATTATACTATTGACCTACTTAAAGTGCATAATTAATAGAGTAAGAAAAAATCAATTGGTAAGAAAACGGATATTTGTGTGCGTGTGCATGTGTGGATATTCTATTGTACAATTAGCTTTGCCTCAGTTGGTATGCTGACAATGTTAACCTGATTAGGTTTAACATATTTTGAGATAATATTTATGTTAATAAACATGATAAGTATATAGGTGTGTTTGCATATCTCTATCACTTTATTTATATGCATCTGTATACACAGCTGTCATTTACCATCATTTTTATATATACTGCATTTCTCTGGCACCAAAATTGCCCGTATTCAGCCAACGCCTCCACAACAAGCAGGATGTGACACAAGGTCAATTTTTAAGCAGAGTACAGCTGTTTGTCTGAATTTTTGAGATGAGGCTTCATAATTTGTATTATTTAAATTTTTTGGACTGTGTTTTTTTTTAAAATTATAAAACTAACCCCTACCCCTAAACCTAACCCTTAACAAACAACCGGATATTGACGGAGTAAATGAAAAACATATCCTTCTGAATCAATATCAAAAAGGGGTGCCTAAAGGTCATATGGTCCAAGTTCTTCTATTTGATACTAGGGGATACAAGAGGTAATTTCCTTATAATATCATTTTGTTACTTCAACATTTTATTCTAAAATCTGAATTGTTTTTCTTGCGCTATTGATAGTTCAATAAATAAAATTGCTGCAGTAATATACAAAAAAAAAAAAAAATGCTTGATAATACATTCTCCCATCTAGATAAGAGTATCAGTTATTTCTTTTCTATTTTTCTAACCTATTGTACCTGTAAAAAACGACAACTCGCTAAAATGCCCCCACTGTTTGCCAATAGCATATACACAACATTTCGTCCAATTTGCCCTCTGGCTTTCTTCCTTCCTGATTATGACATGAAGATTACCAAGTTCCACAAAAAGGTTCCTGTGTTCAGCAAGAAACACCTGAAATAGGTTGGAAGGCACATCAACTGAAATAATGTGTACATAACAATTAAGATGAGGATAACAGTTCAAAAAATCTAAATAATGCAGAGTACAGCTGGTTTGAATTCAGAGTTTTCCTTCTTCTAAACTAGTTGTCCTACCAAGGTTAAAGCATCCAGTCTGTGCTCTAGTCACCCATAGCTGGATGCAGAACAGATGGATTCATGCCTTTCCCAAGGACATTAGTGTGAA
Source organism: Doryteuthis pealeii (assembly GCA_023376005.1). Classification (NCBI taxonomy): domain Eukaryota; kingdom Metazoa; phylum Mollusca; class Cephalopoda; order Myopsida; family Loliginidae; genus Doryteuthis; species Doryteuthis pealeii. Next base: position 77,628,919 of record CM042141.1, on the reverse strand, counting down.
GTGAAATACAAACAGCTTAGTCCAGGATTTGAACTCGAGATTTAATTTTTAAAGATGTTTTTAGAGGTAAAATAATTACAGAACTTATGTATCCTATTATTAAAACAAAAATTAATGAAAGTTAAAACAGCGCTTAGAGGAGACAAGATTTTGGATCACCCTGTACAATTCATATATCACTATCACAGTTTTCCAATTTTCAGCTACTCCCAGTTCTGTATTTATATTACAGCAAAAAAACCCAACTATTTAGAAATTGTTAAGTATCTGGCCACCATCCTTGGCCAGTTGGAAAGAACTCAAAGTAAATAAGTAAGTAAGTCCCGAGCTATAGAATCCTTTGGTAAGTGAATAAGTCCTGTGGTATAGAATCCTTTAGGTCCGACGTCCAAGAAGATCCAAGTAGTAGTGAGCTAAGATTAGAATCAGCCAGTATAAATAACAACAGCAGCAGAGCACTGCCTGTGATTGGACAACAAGGCTGGTCACATGGTAGTCGGCGAGTCTATAAGTAGAAGTGACCATTTAGCACACGCCTTATAACAGAAAAATTCCAACAGAAATAATATTTACAGTCTTGTTTTTTGTGGCGATTGGGTTTTCCGAAAGTCTTGTCATCCCCAAATATTTTTTGAGATGTAAACTAATTAACCCACAATTCTAGAAAATAATTTAATTTTTCAAGATTTTTTTTTAGAGGTAAAATAATTACAGAACTTATGTATTCTATTGTTAAAACAAAAAATAATGAAAGTTAAAACAGTATATAGAGGAGACAAAATTTTTGGATCACCCTGTACAAGTCATATATGCTTAATACTTTCAGAGTTTTCCAATTTTCAGCTGGTTCTAGTTTTGTATTTTCCACCCAGAAAAAAAACTATTATCAAAAATAATTTTGTGGGGAGGGAGTTTAGTCTCGTTTTTTTTTAGGGATGTGGGTCTCCTTTTTTCCCTGGTCAGTTCTCTTTCCTTCATCAGGTGAATATGTCTAGTATAGAGTCCTTTTGATCTTTAATAGATTAGAAACTAAACAATGTTACAATGATGTACTATTATCTGTTTGCCGAGGCAACGTGTTGCACAAACTAATTCTATTTTCTTTTCCTTAAGAACTGATTATTCAGGAAAACATTTATTCTTAACTGATCAGAGCCGAACAAAAAAAAAAAAATTCCTTCATTCGGTTTTCCTAAAGGATTCTTTAGAGTTATATATATTTCCTAATGTAGTTCCATGGAAGTTACAATGTCTCCAATCACAATAGTATAAAAGGAAAACTACAGTGTAAATCCTCTTGGGTACTGAAATATATCATCTGGCTCACTGAATCTGAATTTCTCAGATCTGGATTCCGACAAAACAAAGGAAAGATGGCCAAGTAGCCAACGGCTTTACATATAATACAATTGCTAATGTTTTTTTTTTCTTTTTTTTGTCACTCGGTTCAATGCTCTGCTTTCTAAGAAGCCATTTATAAGGTACTAGAAGTGGCTACCCAGCATCGCCTGGGTAGTGGGGGGGGGGGTTAAAAAAACCTGGTGTATTGATTTTTGTTTACTTTCGAGATTTACAAATGCTGGACATTTTTAAGTAGAATTTCAATATTAAAAGGGATACTTTGACCAATGGGACTACTTTGAAGAAAATTAATGTTCCATTCATTGTTCATTTATTTCTTGGTGAATACAGCTTCAGTCCCAATACTTTTTAACACACCTTGTATAATAGGAACTCTCAAAGTAATTTTTGGCTAATGAGAAGAGGGCCCTTTTGGTTTGAATTCAGAGTTTTCATTCTCCTAGACTGGTTACCTAGCCACGGTTAAAGAGCCCAATCTTCCCTACTATTTACTCATAGCTGCAAGGAGACTAATTGTGGATTCATACCTTTCCCAAGGGTATTAGTGCTATGTGAAATGCAAACAGCCTCGTCTAGGATTTGAACTCTGGTTGAAGAGTCTATTTCCTATGACTGAAACCATTACACCACATGCCTCCACCCACCTTGTATAAGTTACTTATTTTGCGTTTCTTCTTTGTTGGAATCAATTGAATAATAAAACTGACAAATGATGTGGCTAAAAGACTGAACTTTTCTGCGTGTAGAAACACGAGTGAACTCAGTGGCAAGTTAAGCTTAACTGCTTACAATATGTTGGCTATCAAATGAAGTAGCACTTCTCCTTTATCGACTGTTATCTTTAGTATTAACAGCTTTTCAGCTTTGAACGTGCTTGAAAGTCTCTGCCCCAGACTTGCTGTTCTTCTTCCAAGATAAACGTCTTCATTTGTGCTATCGTAAGGTTATCTCTTTCACATTTATTCCATGCGGAGGTGAAGAAAATTTGCACCATTCTCATTTCATTAAGCAAGCATTGGAATTGGGAATGTGGATCTTTTATATCAGTAGACTTTTATATTTCTTCCATGTGTCTATCAGAGATTTTTTTACAACTGCTATAAAAAACAAAACTGACCATAAAAAAACACAAATGTCTGCCTTACCTTTATCTGAAAGAAGATCTATGTCGTATTTGAATTTGTAACAGAAGGCTGCTTGGTTTGTTATTTTGTTTAAAGGCATATCAAACCTTTAATTCCAAATCATGTTTTTTTTTTGTATATACATATTTACCAACCCCTCTGCATGAATATTAAATGACACTGGATCAATTTATTAAGTGGAGTTTAACAGGTTTAAATTCAGAGTTTTCCTTCTCCTATACTGATTACCTAACCAAGATTAAAAAGCCCAGTCTGTCCTATCATTTACCCATAGCTGCAAGGATACTAGTAGTGGATTCGTACCTTTTTCAAGGGTATTAGCACCATGTGAAATGCAAACAGTCTCATCAAGGATTTGAACTCGGGTCGACTCTGCATGAGTAGGAAGTGACACTGGGTCAATTTCTTAAATGGAGTTTAACAGGTTTGAATTCAGAGTTTCCCTTCTCCTAGAACAGTTGCCATACCAAGGTTAAAGAGCCCATTATGGAGGGAGAATTATTGGATTCATACCTTTCCCAAGTGTATTAGCACTATATGAAATGCAGCCAGCCTCATCCAGGATTAGAACTTGGTTTGTCATGACCATTTCCTTTGAGGGTAACCATTACACCAGGAAAGCGTCCATAACTATCCTCATATAAGCATCCTCCCCCTTTTTTTTTTAGACATCTAAATGTTTCTTTGATATAAACTTTGGTAATTTACGAGGAAGTGCGTCCCGGTCTCCTGCCTCAAAAATTGCTACCCAGTGACTATTAAAATAACGACCCCCAGCTACGTTGTTACTTGAAAGAAAACAACCAACTTAGGGCATTAAATGTATTTGGGGGGGGCTTCTCTTTTTGTCGTAATTCTTATTTATTTATCGTAATTTGTCATAATTCTTGTTTATTTATCGTAATTTGTCGTAGTTCTTGTTTATTTATCGTAATTTGTTGTAATTCCTGTTTAGATATGAAGATGGATAATATAGTTTGGAATAGACTGAGATAGATAGATAAACAAACAAAATAGAGAAGCCCCCCCCCCAAAAAAAAAAAACATTTAACGCCCTAAGTTGGTTGTTTTCTTTCAAGTAACACCGTAGCTGGGGTCATTATTCTAATAGTCACCGGGTAGCAATTTATGAGGCAGGAGACCGGGACACACTTCCTCATAAATTACCTAAACTTTTGTGACCATCCTTATAAGGAATAAAATAAATACTTTTTTCTTCTGATGGAATTTTATTGTCTAGTTTATTGATTATTTGCAATATGTTCATGACAATTTGGATGCTTAATCTTAGAAGATTTTTGACAATTATATTTAATGTTGAGTTTGTGGATAGAAGTATGTATCTATTGAATTCAAAGAATATTCCACTTAATTTGATTATTCAACTGCAAGAAATCTGACTCACCAAAAAGTAAGTTTGTGATGAGCAAATCTAATTGCTTTTATCTTTTGGACACACAATGAATGTTTTTATTCTTAAGATTGTGTCTTCAGGACACACAATAACTGATTACAATAACCAGATTTTATTGTTCTGTCCTCGTGTGCAGAGAAAAAAAAATCCAAGAAATATATTTGTAAGCATAAACCTGGATCAGCATGAATTGAATAAGCCTTATCTCTCAGGAGAAACACAAAGAAATAATGCTAATTGGAAAAGACATCACCTATAGTGATATTCACTGCAAACAAAATCTACAATAGTATTATAATAACATTATAATATATAATTATATATAATTATATATATATAATTATAATAATTTTGCAAACAAAATAATTTTGCAAACAAAATAAAATAAATAAAATAAATAAATAAAATAAATAAAATAAAATAAATAAATAAATAAAATTAAATAAAAATAAATAAAAATAAATAAAATAAATAAATAAAAATAAATAAATAAATAAATAAATAAATAAATAAATAAATAAATAAAATAAAATAAATAAATAAAACAAAATCTACAATAGTACCTTGATGATTGCAGGTGCGTGGTGTAATAGTTAGAGTTGTAGCGTTTGTTTGTATTCGCCTTGTGGAGTTGTCTGTCCCTTTTAGTTTGCTGGGTGCCCGCTAGGGCACCATATAGTATTTAAGCGCCGGTTTCAAACACTTTCGCTCTCTCTTTATAGTTTCAGCAACTACGAGCCACATGGGGTAGATTCTATCTAAACCCTCTCGTGGGGCTCCGCCCCCCTTACATTACTGTAAGTTCTTTACAGCATGGACTATCGCTAGTCTCATGTCTGTGCCTTTTATTGTATATTTGTATCATTCATGAATGTGTCTTATCTTGATTTGTGTACCCCTTATTTGTGTACCAACTGTTATCCATGTGCTGTGTATATTAAATGTTTGTCTATTAACCTTTGTCGGAGTTATTTGTATTTAAAGCATGTTGAACTTTAAACCATCCTTACAGAGTTGTAGGAAATGGACTCGTCAACCATAGTTCAAATCCTGGACAGTTCACATAGCGCTAATACCATTGGAAAGGTATGAATCCAACTGCTCTCCCTCCAGCTATGGGTGAAATAGTAGGGCAGACTGGGCTCTTTAACATTGGTTAGGCAACCAGTCTAAGAGAAGGAAAACTCTGAATTCAAACCTGTTAAATCCACTTGGGGTGGCCACTGTTATGGTTTAATGATCGTCGCATTTATTTTGGCATGAAAAATTCGGAAGGTAACAAAGGACTTTTCCGGAAGAAGTTAAAAAACAGAAGTGAGGATATTCCAGTCAGAGAGACAAAGGGGTTAAGATGCCAGAAATAGATTTGATCATTGATAAAACGCGAACAAAGGAGGCGCGTAGGCGTTTGAGATATAAAAAAGGCAAGACGGTTCGACCCAACGAAAACAGGCAGGAGGAGACGGCGAATGGAGTGACCGACGCTCACGGTCCATCGCTGCCAGTGGGCAGTGAGGCATGCCCACCCCTCCACCTCCGATCGCCAGACTGCAACATTAGTAGTTCCCATTGTCAAGCTCATACCCACACACACCACGAGAGAATGTAAAGAAATAAACTAAAGTTTGTTACAATGCCCATGTGTTGAGTCTCTACGCCGACTACTAATCTACCCGATTTAGCAGTGGGAATGAGAATAAGAATTTGATGGCTATGCAACAGCCACTACAAGAATAGGCTCAGTGATCTATTTCATTAATATAATCCAAATTCTAAAATTCAGTTAAAGATTAAAGATTAGTGAAATTGATATAATTCCCTACTTGAATAAAGATGAAGACTTAAATAAAAGAAAACAAAAACATTTCAAAATTAGATTTATTTTGCTGCTTTAGTTCAGTACTAAACTGCATCCGGTTCATATTTTTGGTTCCAGAGTTTCAGTGCTATGCTGTTTGAAAACAACTAATACCAAATAATATTTAATATCCACAAGAAATAATAAAACCCTGTGTAATAAAGTAACTGAGAGTTACCTCCCCTAATTTATGATTACCTCCCCTTTGGAGATCTCTCTAGTAAATACTAGACTATCTAAACTCTCAGTAAGTGTGTACCAATTATTCTAAGTAGAATAAAGCTTTCCAAAGTCTATTTGTGTTATTGTTTTTCATTACACTCTGGTATCTTTAGTTTGAAAGAAAATTAATGTTTCTAAAATAGAAACAGGTAAAAAAGATATCAGTGATACTGACTACATATAAACATATTATAAATCATTTAAAAATATATATATAAGATAGAAAAACAATTATTATTCGGAAGTTTATAAAATTTTATTCTTCCTAAAAATGAATATATAAAAAAAACAGACAACTCTCTCTCTATATATATAATATTAATGTGTATGGTTGGCACTAGTATACTAGAAAAAGTAATAGTAATCCAACTTACAGTGTTATTAGAAGAGTGCTCAATATCTGTGATAGAGCATTGATAGTTGAATAAAGTGACAAATAAAAGTTTTAGCTTTTATTCATTTATTTGGGAACGATATTACTATCAGTAATATTACTATAGTAATATTGTTTCCAAATAAATGAATAAAAGCTAAAACTTTTATTTGTCACTTCGTTCAACTATATATATATATATATAATATATATATATAGTAAACATAATATATATTGCTGTATTTATAAATGAAGAGTTCTCAATGTCAGTGATAGAGCATATATATCTGAGTTAGGATAGGTATAGACATACATTCAATGGTAAATTGGTGGCTGTCTCTTGCTTATGTGATCATCTGACCATCACATAGGTGAGAAATTGACAGTCACCAAGTACGATTGACTAGGTCTACACTATTCTAACACACACATATATATATTATATAGATAATACGGGTGCTATATTTATAAGTAAACAGTGCTCAATATCATGGATAGAACATTTATATCTAAGACTAAGTCTGAAGATCTCATAGGCGAGAAACTGTCAGTAACTAGGCACCATTGAATTTATGTCCCCATGGTACCTTAACTTATATATATATATATATATATATACATACACACACACACACACATATATATATATATATATATATATATGATTACTTTATTGATTTTTTGGTCATATATTTAATTAGATTACCATATGTGCAGATACTACACTCTAATCCTCTAGTCACTCAGAGAGTGATACTTTGATCCTTGGCACAATGTAGAGAGAAGTTATGGATAGACAGAGAAAGAAATTAGAAATAAGAAAACAGACAGACAGAAATAGTCCCACTGTATAGATTCCCAGGGGCTGTTGATGAACTATTAGAAATTATCAGTAAATAACAGCATAATAAGATTTTATTCTGGGCTACATTTATGGCCATTTTTTTTATCTTTCTCCTTTATTTATATATCTTTGCTTAATCAATATCAATTGTGCATTCTACAGAAAGGAAATAAAGTTTTTGAGTAATATCCCAACAATAACCATTTATTATTTTTATAGATAACAAAAGCACAATCCATTAATGACAATTAGTCATGGTATAATATTTCTCTGAATGTTTGAGATGAGGCTTGATGATTACTATTATCTGCATTATTCGAGCAATTGTCTTCATTGTTATCTGTACAATGTTTTGGCCAATATGCCCTCCAGCCTTCTTCAGGTATTTCTTGTCAAACTTGGGAACCTTCTTCTTGTAATTGGGAGCCATCATGGAACTTTGAACCCAACCCTTTATTCAGTCCATGGGGGTATCCTGTTCTTATTCTGTTAACCATAGCTGGGGTAGAGGTGTTAAGCTGTGTTAATTATTATTCTATGTTACTGCTGCCCTTGATCAGGATTGAACCGGCAATCTAGAGATAACTGTCACTTAGAACTGTCTTAACCTAACTCCTTTATTCACTAGGCCATGTGTCCAATTGAATAACGCAGATAATAGTAGACATGTTATCTGCTAATACCTCAAGTTGGAATCATTACAGAATATCTTACAGATGACAAACAAAAACTTAAAAAAAAAAAGTTTGCTTTGGTCTAATTTACAACATAAAGTCATCATCGTGTTATGCTGACATCACGACTATCAGAAAACCGATAGTAGAATTATCTTCCCCTGCCGTTAGGGAGAAAATCACCAACATACGATGTTGGCGGCAAAACCAAACCCCATCACTTATCTGAAGGCTGTCAACCTTTATATGTAAATCAACCCTGAGACTAATACTTGATCCTTTTGCAATAGGGAACCAGTTGAATGGAATACAGGTAAAAAATACTCAGAAAATTCAGTACAGCCATGGGGAAAATTGGTAGGCAAAGAGTTAAAACACATGAACTTCTTTTTCAAATACTATATCTATATTTTTCTTATTGCTTCAAACATAACATTTTGACTGGTCAGTTCACCGACCATCATCAAGTGAAATGTATACAAATAAAAATAAAAATAAAGGAAAATTGTCTGAATAAAATCTCATATGCTAATGCTCACCTAATTTGCATGTTGTATATCTAATCAAAGATAAAATTGCAACACTTCCATAATCAAAAATAGAGGAGGCCCCCATTGAGTAATGGTTATAGTCATTGGAAATTGACACAGTAACAAGGACGTTTGCATTTCACATGGTGCTAAGATAGAGAAGAATGTTTTAGTCAAAAAATGTTTACAAATGGGCCAAACATGAGTTTGCCACAATGAGCCTGAGTTAAAAAGGCAGTCCATGGAGTGGAAACAGACTGACTCTCTGGTAAAGAAAAAGTTTTGGGTGCAGCAGTTAGTAAAAAGGGTCATGCTGATAGTCTTATATTACCATTACTATAGATTTCCTTGAAAAAGGTGCAACTGTAAAAGAGTGCTTCCTATTACCAACACATTAGGCAAAATTCACCTTAATTATAGAATGAAACTCATATTTATGATATTTTGGTGAACCAGTTAAGGTCCAAATAAGTTAATGTCCACCAAAATAAACAAAAGTGCTGGGATTGCTATACATTTGGTTCGGTTTCTTTGTTTGATGGTATATCAACATTTAAGGTTTATTTAATGCCAAAGCCATCCTTGCAGAAGAACAGTAGTGGTACTATTTAATGAAATGAGGGGGTTCATACCTTTTTCAAAGGTATTAGTCTGAAAGTGTGTTGTATACTCTTCTTTTTACTTTTTTACTTCTATTCTTCTAGCGTCTCTTCTAGTGTCTGGACTTCATCTTGGGGACTTTGTGTCTGGTCTTCCATTGGGGATTTCTCTTTATCAGAAGCCCTGTGTCATTGGTAGTTTTTAGATAATAACACAAGACTTCGATTTACTTAGATCATATTTTATTTTGAAATCCCCACCAGACTACCTGTGCAGATTGAGTTGGCAGCGTGCATAACACGACTGACCACCGTCGTGGTTTTGGCCGATCTACTCAAACTCTCTCTAATCTAAACCGGAAGAGGGTCTTCTCCACCGATTCTCACGGTATCCACCGGAAGGATCAGGATGAGGTCAAGCCTTGTCATTCAATCCTTCAAGGTCGTGGGCTGCAACTTATAACAGCCATTTTGGTTTCTACACTACTGTACATAAGTATTAGGAATCTAATAATTATGTAACAAGTGAACACAGTAGCACAATTGGTGTTTGACCTCACTTAATACAATGTCACAGTCTATCAAATTAGCTACTTAGCCACAGGAGCTTCGCCCTGTTTTATGTCTAAATAATTAACTATTTATACATGAGAATAAAATATAGACATAGTTGATGGAATATCCACTCAATGGATATTATAGCTCATTGGTGACTCACCAATGAAAATAATGTGGGGATTTTTTACGTTGGTCAAGTCTGGATAGCAGCTTGAAACTGGCTTATAGTTGCTAACAGTAACAAAAGGGTTAATAGATCCACTGGTGTCTATTTTACTGTTTACTTGTCCTTATTCACTTGGTTCTGTTGCTGGAACTTCTGTCTGTTTATTTCTTGCTGATTTATTGTAGACATTTAACCAAATAAATAGGAAGATTTATTGCTAACAAAAAAATTTGATAAAATAAGCAGCCATTAACTTAGTTCACTTGTACAAAAGAATATTAAATGAGAAAGTGTCAGTTTTATAATTATATATAGATATATATGATATTATATATATATATATATATATATATATATATATATATATATATATATATATATATATATATATATATATATATATATATATATATATATATATATATATATATATATATATATATATATATATATATATAACAGTCCTGATATATATATATATATATATATATATATATATATATATATAAACCAGTCCTGTTATATATTATATATATATATATATATATATATATATATATATATATATAAACCAGTCCTGTTATATATATATATATATATATATAAACCAGTCCTGTTATATATATATATATATATATATATATATATATATATAAACCAGTCCTGATATATGTGTATATATAATACCAGCCCTGATATATGTGTGTATATATATATATATATTTATTTTAAGAATGGAAAGGAATAACCTACTCGAGTTTCATCGATTGATTCTTCAGGATTACTTTAAATTAATCGAGTTTACGATTAATCTTAGGTATTATAAACAAGCGTTCCTCTACTAAATTTAAGTCCCATTCCAACGGGCATGTTTATAACACCTAAGATTAATCGTAAACTCGATTAATTTAAAGTAACCCTGAAGAATCAATCGATGAAACTCGAGTAGGTTACTCATTTCCATTGTTAAAATAAATTTATGCTCTACATTGTATTGAGCACTTTGTATTTGTTTTTTCTCAACCTTAACCTCTGGATATTGTGCGCTTCCAACGATCGTTCTTATACCCACCGGTAAGTTAATACTCATACATATACAAATATATATATATATATATATATATATATATATAAACCAGCCCTGATATATGTATATATACATATATACATATATATATATATGAAAGTACACAGTTTGTTTGATATGGCTATGCCGACAATTTTGGGGAGAATATGTGCTTAATTGAAGTCATACCTAATTTGAAAATTAATTACTTGATAATTAATTATATATCCGCCTAATTCATTAATTATCAACAAATTAATTTTCAAATTAAGTATGACTTCAATTAAGCACATATTCTCCCCCCCCAAATATATATATATATATATATATATATATATATATATATCAGGGCAGGTTTAGCTCAGTTGGTAGAGCGTCTGTCTGGTTACCACAAGGTTCCTGGTTTGATACCAGCCCTCGCCAGCTCAGTGTATGAATAGTACAGGTATCTATGCAGTAAAGTAAGAAGCTGATGGTAGGTCTGGTGCTCCACTTCATACACTGAAAAACAATCTCCTTGGTCTAGTGCTAGTAAAAAGGGGATAAACTCCTTCGTTGTCTAGCTGATACTGACTTTAGCCCCCCCCGACCACTTACTTACTTTTACTTTATATATATATATATATATATATATATATATATATATATGTGTGTGTGTGTGTGTGTGAATTTATATATTGAAAAAACAAATGATGTTTACAAATGCATGGGATCATCAGGAGAGAATGTGTACCGTTTCGGGGCCTTCCTCTCAACGGTTTTAACTGCACATCGGCCCCCTCTCTCACTGTTGAGGGGGGCCAATGTGCACGTATGGTAGTAAGAGAAACATTTACATGTTTAAGTGTGTCACACTATGATTCGTATTTGTAAAAACAAGACCAAAATAGCTCAGTATGGAAGACACAAAAAGTACCCCCCTCCACCACCACCCCAACCCCCCCCCCAAAAAAAAAAAAAAGAAAGAAAGAAAGAAAGAAAAAAGAAGTTAACAATGAACAAAATTAGTTTCTGGTTGCTGATCTTTGTTGTTGTTTCGTATAATTTTTGTTTAAAAGGCATGAAGCCAAATTTTTCTTCAATTAGTTCCATAATCTTAAAGCAGTCTTATAAGAAGAATATTATGGTATAGATAAAAGCTATTTAAATTAGAATTAGATTTTTAAACAGCCTCAGTCCCCTAAAAGAATTAAGATTAAACACTGAAAAAAGAAAGAAAAAAACCCCAAAAAGAAATAGCAACTATTTAACCCGTGTGTCATAGCAGCACAAAATTAATTGGTAACGGTAGACTAAGTCAATATTTGACTGTTTTCTGTTTGCTTATGTTTCAGCTTATGGCATCTTCAGAAGTGTCAAGAATAATTACCAAAATCTGATGCATACATCCCCAATGTCACCTCTGAAAAGAGCTGGTGACATACTGCCCCATCACTAATAACTAACAGGTAAATGCATTCAGGTGTGACAGGTAGGACAAGATCAAAGACAATGCTAACGTGGTGTGCTCTGTAAATAATTAAGCGCTTAGGTCTTGCTGCTCTGTCACCATCTGCCAAAACGGTTGGTAGAATGTTGAACGTATTTTCTTGGTAAAGATGCAAAGTTATTGCATTAGAAGTACCTAATCTGACGCTTGTCAAAGTGTTTGGTACTAAGCCAAATTAGGCTTTCACTATGTATTCAAGAAAACTATCTTCAAATAAGTTATAACTACCTCGTATTTTTTAATTCATGTCTAGATTTTTGTAAACAGCCTTTTTTTCTAAAAATCTTGTACATACGAAAAAAAAATAAATACTGATTATAATTAAATACCGGGTAAAAAAAGAAGAAAAAAAAAACAAAAAAAGAATAAAAAAAAAAAGGATTTAAGAAAAAAAAGAAAAAGAATAAGAAGAAAAAGAAGAAGAATAAATGAAGAAAAAGAAGAAGAATAAATGAAGCAGAAGAAGAATAATAAAAGAAGAAGAAGAAGAATAAATGAAGAAAAAGAAGAAGAAGAAGAAATGAAGAAAAAGAAGAAGAAGAATAAATGAAGAAAAAGAAGAAGAATAAATGAAGAAAAAGAAGAAGAAGAATAAATGAAGAAGAAGAAGAATAAATGAAGAAAAAGAAGAATGAATGAAGAAAAAGAAGAATAAATGAAGAAAAAGAAGAATGAATGAAGAAAAAGAATAAAGTTGGATTATTATTAATTGTTAAATCAAATGTTTTCGTTTATTATTGTTATTTACTTTGCTGTAAAAATAATTCCATCAATAAAACCACATACAAATTACATATTTAGAAAAATAAATATTTCTAAGATTAGACAGGTGATATGCGAGAAATTCCGAGCTGAAACGATTAGGGCACAAATTTGTCAACTTTAAATTACCAGCAGTGGCACCATTTTACTGTTGATACAGCCAGCAGTCAGCAGAATTTTTTTTTTTTAAAAAGGTAAATTTTTTTCCCCCCTTTTTCAATATTTTCTCGTTCTTATTGAAAAAAGAGGGGGAAAAAAAATTTACCTTTTTCTCAACTATTCCAACCTTCGTATTACCTGCTTTCAATGTATTTCTCTGATGAGTATTGACCGAAAAAAGAATATTTATTTTAGATTATACATCTAATTATAAGGGTACCCTAACTTTCTTTTTAGAAATTCTTTCCATCGCTTTTAAGATGAATTCGCTTTTACGTGTCCTAATAAAATTTTGTACTGCCAAGAAACTTTTCATATATTATATATATATATATATTTGTGTGTATTTTCCAGTGATACGTTTGTCTATTTATTGTGTAAAGAAGTGTAGAAATTAAAAATAACAGTTTAAAAGTAAGAACTCATGCAAGCATTTATGTGAGCATTTGATTGACAGATGGTGATCTTTGGCTGAGCTTTTTGGCACGTCTCTCATTGGTTGGTCTAGTCATGTGACTACCCAACACATGAGAACATTTGAGTTTAGCTCAAAATGTTGAAGAGTAAACTAGGCGATTGACTGGGACAGACATGAATGGCATCTGTCCCAGAATTTGTTCTCACTGGGTTGGAAACATGAGGAAATAAAAATAAAGATGTAAAAGATAAACAGCATCTTTGTGTTCCTTAAGAAGAATAAGAAGTGGACACAGGAATTCAGCAACCCAAACTAAACCCAAGTCAATCCAAGAAGCAGAAGACCAGAGGAATCCAGGCAGCATAGAAAATAGAAGATGAAAGCATAAGAATGTGACTAATTATCACCAACCCCTCAGTATGAGCAGGATGTGACATAAGATCAATTTTTGTGGTATATCCACAGGTCCTGCTAGTAGTAAAATATGTTAAGTTTCTGACCGCCATCCTTGGCCAGTTATAAAGGACTTAAAGTAAGTAAGTCCTGAGCTATAGAATCCTTTGGTAAGTGAATAAAAGTTATGGAATCCTACGTAGTGTCAAAGGTCCAGTGATATAATCCTATGTTCCGTTGTCCACGAAGGTTCAAGTAGTTATGAGTAGGTATGACCAGAACAGCCGGTATAAATATCAATATCAGCAGCAGAGTACTGCCAGTGATTGGCCAAGAATATGGTCACATGATTATCGCCGAGTCTATAAATAAGAGTGGGCATCTGGCACACACCTTATATATAAAATAATCTCAACAAAATAATGCTCAGTCAGAAATATAACACTAAGCATTCAAAGGGTACACACTACTATGTTTTAGGTTGGTTGGTTGGATTTTATGGCATGTCAACCCTTGTTGGATTATTTTATGCCGAAGACGTTTTTGTTTTATTCATTCTTAATGGTTATTCATTTTTTTTTTTTTATTCAAACTCAATTTTTGTTCAAACATGATTTTTTAAAACTCATTTGTTTTCCATTTAAACCATAGATGGAACCCTAACAGGTACTGGGAGTAATAGCAACAAAGGGGCACTCCACACTCCCCAGAGCTCCAGGATTGGAACTTCACCACTAGACCATCAGCCACCTCCTTCTAGCACATATATGATAAAAAGGGTTGCCATAAGGGCAATAGGGTTGGGATAATATAGATGCTAGTGCTTGATGTGACCAGCTGATTGATCAGAGGAGTCCACTCTGACCGCCCGTCTAGCCTAAGTAAGGGCCAAAGTGGAGTGTTGCATGTCATGGACTACTCAGCCACCAGAATTATATCCTTAAGCATCATGGGCCACCACCCATGGTCAACAGGTGGCCCCATTGAGGGGATTTTTATCTTTCTGCAGATTTGCAGTTGGCGTGTTCTTCTGCCCCAGCCAATAGGGCGGTTAAGTTTTGGAACTCTGGGGAGCGGGGAGTACCCAATCATTGCATTACCAGGTCCACTCTGACCTCAAGTGGTAGTATATGTTAGGGTTTTATCTGTAGTTTAACTCTTTGCCTACCAAATTTCCCCCGTAGTTGTACCAAATTTTCTTGATATTTTTTTACCTGTATAATAGAATATTTCAAAGTTCACTATCTATTTACCTCAGAACTCATTCTATTCAAATAAAGTCCTGTTATTATTGCAATCTGAGTCCTTCTCAATTATAATGAACTAACCATCAGTTTTGTATCAGCTTATGGTAGGATTGCAGTGGTGAGGGAACCGCTGTGAACAGTTTAAAGTATGCAAAGAATTAAATGGAGCTGTAAACTTCTTGAAAATTATATTTTTTGTTTTATTTCTACTATTGCATCTGAGGTGAGGTGCCACCTACCATCAGCTTCTTACTTTACTGCACAGATCCGTGTGTTACTCATATGCTGAGTTGGCAAGAGCCGGTATCGAACCGGGAATGTTGTGGTTCCTTGTCAGACGATCTACTGATTAATTTTGAGATCTTTATTTTTGTAGATTATTTTTTGTTTATTTCTACTAAAAATTGGAAAATAAAATGAATTCTTATTTTGCTTTTATCATGTATTTTCTTAGATTAATTTTTGTTAAAGCATTCCTTTTCCAGATGTTAAAAAAAGAAGTTAAAAGACAGAATCCATGAGTTAAAAAAGAAACTGAAAATGAAGGGCAATATTTATCGTCTCATGTAATTAGACAAATATGCACATATCTGCGAGGTATTATCAGTCGGATGAGACAGTACGAAAAATAAAAACAAAAAAAAAACAAAACAAGAACACTAAAAAATTTTCTGTAAATCTCTACCAATTTTCTAGAAGTGAAAGAAAGAATGCCGTTTTTTTAACTTTGCAATTGGGGAATATATGCAAGGCAAACATGTAATGGCTTATCTAAATTTACAGAAGTGCACGTGAAAATGATGCCAATGATGACAGGTACGGCTGTGTCACCAAGTAGGAGGTGTAGAAGTTCGGAATGCTAAATATTCTGATGAAGATGACAGCAGTTGAAAGAACTGGCAGAGATGTAGATATTATGCAATATATATATATATATATATATATATATATATATATATAATTATAATCTTTATAGTATTTCACATAGGTTGAAGATTACATGAATGTTTAGAATAAAAGATTAATGGTTTTGTATTATTATAATTGGAGGGACATTCTCAAGCTTAAATCCAATATGGGTGTCAATTATTTAAATACAAAAAACAGTCAGATGGATGCTGTTGATTGCAGTTGATGAATTGATTAGTAGGAATAAAATGTTAAGTCAGTAAACAGAAATGAAGTGTGTGTGTGGTGTGTGCAATGCACATTCTTACACACACATACATACACACCATATATATATATATATATGTATGTGAGAAAAGAAGTGAATCGCATGGTATGTAGTATATTAAGAAAGATTGAAAAAACACGGCTTTAAATGAGTTTAAGTTGGTGAGTGTTTATTGGCCGACGCTGCAGTGTTTTGATCTATTAATTAGATCATCTTCAGGGCATTGTTGGTATATGGAAGGTAATAAGAAATTTTTTATCACAGAATAACGAGAAAAGCGAGTGATAGTCCTGTTTTATCAGTCTGTTTAAAATTTGAAGTTTGAAAAAAGGAGACGGTTTGGAATATGACGTCAATATTTTCTTTTACAGTGTGAGTATGGGACTGTCTAAGTGTGTGTATCGAAAAAAAGCATTTGTGTATTTTTTTAGGTGTGTGGTTGTGCGTGTGTGTATGAATCTTTGTGATAAACGACAGAGAAACAAACCTCAAGGTTGTGTGTGTGTGTGTGAACCATATTTTGAAATATTTCCTTTCTCTGCATTACCAAAATATCAAATTCAAAAAAGATGTTTTCAAAATTTATATTAAAACATCATATGACTGCAGCATATGGTAATTATTAAACTGTTCAACATATAACATTCTACTGCGTTTTTAATATAAATTTTGAAAACATCTTTTTGAATTTTGATATTTTGTTAATGCAAAGAAAGAATATTGGTCAAAATATGTTCACAACACACACACACAACCTTTTAGTGTTCTCTGTCGTTATCAACAAAAGATTCATACACACACCGAACAAACCCAACACACCTTTAAAAAAATACACAATGCTTTGGTTCGATACACACACTAGACAGTCCCTATTACTCACACTGCTTAAAAGGAAAATATTTGACGTCATATTCCAAACCGTCTCCTTTTTTCAAACTCAAATTATTTAAACAGACTGATAAACAAGGACTATCACTCGCTTTTTCTCTTATCTGCTGATAAAAAAATTTCTTTATTACCTTCCATTATACCAACAAATGCCCTGAAGATGATCTAATTAATGAATCAAACACTGCAGCGTCGCGCTCCAATAAACTCACCACTTAACTTATTAAAGCCGTTGTTTTTTCAATCTTTTTAATAACTACATACCATCGGATTCACTTCCTTTCTTCACATACATATTATATATATTATATATGTGTGTTATGTATGTGTGTGTAAGAATGTGCATGCACCACACACACACACACTTCCATTTCTGTTTACTGACTTAACATTTTTATTGCCTACTAATCAATTCATACAACTGCAATCACAACAGCATCCATCTGACTGTTTGTATTTTAAATTAATTGACACCCATATTGATTTAAGCTTGAGAATGTCCCTCCCAATTATAAAATTACAAAACCAGTTAATCTTTTATTCTAAACATTCATGTAATCTTCACCTATGTGAAATCCTATATAAATTATATATATATATATATTTATAATATTATATTATATATATTAATATTGCCACTAATATACTAATCTCTGCCAGTTCCTTTCAACTGCTGTCATCTTTCATTCAGAATGATTTAGCATTCCGAACTTTCTACACCCTCCTAACTTGCGTGACACAGCCCGTAAACCCTGTCATCATTGGCATCATTTTCACGTGCACTTCTGTTAAATTTAGATAAAGCCATACATGTTTGCCTTTGCAATATCATTCCCCAATGCAAAAGTTAAAAAAAACGCATTCATTCTTCACTTCTGAAAAATTGTGAGAGATTTACAGAAAATTTTTAGATGTTTCTGTTTTTGTTTTTTTTGTTATTTTCGTTATCTCATCCGACTGAATAATACCTCGCAGATATGTGCATTATTGTCTAATACATGAGACGATAATATGCCCTTCATTTCAGTTTCTTTTTTTAAACTCATGGATTCTCTTTTACTTCTTTTTTAACATCTGGGAAAGGAATGCTTTAACAAAAATTAATCTAAGAAAAATACAGTGATAAAAGCAAAAAATAAGATCATTTTATTTCCCAATTTTTTAGTAGAAATAAACAAAAAATAATCTACAAAAATTAACATAAGGTGTTTGTTTATTTTCATTTTTGTACACATTAGTAAATTTGGACCAGTAGATATACTTACATTTGCAAATACTCGTTCCTTGAATATGGTGATTGATGGAGCCAGAATAAAAATGGTAATCTGAAACATTAGCTACATAAATGAGTAACCTTCCCTTGTTATTTCACTTTGAAAGGAAGCCATTGGTTTATGGTCGGCCATTTTCATATCACTGAAAATCTACACTGGAAAATTACGAATTTATTCAAAAATCAATACAATGTTTTAACACAAAATATAAAATTTGTTCCTAAATTATGCTGCGCATTATTGAAATGAGCTTAATTATTATTAACATATCTTATTGATAATTTTTGTATTAAAACATGGCAGTGTATTGATTATTGGTGAAATGAAAATGCCTGGACCCAAAACATGGCCTTCCTCAAAGTGAAATAAAAAAGCGGAGGTTACTCTCAATTTATGTAGAAATAAGTTCAGATTACCTAGAAAGTTAGTATTTGATCTTGTGTATGATACGCAACCCTAACTTTTGGTTGGTTGATTTTGACAGCATTATGGTATTTATACCAAAAACGTTTATGTTTTTTACTACATTTTTTAATTTTTCTTAAAAAAAATAATTTTCAATTTTAATATTCAATTTCATTAATTTTTCAATAATTACTTATTAATTCATTAATTTTTCAATATTTACTTATTTTAATCATTTTAATTTTCAATATTACTTATTAATCATTTAATTTTTTCAATATTTACTTATCAATTATATTTCATTTTTCCAATTCATTTCAAAATTTAACAGACCGAAGTAGTCTTTAGCGAGAATGAACACTTACATGTTATTGTCTTTTTTTGTTATTGTAGGATATAAAGCTGTGTGCTGAACATCTAGGAGAGAGAAGTCACACAATGAATTCATTCAACCTATTTGTGCTGTATCAGGTTCCTGGTCCACTTTGTCTTTCATTGTCTTTCCAACAGAATCTTCTTGTTATTGAACATATGCATGGCATTTTCAGCATTTGGAATACCATTAGGCTTCTTCAAGTAAGAAACACTTATCTTATAATTTGCTTGAAGCATTGCATAAAGTATGTTTATATTTTTTATTTTTTTATTTTCTTATTAATGACGGCTATGCAATGCAAAAGAAATTGTGCAAGTTCTTATCAATTTCGAAGTAGCTTCATCTTCCGGAGAGTTTAAATATGAAACACGGTGTTTGTGTGTTCATATTTCTGGACAATATAAAACATGCAATCATGTGGGCATACAATTGCGCGCCCAAGATGGAGGAGACTGTGACTTTAGTTGTTTCAAATCAATAACAAAAAATATGTGACACCATGTTTAATAACGGTCAGAAATATGACACACACAACACCATGTATACTTAAAACGTCTCTAAAGATGAAGATATTTGAAATTTAGGAAACTAAGACAATTACGTTTGCATTGCAATAGCCTAAAAAAAAAAAAAATAAATAAAATAAAATATATTGTCTTATTTATTATCTATTCCTTTTATTTTCTTGATTTGTCAATGTTAAATCAAGATTCTGTGCTATTAGTTTTCTGAGTCAATAACTTTATTTCAACAAAGATGATTCATCAAAGAGTTATGATATCTTTGCGTTAATATACCACGTCCAAAAAATAAAGAAACAATCTTTTGTTGGATCCCAAGCCACCTTACTATACCTGGGAAATGATAGCGCAGCATTCAAAAGCAAAGGAAAGCTATGAAAGACACAAAAACAAAAATACCATATACTGGAGTTATTAAACAGTTAGTAAAAAAAATTATCATTAAAAAATGGCCAAAAAATCACTGCGACATGCACTCATTTATAACAAACTTTCAAAACATTAAAACCTACCATTTCTCTTAATTTTTTTTAGATGAGCGCTTGACACAGAATACAAATAATCATTAAACACCTACTATTGCGAGAATGGAACTTAAAATACAACAAAAATAAGAGAGAGCAGGTTGTACTGACCCCACCTTCACATAGGACTACATACTACATCACCCATCCTTCATTTACTAGAGAGCATAGAATCCCAATATGCCACTACATTGCGCAAGAGGATTTACAGTTAAACATATTACTGCTAAGAGTGTGTATGACTTAATCTAATGTCGAACAAAATACTACCAGCAAATAATTTGGAAACATTTCACAAAAAATAAGACCATCTAGCTATTTTTTAAAAAATAAAAAAAAGTGGGATTGTATTTAAAAAATATTGAGTAGTTGAACAATAGTTAACAATCTATATAATATATATATATATTACATTTTAGATTTTTACCAAAACTCATCATTATGAATCCAAAACTTAGCAGCATAAATGACCCCTTGTCATTATGTCCGTGGAAAAAAAAAACCAACAAAAAACAATCAATTCAGTTTCTGGGAAAGATGATGATTCTTGTTTCAAAGAATTTAAGATCAATAGTCGGAACAAGTTCAAGGAAAAAATTGGTCCTTCTCAGAATTATAGAGAGTATTACTTCATTATTGCACACACACCACACAAAAAAAAAAAAATGGATCAGAAAATCTACCTACTAGGTTTCACCTAATGGCTCATCAGAATTAATTATATATATATATATATATATATATATAATATATATATATAATATATATGCTCAAAATACTTATTATAAAAGACTCACATCTGTCTTCTCTTTATTTTTTGTCTTTTTTTTCTTTTCTTCCAGCTCCATTTGAAATATATTTTGCAAATTTAGTTCAAATTTTCCATGTTTCAAACTTTTAAGCTATAGTTGAAACATTAAATTTTGCTGTATGAAACAACTGTTTGAATAAGTGAAAACTGTAGTTAACATTTTCGCAGATGTGAGGTCTGTACTGTATCTTTTATTAACAACTAGAAGCATTTACCCAGTTCAAATGGGGAGCAGAGCAGGAAGAACCTGTTGTATTGATTTGTTTTTACCCTTTGAGATTTACAAATGCTGGTACATTTTTAAGTAGAATTTTAAGTGCTATTTCTAGTGTGTATTCTAATTTTTAAATATCTTTTGATTATAAAGCAGAATATTATGCTTTTGCACAAAAGGCAAGAACTGGTGTGTGACATATATAATGTTGTGTGTTGTGTATGTATATATAATAATATATATATATATATTTACTTTGTTCATAATTGTTTTTATTTTCGTAAACATACATATATATACACAACTTCCTTGCTCATATGTATAGAATAGATATATTTTCGCTCTTAGTTGCGTTGCCTAACCAAGGACATTATGTGCCAAAAGTAAAACACAGACAACCTTATTTGTATATTTTTTTCTCAATGTAGATAATTTAAATTCAGGTGATTAAATTTTTCCTTTTATTGATGATTAATCCTTATTCTTTAATTACAGGTTTCTTTTAAAAAAAAAAAAATAAATTAATAGATTTCTACTAATTTTACGTTTTATGGAAATTAAGAGAATTCTTTTTATCTTTCCATTTTTAGATGACAAGAATGCAGTAATAAACGCAAACCACTCCCATACCAAAACATCTTGCCTTAGATTTCAAGAGCAAATGTGCATAAAGTTAATCTGGGTGACTTGTGTTGACTGTAATATAAAACTTACCGATGTTGTAGCGCGAGTCGTCGTGTACCAGCTTGGACAACAAACCATCTTTTATCTTGTGTTGCAGATAAAAAACCAGTATGAACTTTAATCTTATCTTTTCTTTTTTAATTTTTTTTCTTTTTTAATTTTTTTTAATGTTTATTTTTTCTATTTATAATAATTCAATTAAATTATTACATTTCAATATATTTCAATATAAGTAGCTGATATAATTTATTATATATATGTTTCAAATATTATTGCTAGTTATTCCTATAACTTCAACCTAAAACAAGGGGAACCACTCTAATGCGCTGATAAATTATTTATTTATTGATCCTTCTAGAAAAAAGAAGATGGCGTTTAGGCGTTAGTTTAATGGCAAAATAATGGGTAAGATTGATTAACAGATTAAAAATTCATTCAGAGTGGTTCCCCTTTTTAGGAAATAACCTTATTTTAATATCATATATTTCAATATTATTTGAATAATATTAAGTTTTTTCTTCTTTTTTTTGTTATTATCTTTCTTTATAACATGCTATGAACTTTTAATGTCTCACCATATGGAACTTTTTATCTTATGTTGCAGATAAAAAAAAAAAAACAGTAATAACTTTTTAAATTTTTGTAAATTTTTATTTATTTATTTTTTGCATGTCTACTATTTATACATTTTACATTAACTATTTTAGAATAGCTCTTAAGCAAACACAAGGATGCTATTTGTCATTGTTCTTGTGATGTCTATTACACTTAGCTATACTCTTTATCTGACCAATCTCTATTTTATGCAAAATATGTCATAATCCACAATTAAAAAATGTGAGGTAATCCCGTGTGGCATAATGGATAATAAGGCTTGACTGGCAGCATGGTCATAAACAAGTTTGAACTCCAGTCACACTATTAAGTTCACTTTCAAACAATACCCTTGGGAAAGAGGTATAGAATCCTTCCTAGCTAAAAAATTACCACTACTGTTCTTCTACAAGAATGCGCTTTGGCATTAAATAACCCACATAGATTTATAGTGCCATTAACATCACGGATCTTATCTCAGTGTCAGTATAATGTATTGATTTACCAACTCCTCCACCACACTTGTCCCGACCCTATTGCCGCGTGTTAGTGGCAAGCCGCTGCCGAACGCTTTTTATAATATGGGTACTAGAAAAGCATGGCTGAGGTCTACTATGTCCTGTGAATGACGTTAAAACTCTATCTGATGCGTTCCAGTTTTTGAGTTTGGGAATGTGAGCGCCCCTTATCACCATTGCTCCTGCGTCACACTCTGACTCGAGTGGTGTTACCTGTTGGCGGTCCCATCTATGGTTAAATAGAAAAGAGTTTATAAACAAAAATGAGTATCCATTTAAGAATACTTTATTTAAAAAACTTTATCAGCATAAAATGACCACTAGGTTGTATATGCCATAAAACAAACCAAACCAGATCCACCACACTTTTATTCTAGCTTTTTTGGATATTTGGACTATTATCCTAATCTATTGTATTTACACAATGTTTTGGCCGATTGCCCTCAGCCGTATATAACAAAATAAAGCATTGAGGACAATAGTCCACAATATACAAATTATCAAGATCCTCATCTCAAAATTCAGCAGAATTCCTATTCTAGTCTTTAATATCTGATTGGTTTCCAGTAATTTTTATTTTCGTATGTTAATCAAATGAATTATCATCATATAGAGAACCACTAATTATAAAACACATCATATAAAACAATAA